>CM055123.1:296213701-296903711 GCA_029206835.1 Rana muscosa | reverse complement strand
TCCAGTGCTGGACGGTGAAGCAGAACGCAGTGCGATGAGAGACACACCAGACACTGTGCGATCTCTACGTCTCGGAGCACGGCGGCGTGGGACACCTGCAGTCGCATGGAGTTTTTTTTTTTTTAACCCTGTAATTCCCCTTTAACCCTTCGCTATTCAAAACTTAAACCCACAACAGTAAAATCATCCTGTATATGCAGTAAAACATGCTTGTCATAGGCGTGCGCACAGGGTGTGCCAGGGGTGCCTGGGCATGCCCTAATAATCACCCTGTGCTGTGCAGATTCCCCCTGCTGCTTGGCTGGAGAGAAAGGGACCGGGGAGTCTCTGCGTTCAGTCCCTCTCTCTGTCTCTAAAAAAATGGGCGCCCCCTAACCCGCAGACTTTTACCTGACTCCTAGACTGACCACTACACTGACCTACCTGATCCCTACTCTGACCTACCTGATCCCGACACTGACCACTACACTGACCTACCTGATCCCTACACAGTCCACTACACTGACCTACCTGATCCCTACTCTGACCTACCTGATCACTACTCTGACCTACCTGATCCCGACACTGACCACTACACTGACCTACCTGATCACTACTCTGACCTACCTGATCCCTACACTGACCACTACACTGACCTACCTGATCACTACACAGTCCACTACACTGACCTACCTGATCACTACTCTGACCTACCTGATCCCGACACTGACCACTACACTGACCTACCTGATCACTACACAGTCCACTACACTGACCTACCTGATCCCTACTCTGACCTACCTGATCCCGACACTGACCACTACACTGACCTACCTGATCACTACACAGTCCACTACACTGACCTACCTGATCACTACTCTGACCTACCTGATCCCTACACTGACCACTACACTGACCTACCTGATCCCTACACAGTCCACTACACTGACCTACCTGATCCCTACTCTGACCTACCTGATCCCGACACTGACCACTACACTGACCTACCTGATCCCTACACAGTCCACTACACTGACCTACCTGATCCCTACTCTGACCTACCTGATCACTACTCTGACCTACCTGATCCCTACACAGTCCACTACACTGACCTACCTGATCCCTACTCTGACCTACCTGATCCCTACACTGACCACTATACTGACCTACCTGATCCCTACTCTGACCTACCTGACTCCTAGACTGACCACTACACTGACCTACCTGATCCCTACACAGTCCACTACACTGACCTACCTGATCACTACTCTGACCTACCTGATCACTACTCTGACCTACCTGATCCCTACACTGACCACTATACTGACCTACCTGTCCCTACTCTGACCTACCTGATCCCTACTCTGACCTACCTGATCCCTACACAGTCCACTACACTGACCTACCTGATCCCTACTCTGACCTACCTGATCACTACTCTGACCTACCTGATCCCTACACAGTCCACTACACTGACCTACCTGATCCCTACTCTGACCTACCTGATCCCTACACTGACCACTATACTGACCTACCTTATCCCTACTCTGACCTACCTGACTCCTAGACTGACCACTACTCTGACCTACCTGATCCCTACACAGTCCACTACACTGACCTACCTGATCCCTACACAGTCCACTACACTGACCTACCTGATCCCTACACAGTCCACTACACTGACCTACCTGATCCCTACTCTGACCTACCTGATCCCTACACTGACCACTATACTGACCTACCTGATCCCTACTCTGACCTACCTGATCCCTACACAGTCCACTACACTGACCTACCTGATCCCTACTCTGACCTACCTGATCACTACACAGTCCACTACACTGACCTACCTGATCCCTACTCTGACCTACCTGATCCCTACACTGACCACTATACTGACCTACCTTATCCCTACTCTGACCTACCTGACTCCTAGACTGACCACTACACTGACCTACCTGATCCCTACACAGTCCACTACACTGACCTACCTGATCACTACTCTGACCTACCTGATCACTACTCTGACCTACCTGATCCCTACACTGACCACTGCACTGACCTACCTGATCACTACTCTGACCACTACACTGACCTACCTGATCCCTACACAGTCCACTACACTGACCTACCTGATCCCTACACAGTCCACTACACTGACCTACCTGATCCCTACACAGTCCACTACACTGACCTACCTGATCCCTACACAGTCCACTACACTGACCTACCTGATCCCTACACTGACCACTATACTGACCTACCTGATCCCTACTCTGACCTACCTGATCCCTACTCTGACCTACCTGATCCCTACACAGTCCACTACACTGACCTACCTGATCACTACTCTGACCTACCTGATCCCTACTCTGACCTACCTGATCCCTACACAGTCCACTACACTGACCTACCTGATCCCTACTCTGACCTACCTGATCCCTACACTGACCACTATACTGACCTACCTGATCCCTACTCTGACCTACCTGATCCCTACACAGTCCACTACACTGACCTACCTGATCACTACTCTGACCTACCTGATCCCTACTCTGACCTACCTGATCCCTACACAGTCCACTACACTGACCTACCTGATCCCTACTCTGACCTACCTGATCCCTACACTGATCACTACACTGACCTACCTGATCCCTACTCTGACCTACCTGATCCCTACTCTGACCTACCTGATCACTACTCTGACCTACCTGATCCCTACACTGACCACTACACTGACCTACCTGATCACTATTCTGACCTACCTGATCACTACTCTGACCTACCTGATCCCGACACTGACCACTACACTGACCTACCTGATCCCTACACAGTCCACTACACTGACCTACCTGATCCCTACTCTGACCTACCTGATCCCTACACAGTCCACTACACTGACCGACCTGATCCCTACACAGTCCACTACACTGACCTACCTGATCCCTACACAGTCCACTACACTGACCTACCTGATCACTACACTGACCTACCTGATCACTACTCTGACCTACCTGATCCCGACACTGACCACTACACTGACCTACCTGATCCCTACACAGTCCACTACACTGACCTACCTGATCACTACTCTGACCTACCTGATCACTACTCTGACCTACCTGATCCCTACACTGACCACTACACTGACCTACCTGATCACTACTCTGACCTACCTGATCACTACTCTGACCTACCTGATCCCGACACTGACCACTACACTGACCTACCTGATCCCTACACAGTCCACTACACTGACCTACCTGATCCCTACTCTGACCTACCTGATCCCTACACTGACCACTACACTGACCGACCTGATCCCTACACAGTCCACTACACTGACCTACCTGATCACTACTCTGACCTACCTGATCACTACACTGACCTACCTGATCACTACTCTGACCTACCTGATCCCGACACTGACCACTACACTGACCTACCTTATCTCTACACTGACCACTACACTGACCTACCTGATCACTACTCTGACCTACCTGATCCCTACACAGTCCACTACACTGACCTACCTGATCCCTACACAGTCCACTACACTGACCTACCTGATCCCTACACAGTCCACTACACTGACCTACCTGATCACTACTCTGACCTACCTGATCACTACACTGACCTACCTGATCACTACACTGACCTACCTGATCACTACTCTGACCTACCTGATCACTACACTGACCTACCTGATCACTACACTGACCTACCTGATCCCTACACAGTCCACTACACTGACCTACCTGATCCCTACACAGTCCACTACACTGACCTACCTGATCCCTACACAGTCCACTACACTGACCTACCTGATCACTACTCTGACCTACCTGATCACTACACTGACCTACCTGATCCCTACACAGTCCACTACACTGACCTACCCGATCCCTACACTGACCACTACACTGACCTACCTGATCCATACACAGTCCACTACACTGACCTACCTGATCCCTACACAGTCCACTACACTGACCTACCTGATCACTACACTGACCTACCTGATCCCTACACAGTCCACTACACTGACCTACCCGATCCCTACACAGTCCACTACACTGACCTACCTGATCCCTACACAGTCCACTACACTGACCTACCTGATCCCTACACAGTCCACTACACTGACCTACCTGATCACTACTCTGACCTACCTGATCACTACACTGACCTACCTGATCACTACTCTGACCTACCTGATCACTACACTGACCACTACACTGACCTACCTGATCCCTACACAGTCCACTACACTGACCTACCTGATCCCTACACAGTCCACTACACTGACCTACCTGATCACTACTCTGACCTACCTGATCCCGACACTGACCACTACACTGACCTACCTGATCCCTACACTGTCCACTACACTGACCTACCTGATCCCTACACTGACCACTACACTGACCTACCTGATCCCTACACAGTCCACTACACTGACCTACCTGATCCCTACACTGATCACTACACTGACCTACCTGATCCCTACACAGTCCACTACACTGACCTACCTGATCCCTACACTGACCACTACACTGACCTACCTGATCCCTACACAGTCCACTACACTGACCTACCTGATCACTACTCTGACCTACCTGATCACTACACTGACCTACCTGATCCCTACACAGTCCACTACACTGACCTACCTGATCCCTACACAGTCCACTACACTGACCTAGCTGATCCCTACACAGTCCACTACACTGACCTACCTGATCACTACTCTGACCTACCTGATCCCGACACTGACCACTACACTGACCTACCTCATCCCTACACAGTCCACTACACTGACCTACCTGATCCCTACACTGACCACTACACTGACCTACTTGATCCCTACACAGTCCACTACACTGACCTACCTGATCACTACTCTGACCTACCTGATCACTACACTGACCTACCTGATCCCTACACAGTCCACTACACTGACCTACCTGATCCCTACACTGACCACTACACTGACCTACCTGATCCCTACACAGTCCACTACACTGACCTACCTGATCCCTACACAGTCCACTACACTGACCTACCTGATCCCTACACAGTCCACTACTCTGACCTACCTGATCCCGACACTGACCACTACACTGACCTACCTGATCCCTACACAGTCCACTACACTGACCTACCTGATCCCTACACAGTCCACTACACTGACCTACCTGATCCCTACACAGTCCACTACACTGACCTACCTGATCCCTACACAGTCCACTACACTGACCTACCTGATCCCTACACAGTCCACTACACTGACCTACCTGATCCCTACACAGTCCACTACACTGACCTACCTGATCCCTACACAGTCCACTACACTGACCTACCTGATCCCTACACAGTCCACTACACTGACCTACCTGATCACTACTCTGACCTACCTGATCCCTACACAGTCCACTACACTGACCTACCTGATCCCTACACAGTCCACTACACTGACCTACCTGATCACTACTCTGACCTACCTGATCCCGACACTGACCACTACACTGACCTACCTGATCCCTACACAGTCCACTACACTGACCTACCTGATCCCTACACTGACCACTACACTGACCTACCTGATCCCTACACAGTCCACTACACTGACCTACCTGATCCCTACACAGTCCACTACACTGACCTACCTGATCCCTACACAGTCCACTACACTGACCTACCTGATCCCTACACAGTCCACTACACTGACCTACCTGATCCCTACACAGTCCACTACACTGACCTACCTGATCACTACTCTGACCTACCTGATCCCGACACTGACCACTACACTGACCTACCTGATCCCTACACTGACCACTACACTGACCTACCTGATCCCTACACAGTCCACTACACTGACCTACCTGATCCCTACACAGTCCACTACACTGACCTACCTGATCCCTACACAGTCCACTACACTGACCTACCTGATCCTTACACAGTCCACTACACTGACCTACCTGATCCCTACACTGACCACTACACTGACCTACCTGATCCCTACACTGACCACTACACTGACCTACCTGATCCCTACACAGTCCACTACACTGACCTACCTGATCACTACTCTGACCTACCTGATCACTACACTAAACCTACCTGATCCCTACACAGTCCACTACACTGACCTACCTGATCCCTACACAGTCCACTACACTGACCTACCTGATCCCTACACAGTCCACTACACTGACCTACCTGATCACTACTCTGACCTACCTGATCACTACACTGACCTACCTGATCCCTACACAGTCCACTACACTGACCTACCTGATCACTACTCTGACCTACCTGATCCCTACACAGTCCACTACACTGACCTACCTGATCCCTACACAGTCCACTACACTGACCTACCTGATCCCTACACAGTCCACTACACTGACCTACCTGATCCCGACACTGACCACTACACTGACCTACCTGATCCATACACAGTCCACTACACTGACCTACCTGATCCCTACACTGATCCCTACTCTGACCTACCTGATCCCTACTCTGACCTACCTGATCCCTACTCTGAGCTACCTGATCGCTACACAGTCCACTACACTGACCTACCTGATCCCTACACTGAACCCCACTCTGACCTACCTGATCCCTACTCTGACCTACCTGATCCCTACTCTGACCTACCTGATCACTACTCTGACCTACCTGATCCCTACACTGACCACTACACTGACCTACCTGATCCCTACACAGTCCACTACACTGACCTACCTAATCACTACTCTGACCTACCTGATCCATACTCTGACCTACCTGATCGCTACACAGTCCACTACACTGACCTACCTGATCCCTACACTGATCCCTACTCTGACCTACCTGATCCCTACTCTGACGTACCTGATCCCTACTCTGACCTACCTGATCCCTACTCTGACCTACCTGATCCCTACTCTGACCTACCTGATCACTACTCTGACCTACCTGATCCCTACACTGACCACTACACTGACCTACCTGATCCCTACACAGTCCACTACACTGACCTACCTGATCCCTACACAGTCCACTACACTGACCTACCTGATCACTACTCTGACCTACCTGATCCCTACACTGACCACTACACTGACCTACCTGATCCCTACACAGTCCACTACACTGACCTACCTGATCCCCACACAGTCCACTACACTGACCTACCTGATCACTACTCTGACCTACCTGATCCCTACACTGACCACTACAGTGACCTACCTGATCCCTACACAGTCCACTACACTGACCTACCTGATCCCTACACTGACCACTACACTGACCTACCTGATCCCTACACAGTCCACTACACTGACCTACCTGATCCCTACACTGATCCCTACTCTGACCTACCTGATCCCTACTCTGACCTACCTGGTCGCTACACTGACCTACCTGATCCCTACACTGATCCCTACTCTGACCTACCTTATCCCTACTCTGACCTACCTGATCACTACTCTGACCTACCTGATCCCTACACTGACCACTACACTGACCTACCTGATCCCTACACTGACCACTACACTGACCTACCTGATCCCTACACAGTCCACTACACTGACCTACCTGATCACTACTCTGACCTACCTGATCCCTACACAGTCCACTACACTGACCTACCTGATCACTACTCTGACCTACCTGATCCCTACACAGTCCACTACACTGACCTACCTGATCACTACTCTGACCTACCTGATCCCTACACAGTCCACTACACTGACCTACCTGATCCCTACACTGACCTACCTGATCCCTACACAGTCCACTACACTGACCTACCTGATCACTACTCTGACCTACCTGATCCCTACACAGTCCACTACACTGACCTACCTGATCCCTACACAGTCCACTACACTGACCTACCTGATCCCTACACAGTCCACTACACTGACCTACCTGATCCCGACACTGACCACTACACTGACCTACCTGATCCATACACAGTCCACTACACTGACCTACCTGATCCCTACACTGATCCCTACTCTGACCTACCTGATCCCTACTCTGACCTACCTGATCCCTACTCTGACCTACCTGATCCCTACTCTGAGCTACCTGATCGCTACACAGTCCACTACACTGACCTACCTGATCCCTACACTGAACCCCACTCTGACCTACCTGATCCCTACTCTGACCTACCTGATCCCTACTCTGACCTACCTGATCACTACTCTGACCTACCTGATCCCTACACTGACCACTACACTGACCTACCTGATCCCTACACAGTCCACTACACTGACCTACCTAATCACTACTCTGACCTACCTGATCCATACTCTGACCTACCTGATCGCTACACAGTCCACTACACTGACCTACCTGATCCCTACACTGATCCCTACTCTGACCTACCTGATCCCTACTCTGACGTACCTGATCCCTACTCTGACCTACCTGATCCCTACTCTGACCTACCTGATCCCTACTCTGACCTACCTGATCACTACTCTGACCTACCTGATCCCTACACTGACCACTACACTGACCTACCTGATCCCTACACAGTCCACTACACTGACCTACCTGATCCCTACACAGTCCACTACACTGACCTACCTGATCACTACTCTGACCTACCTGATCCCTACACTGACCACTACACTGACCTACCTGATCCCTACACAGTCCACTACACTGACCTACCTGATCCCCACACAGTCCACTACACTGACCTACCTGATCACTACTCTGACCTACCTGATCCCTACACTGACCACTACAGTGACCTACCTGATCCCTACACAGTCCACTACACTGACCTACCTGATCCCTACACTGACCACTACACTGACCTACCTGATCCCTACACAGTCCACTACACTGACCTACCTGATCCCTACACTGATCCCTACTCTGACCTACCTGATCCCTACTCTGACCTACCTGATCCCTACTCTGACCTACCTGATCGCTACACAGTCCACTACACTGACCTACCTGATCCCTACACTGATCCCTACTCTGACCTACCTTATCCCTACTCTGACCTACCTGATCACTACTCTGACCTACCTGATCCCTACACTGACCACTACACTGACCTACCTGATCCCTACACTGACCACTACACTGACCTACCTGATCCCTACACAGTCCACTACACTGACCTACCTGATCACTACTCTGACCTACCTGATCCCTACACAGTCCACTACACTGACCTACCTGATCACTACTCTGACCTACCTGATCCCTACACAGTCCACTACACTGACCTACCTGATCACTACTCTGACCTACCTGATCCCTACACAGTCCACTACACTGACCTACCTGATCCCTACACTGACCACTACACTGACCTACCTGATCCCTACACAGTCCACTACACTGACCTACCTTATCCCTACACTGATCCCTACTCTGACCTACCTGATCCCTACTCTGAGCTACCTGATCCCTACTCTGACCTACCTGATCGCTACACAGTCCACTACACTGACCTACCTGATCCCTACTCTGACCTACCTGATCCCTACACAGTCCACTACACTGACCTACCTGATCACTACTCTGACCTACCTGATCCCTACACTGATCCCTACTCTGACCTACCTGATCCCTACTCTGACCTACCTGATCCCTACTCTGACCTACCTGATCCCTACACAGTCCACTACACTGACCTACCTGATCCCTACTCTGACCTACCTGATCCCTACACAGTCCACTACACTGACCTACCTGATCCCTACACAGTCCACTACACTGACCTACCTGATTCCTACACTGACCACTACACTGACCTACCTGATTCCTACACTGACCACTACACTGACCTACCTGATTCCTACACTGACCACTACACTGACCTACCTTATCCCTACACAGTCCACTACACTGACCTACCTGATCACTACTCTGACCTACCTGATCCCTACACTGACCACTACACTGACCTACCTGATCCCTACTCTGACATACCTGATCCCTACTCTGACCTACCTGATCCCTACTCTGACCTACCTGATCCCTACACAGTCCACTACACTGACCTACCTGATCCCTACTCTGACCTACCTGATCCCTACACTGACCTACCTGATTCCTACACTGACCACTACACTGACCTACCTTATCTCTACACTGCCCACTACATTGACCTACCTGATTCCTACACTGACCACTACACTGACCTACCTGATTCCTACACTGACCACTACACTGACCTACCTTATCTCTACACTGACCACTACACTGACCTACCTGATCCCTACACAGTCCACTACTCTGACCTACCTGATCACTACTCTGACCTACCTGATCCCTACACTGACCTACCTGATCCCTACTCTGACCTACCTGATCCCTACTCTGACCTACCTGATCCCTACACAGTCCACTACACTGACCTACCTGATCCCTACTCTGACCTACCTGATCCCTACACAGTCCACTACACTGACCTACCTGATCCCTACTCTGACCTACCTGATCCCTACACTGACCTACCTGATTCCTACACTGACCACTACACTGACCTACCTTATCTCTACACTGCCCACTACATTGACCTACCTGATTCCTACACTGTCCACTACGCTGACCTACCTGATTCCTACACTGACCTACCTGATTCCTACACTGACCACTACACTGACCTACCTGATTCCTACACTGACCACTACACTGACCTACCTGATTCCTAAACTGACCACTACACTGACCTACCTGATTCCTACACTGACCACTACGCTGACCTACCTGATTCCTACACTGACCACTACGCTGACCTACCTGATTCCTACACTGACCACTACACTGACCTACCTGATTCCTACACTGACCACTACACTGACCTACCTTATCTCTACACTGACCACTACACTGACCTACCTGATCTCTACACTGACCACTACTGACCTACCGGATTCATACACTGACCACTACACTGACCTACCTGATCTCTACACTGACCTACCTGATCCCTACACTGTCCACTACACTGACCTAGCTGATTCCTACACTGGCCACTACACCGACCTACCTTATCTGTACACTGACCTACCTGATCTCTACACTGACCACTACACTGACCTACCGGATTCCTACACTGACCACTACACTGACCTACCTTATCTCTACACTGACCACTACACTGACCTACCTGATTCCTACACTGACCACTACACTGACCTACCTGATTCCTACACTGTCCACTACGCTGACCTACCTGAAGAGGATGTTCGGGGCACTCTGTGCAAAACAAACTGCACAGTGCAGGTAAGTATGACATGTTTGTTATTTTTTTTTTTTTTAAAACAGCAAACCTTTCGTATCACTTTAAAGGGGTTGTAAACCCTCCTTTTTTTTTTTTTTTAAATAGCAAACATGTCATACTTACCTCCACTGTGCAGATCGTCACAGGTCCCAGAAGATTGCCCGACCATTCACAACACGCAGCGCGGCTCACGCATGCACAGTGCATGCCCAGATGTGAAGCCACAGCCGGGCGCCCACAGTTACAATGCCGGCGCCACGGAGAGGAGCGGGGAGAGGAGCGAGGCTTTGTGCGCCACATCGCTGAACCGTTATGACAGGTAAGTGTCTGTTTATTAAGAGTTAGAAGCTACACTTTTTGTAGCTGCTGACTTTTAAATGGGCGGAACTCCGTTTTAAACGTAGTAAAATATTAGTGACCTATCGCATGGTATAACAATGGCATGTTTCCATCCCTAATTAATTTGTAAAGAAAATAGGAAATAGAAATGGGACTTTACATGAAACATGTCATTGTGGGTAGTGATAATATGTATGAATGAATTAAATGCATTTTAATTTGATTTAATGTCATTAACCCCTAATGCCCCGTACACACGATCGGACCTTTTTCCGATCAAACTTCCATCGGAATTCCGACAGAATTTCATCGGAAAAAAAATAGAACATGTTCTATTTGAAAATTCCATTGAAATTCATCGGAAATTTCTCCGATGGGGCCCACACATGACTCCAACGGACTCCGTCTGACTTTTTTCATCGGAAATTCCTATCGTGTCTACGCGGCATAAGGGTAGTCCATGATTTGTAAAGCATAAATAAATAAATAAAATATAATACAGATGTAGCGGGTACTTGAATTTAGGGGAAGCATCTGGGTGGTAGTGTAACCCAGATGCCCTGATTGTTAGGAAATTCAAGGTTCCCTTTGTGAGACTTGGAGGACTCTGGTGGTGTGAGGTTCCCGCCGGCCTACAGGTGGCGTTGTTGCCTTGGACCAGGGTTGGGCTCGCACCACAAGACTGTGCCTTTTTGTCCTCCCCTGGAGCTGGTACAGCGGGGTGGGGAACCTGCTATGACGCAAAGGGAGAGGGGATAAAAGGGGCAGACGCCCTGATCACGGGGTTAGAGTCCGGAGCGAGAAGATGCGGCCGCACCCAGGCACCTTCGGCCTGGGTGCTGGCGTTCCGGTGTTCCAGGCCTAGGTGCCCTTGACCTAGCCGAAGCGGAGATGGAGTCCATCTCAGGCACCTTTAGCCTGAAGTGAGGTACTATGGCGGATGCCTGGGGCTCAGTACCTTCGACTGGGTTCCGCAAGGGTGGAGGAATCCGAGGGGGCCCTAACTCCTTGGGTGCCCGTGTCTAAGTTCGTGAGGACTGGTGTGCGGTAACTTCTCTGAAGAGTCGGGCGCAGCATCGCTGGTGACAGAGAGGCCTCCATTTCTCCCTTGGACGGATTTCCTTCCCCTGACGGGGGCCGTGCTAGCGAAGGTATCTCACGTTCTACATCACCTAGTCAGTGGCAGTGACTATTCACCACTGGTGAAAGCACAGTGATTAGCAGCAGAAGGGAAAGGATTGTGCCTCGATCTGTCCCCATTATTCCAAAGCAAAGAAACTGTATGTTTGTATGCTAAGAAGAAAAAAACTGAGTTGGACCTATTCACTGTGTGGAACTCTAGTTACTAGGAGCAAAGGAATCAGGGACGAAGTACTGGACTTGACTCTGGGACACCAACACAAGACCCAATCTTCTGGCCTTCACCTCTTCACTATGGAGGACATGGGCCGTGGTGTATCTCATCCCTCCCCCCAGCACTGAGACCCCTAGACGAAGAGAGACAAACCGAGTATGAGAAGGGGAGAGAGGGGTGAGGCCGCTACACAGATATTATTATATTTATAATAATAATAATACATTTAATGCAAACAAATCAAAGGACATGATTAATACAATTGTTACAAAGAAATACATAAATCAATTAATTTGCAAATCAAAAATACATAAATCACATGATACAAGTACAGACAAAGAAGAATAATGTTATTGAAATTCATGATTAAAACAAGCTTAACTGGGCACCTTAGTTTAAAACCCGACGCGTTTCTTGGCTTCCTGCCAGTCATCAGGGGGTAAGATGCACGTATTTACAAAAAAATCAAGTAAATAAAATAACTATTAATATATGTAACCTACCCTCAGGCCCGCCTGACGAGTTGCTTCCCACGCTGTTCAATGGAACCGTTCTAAGTAGGAGCGACTCAGGTCGCTCCGACTTAGAAAAAGGTTCCTGTACTACTTTTGGGGGCGACCCAAGGCGACCTGCATTGACTTCTATACAGAAGTCTTTTGCAAATCGCCTCGGCAGGCGTCTCAAGTCGTCTTGAGATCGCGCCGCCGAGGTCGCCCCCAGGAGTCGCGCCGCCCCTGTGTGAATGGGGCCTTAGGGGTTAATGACATTAAATCAAATTAAAATGTATTTAATTCATTCATACATATTATCACTACCCACAATGACATGTTTCATGTAAAGTCCCATTTCTATTTCCTATTTTCTTACGTAGTAAAATATTACATTATAGCCACTTGATGGAGTTGAAGGGCATAGTAAATATATACATTGTTCGTAGAAACAGATAGAATGTAACAATTCTAGAGAACCCCACAGTGAATTAGCAAATCAATGTAACTAATTCTAATTCGGGATGTCTAGAATTGTTACACTGTATCTCTCGTTACAAATTTCTGCTGTTTGTATATCCTATGCCCATCAGCTCCATCTAGTGGCCATAATGCAGTACTTTACTACTGCCCATAAAACAATGTTCATTCAGAAGATAAAATAGCCAGAAGGGCGTTTGTTTTTGCCCAATTCATTGCCCACCTCCTCCTGTACATTTACGTCGGCAGAGGGGCACGGACAGGCACATCAACGTACCTGTACGTCCCCTTTAAATGCCTGTCCGTGTGGTCGTACGCACGCTGCCGGAGGCGCGCTCGCGACCCTGCTGCCATCCCCGTGAGTCGGACCGCGGGTCCCGCGGACTCGATCGCCGCGGGGATCCCCGCGATCGTCTCACGGAGGTATAGAGCGGAGAGATGCATGTTTACACAAGCATCTCCCCGCTCTGACTAGTGACAATGACACTAATCTCAGCTCCGTGTACTCGGAGCGAAGATCAGTGTCATGTGACACAAAGCCCATCCCCCCTACAGTAAGAAACACTATGCAGGGAACACTTAACCCCTACAGCGCCACCTAGTGGTTAAGCCCTTCACTGCCAGTGTCATTTTTATAGAACTGATCGCTGTAAAAATTACAATGGTCCCAAAAATGTGTCAAAAGTGTCCGATGTGTTTCGATTGGTGAAAATGCTGTTTTACCTTCTATTCAACATTAAGTTGGACACATACCCATCCCTTTCCCTCCGTCCTCTTTTTTTACCCGCTGTCTTTATTTTCCTCTTCTTTTCTTCCTTCTAAAAAGGATTTATGGAAACTCTTTTTCTGGGAATTCTAGTTTCCCATTACATGTTATGTCTCTTTTATTTAGATTTAATGGGATACTATCAAATGTTTTGTTCGGCCTTGTTTAGTCCATCCCGATCTGTTGGCCCTGATAATCTTCTCGGGGCCTAAGAGTCAGAAGGACTCTCTATGCCTGGAGCAGTTAGTTCCCGATAAGGGGCTCCAGGTTACCAAGGAGAGAGGGTTTCTCTTCTCCCTTCCATGATATTATAAGGATGAAGAGATCTCCCCCTGACAAACTTTTGATTGCTTACATGAATCTATCCTTTTTTCTAGGATGTTTTTATTATTTTATCCATTTATTGACTAATGTTTGTTTATTCCTAAATATAATATTTTTTTTTTCTTTATTTTTATATAACATGATGTAATGTTCTGTATTATTTATCTTATGAAAATAAAATATTTTGAAAGTAAAAAAAAGTGTCCGATGTGTCCGCCATAATGTCGCAGTCATGAAAAAAAATCACTGATCGCCGCCATTACTAGTAAAAAAAAATAATTAATAAAAATGCCATAAATCTATCCCCTATTTTGTAGACGCTATAACTTTTGCGCAAACCAATCAATAAACGCTTACTGTGATTTTTTTTTTTAACCAAAAATATGTAGAAGAATACGTATCGGCCTAAACTGAGGGGGATATTTATTATAGCAAAAAGTAAAAAATATTGAATTTTTTTCAAAATTGTCACTCTATTTTTGTTTATAGCGCAAAAAATAAAGACCGCAGGGTTGGTCAAATACCAGCAAAAGAAAGCTCTATTTGTGGGGGAAAAAGGACGTAAATTTTGTTTGGAAGCCACGTCGCATGACCGCGCAATTGTCAGTTAAATCGACGCAGTGCCGAATCGCAAAAAGGGGCCTGGTTTTTAACCAGCCAAAATGGTCTGGGGCTGAAGTGGTTAAGAACGCATGCACATTCGCTGGACAAATGGCTATATAATCAATACATACTATACTCAACTATGTTAAAATAATGTAACAATATTGTATAAGAAATTAGCCGTATTAGGAAGGGTATTAATGCATAACGTTATTGTATTGATATACAGTAAAACCTCGTATTGCGAGTAACGTGGTTTACGAGCGTTTTGCAATACAAGCTGTTTTTTTTAAATCCTGACTCGATTTGCGAGTGTTGTCTTGCAAGACAAGCAGGATTCAAGTCTCTGGGGTGTGCAATATCACATTTGGCCAGAGGTGCGGGGAGTTGGTGACGCTCGGAGGCATTCAGAAATGCTCAGAGACACTTGGAAACGCTCTGAGACACTTGGAAACACCCGTAAACACTTTGTTCCTGAGTGTCTCCGAGTGTCTCTAAATGTCGTCGAGCATCTCTGAGTGTTTCCGAGTGTCTCCGGTGCCCCCCCCCCCCCCACCTCTGGCTACATACGGTACTGAATACACTAGCATTGATACTGGAACAAATTATCTGAGCTTCCATTATTTCCTATGGGGAAACTCGCTTTGATATACGAGTGCTTTAGATTACAAGAATGCTTCTGGAACGAATTATGCTGGTAATCCAAAGTACTAAGTCCAAGGTTACTGTACAGAGCATCTGGAAAGTATTCACAGCACTTCACTTTTTCCACATTTTGTTATGTTACAGCTTTATTCCAAAATGGATTAAATACATTATTTTCCTCAAAATTTCACAACCAATACCCCATAGAGACAATGTGGAAGTACCGTATATACTTGAGTATAAGCCGACCCGAATATAAGCCGATTCACCTAATTTTACCACAAAAAATGGCAAAACGTATTGACTCGAGTATAAGCCTAGGGTGTCCATCTGCATGCCTCACTGTGCCTCACTGTGCCTCACTGTGTCCATGTCCATGCCTCACTGTGCCCATGCCTCACTCTCACTGTGCCTCACTGTGCCCATGCCTCACTGTGCCCAATCTCCCTACCTGATCTCCTGCACTGTGTGACTAGACTGACTTTTAACATGGGAGTCTATGGAAGGGGTGCCCGGCTTTGAAAAATTGGTGCTCCCAGGCCTTAGGTCCCCTGGACAACAAACTTTGCACACTTGTAGATGAAGGGGCTATATGTGTGCCAAGATTGGAGTCCAGGTAACCTAGGGCCGGCCAGTACCGGGTCCCCAAAATCACTGGAGAAATTACCATTTAACATTGGAGTCTATGGAAGGGGTGCCCAGCTTTGAAAAATCGGTGCTCCCTGGCTGTAGGTTCCCCGGACACCAAACTTTGCACACTTATAGAGGTATAGTGGGGCTACATGTGTGCCAAGTTTGCTGGCCGGGATCAGGCGCACAAAGTTGAAGTCGGACACAGACTCGAGTATAAGCCACGGGGGGCATTTTCAGCACAAAAAAAATGTGCTGAAAAACTCGGCTTATACTCGAGTATATACGGTAGTTTGTTTGAAATCTTTTCAAATTTATTAAAAATAAAAAAACAAAAAAAAATCCCATGTACAGAAGTATCACAGCCTTTGCTCAATACCAATAATTGGCACCAATTACAGCCTCAAGTCTTTTGAGTATGATGCTACAAGCTCGGCACACCTATTTTTGGGGAAGTTTCTCCCATTCTTCTTTGCAGGACCTCTCAGGCTCCATCAGGTTGGATGGGGAGCGTCGGTGCACAGACATTTTCAGATCTCTTCAGAGACGTTCAATCGGGTTCAGGTTTTCACTTTGCCTGAACCACTCAATGACATTGTGGGAAGAGATAGCTATGAGTAAGCACTAATATCTGTAGTGTGAAACGCGTCAGTGGATCCCTGCCTTGCTGTGACCTGTGGTGCATTTTTATCTACTTTTACAATAAAAAGCAACCGAAAAGGTTTTTTTGGAGAGCGGCTGTCTATTTCTTCACCCGTTGTTTCCCGTCCACTCAATGACATTCACAGAGTTGTCCCATAGTCCCTCCTTTGTTATCTTGGCTGTGTGCTTAGGGTCGTTGTACTGTTGGAAGATGATCTTTCGCCTCAGTCTGAGGTTCAGAGTGGATATGTTTTATAGCAGAAAGTACTCCTTTTTTTTTTTTTTCGTATTTTTTTATTTATATAATAAAAAATAAAAACCACCAAAAGAAAGCCATATTTGTGTGAAAAACGACATACATTTCACTTTGGTAGTGTCTCGTGACTGCGCAAGTAACAGTAAAAGTAATGCAGCGATGAATAGCAAAAAATGGCCTGGTCATGAAGGGAGTAAAACCTTTCCGGAGCTGAGGCTGTCAATTATTATAATGTATTTATATTTTGTGGGATGTAATGCTAGGAATCAGCCCAAAGTAACTAACTAAAATTCGTTGACTATTTACGTAAATACAATATATTGGATGAGAGCATTTTTTATAGTCCTTTGCAATCCTTCAAACAGGTATTTATTGTTTTGTTATGTTTGTTGTGATATTCTGGGGAATTTGACTGATAGTAACATTTTTATGAGCACATACCAGTCAGAACTGTGTTTTTAGGGCTTGACCACCCACTTTTATAAAACTAAATTCCAATAAAAAGTAGTTGCCCCCGCAAGGGTTTTTCACCATCAAAACACACACGGCTCATGTGTAAGGTAAAGTCTACAGGATTGGGAATATCAGTTTGTAAATGGATAGAAAACTGGCTAAAAGACAGAATTCAGAGAGTAGTGGTTAATGATTCTTACTCTGAATGGTCTGAGGTTATCAGTGGTGTACCCCAAGGTTCAGTGTTGGGACCCTTACTTTTTAATATCTTTATAAATGATATTGGGTCTGAGATCAAAAGTAACATTTCTGTCTTTGCAGATGACACCAAGCTATGCAGTGGAATAACGTCCTTACAGGATGTCGCCAATTTACAAGCCGACCTCAATGCTCTGTCTAATTGGGCGACTATGTGGCAGATGAGGTTTAATGTTGATAAATGTAAAGTTATGCACTTGGGGGCTAAGAATATGAATGCATCATACATACTAGGGGGAGTAAAACTGGGGGGATCCGTAGTGGAGAAGGATCTGGGGGTTTTGGTAGATCATAAGCTCAATAATGGCATGCGATGCCAAGCTGCGGTTTCCAAAGCGAGCAAAGTCCTTTCTTGTTTTAAAGAGAAGTATGGACTCCAGAGAGAGATATCATTTTGCCCCCCTGTACAAATAATTAGTAAGACCTCATATGGAATATGCGGTTCAGTTTTGGGCCCCAGTTCTCAAAAAGGATATCGGGGAACTGGAGAAAGTGCAGAGAAGGGCAACCAAACTGATAAGAGGCATGGAGGAGCTCAGTTATGAGGAAAGATTAGAGGAACTGAATGTATTCTCTCTTGAGAAGAGGAGATTAAGGAGGGATATGATCACCATGTACAAATATATAAGGGGTCCATATAGTGAACTTAGTTTTGAGTTATTCACTTTACGGTCAACACAAAGGACAAGGGGGAACTCTTTACGTCTAGAGGAAAAGAGATTTCATCTCCAAATACGGAAAGGTTTCTTTACAGTAAGAGCTGTGAAAATGTGGAATAGACTCCCTGCAGAGGTGGTTCTGGCCAGCTCAGTAGATTGCTTTAAGAAGGGCCTGGATTATTTCCTAAATGTACATAATATAACTGGGTACTGACATTTATAGGTAAAGTTGATCCAGGGAATATCCGATTGCCTCTCGGGGGATCAGGAAGGAATTTTTCCCTTGCTGTAGCAAATTGGATCATGCTCTGCTGGGGTTTTTCACCTTCCTTTGGATCAACTGTGGGTATAGAATTGGGTATATGGGATTGTATGATATTTTTTATTTTATTTTTTTATGGTTGAACTAGATGGACTTGTGTCTTTTTTCAACCTGACTAACTATGTAACTATGTAACAGAAACTTTGAAAGTAATACAAAGCCACCTGGCTTCCCCTCTTTAGCAGCGTCGTTGCTTAGGCCCTAAACCTTGGCGTTTGTCTTTTGGCTGGTCTCTTGCACAGTACCTCTGTGTTGCTTAGCCTTTGTCGCAGCTTACCCCTGTCTGTCATTATAAAAGCTGTGCACATGTCACGCTTACCCCTAATGCAGGTGGTCACACACTTTAGCTGGCTCTTGTGTTCTTCACCTCTAGCAGCCCCCTTTCCCATAAGGCAAGCAGGCCTAACGCCACTTGGTTGCCCCCAGGACTTATACACAATTCTATAGTGCCTGGCCACCACACCGGGGCAGGTGCAAACTGAGAAAAGCAAGCAGATACTTGTGGTTGTCAGACAGGCAGAGTGGTTCAATGACAGTCCAGGTATGAGGCAGTCAGAGTTTAGAATAGTCAGGGTCAATCCAAAGCCAAAAGGCAGGCAGAGTTCAGAGGATAGTCGATATTTTATTCTGAGGTCATCAACGAGGGAATCCAAACAGCAAATTGAGCAGGACAGGCAAACAGAGAGCTTAGAGCACGTGTTAGAAACGTAATGTCACAAGCTTGAGACTGCAGGCTTGGCTGGCTTAAATCGGGTTTGGTCTCCACCCAGAAACTGGCCACATCAATCACCTCGCAGGTGGAAAGAGAAAGACTGTATCACAACTAAAACCAGGATGCTGGGATGAGGCCAGCAGCTGTCAAAGAATAGGAGAGTTTATAGTACACGCTCCTGACAGAACACCCACACACACAGCCTGCTGATCTCCAGCAAACCTGGACACTTCTACTCCTCCAAAGCACTTTGAAGTCTCCAAACTCTGGAACCCAATTTGGGAATATCAAAAATCCGAGAGTGTTAAAAAAAAAGTTTCTCTGCTCAAAATCCATATTTCAGAACCCTGCACTCGGCATCCATATGAACCCTCTACTTCCCTTTTCGCAGTGGCAGGGCCTTGCACTGTCACAATGTTAATGCACATTATCTGTTAATGCATGGCCTTTTAGTGTTTTATGAAATGTGTTATCTTCCTTCCAACCAGGCCCTAATGAAGCTATCTCCAGCAACTAACAAAACCAGGAAACCAGGTCCTACATGGTCTTGGCCACATTTTCCCAACTATGGCCATTCATAGGTACAGCAGGTAAACTGACGGTAATAATTGTGATGTTCTGAGGCCTACGTGGAAGTTTATGGTCAGTATTAAGGTAGACTAATTGCATCTTTGATGTCATCACACAGGAAGCCGGCTGGCCTCAGAAATGAGGGCAATGTATATAGAGGTGGTTTCAGTAGGTGGGGATCTCAGACACCATTCGTCAGTAAGCAGGACATGAACACTCAGGGTAAGTGGCTAATCCGTATGTCATTGTATTATTTATTTAATATGTATTTGCAGTATACATATATATTTATAATAAAAATTAATTATTTTAATTATAATTATATTTTATGATTTCTTGCAGTTTAGACATGTTAAATGCAAATTTTGCCATTTGGCTAGTTTTCTATAGAGTGGAAAAAAAAGGTTCAAACTGAAGTCTAGTTATTTTTTTTTTGGTATACAACACCAGGGGAATAACTTACTTGAAATTAAGTGCTCCCCCTTACCCCTGTCCAGTTTGTTTATGCATAGTTTAAAAATCTTCTCCAAACCTAGTGCTGATCTTCAGGCTTTTTTGGTGGTTAACATTGGCATGTGACCACATTGACAACCCCGGACACAGCCGGGAGGCACCTTCCTCCTTCTGTTCCAGGCCAACCACAGAAATGTTGCTTAGATGGATTATCCTGTGGATGCCCAGGCCAGGGAGGCAATTAATAAAGGTGGAAAGATACATTCTTTTAACTGGGGGCAAGATCAGGAGCTTTTGTAACTCAGAGACAGGCCCCTACAAATGAGGCCTGTCCTTGGTAACTGAGGACCTCTGGTCATTCTAGACTAGGGTCAGCATTTCTCCAGAGTTCTGGCCACATTTAATCACCCAGGTGGCATGCGGCCATAGCACAGAATGCAACAAACTACACATCCTTGGCCACCCGACTAAATGCAGCCTTGGAGAACTGTCATAGGGACAGGTGTCCCCACTGGAAGATTTTACCTCGCTCGGTAACATTAGTCAACAGGACAAATAAAGACGATGAGACTCCTAAACGAGGGTCACAGACCACGATAATAAAAAAAAAAACTTGACAAATGTAGTGCTACCCTCATAGGAGCCGCTGATATGTTCCCCTGCTCTTTCCCACTTTTGTCACACAGCCAGGCACAAGGTAGATTCACACAGCCCGGTGCACACACTTCCTCTCGTTGGCTTTAATGATCAGTCTAGTGGTTTTGTTGTTTTATTTTTGGAGAACTTGGATAGGGAAGAGGATTTAGTGGGATACTCAAGAGGACTCTACCTTTCTTGTAAAACTGTAGTGAAGTCCTTGCAGAAGGCAGATAAAGACTTCTCTTTGGCAGCAGCAAACTATTTACAGAGCTAAGTGGTGTCCCTTAAAGAGGAAGTAAACCCTCATGGTTTTTTCACCTTAATGCATTCTATGCATTAAGGTGAAAAACCTTCTGTAGTGCTGCAGCCCCCCGTGTTACTTACCTGAAAGCTGTCATCCTCCGACCAGGAATGAGCACACCAGATCTAGCTGGTGTCTTGTGTCCTGATTGGATAGATTAATAGCAGCGCAGCCATTGCCTCCCGCTGCTGTCAATCAAATCCAATGACGTGGCACCTGGGGGGCGGGGCCGAGTCCTGCATTTTGTGTGAATGGACACAGCTGCAGGACTCGGGAGCGCACCGGCGCGGCTGTCCACTAAAGAGGACGCTTCTCCAACTTGGACACTCGATGTGGGGAGGAGCCACCAGCGCCGCTGAGAGACCCCAGAAGAGGAGGACCGGGCCACTCTGTGCAAAACAAACTACACAGTGGAGGTAAGTATGACATGTTTGTTATTTCAAAAAATGTAATAAAATGAGGGTTTACAACCCCTTTAAGTAGTGGGCAATCTTGGACAAAGCTCTTCTGAACACTAGCCAGTGATTTCTTGTTCAGACCCTCAGCTGACTATGTAGCACATCAGAAGGGGTTAAAAGCACAAGTCTATGGATTCTTTAGGTTGTTTGTACTCACAAAATGTCCAGGGACAGCTGGTAGCTATCCTCCAACACTCTATACAAGTGATACCAGACCAAATCTTCAATAGACAGCCCCTTCAGCCAGCTCTCTGTAGAACCATGGTCACTCTCAATAACTTCAGACCCTCAGGACTCCCACCTAAGGCCACATGCCAGCAATCCAAGCCCTCTGGTCGCCCACCTAAGGCCACATGTCAGCAATTCAGGCCCTCAGGTTGCTCATCTAAGGTAGGGTGACCAGACATCCCCGGTTTCAGGGGACAGTCCCCGGATTGAGGACACTGTCCCCGGACCAAGTCTGTCCCCGGTTTTGTCCCCGGATTGGATTTGAACAGGGGCTGTGGCAATTTCAAAGACAGTCAGTGCAGAATAAAAAAAAAAAATCTGAATTACACCCCCCCTCCGCCACTTCTACTTGCTTAGGGGGGTGTATTTTTTTCCATTATCTGTGCCCCTTCCTGATGATCATGTGATGGTCGGAGCTCGCATGTTCTTCTGCCTTGGCTCAAGTCCCGGCCAGTCGCCTAACTGGTTATCTCCTTGCCTTCCCTGGTGAAGTGATCTTCCTCCGCTCCCCACCCAGTAGTATCCGGGGCCCGGAGAGTAAAACTTGACAGGCTGTGAGGCGGGCGGCAACGGGGAGAGAGTCGCTGATTGCCGATATTACTAGTAAAAAAAAAAAAAACATGTCCCCGGATTTCATTTAAAAAATCTGGTCACCTTAATCTAAGGCCACATGGCAGCAAGTGGCAGGGGCCTCTCCCCCTAGCTGGTACAATCCACTGCTGGGAAAAGACCCAGAGCCTGTGTGCTAGAGTATAAATACTGTACAAGCACCCAGAATGCCTAGGGAAACCTCCCCTTGTATTTGGCCAGGACTGTATGAATATTCATGCTCCCATCTGCATGGCTTCTACCTATTATCCAGGACTAGTGATGAGCCGAACACCCCCGGGTTCGGTTCGCACCAGAACCCGCGAACGGACCGAAAGTTCATACGAACATTAGAACCCTATTAAATACAATGGATGCGAACGTTCGAATTCTAAAGTGCTAATTATAACAACTATTATGCATGTTATTGTCCTAAAAAGGGTTTGGGAACCCGGGTTGTGCACCAGGGGACATGTATCAATGCAAAAAGAAGTTTTAAAAACGGTCGTTTTTCGGGAGCAGTCATTTTAATGATGCATAAAGTGAAAAAAAAAAAGTCAAATATTCCTTTAAATATCGTACCTGGGGGGTGTCTAAAGTATGCCTGTGAAGTGCCACGTGTTTCCCGTGTTTAGAACTGTCCCTGCACAAAATGACACTTCTAAAGGAAAAAAAAGCCATTTAAAACTGCTTGCGGCTTTAATGTAATGTCTGGTCCCGGTAATATGGATGAAAATCTTTAAGAAAAATGGCATAGCTACCCCATGACCCCCCCCCCCCTACCCCAGCCCATTACCAGCCCCTTTGGGTCTTGTATGGATATTAAGGGGAACCCCGCACATAAAATAAAAAAGGCCCTATATACTCTGAACAGCCGTATACAGGCGGTGCATACAAGACAGGGACTGTAGGTTTGTTCTTATGTAGAATCTGTTTGTAATTTTGAACAGGTACATTGTTGAAGTGTAGCTCCAGCCCAAAAATCTATTTTTAAACTTTTTGGAAAACATAGGTAAGGGTTATCACCCCTGTAACATTTGTTTTGCTGTCTGTGCCCCTGTTCAGAACATTTCACCTCACTTTCCGTCCCAATGACAACTGTTTTTGAAATGTGGTGTTTTTCTTGAAACAAGGATTGCTGATAAAGCATCAGTACAGAGGAGACACCTTTCTCCCATATTTATTCTTACAGGAGAGAATTTTCCTTCCTAGTGGTAGATTTCCTCTCACTTCCTGTTGTCTTCTTGCGTTTGCAAGTAGGAGTCGTTTGTAAGTTGGATGTTTGAAAGTAGGGACCTGCCGTATATACTCTGCAGAAATAGGCCCCTTAGTTGTTGGTGTTGGCACAACACTGTAAGCACTCACAGTTACTCTTGGTTGGTGCTGGAACGCCCTGCTGTCAACTATTATATCAGGAATTTTAATTACATATAATTGTTGAACAGTGGTAGTAAAAATTGGGCCTTTGATGGTGGTGCTGGTGCCACAACACTGTAAGCCCTGACAGTTACTCTTGGTGGGTGCAGCAATGGGCCCTGCTGTGAATTATTAGATCAAGAATTGTAATTACATGCCCCTTTTGAACAGGGGCTGAAAAATTGGGCCTTTCGTGGTGGTGGTGGTGGTGGTGGTGTTGCCACAACACTGTAAGCCCTCAGAGTTACTCTTGGTGGGTGCAGCAATGGGCCCTGCTGTGAATTATTAGATCAAGAATTGTAATTACATGCCCCTTTTGAACAGGGGCTGAAAAATTGGGCCTTTCGTGGTGGTGGTGGTGGTGGCGTTGCCACAACACTGTAAGCCCTCAGAGTTACTCTTGGTGGGTGCAGCAATGGGCCCTGCTGTGAATTATTAGATCAAGAATTGTAATTGCATGCCCCTGTTGAACAGGGGCTGAAAAATTGGGCCTTTCGTGGTGGTGGTGGTGGTGGTGGTGTTGCCACAACACTGTAAGCCCTCAGAGTTACTCTTGGTGGGTGCAGCAATGGGCCCTGCTGTGAATTATTAGATCAAGAATTGTAATTACATGCCCCTTTTGAACAGGGGCTGAAAAATTGGGCCTTTCGTGGTGGTGGTGGTGGTGGCGTTGCCACAACACTGTAAGCCCTCAGAGTTACTCTTGGTGGGTGCAGCAATGGGCCCTGCTGTGAATTATTAGATCAAGAATTGTAATTGCATGCCCCTGTTGAACAGGGGCTGAAAAATTGGGCCTTAGGCACTGGTGGCACAACACTACAACCCCTCACAGATACTGTACTTGGAGCACAGCAATGAGCCCTGTTGCAAAGTATTGCTTCAAAAATTGTAATGACACGCCCCTGTTAAACAGGGGCTGAAAAATTGGGCCTTAGGCAC
Organism: Rana muscosa; assembly: GCA_029206835.1. NCBI lineage: Eukaryota > Metazoa > Chordata > Amphibia > Anura > Ranidae > Rana > Rana muscosa. The sequence goes on along the minus strand of CM055123.1, from coordinate 296,877,943 downwards.
TGGTGCCACAACACTCCAACCCCTCACAGATACTGTACTTGGAGCACAGCAATGAGCCCTATGGCAAATTATTGCTAAAAAAATTGTAATTACACGCCCCTGTAAAACAGGGGCTGAAAAATTGGGCCTTAGCCACTGGTGGCGGCACCCATAAACAAAAATGATCTTCCAAGCTATCATCATCAATCGTATCATTGAGGACCCGGAGGAGGAGGATAGCCAGTCAACATAACAGCACAGGCACTCAGCATCAGCATCAGTCTTGAAGGGATGTGACATGTTAAAATCAATTAGTCTGTTATATCAGCATCAGGTGTGTGGTAGCTGGTGGTGATCCAAGACTGGTTCATCTTGATGAAAGTCAGTCGATCAACCGAGTCGGTGGACAGGCGCACCCTGTGATCCGTGACAAATCCTCCAGCAGCACTGAATGTGCGTTCCGAAAAAACGCTGGATGCAGGACAGGCCAGTAGCTCAATTGCATACTGTGCAAGCTCTGGCCAGTGATCCATCCTCAAGACCCAGTAAGCCAGAGGATTTTCGGTGGGGAAGGTGTCCAAGTCTGACCTTGCCCCTAGATATTCCTGCACCATGTTTATCAGACGCTGGCGATGGTTGCTGGAACCGATCATACTTTGGGGCTGCGGACTAAAGAATTGTCTGAACGCATCGGTCAGACGGCCACCTTCCCCACCGCTCCTTCTTTGACTGGCCGAAGCCTCAGCAACTCGTTGTCCAGGACCAGGAGTTTGTAACCTCCCAGTCTCTGGGAACGCGTTGCACAGACCTTTCTGCAAGGCCTCCCGGAGTTGTCTCATCCTCTGCTCCCTCTGCGACGGTAACATAAGGTCCGCAACCTTACCCTTGTACCGTGGATCAAGGAGAGTGGCCAGCCAGTAATGGTCCCTCTCCTTGATCCGAAGAATACGAGGATCCTTCCGCAGACTTTGCAGGATCAGGGAGGCCATGCAGCGTAGGTTTGCTGAGGCATTCGCTCCGGAGTCCTCTGGGTCACTAAGGACGACATGATCCGCAGCCACCTCCTCCCAGCCACGTACAAGTCCACTGGTTTCTTGGGACTGTAAATCATCCCTAAAAGACTGCTGCTGATGATGCTGAGTGCCAGCCTCCACCTCCATGCTGACACAATCCTCCTCCTCCTCCTCCTCCTCCTCCTCCTCGTCCTCTTCCTGTGCGATGGGTGGGACAGAAGGAACACTGTCTGGGTAAAGGGGGCCTTGAGAGGCAAGGAAGTCCTCCTCTTCCTGCCTCTGTTCTGCCTCAAGTGCCCTGTCCATTATTCCACGCAGCGTGTGCTCCAACAGGTGGACAAGAGGTACAGTGTCACTGATGCATGCACTGTCACTGCTCACCATCCTCGTGGCCTCCTCAAATGGTGCCAGGACAGTGCATGCATCCCTGATCATGCCCCACTGGCGTGGAGAAAAAAAACCAAGCTCCCCTGACCCTGTCCTGGTGCCGTAGTCACACAGGTACTCATTGATGGCCCTCTGCTGCGTGTGCAGCCGCTGCAGCATGGCCAACGTTGAGTTCCACCTGGTGGGCATGTCACATATAAGGCGGTTCTTGGGCAGGTTCAACTCCTTTTGCAGCTCAGCCAGGCGAGCACTGGCATTATAAGATCTGCGGAAATGCACACAGACTTTCCTGGCCTGCCTCAGGACATCCTGTAAGCCCGGGTACCTGCCCAAGAACCGCTGCACCACCAGGTTAAGGACGTGAGCCACACAGGGCACATGGGTCAGTTGTCCCTGTCGGAGGGCGGAGAGGAGGTTGGTGCCATTGTCGCAAACCACCATTCCTGGCTTAAGCTGGCGTGGCGTCAACCACCTCTCGGCCGGGCCCTGCAGAGCAGACAGGACCTCTGCCCCAGTGTGGCTTCTGTCCCCCAAACACACCAGCGCAAGCACGGCATGGCATCTTTTGCCTGCGTACTTGCGTAGCCCCTTGAACGCCTACGGAGCACCGCTGGTTCCGAGGACAAACCACAGGAAGAGGCCATGGAGGAAGAAGAAGAGGAGGGGGTGGAGGAGAGAGGTGTGTCACAACCAGTAGTAGCATTTTGGAGGCGTGGCGGTGGAACAACCTCCAACACTACTGCACCTTGTCCTGCATCCTTCCCAGCTGCCAAAAGAGTGACCCAATGGGCCGTGAAAGAAAGGTAACGTCCCTGTCCATGCCTGCTGGACCATGAGTCAGCGGTAATATGCACCTTACCGCTGACCTCCCTGTCCAGCGAGGCCAAGACATTGCCTTCCACATGCCGGTAGAGAGCCGGAATAGCCTTCCGTGAGAAAAAGTGGCGTTTGGGAACCTGCCACTGAGGAACCGCACATTGCACAAACTCACGGAAGGGGGCCGAGTCTACCAACTGAAAAGGCAGCAGTTGAAGCGCTAGCAATTTAGCCAAGCTAGCATTCAACCGCTGGGCATGTGGATGGCTGGGAGTGAACTTCTTTCGACGGTCCAGCAGCTGGGGCAGGGAAATTTGCCTGCTAGAATCGGACGTCGGTGTACTGCTAGCAGAGTGGCCGCAAGTACTTGGCTGTGACACACCTAATTCTACACCTTCATTCCTCTCAGTGCATGTTTCAGAGAGGACTGAAGTTATAGTGGGGTTGGAGATCCCAGCTGATGCGGTGCAAGGAGAGGTCCGCTTTGTTCTTTGGTGTGGGTCTTTGAGGTAGGCTTGCCAACGAGCTGCATGGCAGGTCAACATATGTCTGGTCAGGCATGTGGTACCCAAGCGGCTGATGTTTTGGCCACGCGATATACGCTTGAGACATATGTTGCAAACAGCAGCTGTGCGATCTGATGCACTAGCCTCAAAAAAGGCCCACACCAAAGAACTTTTTGAATGACGGGCAGAGGCAGCGCCCTGCACAGGCGGAGCTCTGCGGTGTGATTCCGTCGGTGTACTGCCCTTGCGCTGGCCACCAAAGGGCATCCTGCCTCGTTGGAGATGTGCCTCCTCCTCATCCTCCTCCTCCTCCTCTCTCCTATTAGGCACCCACGTGGAGTCAGTGACCTCATCATCCCCTCCCTCCTCATCACTGGAGCCAATCTGGCAGTATGCTGCAGCTTCTGGAACATGACTGCCGGATTGGTGTCCTTCTTGAGCATCCCCTCTGTCTGCTCTCACGCTACTGCCTTCCTGTAGCTGGGTTTCATCATCAGACCCTTCGAAACGCTGGGCATCCTCCTGGAGCATGTACCCAACACTGTGCTCAAACAGTTCGGGGGACTCCTCAGGAGGAGGACATGGTGGGTCTAGGGAAGGAGTGACTGATGATGAGTCTGACATTGATACCAGGGAAGAGGACGCTTTGGCAGCTGCTTTTCCAGTACCCTGAGCCTGGGTGAGAGAGGATGAGGAGGAGGAGGAGGGCTTGGTCATCCACTCTACCAAGTCTTCGGCATGATGTGGCTCAACATGTCCAGCTGCCGAAAAGAAGGACAAGCGTGTCCCATGGCCATGTGCTGATGACAATGCACCGCGTCCACGACCAGCACTGTTGCCCCCAGACACAGAGCCTGCTTGCCCTCTTTTATTGCCTCCTGACTGTCTGCCTCTCCTTGTTTGCCTTCCAGACATTCTAATAGATGGCCTGCAGGGAGATGGGAAAAAAGCAATAAGGGCTACCTTCAGGTGTCCTTCTCTGTCCCTTTACTTAAGGATTTCTAAATATGGTTGAGGATGATTGCTTTTGCACAGAATAGCACAACGACAATTTCCCTGACTGTGCAAAAAAACAAGGATTTCAAAGATGGTTGATGAGGAATGCTTTAGCACACTATAGCACAAGGAGAATTCCCTCACTGTCCTTCCCTGTCCCTAGAAACAAGGATTCGCACAGTAAAAGACACTCTCCCTACCTATAGTTTTCTGTCCCTAGAAAAAATGTTTTTTTAAAGCACACTATAGCACAAGGAGAATTTCACTCACTTTCCTTCTTTGTCCCTAGAAACAAGGTTTATCACAGTGAAAGAAACTGACACTCTTCCTTCCTATAGTTTTCTGTCCCTAGAAAAAAATGTTTTTTTAAAGCACACTATAGCACAAGGAGAATTCCCTCACTGTCCTTCCCTGTCCCTAGAAACAAGGATTCGCACAGTAAAAGACACTGACACTCTCCCTACCTATAGTTTTCTGTCCCTAGAAAAAATGTTTTTTTAAAGCACACTATAGCACAAGGAGAATTCCCTCACTGTCCTTCCCTGTCCCTAGAAACAAGGATTCGCACAGTAAAAGACACTGACACTCTCCCTACCTATAGTTTTCTGTCCCTAGAAAAAATGTTTTTTTAAAGCACACTATAGCACAAGGAGAATTTCACTCACTTTCCTTCTTTGTCCCTAGAAACAAGGTTTATCACAGTGAAAGAAACTGACACTCTTCTTTCCTATAGTTTTCTGTCCCTAGAAAAAAATGTTTTTTTAAAGCACACTATAGCACGAGGAGAATTCCCTCACTGTCCTTCCCTGTCCCTAGAAACAAGGATTCGCACAGTAAAACACACTGACACTCTCCCTACTGTGAGGGGGTTAACTCGGTAGCGGGTGTGTGTGACCCCCTGGTTGGGCTCCCCACACAAAAACAGGGCCAGCAGACGGAGGTTGTGGTTTTCAAAATCAAAAGGTGCGGTTTATTTCTCTATGTACAGTGACAAAAACACAGCAAAGCCAAAAAGAAACAAACAAAATAAATCCTGGTCAGTTTGACCTCTGACTAAACATGCAGGTTTCCTAAACTAACAACTGGGATCAGCCTGGTGCTGTCCTAGTCCCTAAGTCCCTGGTTTAGTAAAAGTCCAAACAAATAGCCACACAGGCTTTGCCTCACCGCACAGGGGTTCACTCTCCCTAGACAGTCCACACAGGTCTGGTTCCAGGCATGAGCTAACATCTAATGAATCTGGGAGTTTTTTATAGAGGCCTAAATGAGCTGACAAGCTTCAGCTGGCCTCATCAACTCCCTGTCTGCACGACGCCCAGCCCTCTCCCTAGAGGTATGAGTCATCATGAGCCCACTAGCCTCAGCTGGGCTTCATCAACTCCCTAGTTGTATAAGTCGGCATAAAGCCTGAATCTGGGAGAAATATATCTACCCCCCTGGATGCAACCAGGTGACTTTACCTTCCTGCTGTCACATACCCCCCCCTCTTGTTTTAACCTTGGGGTTGGAACACCAGCAATCAGGCATTCATGTACTCGAGACAAAGCATCCACATTCCCCATTTGAACGCCAGGGCGATGCTTTACTGTGAAGTTGAATTCCTGTAGGGCCAGGAACCACCTATTCACTCTTCTATTTGTCTCCTTGTTTTGAGCCATCCACTTTAACGGAGCGTGATCCGTAACCATGTCAAAGTGCCTACCTAGCAGATAGTACCGAAGGGAATCTAGAGCCCACTTCACCGCTAAACACTCCTTTTCAACCGTGGCGTAATTTACCTCATGGGACTTCAACTTCCTGCTGAGGTAAATGACTGGGTGCTCTTCCCCGTTCCAGACCTGGGACAATACTGCTCCTAACCCCACATCTGACGCATCACTTTGTACGACAAAGTCTTTAGAGAAGTCGGGTGAGTACAACACTGGCTGGCTACATAAGGCTTGTTTCAAGAATTGGAATGCTGCCTCAGCCTCGGGGGTCCATTTAATCATGACCGACCCTTTCCCTTTCGTCAGGTTGGTTAGGGGCACAGCCTTAGAAGCAAAGTGGGGAATGAAGCGCCGATAATAACCCGCGATTCCCAGAAAGGCTCGTACCTGCTTCTTGCTGTTGGGACGTGGCCAACTCTGGATGGCCTCGACTTTGTTGAGTTGGGGTTTTATTACTCCCCTGCCAATGGTGTACCCAAGATATTTGGCCTCCTCCTGCCCAATGGTACACTTCTTGGGGTTAGCCGTAAACCCCGCTTCCCGAACAGAGTCCAGGACTGCTTGCACTTTTGGCAGATGTGAGGCCCAATCTGTGCTATGGACAATTACGTCATCCAGGTAAGCCGCAGCATACTTCCGATGGGGCCTCAGCATCTGGTCCATTTTCCGCTGGAATGTGGCCGGCGCATTCTGTAACCCGAACGGCATTCTCTTATATTGGAACGCCCCGTCTGGGGTTACAAATGCGGTTTTCTCTTTGGCCGACTTGGCCAGGGGAATTTGCCAATACCCTTTTGTGAGGTCAAGAGTCGTCATGTATCGGGCTGTTCCCAGCCGGTCGATCAACTCATCTATACGTGGCATGGGGTAGGTGTCAAATTTTGCAACTTTGTTCAACTGACGAAAATCGTTACAAAATCGCCAGCTCCCATCCGGTTTAGGCACCAACACAATGGGACTAGACCAATCACTTTGGGACTCCTCTATCACCCCTAAGTTCAGCATTTTCTGTACTTCCTCCCGTATTGCCTCCCGTCGGGCCTCTGGGATCCGATAGGGTTTTAACTTCACCCTTTCACCGGGAGGGGTAATAATATCATGCTCTACCCCAGATGTTTGTCCCGGCAGCTCAGAGAACACCTCCTTGTTGCGAAGCACAAACTCCTTAACCTCCTGTTGTTGGGGTTGTGACAAGGTGGCTGCTATTCCAACCTCCGGAATCACGCAACCAGTTTGAGCTGGTGACCAAGTTTCTGCGACTAGGGACTCTCTATCCCTCCAGGCTTTCAACAGATTAACGTGATATATCTGTTCGGGCTTTCGCCTTCCTGGTTGTCTGACCTTGTAATTCACTTCGCTCACTTTTTCCATTATCTCGTAGGGGCCTTGCCATTTGGCAAGGAATTTACTTTCAACCGTAGGGACAAGTACCAATATCCTATCCCCCGGGGAAAAGGTACGGGTCTTTGCTCCACGGTTGTACACTCTCTGCTGTGCCAACTGCGCTTGGGCCAAATGTTCCTTCACGATGGGCATTACCTGTGCAATTCGATCTTGCATCAGGGCGACATGCTCAATCACACTCCTGTGGGGAGAACTCTCACTTTCCCAAGTTTCCTTGGCAATATCCAACAGCCCTCTTGGGTGTCTCCCATACAGTAACTCAAAGGGGGAGAATCCCGTAGAGGATTGGGGCACCTCCCTAATAGCAAACATCAAATAAGGAAGTAGACAGTCCCAATCCTTTCCATCTCTATCCACCACTTTCTTCAACATTTGTTTTAGGGTTTTGTTGAATCTTTCAACCAGCCCATCGGTTTGGGGGTGATACACAGATGTACGCAATTGCGTCACTTTGAACAATTTACACAGCTCTTTCATAACCCGGGACATAAAGGGTGTACCTTGGTCCGTAAGCAGTTCTTTACAAATACCCACCCGGCTAAAAACAAGAGATAGCTCTTTGGCTATGGTTTTGGCCGAGGTATTTCTGAGAGGGATCGCTTCTGGATAACGGGTGGCATAGTCCATTATAACCAATATGTACTGGTGCCCCCTAGCGGACTTGATTATAGGACCTACCAAATCCATTGCGATTCTCTCAAACGGGACCTCAATGATGGGTAGAGGGACCAGCGGGCTACGGAAATGTGGCATCGGGGCCGACCTCTGACACACAGGGCAGGAGGAACAATAATTTTCTATGTCCTTCATCACCCCAGGCCAATAGAATCTCTGTAATACCCTCTCTCGGGTTTTCTCTGTCCCCAGATGACCTCCAAGAATGTGCCCATGGGCCAACTCCAACACCAACTTCCTGTAAGGTTTGGGCACCACCAGCTGCTCAACGGTTTCTTCTGCCCTTTTTGCCACCCGATACAGTAGGTCCTTCTCTACGCTGAAGTATGGGTAAGTGCAGGTATTATCTGGGTTCACTAACTCGCCATCTATTTCCACTACGTTTTCCCGTGCCTTTATTAGGGCGGGGTCTTTTAACTGTTCTGTGGCAAAATTTTCCCTGTGAACCTCCAGATCAGAAAACTCCACAGACGGTAGGTTTTCGTCTGAGGAGGTGGGCTCCTCTCCAGTTTCTTGAGTCTCCCCTGCCAATACTGACAAGGGAAATTCTGGAGAGTCCTCACCACTCTCAGAGGAGTTCTGGCTATCACATTCCTGGTACATAGGGGCACCAGTGGGGGGCTCAGGATCATCCCACAGTTCCCAGAACTTCGGAAAATCCCTTCCCACAATGGCATCATGCGGTAATTGAGATACTAACCCCACTGGATGAGAGAGGGTACCTTTGGGGGTCTCGAAACACACTGTAGTCACTGGATACTCTCGGGTGTCCCCATGCACACAAATAACAGCTACCTTGCTATTCCCAGAGACCTCTGTTTTAACTAATTCAGCCTTTATCAGGGTCACAAGGCTACCTGAATCCAGTAATACCACAACATTTCTACCATTAATACACATTTTGCATAAATGTTTCTCAGTTCCCCGAATGGCAGTGCATGCGACTGTCGCACACAGCGACTGACGTCTGTCCATCAGAAAGTCACATTGCATGGGTTCCTCCACAACCGGGCAATTTGCTGCAATATGTCCCGCTTGCCGGCAGCGGTAGCAAACGATCCTTCTTGCGGCCTCTTGAGCCGCTGATTTCCCAGGCTGTTCTCGCCAAACTTGGGGTAGAGCTCCCACCCTCTCACTCTCTCCACCCTCACCCCTTGGAATCCTCTTATCCGCCCCTGGGGATGGTCTGGTCTTAGGGTGGAAAGTCCGAGAGTCTCTGGAAGAGGCCGTCAGGTTCTCTGTAGCCAAGTATTTCTCTACACGATCCACAAGACCACCGGCCGTCTCTGGGTCTCCATGGCTTACCCACTTTTGGATGGCAGTAGGAAGAGCTCTCAAAAACCGATCCATTACAACACGTTCCACAATCTCTGGTGCGGACAAAGTCTCTGGCTGTAGCCACTTCCTGCTCAGGTGAATGAGATCATACATTTGAGACCTGGGGGGTTTTCCAAGCTGGAAAGTCCAGTTATGCACACGCTGAGCCCGGACAGCCTGGGTGACACCCAGCCTTGCCAATATTTCAGCTTTTAGCATCACATAGTCTTTTGCTTGGTCAGGCTCTAGGTCATAGTAAGCCTTCTGCGATTCACCAGTTAACAGAGGAGCCACCAGTCCAGCCCACTGCTCCTCAGGCCACTTTTCTCTTTCAGCAGTCCTTTCAAATGTGGTCAAAAATACCTCTGGATCATCCTCTCCAGTCATTTTTGTCAATAAACGACTCACCCCAAAGGACGCGGTATTAGTGGGACGGCTTTCCTCACTGGTCTGCGGACGTTGCTGCATTACTGCTTCCATTTGTTGTAGTCTCTGCTCTTGCTTCTGTAACAGGTCTATGAAGCGGGCCTCAGATTGCTGCTGGGCTTGTTGATGAGCTTGCTGCTGGGCTGCAAGGCTCCTTTGCAAACCTGCATTTGTCTGCTGTTGATTGGCATTTGCTAGAGCCAGCTGTTTCAGTATCTCCTCCATGCTGGCTTAAAAAAAACTGCCACTGGTTCTCCACCAACTGTGAGGGGGTTAACTCGGTAGCGGGTGTGTGTGACCCCCTGGTTGGGCTCCCCACACAAAAACAGGGCCAGCAGACGGAGGTTGTGGTTTTCAAAATCAAAAGGTGCGGTTTATTTCTCTATGTACAGTGACAAAAACACAGCAAAGCCAAAAAGAAACAAACAAAATAAATCCTGGTCAGTTTGACCTCTGACTAAACATGCAGGTTTCCTAAACTAACAACTGGGATCAGCCTGGTGCTGTCCTAGTCCCTAAGTCCCTGGTTTAGTAAAAGTCCAAACAAATAGCCACACAGGCTTTGCCTCACCGCACAGGGGTTCACTCTCCCTAGACAGTCCACACAGGTCTGGTTCCAGGCATGAGCTAACATCTAATGAATCTGGGAGTTTTTTATAGAGGCCTAAATGAGCTGACAAGCTTCAGCTGGCCTCATCAACTCCCTGTCTGCACGACGCCCAGCCCTCTCCCTAGAGGTATGAGTCATCATGAGCCCACTAGCCTCAGCTGGGCTTCATCAACTCCCTAGTTGTATAAGTCGGCATAAAGCCTGAATCTGGGAGAAATATATCTACCCCCCTGGATGCAACCAGGTGACTTTACCTTCCTGCTGTCACACTACCTATAGTTTTCTGTCCCTAGAAAAAATGTTTTTTTAAAGCACACTATAGCACAAGGAGAATTTCACTCACTTTCCTTATTTGTCCCTAGAAACAAGGTTTATCACAGTGAAAGAAACTGACACTCTTCCTTCCTATAGTTTTCTGTCCCTAGAAAAAAAAAAATTTTCTAAGCACACTATAGCACAAGGAGAATTCCCTCACTGTCCTTCCCTGTCCCTAGAAACAAGGATTCGCACAGTAAAACACACTGACACTCTCCCTACCTATAGTTTTCTGTCCCTAGAAAAAATGTTTTTTTAAAGCACACTATAGCACAAGGAGAATTTCACTCACTTTCCTTCTTTGTCCCTAGAAACAAGGTTTATCACAGTGAAAGAAACTGACACTCTTCCTTCCTATAGTTTTCTGTCCCTAGAAAAAAATGTTTTTTTAAAGCACACTATAGCACAAGGAGAATTCCCTCACTGTCCTTCCCTGTCCCTAGAAACAAGGATTCGCACAGTAAAAGACACTGACACTCTCCCTACCTATAGTTTTCTGTCCCTAGAAAAAATGTTTTTTTAAAGCACACTATAGCACAAGGAGAATTCCCTCACTGTCCTTCCCTGTCCCTAGAAACAAGGATTCGCACAGTAAAAGACACTGACACTCTCCCTACCTATAGTTTTCTGTCCCTAGAAAAAATGTTTTTTTAAAGCACACTATAGCACAAGGAGAATTTCACTCACTTTCCTTCTTTGTCCCTAGAAACAAGGTTTATCACAGTGAAAGAAACTGACACTCTTCCTTCCTATAGTTTTCTGTCCCTAGAAAAAAATGTTTTTTTAAAGCACACTATAGCACAAGGAGAATTCCCTCACTGTCCTTCCCTGTCCCTAGAAACAAGGATTCGCACAGTAAAACACACTGACACTCTCCCTACCTATAGTTTTCTGTCCCTAGAAAAAATGTTTTTTTAAAGCACACTATAGCACAAGGAGAATTCCCTCACTGTCCTTCCCTGTCCCTAGAAACAAGGATTCGCACAGTAAAACACACTGACACTCTCCCTACCTATAGTTTTCTGACCCTAGAAAAAATGTTTTTTTAAAGCACACTATAGCACAAGGAGAATTTCACTCACTTTCCTTATTTGTCCCTAGAAACAAGGTTTATCACAGTGAAAGAAACTGACACTCTTCCTTCCTATAGTTTTCTGTCCCTAGAAAAAAATGTTTTTTTAAAGCACACTATAGCACAAGGAGAATTCCCTCACTGTCCTTCCCTGTCCCTAGAAACAAGGATTCGCACAGTAAAACACACTGACACTCTCCCTACCTATAGTTTTCTGTCCCTAGAAAAAATGTTTTTTTAAAGCACACTATAGCACAAGGAGAATTCCCTCACTGTCCTTCCCTGTCCCTAGAAACAAGGATTCGCACAGTAAAACACACTGACACTCTCCCTACCTATAGTTTTCTGTCCCTAGAAAAAATGTTTTTTTAAAGCACACTATAGCACAAGGAGAATTTCACTCACTTTCCTTATTTGTCCCTAGAAACAAGGTTTATCACAGTGAAAGAAACTGACACTCTTCCTTCCTATAGTTTTCTGTCCCTAGAAAAAAATGTTTTTTTAAAGCACACTATAGCACAAGGAGAATTCCCTCACTGTCCTTCCCTGTCCCTAGAAACAAGGATTCGCACAGTAAAACACACTGACACTCTCCCTACCTATAGTTTTCTGTCCCTAGAAAAAATGTTTTTTTAAAGCACACTATAGCACAAGGAGAATTCCCTCACTGTCCTTCCCTGTCCCTAGAAACAAGGATTCGCACAGTAAAACACACTGACACTCTCCCTACCTATCCTTCTCTTTCCCTAAACTAAAGGAATCCAGGTTAAGCAAGAAAAAAATAAATGTCACTGTCCCTGCCTATGTTTCTCTTTCCCTGCTCCGGAACACACTACACTAGGCCGCCGTGCTGGCGGCCTTTTATAGTGTGGGGCGTGTACTAAACACCCTCAGCAATAATTGGCCACAGGCATCCTGCCTGTGGCCAATCATTGCTCTCCTCGCTGCCGGCGCTGTGATTGGCCAAGCATGCGGGGTCACAGTGCATGCTTGGCCAATCACAGCGCCTGGATGACACTGTGATGGCGTAGTGCATTGTGGGCCGTTCGCGTCACTCGAATTTGGCGCGAACGGCCCAAATCGTTCGATCTTCGTCGAACGATCGAACAGCCGATGTTCGAGTCGAACGTATGTTCGACTCGAACACGAAGCTCATCCCTATCCACGACCTTTCCTGGTTGCTTGGATACAGGGAAACTTATGAGCAGCACCAGAGCACACTGAGCAGGCTACACTAGCCACTCACAGCTCTCTGTTAAGCAGACAGCCACTACATTTACCTAGCTGTTCCTCTGTTACACAGAGAAACCAAAACGATTCTGTACTAATCCTAGCATTCCCCTGAAGATGTCATTTTGTGATGAAACATGTAGGGATGCACCTGGCACATCAGCATGCTATTCATGGCCGTCTTTAAGGCAGGACAAAAGGGGCATCTGCCCTGGACCCCATCATTGTTTTGGGGCCCAAAGCAGCTGCCTCATACTTGCAAAAAATCCTGGTTTAAATTCTCTTAAGGTTTTAGTCCCGTGCTGTGTCCCGATATCTCAGTGTAAAGTGCTGCTACTAATGCTCCCTATCTCTGTCCTATTGCCTTGTACAGATGACTCACCTGCAGCCCCGTGTTTACATGTAAATAACTGGCATTGATATGCAAATAGCGGCGGAATTAATATGTAAATATCGTCAGGCCGGCAGCATTGACATGTAAATAGAGGTTGCATTCATATGTATCATGCCCCCCTAATGTCATATCCACCATCACCTTTGCTGAATTTTGCCCTCTGAGAAGGGGCATGTATGAAAGTCCTGCATGCAACTGTGCTCATTAAGCCTAACGTCAGCCTGTTCTGCAAAGGTACAAAACAGTGGAGGGCGGTGGTGTGGGGTGTGTAGAGGTAGGCAGAGAAGGAATTACAGTTTGGGGAGCAAAGGTGAACAAGTAGGGGATGTATTGAGGTAAGGTGGGTGCAACAATGAGCAGAGGAGGCAGGAAGAGTTAAGGGGGGGGGGGTGGAGAGGATGGGGGAGGTTTGGAGTGCAGAGGTTAGTAGGGGTTTTAGGATGCAAAGGTGTACTGACAGGGTGGATAAAGATGTACTGTAGGTCATGTGTAGGGCAGCCTATTCATTTCAATGGGCTGCTCAATGCGCAAGAAATGCAGAAAAGGGTCCCTAACCCTTTTTTAAAATCACACGATACCACAGCACCGTAAATCTTGGTGCATTTGAATACGCACATCTCAGCAGATGCGTGAGGGTGTTATTAACAATTAATTGCACTGTTGTGTATCTGCTAAAGGGCATAATGTTTCTGTGGTGTCAGGAAAACAATTTTGCATGCGTTCCCGACACACACAAATGTGAATGCAGGCTAAATGTCTCAGTTACATTGGTGGTCAGTGTAAATCTTCTCATTACATTGGGGCTTGGTGTAGAATTCTTTCATTCACACTAGTGGCCAGTGTGAAGGTCCCCCTTACATTGGTGGTCGGTGTAAATCCCTTCTTACATTGGTGGTTACTGTGAATTCTCCCATTACATTAGTGGTCAGTGTAAATCCCCATTACATTAGTGGTCAGTGTAAATCCCCATTACATTTAGTGATTAGTGTAAATCCATTTACATTGGTGGCCAGTGTAGAAACTCCTCTTTATATTGGTAGTCAGTGAAAAAAATCCTAACCAGTTTCAAATACTCCCTTACATTGGTGGTCCATGTAGAAGCCCCCTTTAACCACTTCCTTACTGGGCACTTAAACCCTCTTCGTACCCAGACCAATTTTCAGGTTTCAGCGCTGACGCACTTTGAATGACAATTGCGCGGTCATACAACGCTGTACCCGAATGATATTTTTATCATTTTTTTCCCCACAAATAGAGCTTTCTTTTGGTGGTATTTGATCACCTCTGCGGTTTTTATTTTTTGTGCTATAAACAAAAAAATACAGAAAATTTTGAAAAAAAACAATATTTTTTTACTTTTTGCTATAATATCCCAATTTAAAAAAAAAATTCTCAGTTTAGGCCGATACGTATTCTTCTACATATTTTTGGTAAAATTGCAATAAGCGTATAATGATTGGTTTGCGCAAAAGTTATAGCGCCTACAAAATAGGGGGTAGATTTATGACATTTTTATTATATATTGTAACGGCACCCCAATATCCAGGGGATTAACGCCGTTTACGATGTTCCCTCTCCTAGACACACATCCACTCGCTACCAATATCCACAGCTAAACGACCCTTTCCTATAGGAGCCGACCCCTCTGGAAGAAGACGAGACGCACTCTGTCTCTTCTGTAGTAGGAATGACTTTATTATTGAGAAACATTGTAACTTTATACACAATTCAAGGCACATGATTTAACATGAACAAGGGCCCAGCTCCACCCACACATCCCAAGACTCAACACCTCATCCTGACGTCTGCAAGGCTTCAAAAGATCCCAACACAATAGAATATACGATCTCCAATACACATCTTTTCACAAAGGGTTGGCAGCCAGTCTGTCTGGCACTTTACAATACACACAAGGACAGACTTAAATGAACAATAGAAATGCAAAACAACTTAATTCCTCACAGCAATGATACTTAACCCCCACATACAGTATACATCCAATCTATATACAATGAATATACAACCTTGAATATGGCTATCACAGACCATATCGGGGGTTTCTTTTATTCACCCTGTGTCCAAAGTGACCCCACTGTCACACATCTCCCCTTTCGGCAGGGGACTAACAGAGGAGGGGACCCCAGACGGGTCTACTCCGAAGTTAGTCCATGGGTCCATTCTTCCAATGCTGGTATCAACCCAGTACCACAAATGAATTGCTCCAAGCAGAGCATTACTTACCCAGCCAACCTCTGCCTCTCTCAGAGAACATACCCGCCGCTGGGGAGAAGACAGGGTGACTGGGCTCAGTCCGTCATGCTGTTGGGGATCTGGGTCGACTGCCCGGCATCCCTGGGGTATACAAGTGGAGACTGAAGTCCCATCCACTTGTGGTAGGTGGAAGTCCCCCAGTACTTGCAAAGCAAGGCTGACATCCTCCTGTCTCAGTGTCACACCATTTTCTGGGGTTGTGTCAGTGAGGACTGAAGTCCCATCCAATACCACAGGAACTCCCTCTTCTGTTAGTTGAGAGCCGAGGCCCGTGGCACTCGGCTCTGTTGCCAGCTCTTCTGCTGGGTTGCTGTGAGTGGAGACCGCAGTCCCATCCACCGATATCCGCTCAAGTGGCAGTTGTGTGCAGCGGCCAGTAGCATTCTGCCCTGCTGCCAGTGATTCAGCTGGGGGTAAAAGCTTTACCACCCCAGCTTGTTGCTGGTGAGAGGGGCCAACTGCCCCGGCTCCCTGAAACTCCACAGTTGTTTCCGGTGCTGGGCAGCACAGGTTGCTATCACTCTGCCCTGTTGCCAGTACTCCTGCTGGGGACTCCACACCATCTGCTCTGGCTACCTGTTGGGGAGGGAAAATGGCTGCTTCTCCTCCCTGCATCTCTGAAATCCACTCAGAAAGAGGAACCATCACCTACTCAACTCGGGCCTCCAACACTGCCACGGGTGTAGAGCAGGGGTCTGCAGTACTTTGTCCTGCTGCCAGTACTTGAGCGGGCGATGCATAATTCATAACATCCTCTGCACAGTCCATTAAGTCCATACCTTCTGTAATCTGTGGCTGGGGAGATGAGCCAACTGCCCTAGCTCCCTGGAACTCCATATCATCCACTTCGGCTTTAAGGGTGGCAATCTTCAGATTTTCCACTGCTGATTCTTCAGCCAGGCTAGCTCCCTGGAACTCTATATCATCCACTTCGGCTTTAGGGAGGGCAATCTTCATCTTTTCCACTGCCGATTCTTCAGCCAGGCTAGCTCCCTGGAACTCTGTATCATTCACTTCGGCTTTAGGGAGGGCAATCTTCAGATTTTCCACTGCTGATTCTTCAGCCAGGATTTCATAGTTGTCAACTGGTAATTCCTGATAGTCCCAGGCAAAGGGAGCCCCACCCCGCTGCTGAGTAGAGTCTAGCAGCTGTTTGTAGGCAATCTCCAGCTCCCATTCCTGAACGGCCAGAAACTCCAAATCTTCCTGTGCCCAGTGCCCTTCCGAGACATTCAGTCTTTGTTCTCTGTGCTCCATTATTTCCTCCAAACGCCACTCCTGATCACTCCCAAAGTCAGGGTCCTCGGACAGCCTCCAATACAACAATCCCAGGCCATTAAAGTCAAAGCCTTCCGTAGGGCTGTCATCCGCTGACCATGGGCACTCTTGGGCTACATACCACCGGAGGGCTCTGTAGCTCTCGTCCAACCGCATCTCTGCCCGGATCAGCCTGCTTAACTCAGCTGTCCACTCCTGCTTCGGTTGTTCCCCCAATAACAGCATTCGTACTTCATACTGCGACCAGTACCTTACATGGATGGAGGGGAGAACTTTTCCCTGGTGTTGCTGCTCAAGGGCTAGCACTTTCTTCCAGAGTTCGCAGCGGATCGAATCCGACCATCCCAGCAGGACCTCCTCTGATACTGGTCCTCTATGCTGTATCTGCATCTCTCGCAACCTCCTTCTGAATTCCTTTTCCATGTCGGCTGGTATCTGTATCTCTCCTCTCCTTTCAGTTGGTGCTGCTTTTTTAGGTGTTGTCTCTGATTGCCGTATTTCCGCCATTCTCTGCTCATGTTGTCGCTCATCCTGCCGCTCGATTTCTCTAATGGCTTCCTGTATGGCGGTCTCTGATGGGTTAGCACCATATAATGCCAAGCGCTCTCGAACTCGTTGCTGAAACAAATCTTCAACTGACCGGGGTCCTGCATCACCATTCCTCTGGTTCATCTCGGCTCTCAAGTAAGTCTTTCAGCGTGACTTTCCTGCAGGCTGCATAGCTTGGTCATTCACTGTGGTGGCTTGGAGTGTCCCAGGAACTGGAGGGAAAATTCCGCTGCTGCCAACCAATGTAACGGCACCCCAATATCAAGGGCAATCAACGCCGTTTACGATGTTCCCTCTCCTAGACACACATCCACTCGCTACCAATATCCACAGCTAAACGACCCTTTCCTATAGGAGCCGACCCCTCTGGAAGAAGACGAGACACACTCTGTCTCTTCTGTAGTAGGAATGACTTTATTATTGAGAAACATTGTAACTTTATACACAATTCAAGGCACATGATTTAACATGAACAAGGGCCCAGCTCCACCCACACATCCCAAGACTCAACACCTCATCCTGACGTCTGCTAGGCTTCAAAAGATCCCAACACAATAGAATATACGATCTCCAATACACATCTTTTCACAAAGGGTTGGCAGCCAGTCTGTCTGGCACTTTACAATACACACAGGGACAGACTTAAATGAACAATAGAAATGCAAAACAACTTAATTCCTCACAGCAATGATACTTAACCCCCACATACAGTATACATCCAATCTATATACAATGTATATACAGTCTTGAATATGGCTATCACAGACCATATCGGGGGTTTCTTTTATTCACCCTGTGTCCAAAGTGACCCCACTGTCACATATATATATATATTTTTTTACTAGGAATGGCGGCAATCAGCGATTTTTGTCAGGCCTCCGATATTGCGACGGACATATCAGACACTTTTGACACTATTTTGGGACCATTCACATTTATACAGCGAACAGTTCTATAAATATGCACTGAATACTGTATAAATGTGACTGGCAGGGAAGGGGTTAACACTAGGGGGCGATCAAAGGGTTAAATATGTTCCCTGGAAGTGATTCTTACTGTGTGGGGGAGGGGACTGACTGGGGGAGGAGACCGATCTGTGTCCCTATGTACAAGGGACACAGCATCGGTCTCCTCTCTCCCTGACAGGACGTGGATCTGTGTGTGTATGCACACAAATCCACGTCCCTGGCTCTGTAACAGCCGATCGCGTGTAATTGGCGGACATCGCGGCCGCCAGGCATGCGCATCGGCAACACGGCGGGCACAGCTGTTCCCTGCCGCGCGCCCTCGGCGGCGAGCAGGGGAAATGACTACAGCAGGACGTCCAGGGACATCCACCCGGCACTTGAGAGCCGCGCTGCAGACGTCTTTTGTCTATAGCGCGGGTCTCAAGTGGTTAAATTGGTTGTCAGTGTAGATTTTCCAATTACAATGGTGGTGAGTGTAAATCCCCCCCTTACATTGGTGGCCATTGTAGAAATCCCCCTTTATTGGTTGCTAGTGTAAAGTCCCCCATTACATTGGTTGTCATACATTCTTCATTACTTTGGTGATCAGTGTACATTTCCCTTGACATTGGTGGTAAGTGCAGAATTGCCCTTACACTGAGGGTCAGTGTAAATTCCCCCTAACATTGCTGGTCGGTGTAGAAGTGTCACCTTACATTGGTGATCAGTACAAATCTCCCCGACAATGGTTGTCAGTGTAAATTCCCCCTTACATGAAAGTCATTGTATATTCCCCTTTAACTGCTGGTTGGTGTAAATGATCCTATTACATTGGTATCAGTGTTAAAATCCCTCTTTATATTGATGGGTTACGTAAAATCCCCTGTTACACAATGGTCAATGCAAATCCCCCCTCACATTGGTGGTTGTTGTAAACTCCCCATTGCATTGGTGGTCAGTATAGAATCCCCCACTATTTACTTGCCAAAGATTTCCAGCTTTGCTCTACATGATTCAAAAAACAGTGTACCGCCTCCTAACTAATCCCATCCTCCACCACTGCCACTGATCCCATCAACCCCCCCAGCATTGCCACTGATCTCATCCTCCTCTCCCCCAGTACTGCCACTGATCCCAGGAGTCCTAGGATCCCTAGGAGTTTTCTGTCTATTGATGGGTCCCCTCACCTCCCCAGTCCATGGTGTGCAGGCAGTGAGGAGATGATGTGCTGTAACCTCTAGTAACTAATCCATGAGCAGTAATGATGTGCCCTAACCTCTTGCAACCAATCAGTTAGCGGTAAGGATGTGTTGTAACCTCTAGCAACCAATCAGTGAGCAGTAATAATAATGTGCAGTAACCTCTAGCAACCAATTAGTAAGTGGTAAGGATGTCTAGTAACCTCTAGCAACCAGTGAGCAGTATTGATGTACAGTAATCTCTAGTAACCAATCAACAAGCAGAAGTCATGTGCTGTAACTTCTAGCAAATAATCAGTGAGTCGTAATGTGTGCTGTAACCTCTAGCAGCCAGTCAGTAAGCGGTAATGATACACTGTAACCTCTGGCAACCAATCGCAATCACTGCCTGATCTGATTCAGCAAACTGATTTTGAGTCTAGCTGCTATTTATTGTATATCTCAGAGCAGGTGGAGAGCGAGATTGCATGGAGGGAGGGGGGAGGCAAGAAAATGTTTGCCCAGGGTCCAATCAATATTAAAGATGAAGACTGTCCTCACGCTAATACAGCCCTCTCTACATAGTTGCCGGCTGGAATTTGTTTGATACACACTTTTTTTTTTGAAGACTGCTTATGTAAGCGCAATACTGTTTGATTAAACAGCTTCTGTGACGTTTTACACTACTGTATGTGCGGACCTTCTTTTTCTATGTATAGAGTGAGGAGAGATCCGGAACTGCTGGTTGAGCCCGTGACTGTCTGCTGATCACTGACATGTCTGTGTGAGGCATTCTCATTCATCTCTTGTGCATTGTGACCATTTATAATTTTATGATCACGGCTTTCTAGTAAGCGGCTTGTGATCTCTTTCCTGCACACGAGGTGGAAAGTGTTTTCGGGTTTCCAACTTGGGAAATACGTCTTACCTCTTCTTTTTTTAGATTGTTATCACTATTGCACCTTTCTGAATATACTGTATATTAGTGATGAGCCGAACAGCCCCCCCCCCCCCCCGTTCGGTTCGCACCAGAACCTTTGAACGGACCGAACGTTCACACAAACTTTAGAACCCTATTAAATACAATGGATGCGAACGATCGAAATCTAAAGTGCTAATTATAACGCCTAATATGCAAGTTATTGTCCTAAAAAGTGTTTGGGGACCCGGGTCCTGCCCCAGGGGACATGTATCAATGTAAAAATAAATGTTTAAAACTGTCGTTTTTTCGGGTGAAGTGATTTTAATGATTTATAAAGTGAAAAAAAAAAAGTGAAATATTCCTTTAAATATCGTACCTGGGGGGTGTCTAAAGTATGCCTGTGAAGTGGCACGTGTTTCCCGTGTTTAGAACTGTCCCTGCACAAAATTAAATTTCTAAAGGAAAAAAAGCCATTTAAAACTGCTTGCGGCTTTAATGTAATGTCTGGTCCCGGCAATACCCCATCACACCCCCCCCCTTCCCCAGCCCATTACCAGCCCCTTTGGGTTTTGTATGGATATTAAGGATTAATGGATACGAAGCTCATCCCTACCGTGTATATATATATATATAAATTATCATCACCTATTGGACTTCATGGACTCTTTATTATTATTTTTTTAGACATAGCGCTGTCTATGTCCACCAATTTTATGAACTATATTTATTATCTGTTGTTGGGGCTTATTCACATATATTTTTTTCACAGGATTTTATCAATTTGACTTAGCGCTGTCTATGTTCATTCAGCGTATATATTGCACATTTGGACTTTATATTTCTATTTATAATTTTTTTTGTTTTCTTTACCTGTGATTTGCACTGTTGTGACCTGTAAGCTATATACAGTGGAACCTTGGATTATGAGCATAATCCGTTTCAGGAGAATGCTCGTAATCCAAAGCACTTGCATATCAAAGCGAGTTTCCCGATAGAAGTCAATGGAAACAAAAACAATTTGTTCCGCATTGACTTTTATGGCATGCAATACCGCATGTGGCCAGAGGTGGGGGGGGCCTCGGAGAGCCTCGGAAATATTTGGGGACAACTCGGCTAAACTCGGAAAGCATCGGAAAGGCTCGGGAACGGAGTATTTCTGAACGGCTCAGAACGGCTTTGATTGGCTCAGGCGCCCCCACACCTCTGGCCAAATGTGGTACTGCACACCGCAGAGGCTTGAATCCTGCTTGTTTTGCGAGACAACACTTGCAAACCGAGTCAGGATTTTAAAAAAAAAATGCTTGTATCGTGAAACGCTCGTTAACCGCATAACTCGCAATCCGAGGTTTCACTGTATTTGCTTTTTCACATGTTGGACTCTAACTTTTCACATTTGGGACCCCAAAACACCCTCCCCATGTTGAGGGCATGTGGCCTTGTACGGTTCAAGGGGGGGGCACTCTCTCATCCCCCCCAATTCCTGCAGCCTGCCAGGTTGCGTGTTTAAATAAGGGTCTGGTATGGATTTTGGGGGGCCACCACGCCATTTTTTTTTACATTTTGGCACGGGGTTCCCCTTAAAATCAAGGGGGGGCCGGAAGGGGCGGATGCCCTGGACGGGACCATTTACTGGAGGAAGGAGGGCGCAGTACAAGTGCTGGTGTACTGGCCGCGCTACATAGATAACAACAGCATGTGCCGAGTGCGCTCCTGCACCCGGCACAAGCCTGAGACCAGTCCCGCCCTGCCCCTCACTTCTCTATCAGGCAGAGTAATCTCACAAGAGAGAACACCTGTCAGCTCCTGCAGTGATTTCTTCCCCCCTCCCTCTCCTCGCTCACTCCAATGTTAATGCGAGTAGCGCTCGCACAGCCAGGCTGCCCATCTGCTCCCAATTGAAGTGCAGACCGGGTCTCCTGCTTGTCATAATGACTGCAGCAGACCCAGTTCCTGAAGCGAGCATCGCTCCCGCCCCCCAGCCCGCGCCTATCTGTATGCTCAGAAAGCTATGCTGGCAAAACTCACAGCACAGCAAGGAGATGCAGGATGATGTCATACCAGTGACCATAGGGAGGGATCTGTGCAGTCACATGCCAGTTCTTATCCAATCATGCTACTCCAGCCCCTCCCCTTTCTCCTGCTGCCATATTTGGACAAATTTAAGCAGCAGTTCCAGAGGAGGAGGAAGTGGCTAAAATGACCCCTCTGCTCCTCTGAGTCACAGTGAGTTTTTTTCCTTTGCTTCAGGAATAGAAAGCAGCAGCATGGATAGTCAGTGATAGAGAGAGGGGCAGCAGCATGGATAGTCAGTGATAGGGAGAGGGGCAGCAGCATGGTAGGTTGGTTGTTTAGTGCAGGCAGCAGAGAGAGAGGGGAACAGGATCCAAGGAAGACCTGCTATTACAGTCTGTTTATGTTCATCCTGACACCAGGCTGTGAAAGAACTTCATCATCAGAAGTAGTGATGAGCCGAACACCCCCGGGTTCGGTTCGCACCAGAACCCGCGAACGGACCAAAAGTTCGTACGAACATTAGAACCCTATTAAATACAATGGATGCGAACGTTTGAATTCTAAAGTGCTAATTATAACGACTATTATGCATGTTATTGTCCTAAAAAGGGTTTGGGAACCCGGGTTCTGCACCAGGGGACATGTATCAATGCAAAAAGAAGTTTTAAAAACGGTCGTTTTTCGGGAGCAGTCATTTTAATGATGCATAAAGTGAAAAAAAAAAGTCAAATATTCCTTTAAATATCGTACCTGGGGGGTGTCTAAAGTATGCCTGTGAAGTGCCACGTGTTTCCCGTGTTTAGAACTGTCCCTGCACAAAATGACACTTCTAAAGGAAAAAAAAGCCATTTAAAACTGCATGCGGCTTTAATGTAATGTCTGGTCCCGGTAATATGGATGAAAATCTTTAAGAAAAATGGCATAGCTACCCCATGACCCCCCCCCCCCCCCTACCCCAGCCCATTACCAGCCCCTTTGGGTCTTGTATGGATATTAAGGGGAACACCGCACACAAAATAAAAAAGGCCCTATATACTCTGAACAGCCGTATACAGGTGGTGCATACAAGACAGGGACTGTAGGTTTGTTCTTATGTAGAATGTGTTTGTAATTTTGAACAGGTACATTGTTTAAGTGTAGCTCCAGCCCAAAAATCTATTTTTAAACTTTTTGGAAAACATAGGTAAGGGTTATCACCCCTGTAACATTTGTTTTGCTGTCTGTGCCCCTGTTCAGAACATTTCACCTCACTTTCCGTCCCAATGACAACTGTTTTTGAAATGTGGTGTTTTTCTTGAAACAAGGATTGGTGATAAAGCATCAGTACAGAGGAGACACCTTTCTCCCATATTAATTCTTGCAGGAGAGAATTTTCCTTCCTAGGGGTAGATTTCCTCTCACTTCCTGTTGTCTTCTTGCGTTTGCAAGTAGGAGTCGTTTGTAAGTTGGATGTTTGAAAGTAGGGACCTGCCGTATATACTCTGCAGAAATAGGCCCCTTAGTTGTTGGTGTTGGCACAACACTGTAAGCACTCACAGTTACTCTTGGTTGGTGCTGGAACGCCCTGCTGTCAACTATTATATCAGGAATTGTAATTACATATAATTGTTGAACAGTGGTAGTAAAAATTGGGCCTTTGATGGTGGTGCTGGTGCCACAACACTGTAAGCCCTGACAGTTACTCTTGGTGGGTGCAGCAATGGGCCCTGCTGTGAATTATTAGATCAAGAATTGTAATTACATGCCCCTGTTGAACAGGGGCTGAAAAATTGGGCCTTAGGCACTGGTGGCACAACACTGCAACCCCTCACAGATACTGTACTTGGAGCACAGCAATGAGCCCTGTTGCAAAGTATTGCTTCAAAAATTGTAATTACACGCCCCTGTTAAACAGGGGCTGAAAAATTGGGCCTTAGCCACTGGTGGCGGCACCCATAAACAAAAATGATCTTCCAAGCTATCATCAACAATCGTATCATTGAGGACTCGGAGGAGGAGGATAGCCAGTCAACATAACAGCACAGGCACTCAGCATCAGCATCAGTCTCGAAGGGATGTGACATGTTAAAATCAATTAGTCTGTTGTATCAGCATCAGGTGTGTGGTAGCTGGTGGTGATCCAAGACTGGTTCATCTTGATGAAAGTCAGTCGATCAACCGAGTCGGTGGACAGGCGCACCCTGTGATCCGTGACAAATCCTCCAGCAGCACTGAATGTGCGTTCCTAAAGAACGCTGGATGCAGGACAGGCCAGTAGCTCAATTGCATACTGTGCAAGCTCTGGCCAGTGATCCATCCTCAAGACCCAGTAAGCCAGAGGATTTTCGGTGGGGAAGGTGTCCAAGTCTGACCTTGCCCCTAGATATTCCTGCACCATGTTTATCAGACGCTGGCGATGGTTGCTGGAACCGATCATACTTTGGGGCTGCGGACTAAAGAATTGTCTGAACGCATCGGTCAGACGGCCACCTTCCCCACCGCTCCTTCTTTGACTGGCCGAAGCCTCAGCAACTCGTTGTCCAGGACCAGGAGTTTGTAACCTCCCAGTCTCTGGGAACGCGTTGCACAGACCTTTCTGCAAGGCCTCCCGGAGTTGTCTCATCCTCTGCTCCCTCTGCGACGGTAACATAAGGTCCGCAACCTTACCCTTGTACCGTGGATCAAGGAGAGTGGCCAGCCAGTAATGGTCCCTCTCCTTGATCCGAAGAATACGAGGATCCTTCCGCAGACTTTGCAGGATCAGGGAGGCCATGCAGCGTAGGTTAGCTGAGGCATTCGGTCCGGAGTCCTCTGGGTCACTAAGGACGACATGATCCGCAGCCACCTCCTCCCAGCCACCTCCTCCCAGCCACGTACAAGTCCACTGGTTTCTTGGGACTGTAAATCATCCCTAAAAGACTGCTGCTGATGATGCTGAGTGCCAGCCTCCACCTCCATGCTGACACAATCCTCCTCCTCCTCCTCCTCCTCCTCCTCCTCTTCCTGTGCGATGGGTGGGACAGAAGGAACACTGTCTGGGTAAAGGGGGCCTTGAGAGGCAAGGAAGTCCTCCTCTTCCTGCCTCTGTTCTGCCTCAAGTGCCCTGTCCATTATTCCACGCAGCGTGTGCTCCAACAGGTGGACAAGAGGTACAGTGTCACTGATGCATGCACTGTCACTGCTCACCATCCTCGTGGCCTCCTCAAATGGTGCCAGGACAGTGCATGCATCCCTGATCATGCCCCACTGGCGTGGAGAAAAAAAAACAAGCTCCCCTGACCCTGTCCTGGTGCCGTAGTCGCACAGGTACTCATTGATGGCCCTCTGCTGCGTGTGCAGCCGCTGCAGCATGGCCAACGTTGAGTTCCACCTGGTGGGCATGTCACATATAAGGCGGTTCTTGGGCAGGTTCAACTCCTTTTGCAGCTCAGCCAGGCGAGCACTGGCATTATAAGATCTGCGGAAATGCACACAGACTTTCCTGGCCTGCCTCAGGACATCCTGTAAGCCCGGGTACCTGCCCAAGAACCGCTGCACCACCAGGTTAAGGACGTGAGCCACACAGGGCACATGGGTCAGTTGTCCCTGTCGGAGGGCGGAGAGGAGGTTGGTGCCATTGTCGCAAACCACCATTCCTGGCTTAAGCTGGCGTGGCGTCAACCACCTCTCGGCCTGGCCCTGCAGAGCAGACAGGACCTCTGCCCCAGTGTGGCTTCTGTCCCCCAAACACACCAGCGCAAGCACGGCATGGCATCTTTTTGCCTGCGTACTTGCGTAGCCCCTTGAACGGCTACGGAGCACCGCTGGTTCAGAGGACAAAGCACAGGAAGAGGCCATGGAGGAAGAAGAAGAGGAGGGGGTGGAGGAGAGAGGTGTGTCACAACCAGTAGTAGCATTTTGGAGGCGTGGCGGTGGAACAACCTCCAACACTACTGCACCTTGTCCTGCATCCTTCCCAGCTGCCAAAAGAGTGACCCAATGGGCCGTGAAAGAAAGGTAACGTCCCTGTCCATGCCTGCTGGACCATGAGTCAGCGGTAATATGCACCTTACCGCTGACCGCCCTGTCCAGCGAGGCCAAGACATTGCCTTCCACATGCCAGGAGAGAGCCGGAATAGCCTTCCGTGAGAAAAAGTGGCGTTTGGGAACCTGCCACTGAGGAACCGCACATTGCACAAACTCACGGAAGGGGGCCGAGTCTACCAACTGAGAAGGCAGCAGTTGAAGCGCTAGCAATTTAGCCAAGCTAGCATTCAACCCCTGGGCATGTGGATGGCTGGGAGTGAACTTCTTTCGACGGTCCAGCAGCTGGGGCAGGGAAATTTGCCTGCTAGAATCGGACGTCGGTGTACTGCTAGCAGAGTGGCCGCAAGTACTTGGCTGTGACACACCTAATTCTACACCTTCATTCCTCTCAGTGCATGTTTCAGAGAGGACTGAAGTTATAGTGGGGTTGGAGATCCCAGCTGATGCGGTGCAAGGAGAGGTCCGCTTTGTTCTTTGGTGTGGGTCTTTGAGGTAGGCTTGCCAACGAGCTGCATGGCAGGTCAACATATGTCTGGTCAGGCATGTGGTACCCAAGCGGCTGATGTTTTGGTCACGCGATATACGCTTGAGACATATGTTGCAAACAGCAGCTGTGCGATCTGATGCACTAGCCTCAAAAAAGGCCCACACCAAAGAACTTTTTGAATGACGGGCAGAGGCAGCGCCCTGCACAGGCGGAGCTCTGCGGTGTGATTCCGTCGGTGTACTGCCCTTACGCTGGCCACCAAAGGGCATCCTGCCTCGTTGGAGATGTGCCTCCTCCTCATCCTCCTCCTCCTCCTCTCTCCTATTAGGCACCCACGTGGAGTCAGTGACCTCATCATCCCCTCCCTCCTCATCACTGGAGCCAATCTGGCAGTATGCTGCAGCTGCTGGAACATGACTGCCAGATTGGTGTCCTTCTTGAGCATCCCCTCTGTCTGCTCTCACGCTACTGCCTTCCTGTAGCTGGGTTTCATCATCAGACCCTTCGAAACGCTGGGCATCCTCCTGGAGCATGTACCCAACACTGTGCTCAAACAGTTCGGGGGACTCCTCAGGAGGAGGACATGGTGGGTCTAGGGAAGGAGTGACTGATGATGAGTCTGACATTGATACCAGGGAAGAGGACGCTTTGGCAGCTGCTTTTCCAGTACCCTGAGCCTGGGTGAGAGAGGATGAGGAGGAGGAGGAGGGCTTGGTCATCCACTCTACCAAGTCTTCGGCATGATGTGGCTCAACATGTCCAGCTGCCGAAAAGAAGGACAAGCGTGTCCCATGGCCATGTGCTGATGACAATGCACCGCGTCCACGACCAGCACTGTTGCCCCCAGACACAGAGCCTATAGATTTCTTGGACATAAGGCTCACCAGTGAAAACAACATGATCATTTCCAATCTATATAGGAAGCCTAGTGCAGGCAACACTCTTTTAAGGGCAGATTCGAGCCACCCAGGACACACAGTACAGAACATTCCAGTCGGACAATTTCTCAGACTCAGAAGGCTCTGTAGTAGAGACTCTGACTTTGAAATTGAAGCACAAGCTATGTCAGCTAGATTTGAGAGTAGGGGTTACCCTAAATCGGCTATCAACAGAGGATTGCAGATAGCAAAAGGTACCACGCGAGATATTTTGCTCTCTAAAAAATCCACCCATGTACACAAACGTGGCAGGGCAAAAAACATGAGTGTAAATCAATATAACAACAGAAACAATAGGGTAGACAACTTTGTTCCTACCTTTTCTACCCCATACAGTATGGAATATCATAAAGTAAAACATATAGTTACAAAATACCTCCCGATTCTGTCACACGATCCAATATATGGTGAAATTCTTAAAAAAGGGATCCGTACAGTATCCAGGAGGGCACCTTCTCTAGGCAGTCTTTTGTCACCCAGCCTTTTTTCCACCAAAAATATCTCCGCGAATTGGCTCTCGTTCAAAGGCACTTTTAAATGTGGCGGTCATAATTGTGTTTACTGCCCATTTATACAGAGGGGTGACACTGTCACCTCTAAGTCTACAGGAAAAATTCACAAGCTGCACTCTTTCATTAACTGTAACACACGATACGTTGTCCATGTTATCACATGCAACTTGTGTTCAATCCAATATGTAGGCAGGACAACCAGGAGACTAAAAGATCGTTTATACGATCATCTCTATGATATCGACAAAAACCACACAACAAATGTAGCGCAACACTGGAATGTAGCTCATAACAAGGACACTTCCAGTTTAGTTATACAAGGCCTAGAGAAAATTGCAAGACCTTTGAGAGGAGGCGACAAGTTTAACCTCCTGTGCAGACAAGAAGTGCGGTGGATTTTTATTCTAAATACCAGACGACCTTCAGGATTGAATTTTGAGTGGGACATTTCCCACTTTTATTAACTTATTAATCTGTCATACTCTGGTCCCCTCTCCTTTTTTTTTTTTTTTTTTTTTTCCACCGCACTCGCTGTCTGCTGCAGCCTCCTTTTTTTCATCTAAGGTGTTTATTCTTGCATACAAGACTCATTTGCGCATTCTATAGTTTACAGCATTTAAATGCCATACCTTTTTCATATACTTATGACATTATGTACATGACAGTCATATAGATTGTGGTCATGGCATTTTTATTCTGGTACCTTGTTGTCTTGGAGCTCACTGCATCATTCGATTGGAGTGATGAGATCCATGTGTGGATTTCTTTCCGCACCTGGACTCCACCTTTTGAATTCATGCCCCGCTCAAGAAACTCTCATTCAATCAAGCACAAAATTGAACCATATTTAAAATTGAGAATTAAAATATTGGTACCAATTAATTGATTTATTAACACAGGACATCACCCTTACATAAGTTTCTCTTTCTGTTGTGTTCCATTTTTGCCTAATCCTCATACACAGTGGAATCTTTTCTTCTCTTTCTTCTCTTTTTTCTTGTTTTTCCAACATGGCTCTGGTTATAGCTGATTCAGCCATTGAGCACACACAATATTGTATATATATTTTTGACACATTTTGCCACCGGATAGGCATGTTATAAACTAAAAAAGTACATATATACAGTATTTGTGTGCGTGTTCAAATCCAAAATAATAAACAATAATGAAAAACAAATAAAAAAGACACTTAAATAGAATAAGTAAATGACAACTTGCACATATACATTAAATAATATATGCGTGGGTTTCGATTCAATCATATACATGTATGTACATTGCTAGTAGGGTTCGCCTCCATATTCATCCATTACATCTGCATGCCTTTTTGGAGGTCAGTATAATTTATGTCTTATAGTATCAATACCAGACACATATATTGATCAATACATATATTTTAATAATCTTTTCCCTCCTCAAATAGACATGCAGAATGGTTACATAGGATGAATACGTTTTATCTATAGTTTAATAATAATTATACACATATTTTTAACATACATCTTAACAACATTAACTCATTGTGGTTTTATGTTTAGTATTCAGTTGCATTAATTTTAGTTTTTGGAACATCTAGGTTTTTGTACACAAAAAGAATCATTATTATTATTATTGTTTTCATCTTTTGCATTTTTTATTATTTTAGATATTTACATTCATATTTATATCTATTTGATTTATCATGCATTCAATACAAATATTAAGATTCATGTACAGCTTACCTCTTTTTGGTTCTGATCAGTCCCTACTATTTTCAACTTACACTATTCATGCATTTTGAGGGCTTTGCTGTGTTTTGTTTTGTTTTGCTCTTCATTCTATTACAGCATCCTTATTTTGGATGCACCATACACGTGTTATACACAGTTGTTCACGTTATAGATAAAACAAATGTTCTCAAAGCACTTGTCCTGTGACAAGCAGTCACATATACATTCAATATCTTTTTTGATTTGGAATTTTTACTCCATTTTCACTTAGTTTGCATATATCTTTATGCACTTTACACATATATGTAAGATCTTACGTGCCAATTCTCATTAATGGTTTTGGCATCTAACAGGTGCTTCACAAACACGGAGTGTAATAGACCTAAATTAGTGTCTAATATTCTATCACTGTGTTCAACAGCTCTCATTGGTTGAGAGGTTTTTCAGATCACTTTATATACACAGTTTTGGTCATTCACACTTTAGCTATGAGTAAGCATCACACCCTGATGTGAAACGCGTTAGCTGTCACCCTGCATGTCCCTTCACTTTTGATTGTTTTTGGATGGATTGTTTATTTATTTATTTCTTTTTTGAATTAATGTTTTTTTTTTTGGCATTTTAATTTTCCTCATTAAATAATACGTTCAACCAGAGTGCGGCAGTCCAGATTACTTCTTCTCTTCAAGCATCAGAGCATAGCCAGCACCTGGGAGTGGAGCAGGGCGGGAGCTAATTGAAGGAACCTGGAACCCTTGAGCGGTACACTTTTCCTGCTTTGCCAGTACCCTGAGCCTGGGTGAGAGAGGATGAGGAGGAGGAGGAGGGCTTGGTCATCCACTCTACCAAGTCTTCGGCATGATGTGGCTCAACATGTCCAGCTGCCGAAAAGAAGGACAAGCGTGTCCCATGGCCATGTGCTGATGACAATGCACCGCGTCCACGACCAGCACTGTTGCCCCCAGACACAGAGCCTGCTTGCCCTCTTTTATTGCCTCCTGACTGTCTGCCTCTCCTTGTTTGCCTTCCAGACATTCTAATAGATGGCCTGCAGGGAGATGGGAAAAAAGCAATAAGGGCTACCTTCAGGTGTCCTTCTCTGTCCCTTTACTTAAGGATTTCTAAATATGGTTGAGGATGATTGCTTTCGCACAGAATAGCACAATGACAATTTCCCTGACTGTCCAAAAAACAAGGATTTCAAAGATGGTTGATGAGGAATGCTTTAGCACAGTATAGCACAATGAGAATTTCCCTCACTGTCCTTCCCTGTCCCTACAAACAAGGATTAGCACAGTAAAACACACTGACACTCTCCCTACTTATAGTTTTCTGTCCCTATAAAAAATGTTTTTTTTAAAGATGGTTGATGATGAATGCTTTAGCACAGTATAGCACAAGGAGAATTTCCCTCACTGTCCTTCCCTGTCCCTACAAACAAGGATTAGCACAGTAAAACACACTGACACTCTCCCTACCTATAGTTTTCTGTCCCTATAAAAAATGTTTTTTTAAAGATGGTTGATGATGAATGCTTTAGCACAGTATAGCACAAGGAGAATTTCCCTCACTGTCCTTCCCTGTCCCTACAAACAAGGATTAGCACAGTAAAACACACTGACACTCTCCCTACCTATAGTTTTCTGTCCCTATAAAAAATGTTTTTTTAAAGATGGTTGATGAGGAATGCTTTAGCACAGTATAGCACAAGGAGAATTTCCCTCACTGTCCTTCCCTGTCCCTACAAACAAGGATTAGCACAGTAAAACACACTGACACTCTCCCTACCTATAGTTTTCTGTCCCTATAAAAAATGTTTTTTTTAAAGATGGTTGATGATGAATGCTTTAGCACAGTATAGCACAAGGAGAATTTCCCTCACTGTCCTTCCCTGTCCCTACAAACAAGGATTAGCACAGTAAAACACACTGACACTCTCCCTACCTATAGTTTTCTGTCCCTATAAAAAATGTTTTTTTAAAGATGGTTGATGATGAATGCTTTAGCACAGTATAGCACAAGGAGAATTTTCCCTCACTGTCCTTCCCTGTCCCTACAAACAAGGATTAGCACAGTAAAACACACTGACACTCTCCCTACCTATAGTTTTCTGTCCCTATAAAAAATGTTTTTTTAAAGATGGTTGATGATGAATGCTTTAGCACAGTATAGCACAAGGAGAATTTCCCTCACTGTCCTTCCCTGTCCCTACAAACAAGGATTAGCACAGTAAAACACACTGACACTCTCCCTACCTATAGTTTTCTGTCCCTATAAAAAATGTTTTTTTAAAGATGGTTGATGATGAATGCTTTAGCACAGTATAGCACACAGAGAATTTCCCTCACTGTCCTTCCCTGTCCCTACAAACAAGGATTAGCACAGTAAAACACACTCTCCCTACCTATAGTTTTCTGTCCCTATAAAAAATGTTTTTTTAAAGATGGTTGATGATGAATGCTTTAGCACACTATAGCACAAGGAGAATTTCCCTCACTGTCCTTCCCTGTCCCTACAAACAAGGATTAGCACAGTAAAACACACTGACACTCTCCCTACCTATAGTTTTCTGTCCCTATAAAAAATGTTTTTTTAAAGATGGTTGATGATGAATGCTTTAGCACAGTATAGCACAAGGAGAATTTCCCTCACTGTCCTTCCCTGTCCCTACAAACAAGGATTAGCACAGTAAAACACACTGACACTCTCCCTACCTATAGTTTTCTGTCCCTATAAAAAATGTTTTTTTAAAGATCGTTGATGATGAATGCTTTAGCACACTATAGCACAAGGAGAATTTCCCTCACTGTCCTTCCCTGTCCCTACAAACAAGGATTAGCACAGTAAAACACACTGACACTCTCCCTACCTATAGTTTTCTGTCCCTATAAAAAATGTTTTTTTAAAGATGGTTGATGATGAATGCTTTAGCACAGTATAGCACAAGGAGAATTTCCCTCACTGTCCTTCCCTGTCCCTACAACCAAAAGCACGAAACATGGCTGCAATATGTGTACACCCCCAGCCACTGCCTGTATGCAGCTAAAGGGAGTAGCAGTGGGGGGGTAAAACTTGGCTCAACTGCAGGGTTTAACAGCCCCCCTCACCACTTGTGTTAATTAGTTCCAACATTGCTGGTGTGGTTCCACAATAAGACAATAAAAATACCACATTACTCTCGACTCGACGTGTGTGTGTGTGTGTGTGTGTGTGTGTATGTATATGTGTGTATGTATATGTGTGTATGTATGTGTGTGTATATATATATATATATACACACACTTATTTTGTTTATTTTCGGTGGTATGATTTACTGGTAAAAATTATTAGTGCCCCCAAGTTTTGACTGTGACATCTTATGTGCCCCCCCTATATATTGTTCCTAGAGTCACCTCTGCGCCCGACAGGTGATTCCTAGTCCCGGCCGGCGGAACTTCACTGAGAGACCGGCCAGGAGGCGGGGGGGGGGGAGCAGTTTGCCATCTTCGCCCTGGGCACCGAATGACCTTGTCCCAGCACTGCCAGACCTGAAGGGCTTGGTATGGATTTTGGGGGACCCCCACACATTTTTTTTAAAAAAATTGGCGCAGGGTTCCCCTTAATATCTATACCAGACCCAAAGGGCCTGGTAATGACCTGGGGGGAACCCATGCTCTTTTTTTCATTGATTTTTAGGTATATTTCTGGGATCCGGCAATATATTACAGCCGGGAGCAGTTTTAAATTGCATTTTTTCCTTTACAAATGTAATTTTGCTGTTCTCATTAATAAAACTATGTACGGCCGCTGTGTAAGCAGCCTTACATAGTGTGGGGCGTGGACTCAGCCCCCTGAGCCATGGTTGGCCAAAGGCACCCTGCTTTTGGCCAATCATGGCTCTCACAGCAGAGCGCGCTGTCATTGGCCAAAGCTTGCAGGTCAGGTGCATGCTTTGGCCAATCAGCAGCCGTCAATGCACTGTAATCTCGCAGTGCATTGACGGTCTCACCGTTCATTATGGGGCGTTCGGCGAATTTCCCACGAACACCCAATAATGAACAACGGTAAAGCGCAGCTAAAACTAATGACACTTTACCGCTAATGCGGCCGCGCTACCAGTGTGAAAGGGGTCTAAATAGTTCAGCTTTTTGGATATACTACGCAAGTCAAAAAATTGAACCCTTAAGCAGAAGCAGCCATCAGCCTGTGCCCATTTTGTTCAGCCGGTTCCTGGCTTGAAAGTGATCCAGCCGCTGTATAGCCACTGGATCACTTTCACAGAGTGGATGGCGCGGTGCCACTATCATAGTTCCTGGGTAGCCATAATCCCCGTTGCCCTTCACACACCCAGGGTGCGCACGTGTATGTAAACCACAGTGGCACCACACATGTAAGGTATCACCGCAAACGTCAGAGTGACAGCAATGATTCCACGACCAGAGCTCCTGGTTAACTCTAAATGGATGGGCTGTAAAGGCTTTTAAACATCACCTATGGGGATTTTTGGGTACTGTTGTTTTTTTTTTTTTTTTGCAATATCACAGGCACACACAATTTTAAGACTTAAGGCGGAGTTCCCCTGTTAAAAAAATATTAAAAGCCAGCAGCTACACATACTGCAGCCGCTGACTTTTATTATTAGGACACTTACCTGTCCTGGAGTCCAGCGACGTCCGCAGCAAAAGATGAGCAATCGCTCGTCTATCTGCTGCCCCCATCCTCAGTGAGGGAATCAGGAAGTGAAGCGTTCCGGCTTAACTGCCCAGTTCCCTATGGCGCATGCGCGAGTCGCGCAGCGCCGTCCTCACTGGTCACCGTTGTGTTCTGGGAGCCGTGTGTTTCCCAGAACACAACGGGCGTTCTGCGGGAAGTGACGCAGGACTCCCAGGAGTGGGTGTAAATACCTGTCTTAAGCCCTGTACACACGGTCGGACTTCCATCGGACTTTTCCGTGGTTTTTTGTCCGAACGAAGTTGGTCGGGAACACCCATAGCATACACACGCTCAGACTTTTCTGCAAACTTTCTTAAAACTTCTTACAACATCACTTGTTTTTTCTGCTCTTTTCTGATCTTTACTGCCACCCTTTGGTCAACTTCTGCTATTGTTGGTTGCTTTTAACATTGGTTGTTTTGTCCATCGGACAAAAGTCTGATGGTTTTCTGTACACACGGCAGGACTTTGCTCCATAGGACTTTTGTTGGGCAAAAGTTTGTCCATTCGCAAACCCAACTTTTGTCCGATGAAAACAAAACCAAACTCAAAAAAGTTTGTCCGATGGAGCGTATACACGGTCGGATTGTTGGTCCAACTTGCTTAAAACTAAGTTTGTTGGGCAAAAGTCCGACCATAGACAGGTATCTGCACCCCCCTTCCCCCTGAAAGGTGCCAAATGTGACACCGGAGGGGGGAGGGTTCCGATGAGCGGAAGTTCCACTTTAGGGTGGAGCCCCGCTTTAACATTTTTGGTATCTATTTACTCAACACAACCTCATCTTTTGTATCTTTCCCCAAATTTTTTTATAATATTGTGTGTCTTTGCACTAAAATTAATTTCATTATATATTTTTTTGAAAATTTGTGTTTAATAAACAGTTGCGCAAACATCATTCAACATAAAAAATTGCAACTATCAGCTTTTTATTCTACAGGGTCCCTGTTTTCAGGGGGAAAAAATGATGTTCTGGGGGTTTAAGTAACTGTATGGCAAACAAATTAAGATTTTTACCTGCGTTCAAAAAATGCTAAAATAAATTGCTCAAGAGCAAAACTAGTTAGGCCCGGTTCACACAGGGGCGACTCGTCAGGCGACTCGGTTGCCTGACGAGTCGCGTCCCACGCTGTTCAATGGAACCGTTCTAATAGGAGCGACTCAGGTCGCTCCGACTTAGAAAAAGGTTCCTGTACTACTTTTGGGGGCGACCTGCATTGACTTCTATACAGAAGTCTTTATGCAAATCGCCTCGGCGGGCGTCTCAAGTCGTCTTGAGATCGCGCCGCCGAGGTCGCCCCCAGAAGTCGTGCCGCCCCTGTGTGAATGGGGCCTTAAATAACATTCAGTTTACAAATTAGGTGCAGGGTGGTTCTGTTATCATGCAACAACAGCAGACAATGAAACTTTTTTTAAAAACATTAGTGTTTATTTTATAAAGAGCAACATAGTAATCTGGTAACATTTATCATAGCATTATAAAGCAACAAGTGTTCAGCTCTTTTACGACACCTAGTGGTCATTTACACAAACTGCATTCTCCTCAACTTATTTTTCTAACCCTTTTGCTGTCTAAACTGTTTTTGGATTATTTTTTTTGCACACGTGTTTAAAAAATTTTTTTAGGCCTGAAGATTATGTAAACCCCCCCCCCCCCCGACATTATATATTTTCCAAAAGCAGACACTCCAGGGCATAAAATAGTTTCAGTTTAAATTTTTTACATCATGCAATATTAGAGCTACGGTTTACGAAACGCAATGTTTTTAGTAAAAATACACTAAAGTGAATATTAGAGCACATAAAAGCAATGAGTTATCCAATTTTTTTTAGGGAAAATATAAAAGATGAGGTTGTGCTGAGGAAATAGATACCCAACATGCCAAGCTTTAAAATTGAGCACCTGTGAAAAGGTGACAAACTTCAATACCTTACATTTTCCATAGGTGACAATGGTCCCCATACAGGACTTCAGCTTGGAGTTAACCACGAATAATGGTCCTAGAAATATCGCTCTCAATCCTGTGTGGTGATATTGTATATAACATATGTACCAAAATTGACGCCCCCAACACATGTACTGTATTTACATTCATATGTGCGTTTATGTGGGGGGTGATGGTGGTTTTTGAAGTAACAATAATGGTATTTTTTTTTTTTTGTCTTTTTTTTTAAAATAACAAACATGTTATACCTGCTCTGCGCAATGGTTTTGCACAGAGCAGCCCCAATCGGGAGGCGGGTCCGGCCCCGCCGGCGCTCCTGCTCCCTCCTTCCTGCCTAGTGCCCTCATAGCGGGCACCCAAGCAGGCTTGCTCCCAAGCTGCTGCTCAGTGTGTCCACTCACACACAGAGTGTGGCTTGGCACCACCCCCACTTTCTCCTCATTGGCTCCCTGGCTGCGATTGACAGTAGCGGGAGCCAATGGCTCAGCCAATGAGGGAGAGACCCAGGAGAGCCGAGGCTCTCCTGCACATCACTGGATTGAGATGGGGCTCAGGTAAGTATTAGGGGGGGAGGGGTGTGCTGCACACAGAATGGATGAAGGTAAAGAAAACTAGACATGTGCACACTGAAATATTTTGTTTCAGAATTTCTGTTTTGTCCGAAAAAATACATTTATTTAGTTACTGCCGAAATTCGTTTTTATTTATTTTGTTTAGTTAAAAAATGCATTTGTACGAAAATCCGAATTAATTAAGGTTGAATCTGTCAATTGAGTAAGGTTACAAGTGGAGAATATCAAATTTTCACTAAGGTGTTGCCAACATCCTAAATATTTCTTAGGTAAAAAAACAAAAAAGGAAAATGTACCCCCCCCCCATTACAATTGGACTTTAGGGGCGAACTGAAGATAAACAATATATCATAAAATTACAAAATTTATTAAGAGATATCGATCTTAACCACTTCCATACCGGGCACTTATACACCTTCCTGCCCAGACCAATTTTCAGCTTTCAGCGCTGTTGCACTTTGAATGACAATTGCGCAGTCATGCTACACTGTACCCAAACTAAATTTTTTTAATTTTGTTTCCACAAATAGAGCTTTCTTTTGGTGGTATTTGATCACCTCTTGGATTTGTATTTCCTGCTAAAACATTTTTTAAAAAGACAGAAAATTTTGAAAAAAAAAAGTTTTTTTTGTTTCAGTTACAAAACTTTGTAAATAAGTACGTTTTTCTCCTTCACTGATGGACACTGATGGGGCTGCACTTACGGGCACCGATGAGGTGGCACCAATGAGGTGGCATTGATAGGCACTGATGATGGGCACTAATATGCGGCACTGATGGGCACTGATAGGTGCCACTGATATGCAGCATGGATGGGCACGGATAGGCGGCATTGATGGGCAGGGATAGGCGGCATGGATGGGCACGGATAGGCAGCACGGATGGGCACGGATAGGCGGCATGGATGGGCACTGATAGGTGGCACGGATGGGCATGGATGTGCACTGATAGGTGCCACGGATGGGCACTGATAGGTGGCACGGATGTACTGTAATGTATTTTAATGATGGATGCCAATCAGTGCAAAACAATAATGCCTGCCAATCAGTGATGCCCATTGTGGGCACTGATTGGCATCCATTGTGGGCACTGATTGGCATCCATTGTGGGCACTGATTGGCATCCATTAGGGGCACTGATTGGCATCCCTGGTGGTCTAGGGTGGCATACCTGGTGGTGGGCATCCCTAGTGGTCTGGTGGCATCCCTGGTGGTCCAGTGTGGGCATCCTCGGGGGGCTGCGCTGATAATTGATCAGCACAAACCCCCCTGTCAGAGGAGCAGCCGATCGGCTCTCCTCTACTCTCGTCTGACAGATGCAAGTGAGGAAAAGCCGATCACGGCTCTTCTTGTTTACATCGTGATCAGCTGTGATTGGACACGGCTGGTCACGTGGTAAAGAGTCTCCGTCAGAGACTCTTTACCTAGATCGGTGTTGCAGGGTGTCAGACTGACATCCCGCAACAACGATCGCCGCAATGCGCACTCCCGGGGGCGCGCATCGGCTTGTTATCCTGCCGACGTCATATGACGTCCGGTCAGAATATTGAAACCACTTTGCTGCCGTCATTTTGCTATAAGGCGGGTGGCAAGTGGTTAAAATACATATTTTTGATATCCAACACATCAGCAATTTGTACAATATATCATATGAAAAAATGTTGTGCTCGTGATGAGCTACATATATTCCAGTAGAAGTGATTGTCTCCTTTAGCTTGACGCGTTTCGGGAAATTTGTCCCTTCTTCAGGGGCATTACGGCAGAGAATATAAATACGTTCTGAAAAAAAATATTTCAAACAAGCATCCAAGGCAGCGTCGACATCGGAATAGATGGTCATGTCCAACATACATACCAGCACTGGATCATAGATCAATGAATTTCACAAGAAAACTTTAAAAACTAAATGCATATGAAAAGAAGCTTGCTGTCGCCTGTTCACCAAAAGGTGATAAACCCCGTCCGGGTCCGGTACAGCCCTCACAAGGGTCCCCACAGAACAGTCCCCACAGTCCAGCCAAAGGAAAAAGACCCTGAAGGGTCATAGAACACCCTGGTATAGAAAAAAATATATATGTAGAAAAGTCCACTTCAGAAGTTTCTCAATATTGTGACAAACATTCAAGGATTCAGCGATTTTTCCCAATATTCGTAATTTTGAATATTCAAAAATTCCTAAATTTGCAAATTCGTAAATTCTAAAATCCGAAAATCTGAAAATCCGAAATAACTCACTAATAATAACTTGACTAATACTGACTATTAAATTATAGGTATTGGAATTTCCTTTCAAATTTGGCTGTTAGTGAATACAAATTTATCCAAAGTTACGAATTATCCGAAATAACAAATGCCGTATCTAAACGAATGGAATGTAACAAAATAATAATAATAAATAACAATAATAATAAAAAACTTTTTATTATTTATTATTATTTTGTTCCGTTCCATTTCGGCATTTCGGATAATTCATAACTTCAGATAAATTCATATTCGTTACGTTCACTAACAGACAAATTTGAAAGGAAATTCCAATACTTATAATTTAATAGTTATTATAAGTTAGTTATTCTTTCAAATTTTTGGGATTTTCTTTCTTATTTTCGGATTTTTGAATTTAAGAATTGCGATCATAACGAATGAAGTGAAATAATAAAAACAAAAAAAATGAAACGAAAATGAATGAATTTTTCGGCAGTGCACATATCTAGTTAATAGACTCGGGATACTCAGCAAGAGCAGGATAGACGGATGAACTGATTATCAAAATTACTATTCATAAAAGAATGAGACATCCTAGCCACTTCCTGGCTCATAGGACGTCATATGACGTCCTGGACTTTGAGTGAAACTATCTGGATGATGGGTGCAGCTGCACCCACCATCCAGATACATTTTCTTTCAGCCAGCGATTCCTTTACATGTAAAAGCCATCCTATCAGCTGTTTAGCCGCTTGATTGCTTTTACAGGCAGCCCGCCTCCTTCCGGTGCTTCTCTGGTCTCTAGTGTGAGATTGGGGAGCTGGAGAATGAATCCGGCGGTGGCGGTGGTTTACCATAGAGCTGGCCGTGGACCAGGTGGTACCCATCCATCTCTATGACCCTCGGAGGCCAAAAGCGATGTCTGGCTCTGGCAGATGTAAACACTTTTGTAAGTGTAAGCCATTTATTTTTTTGCTGGAATGCCTGAGATCGATTTTATTTTATTTTTTTTGATCTCAGGCTTTTCAACATAGTAGACAGATGTGGGGACTTATAGACCCCAGATCACTCCGTAAAGAGAACCTGTCATGTCCTATTCCATAGGTGTGCGCAGCCTATTGCATTAGGGCAGGGATATGCAATTAGTGGACCTCCAGCTGTTGCCAAACTACAAGTCCCATCATGCCTCTGTCTCTGGGTGTCATGCTGAATGCTGTCAGAGTCTCACTATGCCTCATGGGACTTGTAGTTTGGCAACAGCTGGAGGTCCGCTAATTGCATATCCCTGCATTAGGGTGTGCACCCCAAAGCTCAATCACACACTACCGATCACTCACGATGTTCATTCAAAAGGGGAAGGGGCCAGTAAATTACATATTTACCAGCCCCTACCCTCACTCACCCTAAACCATCCCCGCAGCATCAGCCGACGGGAGAAAAGAGGAGGGAATCGGGCAGCGCTGTGGGGTGAAAGGGGGGAGCCAGGGCAGTAAGGGGGATCTGTGCTGCACAGGGTGATTAGGTTATGTGCGCACGCCTATGTCCTATTCCTATTACAAGGTATGTTTACATTCCTTGTAATAGGAAAAAAAGTGATCAAAAAAATTAAATTAAAGGGAAAGTATAAAAAATAAACAATTAAATAAAAATAAAAGAGACAATAATAAAAAAAAAAAAAATTTCAAGCGCCCCCATTCCCTCGTGCTCACAGGCAGAAGCAAGTGCATAATTAGGCCGTGCACGCATATGTAAGCGGTGTTCAAACCACACATGTGAGGTATCACCGTGAACGTTAGAGCGAGAGCAATAATTCTAGTTCAAGACCTCCTCTGTAACTCTAAACTGGTAAACTGTAAAAAATGTAAAGTGTAGCCTATGGGGATTTTTAGATAAAGTTTGGCGCCATTCCATGAGTGTTCACATTTTTAACCACTTAACAACCACCTGCCGACAAATAACGTCGACAAGGTGGTTGCTTAACTCTGGGAGGACGTTATATAACGTCCTCCCAGAATCGCGCTCCCGCGCGCCCCCTGGGGCGCGCACACGGGAAACTCCGTGACCGCCGGGTCCAGAGGACCCGGCGGATCACGAATCGCGGTAAATCGCCGCTGATAGCGGCCGTTTACCACGTGATCGCTCCATCAAATGACGGAGCAATCACTTGTAAACAGACCGGCGTCATTTGATGACGCCGGTTCCTCCCTCCCCTCTCTGTACCGATCGGTACAGTGTGAGAGGGGAGGGGGAGGGAGCGGATGGCAGCAGCAGCACTGTGGGCTGGATCTGTGACAATTGCAGTCACAGATCCAGCCATCCATCCATCCCTGCTCAGCCATCCCTGTGCTATACCCTGCCAATACTCTGCAATACACCCTGCCAATACTCTGCAAAATACCCTGCCAATACCCTGGTGCAATACTCTGCAATACCCTGGTGCAATACTCTGCAATACCCTGGTGCAATACTCTGCAATACCCTGCGCAATACTCTGCAATACCCTGCAAAATACTCTGCAATACCCTGCAAAATACTCTGCAATACCCTGCGCAATACTCTGCAATACCCTGCGCAATACCCTGCAAAATACTCTGCAATACCCTGCGCAATACCCTGCAAAATACTCTGCAATACCCTGGTGCAATACTCTGCAATACTCTGGTGCAATACTCTGCAATACTCTGGTGCAATACTCTGCAATACCCTGCGCAATACTCTGCAATACCCTGCGCAATACTCTGCAATACCCTGCGCAATACTCTGCAATACCCTGCGCAATATTCTGCAAAATACTCTGCAATACCCTGCACAATACTCTGCAATACCCCCTGCACAATACTCTGCAATACCCTGCACAATACTCTGCAATACCCTCCACAATACTCTGCAATACCCTCCACAATACTCTGCAATACCCTCCACAATACCCTGTGCAATACCCTCCACAATACCCTGTGCAATACCCGTGCAATACCCTGCCATACACCGCAATACCCTGCCATAGTCCGCAATACTCCGCAATGCCCAGCAATACTCCGCAATGCCCGGCAATACTCCGCAATGCCCGGCAATACTCTGCAATGCCCGGCAATACTCCGCAATGCCCGGCAATACTCCGCAATGCCCGGCAATACTCTGCAATAACCACTTCCCGCCCTCCGGCCGTCATATGACGTCCTTGACTTTGTGCGGGGATATCTGAATGATGGGAGCAGCTACAGGCATCATTCAGATATTAGCTTTTTCAGCCGGCGATTCCCTACACCATAAGAACAATCATAGCGGCTGTTCCGCCGCTTGATCATTCTTACGGGAGGCGAGAGGGGATGTCCCCCCCCCCCCCCGCCGCCCTCCGGTGCTTCTACCGACTCACCGCTACGATCAAAGCCAGGATTGTTGTTTTTTTTTTGTATTTTTTTCAGGCTTCCCAGCCTAGAGGTGAGATGTGGGGTCTTATTGACACCCCCCCCCCATATCTCACTGTAAAGAGGACCTGTCATGCCATATTCCTATTACAAGGGATGTTTACGTTCCTTGTAATAGGTATAAAAGTGATCAAAAAAATGTTTAGGGCGGAAAAACATGTCAAACTAAAATAAATAAAGTAAAATGAAGAATAATTTTTTTTTTTTTTTAAAGCGCCCCTGTCCCCGTGAGCTCGCATACAGAAGCGAACGCATACGTAAGTCCCGCCCACATATGAAAACGGTTTTCAAACCACACATGTGAGGTATCTCTGCGAACGTTAGAGCGAGAGCAATCATTTTGGCCCTAGACCTCCTCTGTAACTCAAAACATGTAACCAGTAAAAATATTTAAAGCGTCGCCTATGGGGATTTTTTAAGTAGCGAAGTTTGGCGCCATTCCACGAGTGTGTGCAATTTTTAAGGGCGACATGTTAGGTATCTATTTACTCGGCGTAACTTCATCTTTCACATTATGCAAAAACATTGGGCTAACTTTACTGTTTTATTTTTATTTTTTAAGCACAAAACATTTTTTTTCCGTAAAAAACGCGTTAAAAAAATTGCTGCGCAAATATCGTGCGAGATAAAAAGTTGCAACAACCACCATTATATTCTCTAAGGTCTTTGCTAAAAAAACATATATAATGTTTTGGGGTTCTATGTAATTTTCTAGCAAACAAATGATGATTTTTACATGTAGGAGAGAAATGTCAGAATTGGCCTGGGTGCTCCAGAACGCCTGAAGATGCTCCCTGCATGTTGGGCCTCTGTATGTGGCCACGCTGTGTAAAAGTCTCACACATGTGGTATCGCCATACTCGGGAGTAATAGCAGAATGTGTTTTGGGGTGTAATTTGTGGAATGCATATGCTGTGTGTGAGAAATAACCTGCTAATATGACCATTTTGTGAAAAAAAAAAAAGAGAAAAAAAAATCTTGATTTTGCAAAGAATTGTGGGAAAAAATGACAACTTCAAAAAACTCACAATGCCTCTTTCTGAATACCTTGGAATGTCTTCTTTCCAAAAAGGGGTCATTTGGGGGGTATTTGTACTTTTCTGGCATGTTAGGGTCTCAAGAATTGAGATAGGCCGTCAGTACTTCAGGTGTGATCAATTTTCAGATATTGGCACCATAGCTTGTGGACTCTATAACTTTCACAAAGACCAAATAATATACACCAATTTGTACTTATTTTTACCAAAGATATGTAGCAGTATAAATTTTGGCCAAAATTTATGAAGAAAAAATAGTAATTTGCAAAATTTTATAACAGAAACGAAAAAAAAATCATTTTTTTACAAAATTTTCAGTCTTTTTTCTCTTATAGCGCAAAAAATAAAACCCAACAGTGATTAAATACCACCAAAAGAAAGCTCTATTTGTGTGAAAAAAAGGACAAAAATTTCATATGGGTACAGTGTAGGG
Organism: Rana muscosa; assembly: GCA_029206835.1. NCBI lineage: Eukaryota > Metazoa > Chordata > Amphibia > Anura > Ranidae > Rana > Rana muscosa. The sequence continues at coordinate 296,833,981 of CM055123.1, read as the reverse complement.
ATGAGCTTCGTGTTCGAGTCGAACATACGTTCGACTCGAACATCGGCTGTTCGATCGTTCGACGAAGATCGAACGATTTGGGCCGTTCGCGCCAAATTCGAGTGACGCGAACGGCCCACAATGCACTACGCCATCGCAGTGTCATCCAGGCGCTGTGATTGGCCAAGCATGCACTGTGACCCCGCATGCTTGGCCAATCACAGCGCCGGCAGCGAGGAGAGCAATGATTGGCCACAGGCAGGATGCCTGTGGCCAATTATTGCTGAGGGTGTTTAGTACACGCCCCACACTATAAAAGGCCGCCAGCACGGCGGCCTAGTGTAGTGTGTTCCGGAGCAGGGAAAGAGAAGCATAGGCAGGGACAGTGACATTTATTTTTTTCTTGCTTAACCTGGATTCCTTTAGTTTAGGGAAAGAGAAGGATAGGTAGGGCGAGTGTCAGTGTGTTTTACTGTGCGAATCCTTGTTTCTAGGGACAGGGAAGGACAGTGAGGGAATTCTCCTTGTGCTATAGTGTGCTTTAAAAAAACATTTTTTCTAGGGACAGAAAACTATAGGTAGGGAGAGTGTCAGTGTGTTTTACTGTGCGAATCCTTGTTTCTAGGGACAGGGAAGGACAGTGAGGGAATTCTCCTTGTGCTATAGTGTGCTTTAAAAAAACATTTTTTCTAGGGACAGAAAACTATAGGTAGGGAGAGTGTCAGTGTGTTTTACTGTGCGAATCCTTGTTTCTAGGGACAGGGAAGGACAGTGAGGGAATTCTCCTTGTGCTATAGTGTGCTTTAAAAAAACATTTTTTCTAGGGACAGAAAACTATAGGTAGGAAGAGTGTCAGTTTCTTTCACTGTGATAATCCTTGTTTCTAGGGACAAAGAAGGAAAGTGAGGGAAATTCTCCTTGTGCTATAGTGTGCTTTAAAAAAACATTTTTTCTAGGGACAGAAAACTATAGGTAGGGAGAGTGTCAGTTTCTTTCACTGTGATAATCCTTGTTTCTAGGGACAAAGAAGGAAAGTGAGGGAAATTCTCCTTGTGCTATAGTGTGCTTTAAAAAAACATTTTTCTAGGGACAGAAAACTATAGGTAGGAAGAGTGTCAGTTTCTTTCACTGTGATAATCCTTGTTTCTAGGGACAAAGAAGGAAAGTGAGGGAAATTCTCCTTGTGCTATAGTGTGCTTTAAAAAAACATTTTTTCTAGGGACAGAAAACTATAGGTAGGGAGAGTGTCAGTGTGTTTTACTGTGCGAATCCTTGTTTCTAGGGACAGGGAAGGACAGTGAGGGAATTCTCCTTGTGCTATAGTGTGCTTTAAAAAAACATTTTTTCTAGGGACAGAAAACTATAGGTAGGGAGAGTGTCAGTGTGTTTTACTGTGCGAATCCTTGTTTCTAGGGACAGGGAAGGACAGTGAGGGAATTCTCCTTGTGCTATAGTGTGCTTTAAAAAAACATTTTTTCTAGGGACAGAAAACTATAGGTAGGAAGAGTGTCAGTTTCTTTCACTGTGATAATCCTTGTTTCTAGGGACAAAGAAGGAAAGTGAGGGAAATTCTCCTTGTGCTATAGTGTGCTTTAAAAAAACATTTTTTCTAGGGACAGAAAACTATAGGTAGGGAGAGTGTCAGTGTCTTTTACTGTGCGAATCCTTGTTTCTAGGGACAGGGAAGGACAGTGAGGGAATTCTCCTTGTGCTATAGTGTGCTTTAAAAAAACATTTTTTCTAGGGACAGAAAACTATAGGTAGGAAGAGTGTCAGTTTCTTTCACTGTGATAATCCTTGTTTCTAGGGACAAAGAAGGAAAGTGAGGGAAATTCTCCTTGTGCTATAGTGTGCTTTAAAAAAACATTTTTTCTAGGGACAGAAAACTATAGGTAGGAAGAGTGTCAGTTTCTTTCACTGTGATAATCCTTGTTTCTAGGGACAAAGAAGGAAAGTGAGGGAAATTCTCCTTGTGCTATAGTGTGCTTTAAAAAAACATTTTTTCTAGGGACAGAAAACTATAGGTAGGGAGAGTGTCAGTGTGTTTTACTGTGCGAATCCTTGTTTCTAGGGACAGGGAAGGACAGTGAGGGAATTCTCCTTGTGCTATAGTGTGCTTTAAAAAAACATTTTTTCTAGGGACAGAAAACTATAGGTAGGAAGAGTGTCAGTTTCTTTCACTGTGATAATCCTTGTTTCTAGGGACAAAGAAGGAAAGTGAGGGAAATTCTCCTTGTGCTATAGTGTGCTTTAAAAAAACATTTTTTCTAGGGACAGAAAACTATAGGTAGGAAGAGTGTCAGTTTCTTTCACTGTGATAATCCTTGTTTCTAGGGACAAAGAAGGAAAGTGAGGGAAATTCTCCTTGTGCTATAGTGTGCTTTAAAAAAACATTTTTTCTAGGGACAGAAAACTATAGGTAGGGAGAGTGTCAGTGTGTTTTACTGTGCGAATCCTTGTTTCTAGGGACAGGGAAGGACAGTGAGGGAATTCTCCTTGTGCTATAGTGTGCTTTAAAAAAACATTTTTTCTAGGGACAGAAAACTATAGGTAGGGAGAGTGTCAGTTTCTTTCACTGTGATAATCCTTGTTTCTAGGGACAAAGAAGGAAAGTGAGGGAAATTCTCCTTGTGCTATAGTGTGCTTTAAAAAAACATTTTTTCTAGGGACAGAAAACTATAGGTAGGGAGAGTGTCAGTGTCTTTTACTGTGCGAATCCTTGTTTCTAGGGACAGGGAAGGACAGTGAGGGAATTCTCCTTGTGCTATAGTGTGCTTTAAAAAAACATTTTTTCTAGGGACAGAAAACTATAGGTAGGAAGAGTGTCAGTTTCTTTCACTGTGATAATCCTTGTTTCTAGGGACAAAGAAGGAAAGTGAGGGAAATTCTCCTTGTGCTATAGTGTGCTTTAAAAAAACATTTTTTCTAGGGACAGAAAACTATAGGTAGGAAGAGTGTCAGTTTCTTTCACTGTGATAATCCTTGTTTCTAGGGACAAAGAAGGAAAGTGAGGGAAATTCTCCTTGTGCTATAGTGTGCTTTAAAAAAACATTTTTTCTAGGGACAGAAAACTATAGGTAGGGAGAGTGTCAGTGTGTTTTACTGTGCGAATCCTTGTTTCTAGGGACAGGGAAGGACAGTGAGGGAATTCTCCTTGTGCTATAGTGTGCTTTAAAAAAACATTTTTTCTAGGGACAGAAAACTATAGGTAGGAAGAGTGTCAGTTTCTTTCACTGTGATAATCCTTGTTTCTAGGGACAAAGAAGGAAAGTGAGGGAAATTCTCCTTGTGCTATAGTGTGCTTTAAAAAAACATTTTTTCTAGGGACAGAAAACTATAGGTAGGGAGAGTGTCAGTGTCTTTTACTGTGCGAATCCTTGTTTCTAGGGACAGGGAAGGACAGTGAGGGAATTCTCCTTGTGCTATAGTGTGCTTTAAAAAAACATTTTTTCTAGGGACAGAAAACTATAGGTAGGAAGAGTGTCAGTTTCTTTCACTGTGATAATCCTTGTTTCTAGGGACAAAGAAGGAAAGTGAGGGAAATTCTCCTTGTGCTATAGTGTGCTTTAAAAAAACATTTTTTCTAGGGACAGAAAACTATAGGTAGGAAGAGTGTCAGTTTCTTTCACTGTGATAATCCTTGTTTCTAGGGACAAAGAAGGAAAGTGAGGGAAATTCTCCTTGTGCTATAGTGTGCTTTAAAAAAACATTTTTTCTAGGGACAGAAAACTATAGGTAGGGAGAGTGTCAGTGTGTTTTACTGTGCGAATCCTTGTTTCTAGGGACAGGGAAGGACAGTGAGGGAATTCTCCTTGTGCTATAGTGTGCTTTAAAAAAACATTTTTTCTAGGGACAGAAAACTATAGGTAGGGAGAGTGTCAGTGTGTTTTACTGTGCGAATCCTTGTTTCTAGGGACAGGGAAGGACAGTGAGGGAATTCTCCTTGTGCTATAGTGTGCTTTAAAAAAACATTTTTTCTAGGGACAGAAAACTATAGGTAGGAAGAGTGTCAGTTTCTTTCACTGTGATAATCCTTGTTTCTAGGGACAAAGAAGGAAAGTGAGGGAAATTCTCCTTGTGCTATAGTGTGCTTTAAAAAAACATTTTTTCTAGGGACAGAAAACTATAGGTAGGGAGAGTGTCAGTGTCTTTTACTGTGTGAATCCTTGTTTCTAGGGACAGGGAAGGACAGTGAGGGAATTCTCCTTGTGCTATAGTGTGCTTTAAAAAAACATTTTTTCTAGGGACAGAAAACTATAGGTAGGGAGAGTGTCAGTGTCTTTTACTGTGCGAATCCTTGTTTCTAGGGACAGGGAAGGACAGTGAGGGAATTCTCCTTGTGCTATAGTGTGCTTTAAAAAAACATTTTTTCTAGGGACAGAAAACTATAGGAAGGAAGAGTGTCAGTTTCTTTCACTGTGATAATCCTTGTTTCTAGGGACAAAGAAGGAAAGTGAGGGAAATTCTCCTTGTGCTATAGTGTGCTTTAAAAAAACATTTTTTCTAGGGACAGAAAACTATAGGTAGGAAGAGTGTCAGTTTCTTTCACTGTGATAATCCTTGTTTCTAGGGACAAAGAAGGAAAGTGAGGGAAATTCTCCTTGTGCTATAGTGTGCTTTAAAAAAACATTTTTTCTAGGGACAGAAAACTATAGGTAGGGAGAGTGTCAGTGTGTTTTACTGTGCGAATCCTTGTTTCTAGGGACAGGGAAGGACAGTGAGGGAATTCTCCTTGTGCTATAGTGTGCTTTAAAAAAAAAAAATTTTCTAGGGACAGAAAACTATAGGTAGGAAGAGTGTCAGTTTCTTTCACTGTGATAATCCTTGTTTCTAGGGACAAAGAAGGAAAGTGAGGGAAATTCTCCTTGTGCTATAGTGTGCTTTAAAAAAACATTTTTTCTAGGGACAGAAAACTATAGGTAGGGAGAGTGTCAGTGTCTTTTACTGTGCGAATCCTTGTTTCTAGGGACAGGGAAGGACAGTGAGGGAATTCTCCTTGTGCTATAGTGTGCTAAAGCATTCCTCATCAACCATCTTTGAAATCCTTGTTTTTTTGGACAGTCAGGGAAATTGTCGTTGTGCTATTCTGTGCAAAAGCAATCATCCTCAACCATATTTAGAAATCCTTAAGTAAAGGGACAGAGAAGGACACCTGAAGGTAGCCCTTATTGCTTTTTTCCCATCTCCCTGCAGGCCATCTATTAGAATGTCTGGAAGGCAAACAAGGAGAGGCAGACAGTCAGGAGGCAATAAAAGAGGGCAAGCAGGCTCTGTGTCTGGGGGCAACAGTGCTGGTCGTGGACGCGGTGCATTGTCATCAGCACATGGCCATGGGACACGCTTGTCCTTCTTTTCGGCAGCTGGACATGTTGAGCCACATCATGCCGAAGACTTGGTAGAGTGGATGACCAAGCCCTCCTCCTCCTCCTCATCCTCTCTCACCCAGGCTCAGGGTACTGGAAAAGCAGCTGCCAAAGCGTCCTCTTCCCTGGTATCAATGTCAGACTCATCATCAGTCACTCCTTCCCTAGACCCACCATGTCCTCCTCCTGAGGAGTCCCCCGAACTGTTTGAGCACAGTGTTGGGTACATGCTCCAGGAGGATGCCCAGCGTTTCGAAGGGTCTGATGATGAAACCCAGCTAGAGGAAGGCAGTAGCGTGAGAGCAGACAGAGGGGATGCTCAAGAAGGACACCAATCTGGCAGTCATGTTCCAGCAGCTGCAGCATACTGCCAGATTGGCTCCAGTGATGAGGAGGGAGGTGATGATGAGGTCACTGACTCCACGTGGGTGCCTAATAGGAGAGAGGAGGAGGAGGAGGATGAGGAGGAGGCACATCTCCAACGAGGCAGGATGCCCTTTGGTGGCCAGCGTAAGGGCAGTACACAGACGGAATCACACCGCAGAGCTCCGCCTGTGCAGGGCGCTGCCTCTGCCCGTCATTCAAAAAGTTCTTTGGTGTGGGCCTTTTTTGAGGCTAGTGCATCAGATCGCACAGCTGCTGTTTGCAACATATGTCTCAAGCGTATATCGCGTGGCCAAAACATCAGCCGCTTGGGTACCACATGCCTGACCAGACATATGTTGACCTGCCATGCAGCTCGTTGGCAAGCCTACCTCAAAGACCCACACCAAAGAACAAAGCGGACCTCTCCTTGCACCGCATCAGCTGGGATCTCCAACCCCACTATAACTTCAGTCCTCTCTGAAACATGCACTGAGAGGAATGAAGGTGTAGAATTAGGTGTGTCACAGCCAAGTACTTGCGGCCACTCTGCTAGCAGTACACCGACGTCCGATTCTAGCAGGCAAATTTCCCTGCCCCAGCTGCTGGACCGTCGAAAGAAGTTCACTCCCAGCCATCCACATGCCCAGTGGTTGAATGCTAGCTTGGCTAAATTGCTAGCGCTTCAACTGCTGCCTTTTCAGTTGGTAGACTCGGCCCCCTTCCGTGAGTTTGTGCAATGTGCGGTTCCTCAGTGGCAGGTTCCCAAACGCCACTTTTTCTCACGGAAGGCTATTCCGGCTCTCTACCGGCATGTGGAAGGCAATGGCTTGGCCTCGCTGGACAGGGCGGTCAGCGGTAAGGTGCATATTACCGCTGACTCATGGTCTAGCAGGCATGGACAGGGACGTTACCTTTCTTTCACGGCCCATTGGGTCACTCTTTTGGCAGCTGGGAAGGATGCAGGACAAGGTGCAGTAGTGTTGGAGGTTGTTCCACCGCCACGCCTCCAAAATGCTACTACTGGTTGTGACACACCTCTCTCCTCCACCCCCTCCTCTTCTTCTTCCTCCATGGCCTCTTCCTGTGCTTTGTCCTCTGAACCAGCGGTGCTCCGTAGCCGTTCAAGGGGCTACGCAAGTACGCAGGCAAAAAGATGCCATGCCGTGCTTGCGCTGGTGTGTTTGGGGGACAGAAGCCACACTGGGGCAGAGGTCCTGTCTGCTCTGCAGGGCCAGGCCGAGAGGTGGTTGACGCCACGCCAGCTTAAGCCAGGAATGGTGGTTTGAGACAATGGCACCAACCTCCTCTCCGCCCTCCGACAGGGACAACTGACCCATGTGCCCTGTGTGGCTCACGTCCTTAACCTGGTGGTGCAGCGGTTCTTGGGCAGGTACCCGGGCTTACAGGATGTCCTGAGGCAGGCCAGGAAAGTCTGTGTGCATTTTCGCAGATCTTATAATGCCAGTGCTCGCCTGGCTGAGCTGCAAAAGGAGTTGAACCTGCCCAAGAACCGCCTTATATGTGACATGCCCACCAGGTGGAACTCAACGTTGGCCATGCTGCAGCGGCTGCACACACAGCAGAGGGCCATCAATGAGTACCTGTGCGACTACAGCACCAGGACAGGGTCAGGGGAGCTTGGTTTTTTTTCTCCACGCCAGTGGGGCATGATCAGGGATGCATGCACTGTCCTGGCACCATTTGAGGAGGCCACGAGGATGGTGAGCAGTGACAGTGCATGCATCAGTGACACTGTACCTCTTGTCCACCTGTTGGAGCACACGCTGCGTGGAATAATGGACAGGGCACTTGAGGCAGAACAGAGGCAGGAAGAGGAGGACTTCCTTGCCTCTCAAGGCCCCCTTTACCCAGACAGTGTTCCTTCTGTCCCACCCATCGCACAGGAAGAGGAGGAGGAGGAGGAGGATTGTGTCAGCATGGAGGTGGAGGTTGGCACTCAGCATCATCAGCAGCAGTCTTTTAGGGATGATTTACAGTCCCAAGAAACCAGTGGACTTGTACGTGGCTGGGAGGAGGTGGCTGCGGATCATGTCGTCCTTAGTGACCCAGAGGACTCCGGAGCGAATGCCTCAGCAAACCTACGCTGCATGGCCTCCCTGATCTTGCAAAGTCTGCGGAAGGATCCTCGTATTCTTCGGATCAAGGAGAGGGACCATTACTGGCTGGCCACTCTCCTTGATCCACGGTACAAGGGTAAGGTTGCGGACCTTATGTTACCGTCGCAGAGGGAGCAGAGGATGAGACAACTCCGGGAGGCCTTGCAGAAAGGTCTGTGCAACGCGTTCCCAGAGACTGGGAGGTTACAAACTCCTGGTCCTGGACAACGAGTTGCTGAGGCTTCGGCCAGTCAAAGAAGGAGCGGTGGGGAAGGTGGCCGTCTGACCGATGCGTTCAGACAATTCTTTAGTCCGCAGCCCCAAAGTATGATCGGTTCCAGCAACCATCGCCAGCGTCTGATAAACATGGTGCAGGAATATCTAGGGGCAAGGTCAGACTTGGACACCTTCCCCACCGAAAATCCTCTGGCTTACTGGGTCTTGAGGATGGATCACTGGCCAGAGCTTGCACAGTATGCAATTGAGCTACTGGCCTGTCCTGCATCCAGCGTTCTTTCGGAACGCACATTCAGTGCTGCTGGAGGATTTGTCACGGATCACAGGGTGCGCCTGTCCACCGACTCGGTTGATCGACTGACTTTCATCAAGATGAACCAGTCTTGGATCACCACCAGCTACCACACACCTGATGCTGATATAACAGACTAATTGATTTTAACATGTCACATCCCTTCAAGACTGATGCTGATGCTGAGTGCCTGTGCTGTTATGTTGACTGGCTATCCTCCTCCTCCGAGTCCTCAATGATACGATTGATGATGATAGCTTGGAAGATCATTTTTGTTTATGGGTGCCGCCAAAAGGGCTAAGGCCCAATTTTTCAGCCCCTGTTTTACAGGGGCGTGTAATTACAGTTTTTTTAGCAATAATTTGCCATAGGGCTCATTGCTGTGCTCCAAGTACAGTATCTGTGAGGGGTTGGAGTGTTGTGGCACCAGTGCCTAAGGCCCAATTTTTCAGCCCCTGTTTAACAGGGGCGTGTCATTACAATTTTTGAAGCAATACTTTGCAACAGGGCTCATTGCTGTGCTCCAAGTACAGTATCTGTGAGGGGTTGTAGTGTTGTGCCACCAGTGCCTAAGGCCCAATTTTTCAGCCCCTGTTCAACAGGGGCATGCAATTACAATTCTTGATCTAATAATTCACAGCAGGGCCCATTCCTGCACCCACCAAGAGTAACTCTGAGGGCTTACAGTGTTGTGGCAACGCCACCACCACCACCACCACCACGAAAGGCCCAATTTTTCAGCCCCTGTTTAACAGGGGCGTGTCATTACAATTTTTGAAGCAATACTTTGCAACAGGGCTCATTGCTGTGCTCCAAGTACAGTATCTGTGAGGGGTTGTAGTGTTGTGCCACCAGTGCCTAAGGCCCAATTTTTCAGCCCCTGTTCAACAGGGGCATGCAATTACAATTCTTGATCTAATAATTCACAGCAGGGCCCATTCCTGCACCCACCAAGAGTAACTCTGAGGGCTTACAGTGTTGTGGCAACACCACCACCACCACCACCACCACGAAAGGCCCAATTTTTCAGCCCCTGTTCAACAGGGGCATGCAATTACAATTCTTGATCTAATAATTCACAGCAGGGCCCATTCCTGCACCCACCAAGAGTAACTCTGAGGGCTTACAGTGTTGTGGCAACACCACCACCACCACCACCACCACGAAAGGCCCAATTTTTCAGCCCCTGTTCAACAGGGGCATGCAATTACAATTCTTGATCTAATAATTCACAGCAGGGCCCATTGCTGCACCCACCAAGAGTAACTGTCAGGGCTTACAGTGTTGTGGCACCAGCACCACCATCAAAGGCCCAATTTTTACTACCACTGTTCAACAATTATATGTAATTAAAATTCCTGATATAATAGTTGACAGCAGGGCGTTCCAGCACCAACCAAGAGTAACTGTGAGTGCTTACAGTGTTGTGCCAACACCAACAACTAAGGGGCCTATTTCTGCAGAGTATATACGGCAGGTCCCTACTTTCAAACATCCAACTTACAAACGACTCCTACTTGCAAACGCAAGAAGACAACAGGAAGTGAGAGGAAATCTACCACTAGGAAGGAAAATTCTCTCCTGTAAGAATAAATATGGGAGAAAGGTGTCTCCTCTGTACTGATGCTTTATCAGCAATCCTTGTTTCAAGAAAAACACCACATTTCAAAAACAGTTGTCATTGGGACGGAAAGTGAGGTGAAATGTTCTGAACAGGGGCACAGACAGCAAAACAAATGTTACAGGGGTGATAACCCTTACCTATGTTTTCCAAAAAGTTTAAAAATAGATTTTTGGGCTGGAGCTACACTTCAACAATGTACCTGTTCAAAATTACAAACAGATTCTACATAAGAACAAACCTACAGTCCCTGTCTTGTATGCACCGCCTGTATACGGCTGTTCAGAGTATATAGGGCCTTTTTTATTTTATGTGCGGGGTTCCCCTTAATATCCATACAAGACCCAAAGGGGCTGGTAATGGGCTGGGGTAGGGGGGGGGTCATGGGGTAGCTATGCCATTTTTCTTAAAGATTTTCATCCATATTACCGGGACCAGACATTACATTAAAGCCGCAAGAAGTTTTAAATGGCTTTTTTTTCCTTTAGAAGTGTCATTTTGTGCAGGGACAGTTCTAAACACGGGAAACACGTGGCACTTCACAGGCATACTTTAGACACCCCCCAGGTACGATATTTAAAGGAATATTTGACTTTTTTTTTTCACTTTATGCATCATTAAAATGACTGCTCCCGAAAAACGACCGTTTTTAAAACTTCTTTTTGCATTGATACATGTCCCCTGGTGCAGAACCCGGGTTCCCAAACCCTTTTTAGGACAATAACATGCATAATAGTTGTTATAATTAGCACTTTAGAATTTGAACGTTCGCATCCATTGTATTTAATAGGGTTCTAATGTTCGTACGAACTTTCGGTCCGTTCGCGGGTTCTGGTGCGAACCGAACCCGGGGGTGTTCGGCTCATCACTAGTACAGTGTTGTATGACTGAGTAATTGTCATTCAAAATGTGAGAGCACCGAAAGCTGAAAATTGGTCTGGTTATTAGGGGGGTTTAAGTGCCCAGTGGTCAAGTGGTTAAAGCATGACATGTTGGGTATCTATTTACTCGGCGTAACATTATCTTTCACATTATAGAAAAAAATTGGGGTAAATAGTGTTTTTTTTTTTTTTTATTCATGAAGCTGTTAAAGTGTTTTTGCTTTTTTAAATCAAGTTTTCTCTCCACGAGCTCCTACACCTCATCAATGGATTCAATAGGTTAATAAGACACTTATTCGGGAGAAAAACACCTACCAACATAGGAATGCAACGAAAAAAATTACCAAAAGGGCAGTAGGCTGTTACCAGGATGATATACTGGAAAAGGCATCTCTTCTACTTGTTAGATTTAACTTTTGGGAGGACAGCGCACACCAATTGTGTTGACTACATATGTTGTTCTTAGTTTGTTTTGTTTGTAATTTTACTTTGCTTTCTTTTTGCACTAATTGAAATGTAATCTACAGGCTTTGAGATATTTTATATACTAGAGAGTAAATGATTTCCTGTATGTTTTCTACTCGTGCTGTCTGTAATCAGTTTGTTTGTACTTATGGCACATTTCTCAATAAAACTATTTCTTTTCTTCTGATTTAAACAAAAATTGCGTTTTGAAAAATGAAAATACTGTATGACATAAAAAGTTGCAACGACTGCCATTTTATTCCCCAGGGTCTTTGATAAAAACAAAAAATATATAATGTTTGGGGGTTCCACATAAATTTTCTAGCAAAAACAATATGATTTTTACACGTAGGAGAGAAATGCCAGAATTGGCTTGGGCTGGAAGTGGCTAGTCATGTTTTCATAAATCTCTCTAACGGAGTCCCAAATAGCCGTACAAATCCAAGTTCTAATGCCGCGTACACACGATCATTTTTCCCGTCGGAAAAAAATAAATAAACAAGAAAAACGACCGTGTGTGGGCTTTTTGTCATTTTTCCCGACGGGAAAAACGGCATTAATCACGACGAGAAAAATTAGAACATGCTCTAATTTTTCTCGTCGTGATTCCCGTCATTTTTTTCAGCGGCAGTTTTCCCATAGGGAAACACTGCCACGGAGCCCACACACGGTCGTTTTTCTCGACCAAGAAAAAAAATGTCGGGGAAAAACGGCCGTGTGTAGGGAACAAAGCCGTTCCCTCATTTTTCCCGTCGATTTTCTCGACGATGTTTTCACCGTCGAGAAAATCGATCGTGTGTACGCGGCATAATGCTTCCCCATACTGTCCAAAATTAGAAAAAAAAAAACGTTTCTGGCTTGACATACATCATTTGAACATTGCATTGCTACTCAAATTGTGGCATTCAGTTCTCTCATTGGTATGACCAGCTGAAGAAATACACAGTGACCTCCTTACTCCAACAATGTTACATGTTAAATGTGCCATCACACCACACTGATATATAATAATTCACATACATTTTATTATTCATCACTACAGATAATAACATAAGGAACCTCTGGTGGCCTTCCTGGAAAGGGGTCCTTATAACCCTCCTTGTGGGATCCAATATTATCCTCATCCGCATCATTGAAGCTCTGGGTAAGTAGTGTCCTTGAAGCGTATCTATGGTCAAAATCAGTGGCGGCTGGTGCTCAATATTTGGGGGGGGGGGGGCAAACCCCCCCCAATTATCATTATCGCCATATTGAATTTGATTATATTATTATTCTTATCACTGTTGCACCTTTCACTAACAGCACAGCACCGTTCACTTTGTATCTTTCTTGTGGCTAAGGATTGACCATTTCGGTGTTTGCAGCAGTTAGCCCTTACATTTTTTCTTCTGGTAACGTGGGAAAATATATATATATATATATATATATATATATATATATATATATATATATATACACACCGTATATGCTCGAGTATAAGCCGACCCGAGTATAAGCCGAGGTACCTAATGTTACCACAAAAACCTGGGAAAACTTACTGACTCGAATATAAGCCGAGGGTCAACAATGCCCATTTGCACGCCTCACTGTGCCCATTGCAACTTCACTAAGCCCATTGCCAACTTACTGTTCCCATCCTCACTGTGCCCCTAGAATTAAAATTGAACATTGTAAATTGTACCTGAAGGCTGCAGCGTCCATCGTTTAAAACTCGCGGTCTCTTCCGTGATAGGCGGAACTGTGTCTGCTGAGAATCGCCTATCACGAACGTTCTTTCATCCTCACCCATCCCAGCAGACACTGTTCAGTTTCCGCCAATCATGGACGTCTGCTGGGAAACTGAGGATGAGAGAACGTTCATGATAGGCGATTCTCAGCAGACACAGTTCCACCTATCACGGAAGGGACCAGGAAGAGACCGCGAGTTTAAAAACGATGGACGCCGCAGCCTTCAGGTACAATTTACAATGTTCAATTTCGCTGACTCGAGTATAAGCCGAGGGGGGGGGGGACTTTCAGCCCAAAAAAAAGGCCTATATACAGTATATCTTTTTACTACCATGGGATATGTAGTTTTTAGAAATGGTGGATAAGCTGAAAAAACATGCAGGGAAACCAGGAAGTTGTGGAAAGAGATGGGCAACAGACAGGCAGATCTCACAACATGAAAGTAAGCTTATGTTGGATTTTCAAATAGTGGCGGCCCATCTATATGGGGCGCACGGGCACCGCCCACCCCATCCATGCATCCTGCACCCTAATCTACATGCGGGGCGTTGGACGCATGGATTCCAATCAGGGTTCTTTTTTTGAAGCACAGAGGCTCTAATTGGCTTCAAAAAAGGGTGGGCTCAGGGCGCAGAGCACTACGTTCTGAGCCCACCCAGTTGTGTGACAATAACAAATCAGTATCAGGAAGCAGGTCTGAGTCCCGTTTCCCAATTGTCCGAAAGGAGAAGCGTTCTAATTGAACGAGGAGGAGGGAGGAGACGCACAGCAGAAGCCGCCGCCCTGGAGGGAAGCTCTGCCCGACCCATTGATGCAGTGAGTGCCGGGCTCACAACCGACCTCCCGGGGGGTGTGGATGACTGACCAGACCAGACCAGGGGGGGGGGGGGGTTGTATGCAGGTGTTTGCCGCTCCCCCAAAAAAAATTGCCGCCACTGTTGTCAAATTGTCAAATATAGCTATTGGAGACAAATAGGAGGCTGAATAAGAAGCAAGGTTGCTTTGAAACGCGTTCCACCTCCAGCTCCAGTATTTTCCTACTACATAAGGTGGCTTCACATCCTGGGCCCTGTGTTCCATCCATAGCTTTGGCTCTTCAGTCACAGCAGTTCCCTGCTTCCATTTCATCTCCGCTCTCCCCTGCCGGTGGCCAAGGCAAGGCATCCTGGTTGCATGTCTGATCTCTGTCCGAGAAGCTACATGACTGTCACGCTAAGCTCTATTTTATCTTTGTGAGTTTTTTTTTTATATTTTCTATTAAATTACACTTTACATGCTACATTATGGTTGTCGTGCTTCCCTCCCCCTCCCCACTTTCTGTCTCCTACAGCCACACAGCACACCCATGCTGGAACGAAGCAGCACTTCCAGAGTTAAGCCCCATACACGCTATTCGATTTTGTGCAGATTTTTGTCTTCAGATTTACCAAAACCATGTAGTGCAAGGGCCTGCCTGATTGCATCTTAAGGTTTTACCTCATATTATATGGTTTTGGTAAATCTGAAGACAAAAATCTGCATAAAATCTAATAGTGTGTATGGGGCTTAAGGCTGAACATACATTATACAATTTTCTTGTGCAACTTTCCTTTAGATTTACCAAAACCATATAATAGGAGGTCAAACCTAAACACTTTCAATTTGTATGCAGTCAGGCAGACCCTTCTACATAGTTGAAGGTAAATCTAAAGAAAATTGAATAAGAAAATTGTATGGTGTATGGCCAGCTTTAGATTAGTAGTGTGTTGTATAGCACCCTGGGCTACCCACAGCATCTATCTTACATAAACTTCATCTGTAATTTTGTTCCATATTGTATCAAAAGGTTTTATATTGTTTCAACTTATTTTACATTGCTTCACATTGTGAACTTACATCTAGCTCATCAGGGCACCGAATTCTGACCGACGCATCTGTCTATGGGGGAGGTTTCAGTTCAAGGGATTTGTGCGCTGTGATTACCGGTATTCTAGGTGTTCCCACCTTTGATCATTTTTAACTTGATTTAAATATAACTATTGTTAGTATTGTTATTACAATGTTGGTCTTATAAAATGAAAGTATATGTTGCGATCCTAGAAAATCTTTAACCAATCGCCACAAGCTTGTGGTACTTTTACTGCCAGAAGGCGGTAACAGGCTTAACAGCGCAGCCAGGGCATCATGTGATTACTATGACCAATCATAGCGATCACATGATTACAATGTAAACAAAACCATTGTGAATGGCTTTCATTTATGACTGCTTCCTTACTATTGTGATGCTGTGATTGGCCCACAGCTATCACATGGTACCTGGCACCCTGTACCATGTGATTAGATGTAGACAATCACAGATCACAATAGTAAGCAAGCTGTCATAAATGAAAGCCATATAACTGTCATCATCACTGTTATAAGTGTAGCGATACCCCCAGCTAAGAGGGCTGCCTTGATTGTTTTTGGGCCTTGTAGTGCACCGCTGTCAACCCCTGGCAATTGGCTCTAACCTCTCGTGACACCGTTAGGAAAGAGGATGATAGAATTGCACTCTTGCTCTCTCTTAGTATTCTATATGACACAGTCCCCTTTATAATATAGCACAGTAATTGACACCGACAACCAATATACTTAACTATAGATTCTTTACTATTAGTAAAGGTTAAAAGGGTAAAACAGTATGCAATGTCACATGCAGATCCCTGCAATATAAGTATAATTATCAAAAGATAAAACATTCAGCAATGTAAACTTAAAGAACAAATTGTAATCCAATGGGGTAGCGATGATCGCTTACTTTGTAAAGCTGGAGAGACTAGTAAACTCAGTTCAGCAGACAGTCTCCCCAGAGTGTGACTGTAATCACTGATGGGCCTGAATAAAGTTAAATAGGCACAAAGTCAATAATATGTGGCTCTGAGCAGGCGCTCTCTCACCCGACCGGACCAGTCCTTGTCCGGTACCTCCGCTACTGTGATTCGCTTCACAATGTCCACGATGCCCGGGTGTTCGGTCCTCCTGATGACAACTCTTCACAACAGGATCAGACGCTCCGCAGGCTCCTCGGTGGAGCGGAAGGCTCTTTTGAAGAAAATACAAGGTCCAGGCTTCAGGCCTTGCACGCACAGCAGGTCAGCACAGGGATCCCCTTGCTGGGAGGGCGGTGTCCAAAGAGAGAGAAAACAGGCCCCGCCTCTCCCTTTTAAAGTCCACCCCAGCAGTCCTTGCGCGGGGAAATGCACCCTGGGTGCCCTGAAGCGTGCTGGGATCTGTAGTCTGTGGATAAAAACGATACCCCGCTACACAAGCAATAACAGTGTTAAAAGAAAAAAACTGATATCGCCAGAGTAGTAAAGTGTCCCTATGCACCAGGGAAGCAGCTAATCAAACAAAGGATATGACAGCTCTGAAACCAGAAGTGATGAAATCCTTGTTGTGTCCGCCTTCATTCTTCACAAGGGAGATCAGGGAATAGATCTTCCTCCATCTCCTCTATAGGAAGTTTTCCCAATCGCTTACTGAGGTTCCAGGCTCCCTGGAGAAACAGGGACAGTGGATTGCCGACTGAAAAGAACGGTACCAGGGCCCCAAAGCACAGTTAACCACTTAAGGACTGGCTCACGAGCATATACGTTGGCAGAATGGCATGGACAGGCAAATCAACTTATATTTACGTCACTTTAAATTTGCCGCTGTGCACGCACGCCGCCGGTGGCGCACACGCGCGTCTGCCGCAAGCTCCGTGACCGAGGGACCCACTTACTTGATGTCTGCCGGTGTCCCGTGATCGTGTCACAGAGCTGAAGAATGGGGAGATGTCAGTGTAAACACAGCATCTCCCCGTTCTGCCTAGTGACATGTCACTGATCGTCTGCTCCCTCTCATCGGGAGCAGCGATCAGTGACGTGTCACTCGTAGCCACGCCACCTAACAGTTAGAATCACTCCCTGGGACACACTTAACCCCTTCCTAGCCCCCTAGTGGTTAACCCCTTCACTGACAGTCACATTTATACATTAATCAGTGCATTTTTATATATATATATTCTGTATAAATGTAAATGGTCCCAAAATCGCGCCAAAAGTGTCCGATGTGTCAACCATAATGTCGCAGTCACGATAAAGATCGCTGCCATTACTAGTAAAAAAAATATATAAAAAAAAGGGCCATAAAACTATCCCCTATTTTGTAGGCGCTATAACTTTTGCGCAAATCAATCAATAAACGCTTATTGCAATTTTTTTACAAAAAATATGTAGAAAAATACGTATCGACGTAAACTGAGGAAAAAATTAGTTTTTTTAATAGATTTTTTTGGGGATATTTATTATAGCAAAAAGTAAAAAATATTGCTTTTTTTTTCAAAATTGTCGCTCTATTTTTGTTTATAGCGCAAAAAATAAAAACCGCAGAGGTGATCAAATACCACCAAAAGAAATCTCTATTTGTGGGAAAAAAGGACGTCAATTTTGTTTGAGAGCCACGTCGCACGACCGCACAATTGTCAGTTAAAACGACGCAGTGCCGAATCGTAAAAAGTGGCCCGGGCTGAAGTGGTTAAGGACCAGAAGGCTTTACCCCTTTAATGACCAGGCCATTTTTTGCAATACGGCACTGCATGTGCGACGCTGTACTCAAACAAAATTTAGGTCCTTTTTTTCCCACAAATAGAGTTTTATGTTGGTGGTCTTGCGCTATAAACAAAAAAAGACCGACAATTAAAAAAAAAAAAAAAAAACAATACCTTTACCTTCTGCTATAATACATATCCCCAAAAAAGATATAAAATAATGAATTTATTTATTAGTAATATGTATTCTTCTACATATTTTTGTTAAAAAAAAAAATCGCAATAACCGTATATTGATTGGTTTGCGCAAAAGTTATCGCTTCTACAAAATAGGGGATAGACTTATGGACTTTTATTCATTTTTATGGTTTTTACTGGTAATGGTGGCGATCTGCGATTTTTAGCGAGACTGCGACATTGCAGTGGACAAATCTGACCCCAAGTGACACTTTTTGGGGACCAGTGACACTACAGTGATCAGCGCTAACAAAATGCACTGATCAATGTATAAACGACACTGGCAGGGAAGGGGTTAACTCTAGGGGGCGATCAAAGGGTTAACTGTGTTTCCTGGGTGTGTTCAAACTGTGTGGGGGATGGGCTCACTGGGACAACACAGAGATCGCTGTTCCTGATCACTAGGAACGGCAGATCTCAGTATTGTCCCCTGTCAGAACGGGGATCCGCCTTGTTTACATAGGCAGATCCCCGTTTTGCCTCTCTGTACCATGATCGTGGGTGGCTGGCGGACATCAAGTAAGGCGCGTGCGCCCGCAGTATCTATTGCATGAAACGACGTAGAGGTACGTAGTTTCGTGCAATAGAGCCTCCCTGCCACAGTATATGTGCGGTGAGCAGGCTTTAAGAGGTTAACCAAACAATTAATGAAGATGTATTTTCACGTATTCCTTTGTAAAATGTAAGCGTTGTATTGGACCGGTTTTATCATCTTTCTTTGGTTCTTTCAGTTTATAAAGGTCAGTCTTTAGAAAATGAGATCGGCCAGATGAAGACGTTGATGAACAGCACCCAGTCTTCTACAAGTAAGTATATTATTTTTTTTTAGAAAGGCCCTAGGTGAGTAATAAGCAAGCAAGCAATTAAACCTCTGTAGTGTATTGATGTGTTTTAACTAAACAAAATGCTGTACATACAAACTATTACAATTATAGGAATGCAGTACAAGACTGACAGATATTCAAAAATATATCTACAATGTACACATGCACAAGCTATCTTTTCTAGCAAATTAGCATGGATAATGTATAGAGGAGGGATACACTGAAAGTTACTTGGGTTGTAGATTTAGTGTCATCCCCAGGTAACGTTCATATTTTCAGCCTTTCTTTGTAATGAGTCATCTTCCACGAGCCTGGAATCTTCCAGAACTTCCTCTCTGAAGTCCTGCAAATCTTTCTTTTGCCTCTAGCACAAACAATCAGTACTGTCCCTTTGTTTGAGCACATGGTTTGTTCAAGTCCTTTTCCCCTCCCCGTGCTTCCTGTAGCATCATTTCCTGTCCCGAGCTTCACAAACCAGTCCAACAGGTTTGTTAGCATATCAGAAGGGGAACCTTCGCTTCTAAACAATACATGGTCTTAAAATGTTTTTTTCCATATTTATGTTATAAAAATCACTACAATAGCCATAGCAACACAACACCATATTGAGGATTTTCCCTTATAGCTCATGTAGTGCTCGCCTAAAGGAGCCAAGGATGTATGGATCCCTTGACTTTAGGGGACAAGGACCGTTCCAGCAATGCCACACCCTCTGACACGCCAAGACTAAATAAAAAGGATTTATTTGGGAAATACTCCCCACAAGGCAGCAAAGCACAACAGCAATAAAAGTAAAAACAAAAAACAGATATTAGATTGGCACAACACCACAAATAACAGGAGGACCGAGTTTCTCTGCAACTGAACCCTCAAAATAGGAAGGTCTTAACGAAAGGGTGGTACTGGTAACTAAAAGTCTGTTAGTCTCTCCTAACCCTTTTTACTAGCCAGTGTGTTTGTAATTGTTGGGGCCCAAAGTTCCAGCATTGGGGGGCTTCCACATTCCGATAAGCCCCCTGCCCGCAGACCCCCAAATCACCGAGCAAGGGTTGTGGGGATGAAGCCCCTGTCCCCATCAACATGGGGACATCCTCCCCATGTTGAGGGCATGTGGCCTGGTACGATTCAGGAGGGGGGCGCTCTCTCGTCCCCCCCTCTTTTCCTGTGGCCTGCCAGGTTGCATGCTTGGATAAGGGTCTGGTATGGATTTTTGGGGGGAACCCCACGCCATTATTTTTTTTTATTTTGGCACGGAGTTCCCCTTAAAATCCATACCAGACCTTCAGGTCTGGTATGGAATTTTGGGGGATCCCCACGCCAATTTTTTTTTACATTTGGTGCAGGGTTCCCCTTAATATCATACCAGACCTGAAGGGCCTGGTAATGGAAATTGGGGGGGACCCCCATGCATTTTTTATTTATCAATGACTTATCTGTATTGCCGGGACCCGACAATTCATTATAGCTGCGAGTAGTTTTAAATTACTTTTTTTCCTTTAGAAATGTCATTTTGTGCAGAGACTGTTATAAACATGGGAAACATGCGCTACTTTACAGGCATACTATAGACACCCCCCAGGTACGAAATTTAAAGGAATATTTCACTTTTATTGTTTCACTTTAAGCATTATTAAAATCACTGCTCCCGAAAAAACTGCCGTTTTTAAAACGTTTTTTGCATTGATACATGTCCCCTGGGGCAGGACCTGGGTCCCCAAACACTTTTTATGACTATAACTTGCATATTAACCTTTAAAATTAGCACTTTATATTTCTCCCATAGACTTTTAAAGGGTGTTCCGCGGCTTTTCGAATTTGCCACGAACACCTCAAATTGTTCGCTGTTCGGTGAACGGACGAACAGCCAATGTTCTAGTCAAACTCATGTTCGACTCGAACAGATAGCCCATCCCTACTCAGGACCTGGAAAAGGTGATCTTTCACAGGTGTGACCTTCATGTACGTGTGGCACTAGAGTCTCTCTCCATCTCCATCACTGCTATGAACACTCCAGCAGGAGGACTCTTACTCTGTCCACAAGACAATCTTTTTCCTTCTTTCTATAACACTCAGCTTCTGGAACTTGTAGTCCCACACAGTTCCACAACACTGAACCCAGTCTCTCTGGGGACTACCTTGCCCAAAAAATTATTTGATCCAGCAGTCTTCAGACAATTGGGTGTGACCATTCCTCCCCTAGCTGTGAGGGTAGTGGTGACAACCTGGTCCATGGGGCTGTAGGCAGGAAGCACCACAGACCTGGGACTACACTGAAGACAATACAGACCAACCACAATGCAGTTAGTGAAGAAAGGAAGTCCCATTATTCCCTATACCCAAAAGTCCCAGCTATTACATGGGGCTCCTGCAGGCAATTGAATACTTACCAACATATAAGTCCCACTCTTCAGGAGATTCTGGCAATTCCAGTGATGACCTAATGACCAAATTAAAATGCTAGCATCACCAGGTCAATTCCAGCAACTAACCATGTATACAGTGCCTTGACAAAATGTGGAAAATTCCAAGGGGTATGAATAATTTTCCATGTTACAACCGAAAAGGTAAATGTATTTTATTGGGATTTTATGTGATAGACCAACACAAAGTGGCACATAATTGTGAAGTGGAAGGAAAATGATAAATGGTTTTCAATTTTTTTTTCAAATAAATATGTGAAAAGTGTGGCGTGCATTTGTAGTCAGCCCAATACTTTTGTGACAGCAGGAAGGTAAAGTCACCTGGTTGCATCCAGGGGGGTAGATATATTTCGCCCAGATTCAGGCTTTACGCCGACTTATACAACTAGGTGGAGAGTTGTATAAGGCTAGTGGGCTCATGGATGACTCATACCTCTAGGGAGAGTGTGGGGCGTCGTGCAGACAGAGATGAGGAGACCAGCTGAACCTTGTCAGCTCATTTAGGCCTCTATAAGAACTCCCAGCTTCATTAGATGTTAGCTCATGCCTGGAACCAGACCTGTGTGGACTGTCTAGGGAGAGTGAACCCCTGTGCGGTGAGACAAAGCCTGTGTGGCTATTTGCTCGGACATTTAAAACCAGGGACTTAGGGACTAGGACAGCACTAGGCTGATCCCAGTTGTTAGTTAGGAAACCTGTATGTTTAGTCAGAGGTCAAGTTGACCAGGATTTATTTTGTTTATGTTTCTTTTGCTTTGCTGTGTTTTGTCACTGTAAATAGAAAATAAACCGCACCTTTTTGATTTTGAAAACCACAACCACCGTTTGCTGGGCCTGTTTTTGTGTGGGGAGCCCATCTCGGGGGTCACACACACCCGCTGCCGAGCTAACCCCCTCACAGTTGGTGGAGAATGCGGGCAGTTTTTTTTTAAGCCAGCATGGAGGAGATACTGAAGCAGCTGGCTCTAGCAAATGCCAATCAACAGCAGACAAATGCAGGTTTGCAAAAGAGCCTTGCAGCTCAACAACAGAACTTCGCAGCCCAGCAGCAAGCTCATCAACAGAGCCTTGCAGCCCAGCAGCAAGCTCATCAACAGAGCCTTGCAGCCCAGCAGCAGACAAACGCAACTTTGCAACAGAGTCTGGAGGCTCAGCAACAAGCCCAGCAGCAATCTGAGGCCCGCTTCATAGACCTGTTACAGAAGCAAGAGCAGAGACTACAACAACAGATGGAAGCAGCAATGCAGCAACGTCCGCAGACCAGTGAGGAAAGCCATCCCACTAATACCGCGTCCTTTGGGGTGAGTCGTTTATTGACAAAAATGACTGGAGAGGATGATCCAGAGGTATTTTTGACCACATTTGAAAGGACCGCTGAAAGAGAAAAGTGGCCTGAGGAGCAGTGGGCTGGACTGGTGGCTCCTCTGTTAACTGGTGAATCGCAGAAAGCTTACTATGACCTAGAGCCTAACCAAGCAAAAGACTATGCGATGCTAAAAGCTGAAATATTGGCAAGGCTGGGTGTCACCCAGGCTGTCCGGGCTCAGCGTGTGCATAACTGAACTTTCCAGCTTGGAAAACCCCCCAGGTCTCAAATGTATGATCTCATTCACCTGAGCAGAAAGTGGCTACAGCCAGAGACTTTGTCCGCACCAAAGATTGTGGAACGTGTTGTAATGGATCGGTTTTTGAGAGCTCTTCCTACTGCCATCCAAAAGTGGGTAAGCCATGGAGACCCAGAGACGGCCGATGGTCTTGTGGATCGTGTGGAGAAATACTTGGCTACAGAGAACCTGACGGCCTCTTCCAGAGACACTCGGACTTTCCACCCTAAGACCAGACCATCCCCAGGGGCGGATAAGAGGATTCCAAGGGGTGAGGGTGGAGAGAGTGAGAGGGTGGGAGCTCTACCCCAAGTTTGGCGAGAACAGCCTGGGAAATCAGCGGCTCAAGAGGCCGCAAGAAGGATCGTTTGCTACCGCTGCCGGCAAGCGGGACATATTGCAGCCAATTGCCCGGTTGTGGAGGAACCCATGCAGTGTGACTTTCTGACGGGCAGACGTCAGTCGCTGTGTGCGACAGTCGCATGCACTGCCATTCGAGGAACTGAGAAACATTTATGCAAAATGTGTGTTAATGGTAGAAATGTTGTGGTATTGCTGGATTCAGGTAGCCTTGTGACCCTGATAAAGGCTGAGTTAGTTAAAACAGAGGTCTCTGGGAATAGCAAGGTAGCTGTTATTTGTGTGCATGGGGACACCCGAGAGTATCCAGTGACTACAGTGTGTTTCGAGACCCCCAAAGGTACCCTCTCTCATCCAGTGGGCTTAGTATCTCAGTTACCGCATGACGCCATTGTGGGAAGGGATTTTCCGAAGTTCTGGGAACTGTGGGATGATCCTGAGCCCCCCACTGGTGCCCCTATGTACCAGGAATGTGATAGCCAGAACTCCCCTGAGAGTGGTGAGGACTCTCCAGAATTTCCCTTATCAGTATTGGCAGGGGAGACTCAAGAAACTGGAGAGGAGCCCACCTCCTCAGACGAAAACCTACCGTCTGTGGAGTTTTCTGATCTTGAGGTTCACAGGGAAAACTTTGCCACAGAACAGTTGAAAGACCCCGCCCTAATAAAGGCACGGGAAAACGTAGTGAAAATAGATGGCGAGTTAGTGAACCCAGATAATACCTGCACTTACCCATACTTCAGCGTAGAGAAGGACCTACTGTATCGGGTGGCAAAAAGGGCAGAAGAAACCGTTGAGCAGCTTGTGGTGCCCAAACCTTACAGGAAGTTGGTGTTGGAGTTGGCCCATGGGCACATTCTTGGAGGTCATCTGGGGACAGAGAAAACCCGAGAGAGGGTATTACAGAGATTCTATTGGCCGGGGGTGATGAAGGACATAGAAAATTATTGTTCCTCCTGCCCTGTGTGTCAGAGGTCGGCCCCGATGCCACATTTCCGTAGCCCGCTGGTCCCTCTACCCATCATTGAGGTCCCGTTTGAGAGGATCGCCATGGATTTGGTAGGTCCTATAATCAAGTCCGCTAGGGGGCACCAGTACATATTAGTTATAATGGACTATGCCACCCGTTATCCAGAAGCGATCCCTCTCCGAAATACCTCGGCCAAAACCATAGCCAAAGAGCTATCTCTTGTGTTTAGCCGGGTGGGTATTTGTAAAGAACTGCTTACGGACCAAGGTACACCCTTTATGTCCCGGGTTATGAAGGAGCTGTGTAAATTGTTCAAAGTGACGCAATTACGTACATCTGTGTATCACCCCCAAACCGATGGGCTGGTTGAAAGGTTCAACAAAACCCTAAAACAAATGTTGAAGAAAGTGGTGGATAGAGATGGAAAGGATTGGGACTGTCTACTTCCTTATCTGATGTTTGCTATTAGGGAGGTGCCCCAATCCTCTACGGGATTCTCCCCCTTTGAGTTACTGTATGGGAGACACCCAAGAGGGCTGTTGGATATTGCCAAGGAAACTTGGGAAAGTGAGAGTTCTCCCCACAGGAGTGTGATTGAGCATGTCGCCCTGATGCAAGACCGAATTGCACAGGTAATGCCCATCGTGAAGGAACATTTGGCCCAAGCGCAGTTAGCACAGCAGAGAGTGTACAACCGTGGAGCCAAGACCCGTACCTTTTCCCAGGGGGATAGGATACTGGTACTTGTCCCTACGGTTGAAAGTAAATTCCTTGCCATATGGCAAGGCCCCTACGAGATAATGGAAAAAGTGAGCGAAGTGAATTACAAGGTCAGACAACCAGGAAGGCGAAAGCCCGAACAGATCTATCACGTTAATCTGTTGAAAGCCTGGAGGGATAGAGAGTCCCTAGTCGCAGACACTTGGTCACCAGCTCAAACTGGTTGCGTGATTCCGGAGGTTGGAATAGCAGCCACCTTGTCACAACCCCAACAACAGGAGGTTAAGGAGTTTGTGCTTCGCAACAAGGAGGTATTCTCTGAGCTGCCGGGACAAACATCTGGGGTAGAGCATGACATCATTACCCCGCCCGGTGAAAGGGTGAAGTTAAAACCCTATCGGATCCCAGAGGCCCGACGGGAGGCAATACGGGAGGAAGTACAGAAAATGCTGAACTTAGGGGTGATAGAGGAGTCCCAAAGTGATTGGTCTAGTCCCATTGTGTTGGTGCCTAAACCGGATGGGAGCTGGCGATTTTGTAACGATTTTCGACAGTTGAACAAAGTTACAAAATTTGACACCTACCCCATGCCACGTATAGATGAGTTGATCGACCGGCTGGGAACAGCCCGATACATGACGACTCTTGACCTCACAAAAGGGTATTGGCAAATCCCCCTGGCCAAGTCGGCCAAAGAGAAAACCGCATTTGTAACCCCAGACGGGGCGTTCCAATATAAAAGAATGCCGTTCGGGTTACAGAATGCGCCGGCCACATTCCAGCGGAAAATGGACCAGATGCTGAGGCCCCATCGGAAGTATGCTGCGGCTTACCTGGATGACATAATTGTCCATAGCACAGATTGGGCCTCACATCTGCCAAAAGTGCAAGCAGTCCTGGACTCTGTTCGGGAAGCGGGGTTTACGGCTAACCCCAAGAAGTGTACCATTGGGCAGGAGGAGGCCAAATATCTTGGGTACACCATTGGGAGGGGAGTAATAAAACCCCAACTCAACAAAGTCGAGGCCATCCAGAGTTGGCCACGTCCCAACAGCAAGAAGCAGGTACGAGCCTTTCTGGGAATCGCTGGGTATTATCGGCGATTCATTCCCCACTTTGCTTCTAAGGCTGTGCCCCTAACCAACCTGACGAAGGGGAAAGGGTCGGTCATGATTAAATGGACCCCCGAGGCTGAGGCAGCATTCCAATTCTTGAAACAAGCCTTATGTAGCCAGCCAGTGTTGTACTCACCCGACTTCTCTAAAGACTTTGTCGTACAAAGTGATGCGTCAGATGTGGGGTTAGGAGCAGTATTGTCCCAGGTCTGGAACGGGGAAGAGCACCCAGTCATTTACCTCAGCAGGAAGTTGAAGTCCCATGAGGTAAATTACGCCACCGTTGAAAAGGAGTGTTTAGCGGTGAAGTGGGCTCTAGATTCCCTTCGGTACTACCTGCTAGGTAGGCACTTTGACATGGTTACGGATCACGCTCCGTTAAAGTGGATGGCTCAAAACAAAGAAACAAATAGAAGAGTGAATAGGTGGTTCCTGGCCCTCCAGGAATTCAACTTCACAGTAAAGCATCGCCCTGGCGTTCAAATGGGGAATGTGGATGCTTTGTCTCGAGTACATGAATGCCTGATTGCTGGTGTTCCAACCCCGAGGTTAAAACAAGAGGGGGAGGTATGTGACAGCAGGAAGGTAAAGTCACCTGGTTGCATCCAGGGGGGTAGATATATTTCGCCCAGATTCAGGCTTTACGCCGACTTATACAACTAGGTGGAGAGTTGTATAAGGCTAGTGGGCTCATGGATGACTCATACCTCTAGGGAGAGTGTGGGGCGTCGTGCAGACAGAGATGAGGAGACCAGCTGAACCTTGTCAGCTCATTTAGGCCTCTATAAGAACTCCCAGCTTCATTAGATGTTAGCTCATGCCTGGAACCAGACCTGTGTGGACTGTCTAGGGAGAGTGAACCCCTGTGCGGTGAGACAAAGCCTGTGTGGCTATTTGCTCGGACATTTAAAACCAGGGACTTAGGGACTAGGACAGCACTAGGCTGATCCCAGTTGTTAGTTAGGAAACCTGTATGTTTAGTCAGAGGTCAAGTTGACCAGGATTTATTTTGTTTATGTTTCTTTTGCTTTGCTGTGTTTTGTCACTGTAAATAGAAAATAAACCGCACCTTTTTGATTTTGAAAACCACAACCACCGTTTGCTGGGCCTGTTTTTGTGTGGGGAGCCCATCTCGGGGGTCACACACACCCGCTGCCGAGCTAACCCCCTCACACTTTGTAGAACCACCTTTTGCTGCAATTACAGCTGCAAGTCTTTTTTGGGGATCTCTACCAGCTTTGCATATCTAGAGAGGGACATTTTTGCCCATTCTTCTTTGCTAAATATCTCAAGCTCTGTCAGATTGGATGGAGGGCGTCTGTGAACAGCAATTTTCAAGTTTTGCCACAGATTCCTAATTGGATTTAGGTCTGGACTGTGACTGGGTCATTCTAACACATGAATAAGCTTTGATCTAAACCATTCCATTGTAGCTCTGGCTGTATGTTTAGGGTCGTTGTCCTGCTGGAGGGTGAACCTCCGCCGGAGTCTCAAGTCTTCCAACAGGTTTTCTTCTAAGATTGCCCTGTATTTGGCTCCATCCATCTTCCCATCAACTCTGACCAGCTTCCCTGTCCCTGCTGAAGAAAAGCATCCCCACAACATGGTGTGTTCAGGGTGATGTGCAGTGTTAGTTCTCCATCACACACAGCGTTTTGCTTTTAGGCCAAAAAGTACAAATTTGACCAGAGCACCTTCTTCCATGTTTGCTGTGTCCCCCACATGGCTTCTCACAAACTGCAAACGGGGCTTCTTATGGCTTTTTTCTTGCCACTCTTCCATAAAGGGCAGATTTGTGGAGAAGCACGACTAATAGTTGTCCTGTGGACAGATTCTCCCACCTGAGCTTTGGATCTCTTTAGCTCCTCCAGAGTTACCATGGGCCTCTTGGCTGCTTCTCTGATTATTGCTCTCCTTGCCCGGCCGGTCAGTTTAGCTGGACGGCTAAGTCTTGGTAGGTTTGCAGTTGTTGAAGAAAAGGGAAAAATTGGTCGCACACCATGAAACGAACAGCTTCTGTAGCATGATTTCTTTATTGACCGAGTGCCAAAGGACACTACAGGAATATTTGTAGAAGCGTTTCACACGGATAACTCGTGCTTGTTCACAACTAAAATATAGCCCCAAACCTGAGCTATTTAAATGCTCCACCCGAAAATATTCCTGTAATGTCCTTTGGCACTCGGTCAATAAAGAAATCATTCTACAGAAGCTGTTCCTTTCATGGTGTACGACCAATTTTTCCCTTTTCTTCAATTACTATTGACAGTGGTGAGCTGGGGCCAGCACCCATGAGGAATTGTTTTTCCACAGTCTGAGCGGTGTTACACTCTTTCTAGGTTTGCAGTTGTGCCATACTCTTTCCATTTTCAGATACTGGATTGAACAGTGCTCCCTGAGATGTTCAAAGCTTGGATATATTTTTTAAACCCTAACCCTACTTTAAACTTCTCCACAACTTTATCCCTGACCTGTCTGGTGTGTTCCTTGGTCTTCATGATGCTGTTTGTTCACTAAGGGTCTCTAACAAACCTCTGAGGACTTCACAGAACAGCTGTATTTACACTGAGATTAAATTACACACAGGTGGACTCTATTTACTAATTAGGTGACTTCTGAAGGCAATTGGTTCCACTAGATTTTAGTTAGGGGTATCAGAGTAACGGGGGCTGAATACAAATGTACCCCACACTTTTCAGATATTTATTTGTAAAACAATTTGAAAACCATTTATCATTTTAATTCCACTTCACAATTATGTGCCACTTTGTGTTGGTCTATCACATAAAATCCCAATAAAATACATTTGCGTTTTTGGTTGTAACATGACAAAATTTGGAAAAATGTCAAGGGGTATGAATACTTTTTCAAGGCACTGAATCTATATGGTTCAACTGCTTCAAAAGAGGACATGGCAGAAAAAGTATATTGGCTTTGAGAAACAATTATAACTACAAAAAGAGGAGTTATACAGCTACAATGGACTGGAAACCAAAAGCTAGATTCTTTCTTCATTCCTCCCTAGGCCAACTGTCTTGTACAACCCCATACTACTCTAGTTGAGTGGCTATCCATATTTATTCAGACATCATCCAAAAGAGGATGGCTCAGAGATGAAACAACCATGTTCACCAATGTCTGTCACAGATCAGCCCCTGCTTCGGCTTCTCTCCTTATAAACTTATGACTTTTGTACTAGATGCCAGGGATGGATCCTGCACGGGCAAAAAAACTCTATCTTATTTAAGAGCATAAACTTTTTGACAGCCTAGCTTGTTGCTCAATGATAATGCAAACATAAGTAATCACTTTGTACGAGGCAGTGAAGCAGCTATCTTGGGAAGGTAAGGAAGCCGTTGTCCCTAGTAACCAGGTTACTAGGCCAGGTTTTTAAGGTCAATGGCCAAATATTATTGAATACAATGAAATTATCATTTGAGAGAGACTAAACTTGATGTGATATGCACTGAATGTATAGATCTCTGATGACATTTATTGTGACTAGTTTACCTTTTGTACAGTATAGCATAGTCAGGTTTGATCATGAATTTCTAAAATTTTATTATACTTGTCCTTTGATGGATATCAGCCATGTAAAAGTTCTACCACTCTATCCAGGTCACAAAATCAAGATACAAAAAAGAGTTTTTACAGAGAAACAAAGATATCTTTTCAGACCTGCCTGGTCTCACGATTGTCATTGAACATAATATTGTCTCGGTACCCAATATGAAGGTCCATGTAAAACTGTATTGCATCCTAGAACCTCGTAGAAAGGTCACATCTGAAGAAGTTAGAAAAATGCTAGGGCTCCAATTTAGTTGGTAGCAAAGCCCAACCGCACCTGTCAATTCTGCAATGATATTTGAAAACTCAATGAAGTATCTAAGTTTGACACATATCTAACATGGGTGCACACACGTACAGTGGTGGAATGTAGAGGAACCAATCCCTCCATGTAGCCACTGAATGCCTCCTCCCATCTCCCGCCGGCTGCTGCGGGGGATGGGTCAGGAGGGAGAGCGGAGAAGGAGCCAGTAAATGTGTAATTTACCAGCCCCTTTCTTGTCTTAATGAATAGAGTCAGTGATCGGTACTGACCACTAACTGTTTGTTTTTTTGTTTTTTAACCATTTATAGCTGGGGCAATTATAGGTCTGTACAGAGCTATTCCTGTTCCTTCATTCTGTGCAGCTGAGGCTGCAGAGAAAGGGACTGATGAATCTGTCATCAGTCCCTTTCTCTGTCTCAAAAGTGAAGCATCTGTTTAGACCCCTGATATCTCAAGAAAAATGAAACAACAAAAATAAAACTGACACCAGTGGCGGGACAATCAGGGTTACAAAGGTTGCACTTGTGACTGGGCTCTGGCGTTCCCCACTGTGAGGCAACCATCCACCCCCCCCCCCCGCCTGGATCAATCGATCGGTCGGCTGGCGGCACCTAATACCCCCTGGCTCCCCGCTGTCAGTCAGTCCATCGGGTCACCTGCGTTACCCATCCCGACCGACCCCCACCCCCATGGGCGGTGTCAGGTGGCGTCAGTCGGTCGGTCATCTAGCCTTGCACTTACCCTATCTAGGTTGGTGACGGGCGGCAGCTTGCGGCTTCCATCCAGTCTTCTCCACCTCTGCATCACAGTGGGTTCCGCCTTGAGTCTCCTCCCTCCTCCTCCTCCTCCTAGGTGTCCAATCCAATCGCCTGTCCTTTCAGCCAATCAGATGACGGGCCTCAGGACCCGCTTCCTGATTGGCCGGGAGGAATCAGACCTGGGTGGGCTCAGTTTGCAGTGCTCTTGGCCCCGAGCCCACCCTATTTTGAAGCCTATTACTCTAATCACGTGCTTCAAAAAAACACTCCCACCATTGGTATCTATGCATCCGGCATGGGGGCTGGACGCGTGCATAAGGGGGGCGGCGCCCGTGTGCCCTTAATGAACAGGCCGCCCCTGATCACCACGCTGCCCCTTACCAATGAATGCTCGCAGATAGCTTTGACTTATGCCTTGTACACACGAGCGGAATTTCCGACGGAAAAAGTCAGATGGGAACTTTATCGGATATACCGTCCGTGTGTATGCCCCATCAGACTTTTTCCGTCGGAAATTCCGACGGAATTAGATAGAGAACATGTTCTGAAAATACGTTTGTCTGTATGCAATTCTGACGGGAAACAACACACGCATGCTCGGAAACAATTTGACGCATGCTCGGAAGCATAGAACTTAAATTTTCTCAACTCCTCGTAGTGTTTTACGTCACCGCGTTCTTGGCAGTCGGAATTTAGTGTGCCCGTGTGTATGCAAGACAGCTTGAGCAGAATTCCGTCGGAAAAACCATCAGAGTTTATTCCGACAGGAAAACCGGTCGTGTGTACAAGGCATAAGAGTTCCAGAGCGAAAACTGCAATCTCCACTCTGGCGGGCCAGTTCCAGTACAAGAAAGTACCAAAGGTGGAGTTATAGTTATTCTGAATAAAATGATACAGTCTCTGTATATTGCGATATGTCAGTAATGTATTCATACAGATTTGAAAAATTGCTGATATGTCCACTTTAAATTAAATCTTCATGGACTCTGTCTTTTTTTAGTTTCTAAAGACCATTCCCATGTTTTGATCAAGATGGAAAGGATTAAACAGCAGCTGTGTATACATTCTGATTCAGGTAAGGACAGTCCTTTGTGGACATCTGACTCAAATCTGGTTTGTGTTCCCCTTTACCATCTCAAGTTTGATGTGGCTTTCTAGTCAGGGAAGATTTGAATAAAGTCCAAATGTTTCAGGCCAGTCATGTGACTTGCAATGTGTTCTTACTCTGTGGAGTGATTATGTCACCTCTGCTCCTTCTTTTTTTTTTGCCAGAAGTACCCCTCTAAATCAATACCAGAACTTAGTCTGGGATAACGGTCTGGTATGGATTTTTAGGGGGGCCGTATGCTGTTTTTTGTGTTTTTAATTGAACGTGAATGAGTCCAGTTGTATAGATCAACACCACATCCCAAATTCAAGAAAAAACAGGGATTTTTTTTTGAGTCCTTCTGTCAGAATGATTCACCAATACTCTTGCATTCTTAAAAGTATATGTCTTTATTACAAAACTCACTACAAACTCATTAAAATAATC
The DNA here is from genome assembly GCA_029206835.1 of Rana muscosa. Classification (NCBI taxonomy): domain Eukaryota; kingdom Metazoa; phylum Chordata; class Amphibia; order Anura; family Ranidae; genus Rana; species Rana muscosa. The sequence continues at coordinate 296,802,009 of CM055123.1, read as the reverse complement.
TATGAGGTATCAATCCCCTAAAAGCATAAAGAGGAAACTCTGCTAAATACTTATATACATCATTATATTAAATACGAATATGATAACAAGCATTCCATAGGAAAAGAAGGGGGAAGAAGGCCTCGTCCCCACACGTTTCACACTGAAGGCTTCCTCAGGGGTTCATGGAGTGCAGTTAGAGTATGGTTGCTGGAAAAAGAAAAATATACATAATAATACAGGCTCAAATCCATAACACAATATTGAAATGATGCTGCAAAAGCCTATAAATCTTACAAAAAAACACTGAAAAACAATGTCCACCAATTAGGGAGAGTGTCAAGGAGGATAATGATCTCTCAAAATGTGGTTTGGGAGCGTAAATAGCGCAGAATGAAAACAGTGTAGGAGCGGTGATATGGGCAATAGCCTCCAGGGGGTCCCAGGGGTTTTTTGTTTTTACTTAGGGATGTGGGCTGGTATAATTCACAATTGGGGGGCTGCACGCTCGTGTTTCCTTCTTTCCTAGCCATCCTGTCTACATGCCTGGATAATAGTCTGGTATGAATTTTGAGGGAAACCCCATGATAAAAAACAACAAAATGGTGTAGGGTTCCCTGAATATTCCATACCAGACTTTTATCTGGGCATGCAGCCTGGCTGGCCAGAAAATGGGAGGCAGCCAGTGTGTACCCCCCCCCCCCAACTATACCAGGCAACATGTCCTTAACACTGGAGAGTGTCACTGGCTAGGGACCTTGATGAGAACATCAGCATTTACACAGAATATTTTTTCTTTGAGATACAAAAATGGAATAATAAAATATCTTTGACAGATTGCATGGTGTGTCCAGCTGGATGGTTGTGGCACAGAGCCGACTGTTATCACTGTTTATCTTTAAGGGAACAGAGGACATGGAGGAAGAGCCAAAATTGGTGTGCTATGATGGGAGCTCATCTGCTGGTTTTACAGGACAAGAAGGTGCCGGTATGACATAGCAACTAAAATACCAACTTGCAAGCAGAACTGTTATTTTCCTTGAGATGGCATTACTGGGTTAATTCACTTTGATGGCTTTGTATATGTCCCATTCTTTCTAACAGCAAAACTTCTTCTCAGGAGTAGTTTCTATCTTTGCTCACTGCCATAAGGCCAAACTAACTAGGGCTCCATGTTACCCTAGGGCAGTGATGGCGAACCTTGGCATCCAAGATGTTTTGGAACTACATTTCTCATGATGCTCATGCACTCTGCAGTGTAGTTCAGCATCATGAGAAATGTAATTCCAAAACATCTAGGGTGCTAAGATCTGCCATCTCTGCCCTAGGGCTTCAATGAGCTCCCTAGGGTTTTAATAAACATTGTTTTTGAACCTAGTGTTCACTGTGGTTAGCAGTGACTGATCACCTGTGATAGCTATAAAATCTGTGATAGGATAATATTAGTTTGGTTGAGTTCATTTTTAGTTTTAAAGCAAGGCAAGGTAGGCTGCTGAAAATTGGTGAGTGCTATTGTTATAGTACCTCCAGGTTCCGTGCCAGTACATCCAGAGGCCTGGTCAACTTTGTCCACATGCAGTGTATTGAACCTGCAGAGCATGGCCTAATGCCCATGCCAAGTGCGCGCTAAGCCCATGTTGTGTTGAGGGCATGCATTAGTCAGTAGGCTTTAGGGCATGTTTAAAGGCTTAGGGATGGTATTTTAACTTATTGTATTTGAAGACTTCTGAACACTGCCTTCATTCATGAGATTGCCGATTCCTGCTTTGTTTGATTTTGACCTGGATTGCTTGACTCTGCCTGTGTCTCCTGGCCCCATAGGTGACTCTGCTCATTCGTGGTATTCTCCTGCCTGCTGTTTGCCTTGACCTCTGCCTGGACACTGACTACTCTTCTGCCTGCTGCCTGCCTTGACCTCCACCTGGACACTCACTACTCTTCTGCCTGCTGCCTGCCTTGACCTCTGCCTGGACACTCACTACTCTTCTGCCTGCTTTTACCCTTACCTGGACACTGACTACCCGTCTGCCTGCTGCCTGCCTTGACCTTTGCCTGGACACTAACTACTCTTCTGCCTGCTGCCTGCCTTGACCTCCGCCTGGACACTAACTACTCTTCTGCCTGCTGCCTGCCTTGACCTCTGCCTGGACACTCACTACTCTTCTGCCTGCTTTGACCTCTACCTGGACACTGACTACCCTTCTGCCTCCTGCCTGCCTTAACCTTTGCCTGGACACTCACTACACTTCTGCCTGCTTTGACCTCTACCTGGACACTGATTACCCTTCTGCCTGCTGCCTGCCTGGACCTTTGCCTGGACACTTACTACTCTTCTGCCTGCCTTGACCTCTGCCTTGACACTGCCTACACTTGTCTGCTACCTGCCTCATCGTTTGCCTAAATCCTGACCTCTTATAGTGTATAGTGCTATCCTGTCTTTGCAGCACAGCCACCCTGTTCCTGCTATCCCCAGGTGAGACAATCTTAAGGGCTGCAATCTGGTGACATTTTCTGCAAAGTAGCCCAGGGCCACTTGGATCACTGGCCCATTAGTCCTTATTGGGTGTTCTGGTACCTACCAAGGTACCATTTAAACTTTGCATCTCATGCAAGCCCATGTCCCCTGCCAGAAGTGTCATCTGTAACAGCTGTAAAGGGAGGATGGTAGGTTGATTATGTCAGACTCTCCTTCAAGAAGTACCACCTCAATGGCCATACCTGTACTTATTTTTGATCAAATATAGAATCAAAAGTGGTTCCCTGAAATGCACCAGTTGATCAACCTCCTGAACCTTTTACAATTGAACTGAGCTATAAATTGACAGCATCAATTAAATAAAAAATGATGGTTATTTTGTCCAAAAAAAAAATTCTGTTGGGTTCAGAAGAAGCATTTATGATCCAATCCCCCTGTGGTCGGTTGAAACCCCTAATTTTTCAGTTCACAATTTTGATGCCAGCTTAATTGAAGGTGGATGAAATTGTTGGAAAGTTGCGACAGGTATGGCCAGCCGAGGCTTGTATACATGAGTTTGTCTGCATCAGAACTACTTTTCCCTGTACAAATCAATAGGAACGCAGACGTATCTTGAAACAGCTGGTTTCACCTGAAAGCAAGGTGCATTAGTCCATCTACATAGAGCTGTGAACAATCTTTTAATGTGGAGTACAATTCATAGTAATTTTGCATTTTACAGAAAGTTTTTACTACTTTTTTCCTATACCTTACATGCATTACAAATGATACCATTTGTGGGGACGGCGAACCAAAGAAAAATGTAGAATAAGAAGGCCCAAATAGACAAGGAGTTGTAAATTGTATTCTCTGCTCAAAACGGCATTGGCAATTATTACAGGATTAAAATATCTTTTCATTTTCTCAAAAAAGCTGAGAAAGATTGCTGTAGAGAATTCACTGAAATGGGAGAAGAGTTGGGTGGCGCTCCAGTGAGGACATCTCATTGTTGGAGTCTGAGAAACATAAGAAGCCAGCACATGATTTAACTATCCAGCAGCCATCTAAACTAAAACATCAGTTTTGGATGAAGTATCCTTTAATACTAATCAGCTTTTTATTACTTATTGCTGCATTGCATCTAGGAGTTTCTACAGAGATTGCTTGGACAGCAAACAGATGACAAGTTCTGGACCGGACTGTACAAAGATGGAGATGTATGGAAATGGGTGAATGGTCAACAGTCTGCTAGCAGCCTGTAAGTAAATCTAACCTAGTTCTTTTAAAGAGAACCTGCCAGAGTTTTTAACCTCCATGGCGGTATCCCCAACTGTGGCTAGGGGTTAATTTTCACTGCCAAAAGCGATAACCTCAAGCCACACTTGGGGCTGCAACGCAGTATCCTGGTAGAGTTAACTTACCTTGTCCCAAGGATCCTGCGATGTCCCCCCGCTGTGTTCTCCATCATGTACTCCGCCCGGTGTTCCGGGCTCCATTCCCTGCGAGCGCCGCAACGCATGGGGACGGAACCGGCGTGAATTTCAAAAAATGAAAAACACATAACACATACAAGTACACTGTAATCTCACAGATTACATTACTGTATTAAATCATTTCATATCCCTTTTGTCCCTAGTGCTTTATCCAGTGACCTGCATGCAGTTTTATATTATACAGTATATATTGTTCTTTCTGTCTGGAAACTTGAGAATGTCCATAGCAACCAAAAAGTGTCCCTTTACGTCAAAAATGGTTTTAGACCAGCTAGAAAACAGCGATAATAAAATTAGAATCACTTGCGCGATAGTGATTCGCGGGGAAATTCATCATCAAACACTGAAAGTGATGACAGCGATAATTCTGTAACTAAGCAAATTTCAGTGTTTTTGATTTGATTACATTATTGAATACATTTTATTATTATATTATTATTTGTTATAATTATTAATAGTTATTTGTTATATTATAATTTATGATTTTTTGTTTCAAACTTTATCATACCCGGGATGTCTACTAGACCCTTGTTTGGACAGATTTAACTAAGCTATTCCTTAGAATTACAGGCCTACAAAATAAAACGCCAAATTTCCATGCAAAACAATGTACCGATTTGAGCATCAAAAATCTGACATAATCATACCGCCAGGGAGGTTAAGCTATTTCTTGGCACTTCCTGTTTGTCCGATTATTGTGCTCACTCCAGCCAATCTTGTCACTTCTGCTGTTGTCCGTATCACTGCTAGCACCGTTACTGACCTTTGGCTTGTTCCTTGACTGCGCTTCTCCTTGATCCCCAATGCAACCTTGTGTAACAGACGTTTGGCTTGTTCCCTGACTACACTTCTGCTTGATCCTTACCTGCTATATTGCTACTGGACCTCAGGTTGGTCACCTCCTGGAGGGGTGAGCCTGAGGACCACAACCTGCTACTAACATGCAACAAAACCCATCTCCACCATCAGGAGCTCTGGTGAACACCAGTTAGTGCTTACCACACCTCGAGTGAGCCTGCGTCATCCGCCAGGGTGACCTACTGCTGTACTTATCCAGCTGGTTGGTGGGAGCCTCTCTACCGCTATAGCTACTGGTCTCTGAGCTTGATCCCAGACCATGACACTTAGTCCCTCAAGCGGATATGATGTTCCATCAAACATCATGAATACCAACAGATCTTGCATAGCACATAATGCTGATCTTGTAGATAACCCAACGTGTTTCGAAGATTTCTCAGTGGATAGAGTGATTGTAAGAAAGGTACATATTACAGAATTTGTCAGCCATGCATTAAAACCACTATCTGTTTCTCCCGTGTGGTCTGCCGTCACTCAGAAGGAGGCAGGGAAGTTGTGCACACAAAGGGTCCCGATGGGACTATCCATGGGTCCACTGGTCCATCTCCACCTAATTTCAACCCTTTTTGCGTGCCCTCCCTGTCTCCTTTTGACAGCAGACCATATAGGAGAAACTAATAGTGTTTTTATTGCATGGCTGACCAAATTTGTAATATGTACCTTCCCTTAATTCCCTATCTGCTGAAGAAGAATTAATTTAAATTAAATTGAAATATGTTGGGTCATTAACAAGATCAAGGTCATGTGCCATACAAGATCCGTTGGTATTTTACAATAAAATTTATATATTTTTACTTATACAGTGAATGTGGTAAAGACATTAGTTGAATATAATTGACCCCCAAAAAAATCCCACCACACATCTCTTGGATTATTTACTATATTTGGGATGTTTTCACATTCCTCCGCCAAGACTAAAATAGGAATCTTCTGGCTTTTTGTCAACAGCTTGCAAATACAATTTGTGAACTCAACAGAGAAATAACATTAAACACACAGGAAGAACAGTCAACCACATTGTTAGAACAGCACACCTGAGAAGATCACATCCACATTGTCTGACACTGACATATCTTGCACTGACTCCCACACAGTTCCATCACATGCCTCGTACACACGACCGGTTTTCCCGGCAGGAGAACTGCCATGAGAGCTTTTGGTTGGGAATCCCGGCCGTGTGTATGCTCCATCGCATTTTTCCCGACAGGAAAACTGCGGGGGAAAAAAAAAAGAGAACATGCTCTATTTTTTCCCCGTCTGGATTCCCGGCAGACTTTTTCCCGTCGGGAAAACCGGTCGTGCGCTTTTCCGAGGGAGGAAAAAAAAACGCGTATGCTCAGAATCAAGTATGAGACGGGAGCGCTCGTTTTGGTTAAACTAGCGTTCGTAATAAAGATAGCACATTCCTCACGCTGTAACGGACTGAAAAGCACAAGGCTGAAAAGTGCGAATCGTCCCTCACCAAACTTTTGCCAACACGAGGATCAGCAAAAGCAGCCCAAAGGGTGGCGCCGTTTGAATGGACCTTCCCCTTTATAGTCCGGTCGTACGTGGTGTGCGTCACCGCGCTTTGGACGGGCGGTATTTGGTCTGAACGTGTGCATGCAAGGCAGGCTTGAGAGGAATCCCGTCGGGAAAAACATCGTTTTTTTTCATGCTGAGAAAAACGTTCGTGTGTACGAGGCAATAGGCTCACATGTACTAATGCAACCATGTATTGCCAATGACCCCATTCCTTTATGCTTTCAGTAGTTGAAGCCAAGATTCCAACCTTCCTAAAGTAGATCTAAACCTTGATGGATCACCTGCAGCTTCTGTCAGCCACTTTCTATCTAAATGCACTCACTTCTATATTGAGTGTCCACCATTGGTATATGGTAGACTTAGCCAGCACAATGCTTGTAGCCACTTCCACTTCTAGTCCCTTTAAATCACATATCCCACAAAAGAGCAAAGTGCAATCTACATAACACAAATATATGTGACTGTGAAAGAGACCACTAAATATTTAATATAAAAAAAAAAATATATATATATATATATACCGTATTTATCGGCGTATAACACGCACTTTTTCCCCCTGAAAATCAGTGCGTGTTATACGCCGATACTGACATCCCTGGGCTGTCTCCGCTGACTGTGAGCGGAGCGGAGCGAGATACACATAGCCGAATGTACTCGGCTATACTCGGCTTTTCTCGGCTCTGCTCACAGTCACGCCGAGTCCCGCCATTTGACCTGTGTTATGTCCATCATAGGGCAGGACTCGGCGTGACTGTGAGCGGAGCCGAGAAAAGCCGAGTATAGCCGAGTACACTCGGCTATGTGTATCTCGGCGGCGGCTCCGCCCAGTCCCTGCGTCCCTGCGTTCTCGGCGGCGTCCGCCCCGCTCTGCACAGTCTCTGCGCCAATATTAAAATCCGGCACGGCGACACTGGGGCAAGGCTGCACGGCGACACTGGGGCAAGGCTGCACGGCTACACTGGGGCAAGGCTGAAATGGACTCTGGGGCAAGGCTGCAATGGACACTGACAAGGCTGCACTGTGACAAGGCTGCTATGGACACTGACAAGGCTGCATTTAAATGTAAGTTATTTTTCCTTAAACTTCCCTGCTAAAAGTTTTTTTCCCTAAAATTTCCTCCTAAACTTGGGGTGCGTGTTATACGCCGATAAATACGGTATATATATATAATATATATATATATATATATATATATATAACATATAATATAATACCGTAAACCAACAAAGTGATCAATAATGAACAAATGCATTATGTCCAAATAATCCATAAAAAAAATCCTGAGCAGCAATGTGTCACAGTGCCTTGAAAAAGTATTCATACCCCCTGAAATTTTCCACATTTTGTCATGTTACAACCAAAAGTGTAAATGTATTTTATTGGGATTTTATGTGATAGACCAACGCAGTGGCACATAATTGTGAAGTGGAAGGAAAATAATAAATGGATTTCATTTTTTTTTACAAATAAATATGTGAAAAGTGTAGCGTGCATTTGTATTCAGCCCCCTTTACTCTGATACGCCTAAATAAAATCTAGTGGAAACTATTTCCTTCAGAAGTCCCCTAATTAGTAAACAGAGTCCACCTGTGTGTAATTTAATCTCAGTATAAATACAGCTGTTCTGTGAAGCCCCAGAGGTTTGTTAGAGAACCTTAGTGAACAAACAGCATCATGAAGGCCAAGGAACACACCAGACAGGTCAGGGATAAAGTTGAGGAGAAGTTTAAAGTGGTTGTTAAGCCACTACTATAAAAACCTCCCATCCCCTCTGTAACATAACAATATGTGTCCCAGTGTCTGTGTTATATAAATATGCCAATCTGTGCCTTTATCAGAGTGGTTCCCGGAGCTCGCGTGCCTCCTCGGCTCTCTCCTCTGCCCGGCTGACAGCTTCAGCGGGCGGGGTTGAGCACTCCCCATGACATCAGCCGGGGAGGAGGGGAAGAGTGGAGAGAAAAAGCAGAGGAGTCACGTGAGTGCCGCGAGCTGCTCTGATATAGGTACAGATCAGCAGCTTTTTCATATAACACAGGCACAGGGACACACATTATTATGTTACAGACGGGATGGGAGGATTTTATAGTAGTAATGAGAGCAGCAATAGGGAAGGGGATGGAGAGAGGAGGACAGAGAAGAGCAGAGGAGCGCTGTGGATGACGAAGGCACGTATGCAAAGAAAATTGGGAAAAGTTTCCAGAAAGTCAGTATATAGTGATTCCAGGCAGTATGATATCAAAAAAGATTATGTTTATTGTACTCAAAATTTGATTGCAAAAATAAATAATAAACCTCCACTTGACACCGCACAACGTTGTTATTAAATTATTTAAAATTTAGCACATGCAAAACCCATGGGCATAAACTCAGGGGAGCGGATGAACATATCCTCTGTCTAAAATGTGTGCGCAAAATCAAAATATTTGCTCTATTGAGCGATATCAATCCCTAATTGCAGGGATAGTGGATCAGATTGCATCACACGTTGACAGTGAGAGACCCGCTCAAGAAAGTGTGAACGGAGGGGCAGATTGGTATCGATGAGATCGTCTGGCGTGTGCTGGTATATAACAAACCAATCCCCCTTGTTTGGAAAAAATAACTAGGTGAAGGCTCGTTCTCCTCTGAACGTCCCTTGAAGTGATGAATCCGTTATTGAAACAGAGACAGCTGTCAGCAGTGAGTTGTTGGCATATAGACGACTTACAGTTCGTAGAATGCCTTCATATTGACGAGAAATATTGACCGTCAATGTGCAGGCTTCCCAGTTGAATACTCTTCTTGTCAGTACAGAGCTATCTATTTCCAAGCTCATTGCAGCTCTCATGAATAATGTGTGCGTAGCGGGGGTCCTAAATTTAGGGGGCTGCTATATTAAATTTAGGGGTGATTCGAGTGGTAGTTTGGCTCGAATCTTTCAATTTACTGGACTCTGCCTTGCTGCTGTTTCACCTGGCGTGCAGTTCCCCTAAGCAGTATGGGTGGCGCTGTCACTTGTACTCGTGGTTGAACCACAGGTGATGGAGTGGCGATTGGGTGTCCTCTCTCGGCAGCCGTGCAGTGGGCATGGTCTACCCGCTGTGCATGCCGGGAGAGGGTACAAAAGGGGCAGACGCCATTGGTCGTGGTTCAAGTTACTACCCCGGGGACCTGTACCCGGGGTGGAGGAGAAGTGTTCCAGGTCCAAGTTCGAGTGCATGGCCCTCCAGGTCATGGGGCCATGTGCTCCTCAGTCCCAGGCACCTTTAGTCCTGGGACTGCAACTTCAGCCCTGGGCTCAGCACCTTTAGCTGGAGCCCATTTCGGGAGGAAGAATCCCAGGGTGCCGCCTTGTGAGGGGACCCGCATCTGGAAGAGGAGGCTGGGGGAGGACCGTTCCGAAGGACTGGTGAGAGATCACAGTGAAGGAAGGGGCCCAGTTACTCTCTGGAGGGATATCATCCATCCGAAACCAAGGGGCCTAACATCTTAACCACTAGGAGGTTTGGGATACTGTAGATTCTGTGGCAGAGGATCTCCTGAACGCATCCATTAGGGAATCTGAAAGACTGTTCAAGCTACACGCCAGCTGCTAGTGCCATTGGGTGACTGAGCTATACCCACTCTGGATCGAGTGACGAAGAAGCCAGGAGTACCTGAATTGATCTGTCTTCCTAACACCTTTCTCTCTTCTTAACTTTGTTGACGTTCATGCAATAAGAAAAATAAACTCTACGTTGGAGTGGCTACTGGTGTGGACCTTGGAGTTACTGGGGATATAGAGACTTGTCCTTTACATTCTAGGGACAGAAACCAGCTTTTGAGGAGAACCTCGCTGCAAGACCCGCAAGTTGAAACAAGTGTGCTTAACCTCTGCAAACCAGGGGGTACAGGCATGGTGGCATGGTGTGCCTTTTCCTCCTGTGAGTGAGCCAAAGACGGGAGTAAAAGAGCCGTGTTTCCGGGCGGGTGTTCCTTTCCTGTATTTGCTCAATAGAGCAAATCTTTTGATTGATTTTGCACACACATTTTAAACATAGGATATGTTCACCCGCTCCCTTGAGTTTATGCCCATGGGCTTTGTATGTGCTACATTTTAAATTATTTAATAACAACCAGTGGTGTATTTAGGTTTTATGCTGCCCTGTGCCTGACTAAACTTGTGCACCCCCTAATTTAAATATGACCCACCCCTTCCTGTCAATGTTACGCTCCTTCATGTTTAAGACCCTCCCTGTAATATGCAAACCACACCTCTTCCTCTTTAGGCTCCACCTTTTCCTCTTAGAGCTCCACCTCTTCCTCTCTGTACATTAAAAGTGGGTACCAAGTGCAGCCTCATCAGTGCCCATCAAAGCAGCCTTACCAGTGCCTATCAGCGCAGCCTCATTAGTGTCCATCAGCGCAGCCTCACCAGTGCCCATCAATGCAGACTCACCAGTGCCCATCAATGCAGCCTCACCAGTGCCCATCAATGCAGCCTCACCAGTGCCCATCAATGCAGCCTCACCAGTGCCCATCAATGCAGCCTCATCAGTGCCCATCAATGCAGCCTCATCAGTGCCCATCAATGCAGCCTCATCAGTGCCCATCAATGCAGCCTCATCAGTGCCCATCAATGCAGCCTCATCAGTGCCCATCAATGCAGCCTCATCAGTGCTCATCAATGCAGCCTCATCAGTGCCCATCAGCGCAGCCTCATCAGTGCCCATCAGCGCAGCCTCATCAGTGCCCAACAGCGCAGCCTCATCAGTGTCCATCAATGCAATCTCACCAATAAGGGTCTCCAATTGCATTCTAATCATACCTATCCTACACACTTTAACATGCACACAGAAAGTGTATCTGTGTGTGCATCAAGGGTGGAGTATTGACGCATCTGATGGGGCAGAGACAACAGAGATTGGATAGATCATAAGGAGGTGGTGCAAAATCATTGGCCTTTTCAGCAAACTGCACTGTTCACTCTGAATAGAAATGTGTAGTTAAAAAGACACAATTTTTTTTAATATTTGTCAGTCTTAAGCACCTGTTCACATCGGGCCGATTTGGCATGCAATTTCACATGTCAAATCGCATGCCAATTCAGCAGCTATTGCCGGCAATGGCACCGTCCGAAGTCTAACTGCATTGCCGGTTTGAAATCATGTGAGTTCAGCTGAACTTGCACGGTTTCCAACACGCAGTCAGTGTGAACCCAGGCTTAATGTAGTCAGCAGGATGAGTAATAAATTCGAAACTGATCTATGATCAGAGATGACACTTTTCTTCATATGTCAGAAGGCAGCATTAGCCACAGGTAGCAATGAAAGGTTAACCACATATACAAGCAGACACTAAGGTGCTAAATGCCATTGATTCCAGAAGCACCAGCCTGCAGATGTTAAGCTGTAAAGAGTTAAAGTGGTTGTAAACCCTTACAACACACTTTTTGCTACAGGTAAGCCTATAATAAGGCTTACCTGTAGCTTACCTGGATATCTTCTAAACCTGAACGGTTAAGGAGATATCCCCTGTCCCCTGCATTTGCCGATGTCATCGGCACATGCGCACTGAAGCAAACTAAAACAATGGCACTTATGTGCCGTTGCTTCAGTGAGTGTGCCGTTACCGTCGGCTCCCACGCACATGCGCAAGAGTGACGTCATCACAGCGCCGGAGACTGCGATACGCAGAAGTAACTCCGGGAGAGATGTCGCCGGCCGGAGGGGGGTATGAGGACTGCTGCGGGGGCTTCGATGTAAGGCAAGTAATTCATAATTAGCTAGTATGCTATGCATAGTAGCTCATTATGCCTTTGTCTAGCAGGATTTTTTTTATTTTTTTTTGCTAGGGTTTACAACTACTTTAAAGTGCAAGTTCACCTTTACAGACGCTGTCCGAACGCTGCTCCCAGTAACCTTGGCAGTGAATGGGCTGACTCGGGAGGAGGAGGGGGGCTTTTTCGTGCGGGGGGTGGCTTTTTTGCCACCCCCCTGCAAAGTGCCGCCCCAGGCCTGGGACTTCTCGACCTAGGCCAAAATGCAGCACTGATAACAACGTTGTGATTGTCAGGTGGAGGTTTATTATTTATTTTTACTTTTGTAATTGAATTTTGAGTCCAATAAACAATCTTTTTTGATAGCATACTGCCTGGGGTCACTATATACTGACTTTCTGGGAACTTTTCCCAATTTTCTTTGCATATTTTGGCTCTTATGTATGGTGATCCTCTGGGGACTCCCCTAAACTGGGGTGAGTCACCCAACTCCTCTTTCATTCGGACGGAGGCACGTAAACGGACCACAGTGTCAGGGCTCAGCAGCCATGATAAACCGTGAGCAGTTTACAGGGAGGAGGTTATAGCCAGGCAGGATCAGCCAGATTTTTTAGATGAAATTACACAGCACAAGCACTGTGCTGTATAACATGCCTTAAGGGAACAGGTTTTTTTTTTTTAGGTTAACAAACACTTTCAAGCAGGGTTAGGTTATTAAAAAAATCTCCCAAGCCTTGAGCTCTGTTCAATCTATCATCTGAAAATGGAAAGACTATCGCACAACTGCAAACCTACCAAGACATGGCCGTCCACCTAAACTGACAGGCCGGGCAAGGAGAGCATTCATCAGAGAAGCAGCCAAGAGGTCCATGGTAACTCAGGTGGGAGAATCTGTCCACAGGACAACTATTAGTCGTGCTTCTCCACAAATCTGCCCTTTATGGAAGAGTGACAAGAAGGATGGAGCTAAATACAGGACAATCTGAGATGAAAACCTGTTAAAGTCTGCAAAAGACTTGAGACTGGGGTTCACCTTCCAGCGACCTTAAACATGCAGCCAGAGCTACAATGGAATGGTTTAGATCAAAGCATATTCATGTGTTAGAATGGCCCAGTCAAAGTCCAGACCTAAATCCAATTGAGAATCTGTGGCAAGACTTGAAAATTGTTCTTCACAGACGCTCTCCATCCAATCTGACAGAACTTGAGATATTTTGCAAAGAAAAATGGGCAAAAATGTCCCTCTCTAGATGTGCAAAGCTGGCAGAGACATCCCCAAAAAAGACTTGCAGCTGTAATTGCAGAGAAAGGGTTTTTTACAAAGTATTGACTGGGGGGGGGGGGGCGCCATACAAATGTACCCCACATTTTTCACATATTTATTTGTAAAAAAATTGAAAACCATTTATCATTTTTCTTCCACTTCACAATTTTGTGCCACTTTGTGTTGGTCTATCACATAAAGGGGGTTATTTATGTAGCACACGGACCCTTTCTCCTGCTTACCTTCACCTGCAGGGTAAAGGCACACCGTCCTACATGCCACATGCCCGTATCCTCCTGGTATAAGAGGTTGAGCGGTGTTCATACAATATTTGGGTCCTGCAGCGAGTTATCTACCTCCGTTGGTTCTCGTCCCCAGAATATAGGGAAAAGTCTATTCTTTCTCCCAAAAGAAACCCAATGTACAGAGTGTATTTAAACTCCAACAGACAAGTTTATTTATTCTTGCTTGGAACAGATTGGGAATAGGTTGAAACAGAGCTAGAATTGGGTAGGGAGATAGGTTCAGGCACACAACACCCAATTGCCCTATTCTCCACTCAAGCCTGAGTGGGTATTGCTCATCCGGATAGATCCCTGTCACAATTCTAGCAGCCGGAGTGAAGCACGAACAGTTACTTCAGATTTAGTCCCCTTCAAAGACAAGTTCAGGAGATCCTCTGCCACAGAATCCTTTAGTTCCTGAATTTAGAACTCATAGGTGCCAACAGGACACACCACAGGCGCTACTGTGCAACTCACGAATCCTCCTCTCTAAAAGGCAACCAGGCCTCCCCGAGACAGTGACTTCCTTCACCGATCCATCGGACAGGTCCTCCCCTGGTTTCCTCTCCTTCAGAGCGGGTCACCCTCTCTTGGGCTCCCTGGGACTCCAGTGGGTTGGTTGTAGACCCAGTTGAAGGTACTGGGCCTACCTGGAATACTATAGCCTCGGGCTGAAGGTGCCCGAGACTCCTCGACCAATTCCCGCACCCTTGGCCAGCAGGGCCAATGGGCGCAACTTCGCCTCCAGGGGTCCTCCTTGGAATCCCCCCGGCACACCACACAAATCACGGCGTCTGCCTCTTATGTACCCTCTCCCGGCAAACCACGCCCCCCGCACGATAGCCGAGAGAGGACACCCAATCACACTACAATGCCACCTGTGTTTCAACCCGAGACCTGGGCAACAGTGCCACCTACAGATCACGGGGAACTATACACCCAGGCAACACCATAGTAAGGCAGAGTCCAAAATACAGAATCAGAGAACCTGAGCCAAACTATTACTCAGGCTACCTTAAATTTTAAAGCAAAGCGACCCCAGTTTTGGGGGGTCCGCTACATTTACAAAAGGCAAATCCACTTTGCACTTGAAGTGCACTGCAAGTGGACTTGTTAGTGCAGTCGCTGTAGATCTGAGGGGAACATCTAAAATGAGGGGAAGCTCTGCTGATTTTATCATCCAATCATTTGCAAGCTAAAATGCTGTTTTTTATTTTCCTTGCATGTCCCCCCTAGATCTACAGTGACTAAACTTCCAAGCGCACTTTCAGTGCACTTCCAAGTGCACTTCAGTGAACTTCAAAGCCGGGCACTCCTTCCATAGACTCCAATGTTAAACGTCAGTCTAGTCATGGACACAGTGAGGCACGGGCACAGTGAGGCATGCAGATGGACACCCTAGGCTTATACTCAAGTCAATAAGTTTTCCCATTTTTATGTGGTAAAATTAGGTGCCTCGGCTTATATTCGGGTCGGCTTATACTCGAGAATATACGGTACTTTAATTATGTTTTTAAATGATAGAAGAGAACTTTTAATATAACATAAAGATAATAAAACCTATGTGAGATTTTAGTGATTGGGGTTAGGTTCCGTTTAAAGTGCATTGGCGCTCTGATTATAGACATTAAATAATTTACATATTTTTTAAAAAACAGTAAAAGAGCTTTCCCTAGTTACCTCTCAAGCTGCTTTTTCTGTGAAGTAATTCATCCTTCTCAAAAGATCCTTAAAGTGGATGTAAACCCCATTTATTTTTTTTTTATTAAGACTTATATCTGTTACAACAGAGGATATCATTTCATCTGTGCCCAGTCTTGCCATGAAGAGTTAATCCAGCTCTGAGCAATCCTTTTATGTTCCTTCAGTAAGATAAAAACAGACACACAGAGAAATAGGTGTCCATTCTTCCCCCTTGCTGTAACTGACAGGTGATTGCCTCTCTCACACTTGTACATGAGATAAGGAATTCTGTGTACAGCGGAACCTCGGATTGCGAGTAACCCGGTTAAAGAGCGTTTCGCAATACGAGCACTGTATTTGGAAAAATCCTTACTCCGTTTGCGAGTGTTGTCTCGAAACACAAGCAGGATTCAAGCCACAGCGGTGTATAGTACCACGTTTGGCCTGAGGTGGGGGGGGGGCACCGGGGCCAAGCGGAGCCGAACGGCGCAGATCGGAGTCGATCGACGCCGTTTGGAGCCATTCGGAAATTCTCCGTTCCCGAGCCTTTTTCTGAGGTTTGCCGAGGTCAGCCGAGCTGTCCTTGAGCCTTTCCATGTGTTCCCGAGACTCTCTGGCACCCCCCCATCTCTGGCCGCATACGGTATTGCATGCCATTGAAGTCAATGCAGAATGAATTATTTTCGTTTCCATTCACTTCAATGGGGAAACTCGCTTTGATATTGGAGTACTTTGGATTACGAGCATTCTCCTGGAATGGACTATGCTTGTAATCCAAGGTTCCACTGTACTTCACATCCCCCCTCCTTTCTTCTCCAGCTCTCCCAGGATTGGCTGCCCCACCCCTCAGCCTGATTAGGCATGCTGAAGTCATGTGGTGACTTTCCTGAGTTTTGACTGGATGTTAGTGATCATGGGGCATAATTCACGAGACCAGCAGAAGTTCAGTGAGAGTAAGAAATATTGATGCCTGGCCAAGGGCAGTGTAGAGGTGGGCGGGGAGTCTACTGACATCACGACTCCACCCACGAGTCCTGGACAACAGACCCACCCACAGAATCCGGAGTATTGCAGGGCTCCAAACAGCTAGGGGAGATATTTGACAGGTTAGAATACATGCAAGAGGCATGTATATCAGCACTATGGAAGTAGTTTAGAAATGATGAGCGTGGGTTTACAATCCACTTTAAATATCACAACAAAGACTAAAATTGTGTTTCAGTCCATTTATAACAGCATGGAAACATCTGTTGTATATTTACATTTTGGAACTAGCAGGCTGGTGCAATCGAAGGTAATGTGGGAAAAAAAACAGATTTCCATGCCTTTTGTTAAAATCTAAAGACCAATTTCTCTACAACACCTATAACTACAGAGAGGGATGAAGGCATATTATAAAGTGCTTTTTCTGCTTGTCCAGAATATGAATTTAGTGTGCCTAGTCTGGGCACATGATTACTTTAAGCACACCTCAAAATCTTGCTGGTGCAATTAAAACGGCAAGCCTTTAAAAGGTTGGCAGTATAAACCCTTGCCCCATATGTCCTGCCACAATGCCGTGTCACATGTTACCATCTATTTTCTTAGCAGTTAATTGCAGAGTGCATACCAATGTAGTTTGAATGCAGTTCCTTTATTCCTACTAGAGTGTTGTTTATTCAGCAGATGATTGATAGTTGTAATGACTGGATATTTTTGTTACTCAGGTTCCAGCCACCAAAGGAATCCTCAGGAAATTGTGTGTTGTTGCAGCAATCTGGTGAATATTACGCTGAGAACTGTACTACACAACACAGATGGATATGTCAAAAGAAAGCTGTGAAGATCGACTTTAATGTCACGTACTACTGACACAAATGGAAAAAAGATATAAAGATAACACCCACTTCTGCAATTAAGTTGTATTTTAAAGTTGGTTTAATTACGACCTCTTATCTAAGGAGCTATGATTAAGCACCTTCATATGGTGTGAAACGCAACCTGGGGTCCCTCTTTGGTGCTCCTGGCCCTTCCCTCCTGCCTAGTGCCCCCACAACAAGAAGCTAGATCTAGCTGGGTGCTCAACCTGTGGGCCCTCCAGCTGTTGCGATACTACAAGTCCCATGAGGCATTGCAAGGCTGACAGTTACAAGCATGGCTCCCAAAGGCAGGAGGTATGATGGGACTTGTAGTTTCACAACAGCTGGAGGACCACATGTTGAGCACCCATGATCTAAGTATTAGAAAAAAAAGAAAAAAGTTGGGACTTTGAATGAAGCACCTGGGAAAAATAGGATTTTTATAACAGCTTACCTGTAAAATCCTTTTCTTGGAGTACATCACGGGACACAGAGCGACATAGTCATTACTAATGGGTTATATAGATACCGTCAGGTGCTGGCACTGGCAACTTCCAAAACCGGAAGTACCCTCCCCTATATAAGCCCCTCCCATCCGGGAGCACCTCAGTTTTGTAGCAAAGCAATAAGTGTCCCTAAAGAGGGGCGGGAGCTCTGTGTCCCGTGATGTACTCCAAGAAAAGGATTTTACAGGTAAGCTGTTATAAAAATCCTATTTTCTTTCTCGTACATCACGGGACACAGAGCGACATAGTCATTACTAATGGGATGTCCTAAAGCAATGCCAAATGAGGGGGGGGATACACCATATATAAGCTGAGCGCTATCAGACATGAGGATCTTTTGCGGCCTGCAACACACTGCGCCCAAAGGCGACATCCTCCTGACTTCTAACGTCCACCTGGTAGGACCTAGTAAACGTGTGTACCGAAGACCATGTTGCGGCCTTACAGATTTGAGCCAGGGAGGCCTGGTGATGCACTGCCCATGAAGTTCCAACTGCTCTCGTGGAGTGCGCTCTAACTTTGAACGGAGGCGGTCTCCTTCTCAAGCCATAAGCTTGCATAATGACCTGTCGAATCCACTTGGCTAAAGTAGATTTTGACGCTGCCTGACCCTTTCTGGGGCCTTCCGGCAGAATAAACAAAGTATCCGTTCTGCGAATCTGAGCAGTGGCTTTTAGATAAGCTTTAACTGCTCTTACTACATCCAAAGAATGCAATAACTTTTCCTCTACCGAAGTAGGTTTGGGGAAAAAAGAAGGAAGAACCACATCTTGGTTCAAATGAAACCTCGATACCACCTTAGGAAGAAAGGCTGGATGAGGACGTAACACTACTCTGTCCTTATGGATAACCAGATATGGCTCCTTACAGGACATAGCTGCTAATTCCGATACTCTTTTAGCCGAACAAATGGCTACTAGAAAAACCAATTTCCTGGTGAGAAGCACCAAGGAAATATGCTGTAATGGTTCAAATGGTTGTTTCTGTAGAACCGACAGAACCAAGTTTAGATCCCATGGACATATGGGAATATTAACCGGAGGACTAATACGCATCACTCCTTGTATAAAGGCTTTGACTAGTGAATGCGAAGCCAAGGGCCTTTGAAAAAATATTGACAAGGCCGAAATCTGACCCTTGATAGTACTCAAGGCAAGCTTTCTACCTACAGCCCATTGTAGGAAGTCCAGAATCCTACCTATTACGTATTTACGTGGATGCCATTTTCTGGCCTCACACCAGGCGATGTACGCCTTCCAGATTCTATAGTAGATCTGCCTGGATACCGGTTTCCTGGCATTGATCATGGTAGACACCACAGCATTAGAGAGCCCTCTCTTTTTTAGAATGTGGGCTTCAATAGCCAGGCCGTCAAACCTAGGGCTGGTAAGGAAGGGTGGTATATCGGTCCCTGCGAAAGCAGGTCCGGACGATGTGGGAGGGTCCAAGGACTCCCCACAGACATTTTTACAATCTCCGCGTACCATGCTCTTCGGGGCCACGCTGGAGCCACCAGAATCACTGGTTTCTTTTCTACCCTGATTCTGCGGAGTAATCGAGGTAACCATTGTGGCGGTGTGAATGCATATATCAGCTTGAACTGATCCCAAGGGAACACTAGGGCATCCGAGCCGCAAGCTAGGGGATCCCTTGTCCGAGAGACAAACCTGTCCCCCTTTGCGTTGAATCTGGATGCTAGAAGATCTACATCCGATGTTCCCCACCGCTGACATATTGTCCAGAAAACCTCGGGGTGAAGGGACCCTTCCTCTGGGCCTAATTTCTGGCGACTTAGAAAGTCCGCCTTCCAATTCTCCACTCCTGGAATGAATACCGCAGATATGGCTGGGACATATTTTTCTGCCCATTTCAGGATGTAATTTACTTCCCTCTGGGCTGCACGACTCCTGGTGCCCCCCTGATGATTGATATATGCCACTGCTGTGGCATTGTCTGATTGAATTCTGACAGGGGACCCTTGGAGTTTGGATGTCCATGCTACTAGGGCATACCGGGCTGCTCGTATCTCTAAGAGATTGATGGGCAGGGCCTTTTCTGCATCCGACCATCTGCCCTGGAGAGACTATTGCTCCAGTACTGCTCCCCAGCCTATAAGGCTGGCATCTGTAGTGACCACCTTCCAAGAAATCGGACTGAAGGATTTCCTTTTTTCCAGATTCTGGGGAACCAACCACCAACGGAGGCTCTTGCGAACGGAAGGGGACAAGGACATTGTAAGTCTAGGGCCTGAACTTTTTTGTTCCAGGCTGACAGTATGGCCCCTTTCAAATTCCTTGAATGGAATTGACCATAGGGTACTGCTTCGAATGATGCCACCATTTTTCCCAGCAGCCTCATATACAGGCGTATGGACGGCTGTCTTTTTTGTACCCACTAAGTGGATCAAATCTTTCAAAGACAACACCTTTCCTCGAGGCAAGAATATTTTTCTCTGGCCTGAATCCAACCTTAGCCCCAAGTATTCCAGACTTTTGACTGGTTTTTAGGGCTGACTTGTCTCGGTTGATAATCCAACCGTGAGATTCCAGATACTTGATTGTCTTGTGAACGACCACGTCTAGTTTTTTCACTGAGTGGTCTATCAGCAATAAGTCATCCAGATATGCCATTATCATTACACCTTGTGTTCTTAGATTGGCCAATAAAGGGCCAGAATTTTTGTAAACACTCGTGGTGCTGTGGCCAAACCGAAGGGTAAGGCTCTGAAATGAAAATGGCGCCCTTCTACTGCAAAGCGTAGAAATTTTTGGTGGACTGGAAAGATGGGAATGTGCAAATAAGCATCTTTGATGTCGATCGCGGCTAACCAATCCTCCCCTTGTAGGGCAGTGGCCACCGATCGGATCGACTCCATTGGAAAGTCCTGATATACAGGAATTTGTATAGCCCTTTTAGAATTAATATGGGCCTCCCGTCCGCGTTTGCTTCGGGACTGTAAGAGGTTTGAGTAAAACCCGAACCCTCATTCTTCCAGGGGAACCTCCATAATTACTCCTTGGAGCAATAGTTGTTCTAGTGCCAACAGGAGGGACTCTCTCTTCCGGGGATCCCTTGGCACGTTTGACCTCAAAAATGGGAAGGAGGAGAGTCTTTTAACTCCAAACTGTATCCCAAACCTACTGCGGAGAGCACCTATCTGTCTTGATCGTGTCCCGCCAGGTCTCTTGCGAACAACTGGAGTCCTCCCCCCACCCGACTGAGTGGGGGCTTCAATGAATTTAACTTTGGGGGAGGTTTTGTACCTCCCCTGACCCAGGGTTTCTCATTACCCTGCTACTGTCCCTGTTTTTTACCCCCGGGATTTGACCGAGGAGGCCGTCGGAACTGTTACACAGCCGATGCCCCAGGGACTGGAGAAGCAGGCCTCTTAAAGAGGGACCTCTAACTCTGCTTTTAACCGGCAAGAGCATATTTTTACCGCTGGAAATTTTCTGGATATATTTGTCCAGGTTTTCCCTGAATAAGCGTTCACCATGAAATGGGACGCTAACCAGCCATTCTTTACAGGGAGCTTTAGCAGACCAGTTTTTGAGCCATAGGAGCCTACGCATATGTACTATAGACAGCGTAAGGCGGGAGGCCTGATGGACTGAATCCTCTATGGCGTCAACCGCAAAGCCTAAGGCTCTAGGTAGATCAGCTAGGGCAAAGCCTGCTGATCTGTCAAGTCCCTCAAGACCTGTTTCAACTGATCCTTCACTGCTTAGCAGACCCCAATAGCTGCTACTGCTGGTTGTATCACCAAGCAGATTTTCATAAGGACTCCAATCTTTTATCTATTGGGTTCTTGAACATTTGGACATTATCCACTGGACATGTCAGTGATTTATACATACAAGAGATGGCTGCGTCCACTGTAGGGACCTTCCATTTTTTTTTTTTTTTTTTTGATGAACTTATCCTCCATGGGATAGACCACCGGAAATCTCTTGGGGGAATAAATATTTTCTCAGGACGTTCCCAATCCTGGTAAATGAGCCCTTTCAGTAAAGGGTGAAGTGGAAAAGAACAAACAGTCTGGGGGCTTCTAGCGACCCCAACGAGGATACAGTAGTGGTTGATGGTTCCGCAAGGTGCATTTTTAAATGCTGATCGGACCATGTTAGTCAGAGACTGAACCCATAATCTTTCAGCTTGAGATGCTGAGAAAAGGTTCCCCCACTGTTGATTCCTCTATAACAGAATCAACCTCATCCTGACCCCCTTCAGGCAGGTCGATCCCTGTATGGGACTGTTGCTCTGCTAACAGGCACTCTGAAGGAGGAGACGGAGATCGGGCGTGCTTTCCCTGACAGGGAGGCAGCGATAAATGTTGACAATCTCTCTCTAATCCTCCCAGAGCTGAGGAAAAAACCTCCTCTGTTACATACACAGGAGCAGGTGACTGAGGACAGCCACAGTACCAAGTACCCCTGCGGGGTCTCTACGGTCACTTACCTCTGAACTTCAGGGGAGACTGGTGCAGCAGGAGTATGCCCAAGATCCTCCGAGCCCGATGAGACCCCCTTCGCTTCCTGGAAGATTCAGTTCCGGAGCTTCTGGACGGCATATTCCTAAGCCTAAAGCTGAGGTATTCCAGCCGCAATACACCACTTTTACTGAGAATAGTCTAGCACAATTGCTGCTATATCACAGTTGGTGTCTACTAATGTGCCTTTCTAGGGGATGCCTGTATCAACCGCTTGCTGTATGCCTTTAAATGTTGCCAGCTCTGTCTCTGTACTTCATAGCCAGCTCACTACAATATTGTTGTTTTTTTAAAACTGCTGGGACGCCCGCACATGCGCAGAAGCGCTGCGGCGCGCACAGAGCGTCATCCCCCAGGCTCCGTCCCCTTTCCCGGCTCACCTCTATATATAGAGGCGCGTGCACGCGCACGCGCGCGGGCACGTGCGCCTTCGGCGCTAATTTCAAATATGGTAACAAGGGACAGGAGCCAGGGCCCCTCTTTGCCGCAGGCCGGGGGATGGACGAGCACTGCAACATGGCAGAGGAAGCAGTTTCCTATCAGAGAACTCACCATCTGCCTGGACTTTGCTCTGCTGAGAAGAAGCTAGTCCACATGACAAGAAAACATTCCACAGCGGCCTCTAGTGGACAAACACAGGTACCGCAGTCTAATATATTAAATATATATATTAAAAAAAAATTTTTTTTTTTTTTTTTTTTTCTTGACCACCATTAAAAATTATTACATTTTTTTTAGTAGTTACAGGCATGCACAATTTTGCGGGAATACCATTAGGTAACAGACAGAAAGACAAATTAGGCTTGGGGGTCCCCCAATAGAACCAAGTTCCTGGGGGCCCCCACTTACCTGTTCCCCGCCGCAGGACTTTGTTTGGTCCACAAAAGCCCAAACTTCACCTATCACGGCAGGCATTGTAATCAAACCTTCAGGGACCGGGTTCCCAAGGATTCCACTCCCCTGGACCTGTATAGCACCCTGCACAGAAAACATCTTGGTCGTGGGTATGACCAGAGCTCTGGATCCCAGGGTCCAGCTCTCCTAAGAGAAGCATTACAGGCAAAACCTTGCTCTTCTCTTTGCAAGGCCCGGGTACCGACCGTTTAGCTATGAAGCTTTTTTGGTCGGATCCGGAATAGCTTACTGAGGCCCAAAAGAACCTGTACGCAAGCTCAGTGAAAAACACATGTTTCTTCTTGGCCAACACCTTAGACACTGGCAAAAAACTGAGGTGCTCCCGGATGGGAGGGGCTTATATAGGGGAGGGTACTTCCGGTTTTGGAAGTTGCCAGTGCCAGCACCTGACGGTATCTATATAACCCATTAGTAATGACTATGTCGCTCTGTGTCCCGTGATGTACGAGAAAGAAAGTGCCTCCATCCCGATAAGGCAATAAAGAGGGGGAGTAGTGGGACTTTAAATGAGACAGTTGACAGGCAGGGGTTGAATTAAAAACTAGGTCAAGTTTATTACATTTGTATAATACTGGTGTATCACAATATAAAAAGGTAACATGGGCATGTGCGCATGACGTAACCTACAAATTCGTGTATATACCAGTCAAATGACAAACTTGGCAAAATGAATAATAACAATTGGCATTGTATAGACTGGACAAAACATGGCAACCAGATATAGATATAAATGAATACAAAATTATGATAAATCATATATAAATAGAGTCCTATTAGCAAGTAGCTACATCCAAGGTGCCCGACGCGTTTCTGTGAGTATCACTTCATCAGGGGCGGATGTTTAAAGGACATCTGAAATAACAGAGTATAATAATGTAAAAATTGAATGGTATGCAACCAGCAGACACAAAGTGTCCATCCTGGGTACTTCCATTCTACTGGGTAACAGTGTGAGTGGAAACTGGGCCTTACTAGGTATCCAATCCCGGGAGCTGAGGTGGCGAAAAACACACAGCAATAGCTAAGACGCACCGGCATCACTCCCAAATTGCAAACAGCTGCCGACTGCCATCTCCACAGTGTAGCCAGATTAAACAGAGTAGTGGATGGTTATCTAAAATGGATGAACAGGTCCATTAAGATTAGCCACGAACAACAAAGGTGAATGAAGGAGTACAAAGTCCTATACGTTAGATTCCCAAAATGGTTACCTCCAATGTGCCCTGTATATGGACCTCTCAAGGCTACGGTGTCTACACAAGTGTGGAGGTGAGGGACTGCTTCCGGGAGGACGCTTTATGTACGTCTCGCACGTACTGATGATCACCACCAGCGTCACGCTGGCCAGACATTGCGTAGGGCGGGGACATGGCCAGGGCGGTATGTAAACCCGCCCAAAGGCCATGCCACCACACCCAGCTGGGTCGGCTAAGATGGAGATACCGCAACTCCCTCACAGCGCCTGTCCATGACGCAATGAGGGGGCGGTGCGTGGTGCCGATGCACTGTGAGTACCCGCCCCATCCCTCTGACGCTCCCGACAAAAAGGGCAGAAGCAGAGGAGGCGGGGAGGACACGCAGAGCGCATCGCAACTCCCGGGTCTGGATCGAGGCATAGCACAGAAACTGCATCACTAGTTACCAAACCCCATGTCCAGAGCCCACAATGATCCGCAACCTAGTGTTACAGATAGTGGGTACAAGCTCATAGGTCAACCCCATACAAAGCTGGCAGGGGATAAATGCCAGATAGCTGTCAACTGACTTCATCCCTGGTTCAAGAAAAAAAAGAAAAAAGTTGTGACTTTGAATGAAGCACCTGGGAAAAGTGCCTCCATCCCGATAAGGCACTAAAGAGGGGGAGTAGTGGTACTTTAAATGAGACAGTTGACAGGCAGGGGTTGAATTAAAAACTAGGTCAAGTTTATTACATTTGTATAGTACTGGTGTATCACAATATAAAAAGGCCCAGTTTCCACTCACACTGTTACCCAGTAGAATGGAAGTACCCAGGATGGACACTTTGTGTCTGCTGGCTGCATACCATTCAATTTTTACATTATTATACTCTGTTATTTCAGATGTCCTTCAAACATCCGCCCCTGATGAAGTGATACTCAAAGAAACGCGTCGGGCACCTTGGATGTAGCTACTTGCTAATAGGACTCTATTTATATATGATTTATCATAATTTTGTATTCATTTATATCTATATCTGGTTGACATGTTTTGTCCAGTCTATACAATGCCAATTGTTATTATTCATTTTGCCAAGTTTGTCATTTGACTGCTATATACACTAATTTGTAGGTTACGTCATGCGCACATGCCCATGTTACCTTTTTATATTGTGATACACCAGTACTATACAAATGTAATAAACTTGACCTAGTTTTTAATTCAACCCCTGCCTGTCAACTGTCTCATTTAAAGTCCCACTACTCCCCCTCTTTATAATCTAAGTATTAGAGAGGCCGAGGGGGGCTGCAGCAGTACACAGAAGGCCCTAAGATTACTTTTATCTTAAAGCTGACCGCCCTCTGAAGCAGTTGATATGCTGCCATAACAACGATATTCCACTTCAAAAAGCCGACATGATGGCGGGCGGTCCGCAAGTTGTTAAAAACTAAAAAAAAGATAGAAAAAAGCGCTGGATGAAAAAATGCTGATGGGGGCCTGCACATGGGTGTGTGAAGACACGTTTTCTGTGAGCTCCTGGTTTCCCCCTGCCTATCCCGACAGATCATAGATCACTGAAATGTAACCGTTTCTTTCACCGGCATGCTAGCTGCGAAACGGTACAGGACCCAGGGGGGAGGGGCAGAGGAGCCCATGAGGTTCAACAAAATATTAATTACACCTGACCACCTACTATGACTGACCTAGGTCCTGCTGCCCCTAGATAAAATAACAAAAATAAAAACTACTGGCACTACTGGCGAAATTGCCAGGGTAAAAAAGGTCGCCTTTGCCTTCTCGCACCGTGGGGCTGCCCCAAGACAGCAGGAAGAAGGCCCACTGCAGAACATGTGAAAGGTTCCTGCTATGGGACCGTAATAAAGCCCCCTGCCACAGAAGAAAAGGGCCACGGGCCCAGAGGGAAGGGCAACAGCCAGGGGGCTCTTCATGGTTTCTTGCACCGGGCCCTGAAGGTTCTAGTTACGCCTCCGGAAGCAGGTACAGGGTAAGATCAGGCTCAGGCAGGAAACAGGCACAGGCTAAATCTTAGCATGCAGTATCTGGCTAGCAGGGCAAAACACTGAAGCATGAGGTAATAGTAAAGGAGGAACTAAATACCCTCTCAGCAGCCAGCATCAGGTGGAGATTTATTGCTGGGATCTGCCGGCTGTTGGGAGACACCTGCTGGTGGACACTGCAAATACAACGTTCCGCTCTGGGAACCACAGTGGCACCAGTAGGTGATCCAGATCCTGACAAGAGTGGGGGGGGGGGGTTGAGGAGCATACTGCTATGGGACAGGAAGTGAAGAGAAATCTCCCCAATGGGACACAGATAAACCTTACAGGGGTTATAACTCTCCCTTACTCTATCCAAAATTAAAGAAAGGTTTGCCTATAGTTCTACTTTAAGTGCCGGTTCACACATATGCGATGCGGGAACCAGTTCGATTCCTGTACGGGTTCCCCCATCGCATATTATTTGCAGGCAGTTCACACACTTTGAACCGCTGTGGGTGTCAATAGAAAAGTTAATGACACCCCCAGATCGGTTTGCAGATAGCAGTGCGAACTGTCAAATGGTGCAGGAATCAGATCGCGTAGGTGTGAACACCCGTGTGGACCAAAAAAAAGGGTCCTGCGCCATTTTGGTGTGAATGTGATGCGGTTTCAGCCATACATTTTGTATGGCTGAATTCGCATCGCACAGACATCGCATGTGATCTGCACAGCAATACATAGTTACATAGTTAGTCAACCATAAATTGTGGTGCAAATCACATGCAATGTCTGTGAGCGCACAAGTGTGAACCGAGGCTAAAGTGGGTGGACAGAACCAGCAGGGTAAAAACAGGGATCTATGTATGTAACCAGGTGGATCCCCAAAGATACCACTTTAATAAATATATTAATATCCTCTAAATAAAGAAAAAAAATATGTTTGCCGTGAATGAAAATGAGGTCCCTGAGTTGTAGTTCACTAGACACTGAATACAAGTGGGGTCACTTTACAGTCATTTGTGGTGGTACTTCATTGTGCAATGGACTTCAAACCTTTTCTGAGGGCTGGAGAAGCTCCAGTCAACTACCTTTGACCCTTGAAGCAACCCTTCATTCGTAATTTTTTTTTTTTTTTTACAGAAACAAAAAAAATATATAGATTTTTTTTTTTACTGTAAATAAAAAATGTCAGCAATAGAACACATAAAATGATCAAATAATCAAATACACACATACAAAGAACACTAAAATGAAATAAACTAAAACTACCCTAATTACATACTCGCCCTCAAATAAAAGAAAAAAGAGAGTTTTTATATTTTTTCAAGCAAATTTTACAGCTCTGAAGGATATTGACAGTTTATTATTTTGGTGAAATGCTTTACCCAGGGTTTCCCCTATTTCAAAGTGTGAAAACAAAAAATGTAAAAAACATCTTTTTCTTACTTCTTCATTTTTTTTTTCTCCGCTCGTTTCCCTTCCCACGCCCTGTTGTGTTCGCAATGAAATGTCTTCACTTCTGTCTCTACGGGGCGGAGTTCTTAAGGCGTATTCTCACCTCCACTGTGCGGTGTTTAGTCGGCATACAGATATACATCAGTGACATACACCCAGCACAAGATGTATACTAGAAAACCCCAACAAGACGCCAAGGACAAGGCAGCAAAGGAGGGTAAGTGTCGCCTTTTCCTCGCACTCAGAGCGGTAGTAGTCACAGCTCCTCCATCACCATTACACAGCACTGAGCTGGAGATGTTTCTACTGAATTATGTTTCAAATGAAACCAAACAATTTCTCTGACATATGACCTGGGGCTGCAAGCTTTTACCTGGATTATCAGTGTTCTTTTATTCAGCGGTTTTTTTATATTCGTGTTCTTTTTTACTTTGTATTTGATCATTATTTGTATCTGTGGCTATTATTTTATAAAAATAAAAAAAAAGACATGTAAGAGTTACAGAAGAGTAAAGGAGTAAAAATAAGGTACACGCTGCATAATATACAGAGCAAGGTCCTGTAAAATGAGATTGGCATAGTCTGTTTTTTGCCAACATGTAATGTCTTAGTAAACTAGTGACGATATGCATTGGGGTTCCTTTACTAAAGACGAATAAACTGCAGGTGCAGGTGTTCCACAGCAGTGGTTTCCAAACTGTGGGCCGGGGCTGTTTGCAGCCCCTTGCCTTCCTTTAGCTGGCCCTTGGGGCACAATTCCTCCCCCTGACACCAATGATGGGGCACTATTCCTCCCACTGATACCAATGATGGGGTACTATTCCTCCCACTGACACCAATGATGGGGTACTATTCCTCCCACTGATACCAATGATGGGGCACTATACCTCCTACTGACACCAATGATGGGGCACTATTCCTCCCACTGATACCAATGATGGGGTACTATTCCTCCCACTGATACCAATGATGGGGCACAATTCCTCCCACTGATACCAAGGATGGGGCACTATTCCTCCCACTGATACCAATGATGGGGCACTATTCCTCCCACTGATACCAATGATGGGGTACTATTCCTCCCACTGACACCAATGATGGGGTACTATTCCTCCCACTGATACCAATGATGGGGCACTATACCTCCTACTGACACCAATGATGGGGCACTATTCCTCCCACTGATACCAATGATGGGGTACTATTCCTCCCACTGATACCAATGATGGGGCACAATTCCTCCCACTGATACCAAGGATGGGGCACTATTCCTCCCACTGATACCAATGATGGGGCACTATTCCTCCCACTGATACCAATGATGGGGCACTATTCCTCCCACTGACACCAATGACGGGCACTATTCCTCCCACTGACACCAATGATGGGACACTATTTCTCCCACTGACACCAATGATGGGGCACTATTTCTCCCACTGACACCAATGATGGGGCACTATTACTTCCACTGACACCAATGATGGGGCACTATTACTTCCACTGACACCAATGATGGGGCACTATTACTTCCACTGACACCAATGATGGGGCACTATTCCTCCCACTGATACCAATGATGGGACACTATTCATCCAACTGACACCAATGATGGGGCACTATTTCTCCCACTGACACCAATGATGGGGCACTATTCCTCCCACTGACACCAATGATGGGGCACTATTCCTCCCACTGATACCAATGATGGGACACTATTCATCCAACTGACACCAATGATGGGGCACTATTTCTCCCACTGACACCAATGATGGGGCACTATTCCTTCCACTGACACCAATGATGGGGCACTATTCCTTCCACTGACACCAATGATGGGGCACTATTCCTCCCACTGATACCAATGATGGGACACTATTCATCCAACTGACACCAATGATGGGGCACTATTTCTCCCACTGACACCAATGATGGGGCACTATTTCTCCCACTGACACCAATGATGGGGCACTATTCCTTCCACTGACACCAATGATGGGACACTATTCCTCCCAATGATACCAATGATGGGGCACAATTCCTCCCACTGACACCAATGATGGGGCACTATTCCTCCCACTGATACCAATGATGGGGCACTATTCCTCCCACTGATACCAATGATGGGGCACTATTCCTCCCACTGATACCAATGATGGGGCACTATTCCTCCCACTGATACCAATGACGGGCACTATTCCTCCCACTGATACCAATGATGGGGCACAATTCCTCCCACTGATACCAATGATGGGGCACTATTCCTCCCACTGATACCAATGATGGGACACTATTCCTCCCACTGATACCAATGATGGGGCACTATTCCTCCCACTGATACCAATGATGGGGCACTATTCCTCCCACTGACACCAATGATGGGGCACTATTTCTCCCACTGACACCAATGATGGGGCACTATTCCTCCAACTGACACCAATGATGGGGCACTATTTCTCCCACTGACACCAATGATAGGGCACTATTCCTTCCACTGACACCAATGATGGGGCACTATTTCTCCCACTGACACCAATGATAGGGCAATATTCCTCCCATTGATATCAATGAGGCACTATTCCTTCCACTGACCCCAATGATGGGGCACCATTCCTCCTATTGACACCAATGATGGAGAACTATTTCTCTCATGTACAAACATGAGGGGGGGCACTATTTCTTTCATTGACACCAACAATGGGACATTTTCTACTCAAACTGGTCACAGTCCGGCCCCTCTAAAGTCTGAGGAATTGTAAACTGGCCCTTTGTTTAGAAAGTTTGGAGACCCCTGCACCAGAGCTTAGTAAATGATGGAATACTCTTCTGTCTTCCATCATTCAATCGTATGTAAGCAAAATTTAGTTTAGTTTTTTTTCCTTCCATGTGATTGGGTATTCTTTGCAAAGTGAAGCTTCGCCTCATAACTAAGCTCTGGAGAAGCTGCACTTGCAAAGTTCACTGTCTTTTTGCCTTTAGTAAATTCACCTCATTGCTGTCAATATCCATTTCCAGACCCGTGATGTCCCCGTACATCGCCAGACTTCCGATGGTTATACCGGGATGATGACTTCAGCTGCAGACATCACAACGCTACTGTTTTTTAGAGCTGGCGGTTGGCTCTCTTGTAAAAGCAATGCTAGTGGCTCACTAGCTGATGGATTGCTTGCAGATTTTTTTTTTTTTTACAAGCAGCGGGAGGGAAAGTCTCCCGTCACCTTCTGTGGCTTTCTTGGGCTACCCCGTCCCATTGGTAGACCCGAACGACCAGCTGGTCCATCTACTGGCTGGTTGGTGAGCCGAACAAAGCCCACATTAGCTTTGACTAGCTCTCGGCTATGGTAACTCAGAAGCGATGACATCACTTCTTGTTTACCCCAACCATTTAAAAAAAAATAAAAAGCATTTGACTAAAAACGTCAGTCCTGCTTGCACACAAACAGCGATCGTTCCACACATGTGAGGCATCGCTGCAAACATCAGATCATGGGCAGTAATTCTAGCACCAGACCTCCTCTGTATATCTATAGTTGGAACCTGAAAAAGGCTATTAAAGCGGAGCTCCACCCTAAAGTGGAACTTCCGCTCATCGGAACCCTCCCCCCCTCCGGTGTCACGTTTGGCACCTTTCAGGGGGGAGGGGGGTGAAGATACCTGTATAAGACAGGTATTTGTACCCACTTCCGGGAGTCCTCTCTGCAGGAAATCTGCGGGAAGCACGTCACTTCCCACAGAACGCCCGTAGAGTTCTGGGAGACACTCGGCTCCCAGAACACAGGAGGACCAGTGAGAACGGCGCAGCGTGACTCGCGCATGCGCCGTAGGGAACCCGGGCAGTGAAGCCGCAAGGCTTCACTTCCTGGTTCCCTCACCGAGGATGGCGGTGGGGGCAGCAGAGTGATGAGCGCTTGCTCGTCCTCTGCTGCGGACGTCGCTGGACTCCAGGACAGGTAAGTGTCCTAATATTAAAAGTCAGCAGCTGCCGTATTTGTAGCTGCTGGCTTTTAATTGTTTTTTTTTTTCGGGGGAGCCCCGCTTTAAAGCATCGATCTATGGATAGTAAAATTTACATAGTCTGTCGCAGTTGCACGGGCATGCGCAATATTAAACTGTGACATGTTTGGTATCCATTTACTTGGTATAACATCATCTTTTATATTTTACAAAACATTTGGGTTATGTATTGTGTGTTTTTGCATAAAAATTTTAAAAAAGTGTATTTTTCCAAAAAATGTGTTTGAAAACCACTGCGCAAATACAGCGTGACATAAAAAATGTCGACACCCACTAATTTATTCTCTAGGCCTCTGCGTTAAAAAAAAATATAATGTTCGGGGGTTCCAAGTAATTTTCTAGCAAAAAATATTAATATTTGTTATATGTAAACAAAAAGTGCCAGAAAAGGGCCGGACTGGAAGTGTATATATAACATGTACAGACTAAAATAATAAAACCACTTCCGGACCGGCTCACGCCGATATACCTCGGCACTTTGAAGAGGGATATCTTTGTTATGGCAGCAGCTAGCTACCATAACCCCGGCATCCTCTTCTTCAGTGAGCGGTCCGCTTTCAGACAAAAGTGGTCTCTGCGGCGCGAGAGATACTGGGTATATGGAAAGGGTTACAAGCACTAGTAAACAAGGGGAGGGGGGGTCTTTCGCACTACTGATGGGTAAGTGAAATGGGAATTGGGTGATATATGTGCAAAAAGCTGCAAAAACTAAATGTGTTCACCTTACACTGTAATAAAATATACTAAAGAATGTTTTTGCGCTAAAAGCAAAACATACAAACCTACATCTGGTGAATAAAAGACATACCGTATATACTCGAGTATAAGCCGAGTTTTTCAGCACATATTTTTGTGCTGAAAATGCCCCCCTCGGCTTATACTCGAGTCACCTTTTTGAGCCTGATCTCCCGGACTTTGGGGACCTGGTACCGGCCGGCCGTAGGTCCTCTGGACCCCAATCTTGGCACACATGTAGCCTCACTCTTCCTCTACAAGTGTAAAAAGTTTGATGTCCGGGGGACCTAGGGCCAGGAAGCACCGATTTTTCAAAGCCGGGCACCCCTTCTATAGACTCCCATGTTAAACAGTAATTTCTCTGGTGACTTTGGGGACCCGGTACCGGCCTGTGGTAGGTCCTCTGGACCCCGAAACTTGGCAGACACGTAGCCCCATTTTTGCTATACAAGTGTGCAAAGTTTTTTGTCTGGGAGACCTATGGCCAGGGAGCACCGATTTTTCAAAGCCGGGCACCCCTTCCATAGACTGGAAGCATGGCATGGGCACAGTGAGGTATGGGCACAGTGAGGCATGCACATAGACACAGTGAGGCAAAGTGAGGCACAGTGAGGCATGCAGATGGACACCCTAGGCTTATACTCGAGTCAATACATTTTCACATTTTTTTGTGGTAAAATTGGGTGCCTCGGCTTAAATTCAGGTCGGCTTATACTTGAGTATATACGGTAAATAAACCAAATACAGTGTGTCTAAAAACTCAATATAATCCAATGCAGTGAAGACGTGCTTAGTTCTAATAAAATTAAAATACCAATCAATATATCTAAAGTGCAAATGCAAAATTACAAGGTCCAATAGGGGATAAATTAAGAATGCTAATCAATACTCCAAAGTGCTAGTGCAAAGTAAATCTACACAGTGGTGCACAAGTGCTAAATCTGCAGATAAATACAAAGAACTGCTGTGCAATCCAAAGGGAATATGTGTAAAGGGATCCTGGATTAAACGTGAGATATAAATTCCTAAAAATCTCTCAATAAAAATAATAGGCCAGTAGGAAGGTAAATAAAGTGCTAATCAATACTCCAGGTTTACTGATAAGCCCTGTACACACGATCGGTTTAACCGATGAAAACAGTCCGATGGACTTTTTTCATCGGACAAACCGATCGTGTATGGGCCCCATCGGTCTTTTTTCCATCGGTGTTTAAAAATAGAACATGTTTTAAATTTATCCGATGGTTAAAAAACCGATAGCAAATTACTATCGTCTGTTGGGAACTCCATCGGATAAAAAACCCACGCATGCTCAGAATCAAGTCGACGCATGCTCAGAAGCATTGAACTTAATTTTTCTCGGCTCGTCGGAGTGTTTTACGTCACGGCGTTTGGAACGGTCGGTTTTTTGACTGATGGTGTGTAGGCAAGACTGATGAAAGTCAGCTTCATCGGTTTTCCGATGGAAAAATCCATCGGTTAAAAAACCATAGGAAATCCGATCGTGTGTACAGGGCTAAACTGTTGAAGTGAGTGGAGATGTGGTGGAGATCAGTTGGAACACCCTTTTGAGCGGAACCAGCAGAGGAGAAAGCATTTATACTGATTATGCCCTACTATATCCACCTAGGAGGTGAGAGTTCTGTGAGACTACATTTGGATACATCAGTATTTATCTAATAACTGGTGGAACTACATCTACACGATTTTAGTTTGATCACCTTCATCAAGATTGACAGAGAGACTATTATTATTAATATTTTTTATCATCATACTTCACGTTTACACCAGGATTTCTCTTACATAAATGTAGCGGCACCCCCTTTTCCCACTTCTCCCTCTTTCTCTCTTTACGGCTGGCTGACTCGTCTAGGGGTACCAGGGAGAAGAATGGGGGGGGGACCAGCGCCGGCCCAAGACATGGTGCTGCCTGGGACCAAGAATGAAATGCTGCCCCCCCCCCCAAAAAAAAACAAAAAAAACACGCCCAATTTTTTAAAAAAAATATTTATTTTTTTTCTCAGTTTAGGCCGATACGTATTTTTCTACATATTTTAGGTAAAAAAATATAAAAATAAGCGTATAATGATTGGTTTGCACAAAAGTTATAGCACCTACAAAATAGGGGATGGAATTATGACATTTTTTTTATTATTTTTTTTATTATTTTTTTTTTCCTAGTAATGGCGGTTATCTGCGATTTTTATTGTGATTGCGACATTATGGCGGACATATCGGACACTTTTGACACATTTTTGGGACCATTCACATTTATACAGCGAACAGTGCTATAAATATGCACTGATTACTGTATAAATGTGACTGGCAGGGAAGGGGTTAACACTAGGGGCGAGGAAGGGGTTAAATATGTTCCCTATTAGTGATTCTTACTGTGCGGGGAGGTGACTGACTGGGGGAGGTGACCGATGGTTGTCCCTATGTACAAGGGACACACTATCGGTCTCCTCTCTCCCTGACAGGACATGGATCTGTGTGTGTGTTTACACACACAGATCCACGTCCCTGGCTCTGTGACAGCTGATCGCGGGTACCTGGCGGACATCGTGACCGCCAGGCACACGCATCAGCACTCGCATCGGCACCCGCGTGACACGGCGGGCACAGCTTTTCCCCGATGCGCGCCCGCAGCGGCGCGCATCGCGGAAGTAAACAGGAGGACGTCCATGGACGCCCTCCCGGCAATTGAGCGCCGCGCCCGCGCTGTAGACGTCTTTTGTCTATAGCGCGGGCGCAAAGTGTTTAAAAGAATAAAGTT
Source organism: Rana muscosa (assembly GCA_029206835.1). Classification (NCBI taxonomy): domain Eukaryota; kingdom Metazoa; phylum Chordata; class Amphibia; order Anura; family Ranidae; genus Rana; species Rana muscosa. The sequence continues at coordinate 296,766,828 of CM055123.1, read as the reverse complement.
TTGCTTTAAATTACAGGGAAAACATGGGTACAAGACAAGGATCATCATCACCCACATTAAAAATCCCACCTAACTCACCCTTTTTATCAGATAGGCAGAGAGGCAGCCCAGGCTCAGCTCACACGGTCACTGTCCAGGGCACAGCCACAGCAGAATTCCTCAGAGTCCCACACTGAATCCCATTCCCAACCCTCACGCAGGAGATGGAAGATGGATGAGGTGTGTGGTGGATGAGGTGTGTGGGCGGAGCAATATTGATTGGCGCGGAGGCTGAGCGCTGTGAATGCTGGGGCGGCCGCGGCCTCCTGACGTCACTGGTTGCTAGGCGACGGTCGGGACTCGGCAGACAGACAGTGCAGGAGAAAGCAGCCTTAGCAGCGGCACGCACCGCACAGGCACAGCGCACCGCGGCGCCGACCAGCATCCGCTCCGCTCTGTTCTCTGCCCTGACTGAATGTCACACTGACTCACGCTGATGAAAATATCTTGCCGGCCGGACTGCCGCCCCCTCCTAAATGCCGCCTGGTACCACGGTCCCATTGGGTCCCATGGTAGGGCCGGCCCTGGGGGGGACGCATCACCAGCTCGTGCCCTCTGATGTGTGTTATACAGAGATGTGAGCTAAACCTTTTACCTTCGGGTCTGTGTTCACGTCCGGAGCCTCAGCTTCTCTTGTGGAGGATGATTGCCCCTGTCACAGGCAGGGGCACTTAGCTCCCAGTAACTTGAGTTCCACACCAAATAAAGTCCAACACTTATTTATTCTGTTTGAGCAATAAATAGTCCTAGAAGAGTAGACTGGTTGAACTTGAAGAACAGACAGGTGTGGGAAGGAGAAGGTCCAGGCACAATCTAAGAATTAAGTTCTCTCCTGTTCCGTATAGCGCAAACAGGCTTGGCGCACAGTCGCTGCCACAGACCATGAATTTGGTTTCTGCCACAAACCTGGTGAAAGAAGAAGCCTCTGCCACAGACCTTGATGATAGGTCTCTGCCACCGACCTGGTTCAGTTGGATCCCCGCCACTGACCATAAGAACATAGAATACCTCCGTTAGGATAAATGGCCCCTGTCAGGGAAAGACATCCATCCGGACGGTCTCCAGAGGCCCACACCGTCACCGGCATTATGCTGTACCAGCTCTTCGGGAGGGTCACTTCTCTGGTCCCTTACGCCCTGGATTCGGGCACCCAATTCCGGGGGCACCCTAGGAATGCTTCATCCCTCGCGGGACCCAGTGGAAGGTACTGGGCCCCAGGCCTTCTTGCAAAGTACCTCACCCCAGGCTTAAGGTGCCTGGGATGGAACTCGACTCCACGTGCCCAGGACAAGGGCACCTGGACACGGACGAAACGGACAGCAGCCCCCAGGCTGAAGGTGCCTGGTGCTCCGACTCCTCGTGCGCAAGATGTCCGCCCCTTTATACCCTCTCCCAGCAAGCACCGCGGGTTCCCCGCCCCGCCGTACTGCTGCTGCGAGAAAACAAAATGGTGGTTCAACCCCAGCCCAAGGCGACAGCGCCACCCAGGGGCCGCAGGGAACTGGACACCATTGATATTTTCCACGAACAAAATACAACCACAAAACCCTCGTAATTGTTGCATTTGGGCCATGCTACCGCCCAAATACTCCCCCTAAATATTGATACCCGCTACACATACATCCCTTCTGGACTGCACAGCAATTTTTGCATTTTATCTGCAGTTTTAGCACTTGTGCACTACTGTGCAGATTTATGTCATTTTGCACTAACACTTTGGAGTATTGATTAGCACTTTATTTACCTTCCTACTGGACTATTATTTTTATTGAGAGATTTTTATTTATAGGAATTTATATCTCACGTTTAATCCAGGATCCCTTTACACATATTCCCTTTGGATTGCACAGCAGTTCTTTGTATTTATCTGCAGATTTAGCACTTGTGCACCACTGTGTAGATTTACTTTGCACTAGCACTTTGGAGTATTGATTAGCACTCTTAATGTATCCCTTATTGGACCTTGTAATTTTGCATTTGCACTTTAGATATATTGATTGATAGTATAATTTTATTAGAACTAACCACATCCTCACTGCATTGTATTATATTGAGTTTTTAGACACACTGTATTTGGTTTATTTATGTCTTTTATTCACCAGATGTAGGTTTGTATGTTTTGCTTTTAGCGCGAAAACATTCTTTAGTATATTTTACAAGCACTAGTGTTGCACATATGCTGAAAGTATGGTCAATAATTCCAATGTGCGAAGGGAGCGGCGAGCCGGGTGAAACCAGAAGTGTTTTTATTGAAAAGTTTCTGAAATGACACAAACATGACCTTCAGACTGATAGACTGGGTAGCAACTGCTATTCCGTTCATACATAATAATAACCACTTCCATGCTGGGCACTTATACAGCTTCCTGCCCAGACCAATTTTCAGCTTTCAGCGCTGTTGCACTTTGAATGACAATTGCGCGGTCATGCTACACTGTACCCAAACTAAATTTTTATCATTTTGTTCCCACAAATAGAGCTTTCTTTTGGTGGTATTTGATCACCTCTGCGATTTTAATTTTCTGCAAATTTTTTTTCAAAAAGACCGAAAAAAAAAAAAACATTTTTTTTTTGTTTCAGTTACAAAACTTTGTAAATAAGTAAGTTTTCTTCTTCACTGATGGGCACTGATGGGGCTGCACTGACGGGCACTGATAAGGCGGCACTGATGGGCACCGATGAGGCGGCACTGATGGGCACCGATGAGGCGGCACGGATGGGCACCGATGAAGCGGCACGGATGGGCACTGATGAGGCGGCATGGATGGGCACCGATAGGCAGCACGGATGGGCACCGATAGGCGGCACGGATGGGCACCGGTAGGCAGCACGGATGGTCACAGATAGGCGGCACGGATGGGCACAGATAGGCGGCACGGATGGGCACAGATAGGCGGCATGGATGGACACAGATGGGCGGCACGGATGGGCACAAATGGGCGGCACGGATGGGCACTGATAGGTGGCACGGATGGGCATGGGTGGGCACTGATAGGTGGCACGGATGGGCACTGATAGGTGGCACTGTACTGTAATGTGTTACTAATGGATGCCAATCAGTGCCAAACAATAATGCCTGCCAATCAGTGATGCCCATTGTGGGCACTGATTGGCATCCATTGTGGGCACTGATTGGCATCCATTAGGGGCACTGATTGGCATCCCTGGTGGTGGGCATCCCTGGTGGTCTGGTGGCATCCCTGGTGGTCCAGTGTGGGCATCCTCGGGGGGGCTGCGCTGATAATCGATCAGCACAAACCCCCCCTGTTAGAGGAGCAGCCGATCGGCTCTCCTCTACTCGCGTCTGACAGACGCGAGTGAGGAAAAGCCGATCACCGGCTTTTCCTGTTTACATCGTGATCAGCCGTGATTGGACACAGCTGATCACGTGGATCAGCGATGGCTGCGGCTAAAGAGGGAGACAAGGACAGGTTTGGGGGCCCCGATCTAAGGTAAGTGATGCATAATGAGCTAGTATGCTAGTCATACTAGCTCATTATGCCTTTGTCTTGCAGGATGTTTTTTAAAAAAAACATTTTTTTACAGGGTTTACAACCACTCAAATATGCCCCTCTTACCTGCAATGACACAAACACATGACCTTCAGACCGACAGACTGGGTAGCAACTGCTATTCCGTTCCCACCAGAAACAAAGGTCAGACTTTTTGGTTCCACCTGCTATTAGCAGTATTGGTTCCATTTAGAATGTGCTCTCTGTCATTCAGGATTTTCACTCTATGCTGCCAGCTACTGGTGATTTAATAGAAATGCCATGAGTTTTACTTTCTCCATTAGAAGAACTATAATCCTTTTACATGGGGTACCTGATTTTGACACCCCTTACACTCTCCCCCGCAAAATTTGATGTCGTCCCCAACATACTCAGATTTTAGTATAAGAACCTATCTTTTCCCCGTCTCACAATAACCATAAGGAGCCAAGGTTAGGTAGTAATCCATTTACTTGAGGAACCGTCCTCCCTGTGACTGTCACAGCTTCCCACTAGGTCCAGAGCGCTCATGTACCTGCTGAGATATTGTTGTATATAGTCAATAGGGATGAGCTTCGTGTTCGAGTCGAACATACGTTCGACTCGAACATCGGCTGTTCGATCGTTCGACGAAGATCGAACGATTTGGGCCGTTCGCGCCAAATTCGAGTGACGCGAACGGCCCACAATGCACTACGCCATCGCAGTGTCATCCAGGCGCTGTGATTGGCCAAGCATGCACTGTGACCCCGCATGCTTGGCCAATCACAGCGCCGGCAGCGAGGAGAGCAATGATTGGCCACAGGCAGGATGCCTGTGGCCAATTATTGCTGAGGGTGTTTAGTACACGCCCCACACTATAAAAGGCCGCCAGCACGGCGGCCTAGTGTAGTGTGTTCCGGAGCAGGGATAGAGCAGCATAGGCAGGGACAGTGACTGTTATTTCTTTCTTGCTTAACCTGGATTCCTTTAGTTTAGGGAAAGAGAAGGATAGGTAGGGAGAGTGTCAGTGTGTTTTGTGCTTGTGCTATAGTGTGCTTAAAAAAAACATTTATTCTAGGGACAGAAAACTGTAGGTAGGGACAGTGTCAGTTTCTTTCACTCTGCAAGTCCTTGTTTCCAGGGACCTGGAAGGACAGTGAGTGAATTGTCCTTGTGCTATATTGTGCTTAAAAAAACATTTATTCTAGGGACAGAAAACTGGAGGTAGGGAGAGTGTCAGTTTCTTTCACTCTGCAAGTCCTTGTTTCCAGGGACCTGGAAGGACAGTGAGTGAATTGTCCTTGTGCTATATTGTGCTTAAAAAAACATTTATTCTAGGGACAGAAAACTGTAGGTAGGGAGAGTGTCAGTTTCTTTCACTCTGCAAGTCCTTGTTTCCAGGGACCTGGAAGGACAGTGAGTGAATTGTCCTTGTGCTATATTGTGATTAAAAAAAACATTTTTTCTAGGGACAGAAAACTGTAGGTAGGGAGAGTGTTTTTTTCCTTTCACTCTGCAAGTCCTTGTTTCCAGGGACCTGTAAGGACAGTGAGTGAATTTTTCTTGTGCTATATTGTGATTAAAAAAAACATTTTTTCTAGGGACAGAAAACTGTAGGTAGGGAGAGTGTTTTTTTCCTTTCACTCTGCAAGTCCTTGTTTCCAGGGACCTGTAAGGACAGTGAGTGAATTTTTCTTGTGCTATATTGTGATTAAAAAAAACATTTTTTCTAGGGACAGAAAACTGTAGGTAGGGAGAGTGTTTTTTTTCTTTCACTCTGCAAGTCCTTGTTTCCAGGGACCTGTAAGGACAGTGAGTGAATTGTTCTTGTGCTATATTGTGATTAAAAAAAACATTTTTTCTAGGGACAGAAAACTGTAGGTAGGGAGAGTGTTTTTTTTCTTTCACTCTGCAAGTCCTTGTTTCCAGGGACCTGTAAGGACAGTGAGTGAATTGTTCTTGTGCTATATTGTGATTAAAAAAAACATTTTTTCTAGGGACAGAAAACTGTAGGTAGGGAGAGTGTTTTTTTTCTTTCACTCTGCAAGTCCTTGTTTCCAGGGACCTGTAAGGACAGTGAGTGAATTTTTCTTGTGCTATATTGTGATTAAAAAAAACATTTTTTCTAGGGACAGAAAACTGTAGGTAGGGAGAGTGTTTTTTTTCTTTCACTCTGCAAGTCCTTGTTTCCAGGGACCTGTAAGGACAGTGAGTGAATTTTTCTTGTGCTATATTGTGATTAAAAAAAACATTTTTTCTAGGGACAGAAAACTGTAGGTAGGGAGAGTGTTTTTTTTCTTTCACTCTGCAAGTCCTTGTTTCCAGGGACCTGTAAGGACAGTGAGTGAATTTTTCTTGTGCTATATTGTGATTAAAAAAAACATTTTTTCTAGGGACAGAAAACTGTAGGTAGGGAGAGTGTTTTTTTTCTTTCACTCTGCAAGTCCTTGTTTCCAGGGACCTGTAAGGACAGTGAGTGAATTGTTCTTGTGCTATATTGTGCTTAAAAAAACATTTATTCTAGGGACAGAAAACTGTAGGTAGGGAGAGTGTCAGTTTCTTTCACTCTGCAAGTCCTTGTTTCCAGGGACCTGTAAGGACAGTGAGTGAATTTTTCTTGTGCTATATTGTGATTAAAAAAAACATTTTTTCTAGGGACAGAAAACTGTAGGTAGGGAGAGTGTTTTTTTTCTTTCACTCTGCAAGTCCTTGTTTCCAGGGACCTGTAAGGACAGTGAGTGAATTTTTCTTGTGCTATATTGTGATTAAAAAAAACATTTTTTCTAGGGACAGAAAACTGTAGGTAGGGAGAGTGTTTTTTTTCTTTCACTCTGCAAGTCCTTGTTTCCAGGGACCTGTAAGGACAGTGAGTGAATTTTTCTTGTGCTATATTGTGATTAAAAAAAACATTTTTTCTAGGGACAGAAAACTGTAGGTAGGGAGAGTGTCAGTTTCTTTCACTGTGAAAGTCCTTGTTTCAAGGGACAGAGAAGGACACCTGAAGGTAGCCCTTATTGCTTTTTTCCCATCTCCGTGCAGGCCATCTATTAGAATGTCTGGAAGGCAAACAAGGAGAGGCAGACAGTCAGGAGGCAATAAAAGAGGGCAAGCAGGCTCTGTGTCTGGGGGCAACAGTGCTGGTCGTGGACGCGGTGCATTGTCATCAGCACATGGCCATGGGACACGCTTGTCCTTCTTTTCGGCAGCTGGACATGTTGAGCCACATCATGCCGAAGACTTGGTAGAGTGGATGACCAAGCCCACCTCATCCTCCTCATCCTCTCTCACCCAGGCTCAGGGTACTGGCAAAGCAGCTGCCAAAGCGTCCTCTTCTCTGGTATCATTATCTTCATTAGTCAATCCTTCCCTAGACCCACCATGTCCTCCTCCTGAGGAGTCCCCCGAACTGTTTGAGCACAGTGTTGGGTACATACTCCAGGAGGATGCCCAGCGTTTGGAAGGATCTGATGATGATACCCAGCTAGAGGAAGGCAGCAGCGTGAGAGCAGAGCGAGGGGATGCTCAAGAAGGACACCAATCTGTCAGTCATGCTCCAGCAGCTGCAGCATACTGCCAGATTGGCTCCAGTGATGAGGAGGGAGGGGATGATGAGGTCACTGACTCCACGTGGGTGCCTAATAGGAGAGAGGAGGAGGAGGAGGATGAGGAGGAGGCACATCTCCAACGAGGCAGGATGCCCTTTGGTGGCCAGCGTAAGGGCAGTACACCGACGGAATCACACCGCAGAGCTCCGCCTGTGCAGGGCGCTGCCTCTGCCCGTCATTCAAAAAGTTCTTTGGTGTGGGCCTTTTTTGAGGCTAGTGCATCAGATCGCACAGCTGCTGTTTGCAACATATGTCTCAAGCGTATATCGCGTGGCCAAAACATCAGCCGCTTGGGTACCACATGCCTGACCAGACATATGTTGACCTGCCATGCAGCTCGTTGGCAAGCCTACCTCAAAGACCCACACCAAAGAACAAAGCGGACCTCTCCTTGCACCGCATCAGCTGGGATCTCCAACCCCACTATAACTTCAGTCCTCTCTGAAACATGCACTGAGAGGAATGAAGGTGTAGAATTAGGTGTGTCACAGCCAAGTACTTGCGCCCACTCTGCTAGCAGTACACCGACGTCCGATTCTAGCAGGCAAATTTCCCTGCCCCAGCTGCTGGACCGTCGAAAGAAGTTCACTCCCAGCCATCCACATGCCCAGCGGTTGAATGCTAGCTTGGCTAAATTGCTAGCGCTTCAACTGCTGCCTTTTCAGTTGGTAGACTCGGCCCCCTTCCGTGAGTTTGTGCAATGTGCGGTTCCTCAGTGGCAGGTTCCCAAACGCCACTTTTTCGCACGGAAGGCTATTCCGGCTCTCTACCGGCATGTGGAAGGCAATGTCTTGGCCTCGCTGGACAGGGCGGTCAGCGGTAAGGTGCATATTACCGCTGACTCATGGTCCAGCAGGCATGGACAGGGACGTTACCTTTCTTTCACGGCCCATTGGGTCACTCTTTTGGCAGCTGGGAAGGATTCAGGACAAGGTGCAGTAGTGTTGGAGGTTGTCCCACCGCCACGCCTCCAAAATGCTACTACTGGTTGTGACACACCTCTCTCCTCTACCCCCTCCTCTTCTTCTTCCTCCATGGCCTCTTCCTGTGGTTTGTCCTATGAACCAGCGGTGCTCCGTAGCCGTTCACGGGGCTACGCAAGTACGCAGGCAAAAAGATGCCATGCCGTGCTTGCGCTGGTGTGTTTGGGGGACAGAAGCCACACTGGGGCAGAGGTCCTGTCTGCTCTGCAGGGCCAGGCCGAGAGGTGGTTGACGCCACGCCAGCTTAAGCCAGGAATGGTGGTTTGCGACAATGGCACCAACCTCCTCTCCGCCCTCCGACAGGGACAACTGACCCATGTGCCCTGTGTGGCTCACGTCCTTAACCTGGTGGTGCAGCGCTTCTTGGGCAGGTACCCGGGCTTACAGGATGTCCTGAGGCAGGCCAGGAAAGTCTGTGTGCATTTCCGCAGATCTTATAATGCCAGTGCTCGCCTGGCTGAGCTGCAAAAGGAGTTGAACCTGCCCAAGAACCGCCTTATATGTGACATGCCCACCAGGTGGAACTCAACGTTGGCCATGCTGCAGCGGCTGCACACGCAGCAGAGGGCCATCAATGAGTACCTGTGCGACTACGGCACCAGGACAGGGTCAGGGGAGCTTGGTTTTTTTTCTCCACGCCAGTGGGGCATGATCAGGGATGCATGCACTGTCCTGGCACCATTTGAGGAGGCCACGAGGATGGTGAGCAGTGACAGTGCATGCATCAGTGACACTGTACCTCTTGTCCACCTGTTGGAGCACACGCTGCGTGGAATAATGGACAGGGCACTTGAGGCAGAACAGAGGCAGGAAGAGGAGAACTTCCTTGCCTCTCAAGGCCCCCTTTACCCAGACAGTGTTACTTCTGTCCCACCCATCGCACAGGAAGAGGAGGAGGAGGAGGAGGAGGAGGAGGAGGATTGTGTCAGCATGGAGGTGGAGGCTGGCACTCAGCATCATCAGCAGCAGTCTTTTAGGGATGATTTACAGTCCCAAGAAACCAGTGGACTTGTACGTGGCTGGGAGGAGGTGGCTGCGGATCATGTCGTCCTTAGTGACCCAGAGGACTCCGGAGCGAATGCCTCAGCAAACCTACGCTGCATGGCCTCCCTGATCCTGCAAAGTCTGCGGAAGGATCCTCGTATTCTTCGGATCAAGGAGAGGGACCATTACTGGCTGGCCACTCTCCTTGATCCACGGTACAAGGGTAAGGTTGCGGACCTTATGTTACCGTCGCAGAGGGAGCAGAGGATGAGACAACTCCGGGAGGCCTTGCAGAAAGGTCTGTGCAACGCGTTCCCAGAGACTGGGAGGTTGCAAACTCCTGGTCCTGGACAACGAGTTGCTGAGGCTTCGGCCAGTCAAAGAAGGAGCGGTGGGGAAGGTGGCCGTCTGACCGATGCGTTCAGACAATTCTTTAGTCCGCAGCCCCAAAGTATGATCGGTTCCAGCAACCATCGCCAGCGTCTGATAAACATGGTGCAGGAATATCTAGGGGCAAGGTCAGACTTGGACACCTTCCCCACCGAAAATCCTCTGGCTTACTGGGTCTTGAGGATGGATCACTGGCCAGAGCTTGCACAGTATGCAATTGAGCTACTGGCCTGTCCTGCATCCAGCGTTCTTTCGGAACGCACATTCAGTGCTGCTGGAGGATTTGTCACGGATCACAGGGTGCGCCTGTCCACCGACTCGGTTGATCGACTGACTTTCATCAAGATGAACCAGTCTTGGATCACCACCAGCTACCACACACCTGATGCTGATATAACAGACTAATTGATTTTAACATGTCACATCCCTTCAAGACTGATGCTGATGCTGAGTGCCTGTGCTGTTATGTTGACTGGCTATCCTCCTCCTCCGAGTCCTCAATGATACGATTGATGATGATAGCTTGGAAGATCATTTTTGTTTATGGGTGCCGCCACCAGTGCCTAACGCCCAATTTTTCAGCCCCTGTTTAACAGGGGCGTGTAATTACAATTTTTGAAGCAATACTTTGCAACAGGGCTCATTGCTGTACTCCAAGTACAGTATCTGTGAGGAGTTGCAGTGTTGTGCCACCAGTGCCTAAGGCCCAATTTTTCAGCCCCTGTTTAACAGGGGCGTGTCATTACAATTTTTGAAGCAATACTTTGCAACAGGGCTCATTGCTGTGCTCCAAGTACAGTATCTGTGAGGGGTTGCAGTGTTGTGCCACCAGTGCCTAAGGCCCAATTTTTCAGCCCCTGTTCAACAGGGGCATGTAATTACAATTCTTGATCTAATAATTCACAGCAGGGCCCATTGCTGCACCCACCAAGAGTAACTGTCAGGGCTTACAGTGTTGTGGCACCAGCACCACCATCAAAGGCCCAATTTTTACTACCACTGTTCAACAATTATATGTAATTAAAATTCCTGATATAATAGTTGACAGCAGGGCGTTCCAGCACCAACCAAGAGTAACTGTGAGTGCTTACAGTGTTGTGCCAACACCAACAACTAAGGGGCCTATTTCTGCAGAGTATATACGGCAGGTCCCTACTTTCAAACATCCAACTTACAAACGACTCCTACTTGCAAACGCAAGAAGACAACAGGAAGTGAGAGGAAATCTACCCCTAGGAAGGAAAATTCTCTCCTGTAAGAATAAATATGGGAGAAAGGTGTCTCCTCTGTACTGATGCTTTATCAGCAATCCTTGTTTCAAGAAAAACACCACATTTCAAAAACAGTTGTCATTGGGACGGAAAGTGAGGTGAAATGTTCTGAACAGGGGCACAGACAGCAAAACAAATGTTACAGGGGTGATAACCCTTACCTATGTTTTCCAAAAAGTTTAAAAATAGATTTTTGGTCTGGAGCTACACTTCAACAATGTACCTGTTCAAAATTACAAACAGATTCTACATAAGAACAAACCTACAGTCCCTGTCTTGTATGCACCGCCTGTATAGGGCTGTTCAGAGTATATAGGGCCTTTTTTATTTTATGTGCGGGGTTCCCCTTAATATCCATACAAGACCCAAAGGGGCTGGTAATGGGCTGGGGTAGGGGGGGGGGGGGGGTCATGGGGTAGCTATGCCATTTTTCTTAAAGAATTTCATCCATATTACCGGGACCAGACATTACATTAAAGCCGCAAGCAGTTTTAAATGGCTTTTTTTTCCTTTAGAAGTGTCATTTTGTGCAGGGACAGTTCTAAACACGGGAAACACGTGGCACTTCACAGGCATACTTTAGACACCCCCCAGGTACGATATTTAAAGGAATATTTGACTTTTTTTTTTCACTTTATGCATCATTAAAATGACTGCTCCCGAAAAACTACCGTTTTTAAAACTTCTTTTTGCATTGATACATGTCCCCTGGTGCACAACCCGGGTTCCCAAACCCTTTTTAGGACAATAACATGCATAATAGTTGTTATAATTAGCACTTTAGAATTCGAACGTTCGCATCCATTCTATTTAATAGGGTTCTAATGTTCGTTCGAACTTTCGGTCCGTTCGCGGGTTCTGGTGCGAACCGAACAGGGGGGTGTTCGGCTCATCACTAATAGTCAACTAATTAGTAAACCTCTACAACACAGGTTTGTGTAAGTTAGTGAGAAGATATGGTTTGATGGGGAAATTAGGGGACACCTTATTACTTCTGTACTTTTATTACTTCTTATTACACCTTATTACTTCTACACCTTATTACTTCTGTACTTTTATTACTTATTACACCTTATTACTTCTACACCTTATTACTTCTGTACTTTTATTACTTATTACACCTTATTACTTCTACACCTTATTACTTCTATACCTTATTACTGCTGTATTACTTCTGGCAATACAGCCAGCCCTCCTGTACTGGGCCCGGGCCCCATCAATTCATAAGGGGGACCCGGGCACCTGCTGAGCAGGACTGTACTGTCTTACTGCAGACACCAATCCTTTTCTGTCTTCCCCTGCAGCTTCTCCTCTTTCTCCCTCCAGCTGCACTGCAGGGGGATTGGTCCTAGCACATGTGCCCCTTCCATCTGCTGTCTAGGCCCCTGTGCCCCTTTTCCCCACAGCACTTCCGGCTTCCCTCCTCTCCTCTCCCACCGGAAGCTGTTATGGGCACACAGGGGGGTGTTTCAGGATGGAGGGTGGGAGAAGGGGTTGGTAAATATGTAATTTACTGGCCCCTTCTTTTTTCCAAATGAATACAGTGAGCAATCGGTACCAATCACTCCTGTGTCTATTCATTACTGAAACATAGTAAACTGAGGCTGCAGAGAAATGGACTAATAAATCTATGTCCTCAGTCACTTTAAACTGGGGGGGCCTGTCCTATCAAGTAGGCTGTATGGGGCCCTGTCAATTCTAACAGCAGCCCTGCTAACACCTATCTAACACCTCTCTAGGACGGTGCTACACACATTCAAGGAAAAACAGCATTTTTGCTTGCACATGATTGATGATGGAAGTCAACAGATCTGCCCCTCATTTACTAAGCTCTGAAGCAACCAAACACAGTCTCTTTGCCTTTGATAAATCAACCCCATTAAGAACAAGCGTATCTAAATTGTAATGTTAAACCATAACTGAAAGCACATCTGCACTCTATTACAGATAAGCAGCCACAGTTTGAGGAACTGAGAAACTGTGCATTACGATTACTGTGAGCATAGGTGTGCGCAGCCTATGGCATTAGGGTGTGCACCCCAAAGCTCAAGCACACACTACCAATCCCTCATGGTGTTCGTTCAGAAAGGGAAAGGGGCCACTAAATTAATTTTTTTCTGGCCCCTTCCCCCACTTATCCTAAAACATCCCACAGTAACAGCTGACGGGAGAGGAGGGAAGCTGGTAGTGCTGTGGGGGGGGGGGGGGACCAGATCAGTTGGTGGAATCTGTTCTGCACAGGGTGATTAGGGTGTGCCTGGGCACACCTGGCACACCCTGTGCACACGCCTATGACTGTGAGCTTGAAGCATTGTGCAATGCTGTGCAAAGTCTTCTGGCCCCGTTCGTATCTGCAAGCAGCACAAACTCACTTTCTTGCTCACTTTTTTTTTTACACATTGGCACTTGTTACTGATTATCACAAATCAAGTGAATGAACTGCCCTAACAAAAGTGCCAAAGAAGCTCCAAGACTTTTTTTGGAGTGGAGTGTGGCGCATTTTTTGATGGCACATTTTGGTGTAAATGAGCAGCAATATGCACATCTGCTACCGGCGCTTGGGGTGCGATTAACAACTAATGAAAGCGCAAGCATGACACTCATTTGCAGTGCTTTTCTGAAACGCGTAAAAACACGCATTTTCAGTGCGCTTTGTCACATGTTTAGAGACGTGCAGGTTTGAATGCAGCCTTTGAGACAATAACATAAAGACAGAAGTCAGTTATTTATACCAGCAGTAATTAAGGCGACCCTGTCCCTAAAAACCAAAAACAATAAGAAGAATAACGCTGATCTCCACTATTTTGAAGAACTGCACCTTCTCTAGAGGTTTTGGCATTCAAATCTCTTCAACGTTTTGGCTACCTGCTGCTCCGCACTGTGGTTCCATCTGCCTACCCCTGGCATCATTACCGTGTCCCTAGAGAGTAGACATGTGCATTCGTTTTCGTCCGTATGCATTTTCGCCAGAATTTCGGGTATTTTCATGATCGTTTTAACAAACGAAAACGAACGCACAGAATCCCAAATCCGAAATATCCGACATAAAAAAATGCTTTATTTTCATTTTCGTTGCTACAAAAGTTCGATATAGATAGGAGATTCGACATGACGCTGACAATAGCGATCTGTGTCTATCGAACCTGTGGTCGAATGTGCCTGACCTTAACTCTATTAGTCCAAGATTATTCTACATAGAGAGAAAAGGTTCGACATTATAGAGACAGTGTTGGGGTAGACCATTCCAGATGAACGACAAAGATTTGACGAAGCAGCGAAAACATACAAATGTCTGTCATTGAGGCTAGGTTCACACTGCTGCAAATTCAAAGTCGCACGATTTTACCGCGATTTCGCGGCCGCGATATTGCCGTGATTCACGCCCGCGATTTCTGGGAATGCCAGTCTATAGAGCTGAATTTGCATCGCACATGGATCAAACTCGCACAGGACCCTTTTTTCCCGCAACTTATATTCGCAACGCATTGATGTAAATGGCACTAATGTTAAACTATGTAATTCAAATGACTTGCGAATTTGAGAAATCGCAACGGCTCAAATTCGCAAATAGAATTCGCAGCAGTGTGAACCGGGCCTCAAGACTTATGGTGTCTGTCGAAAGTTCTAAGAAGATTCGACAAGCAGCTAAACTATACGACGCCGCAATCTTACATTTCCGGTCAAAGAATTCTAATGTTGGTTGACTAGTAATAATAATTTTCAGTGGCGGCTGGTGCTCAAATTTTTTGGGGAGGCGCAAACAAACTGAAAAAATAAATAAATCATCAATTGCCGCCACTGTGCCCATTAAACGCAGCCACTGTGCCCAAACGCCACTAGTTTGTCCCCAAATGCAGCCAGTTTGTCCCCAAATGCAGCCAGTTTCCCCCCTATATGCAGCCAGTTTCTCCCCCATAATGCAGCCAGTTTCTCCCCCATAATGCAGCCAGTTTCTCCCCCATAATGCAGCCAGTTAATCCCCCCATAATGCAGCCAGTTTCCCCCCATAATGCAGCCAGTTTCTCCCCCATAATGCAGCCAGTTTCTCCCCCATAATGCAGCCAGTTTCTCCCCCATAATACAGCCAGTTTCTCCCCCAAATGCAGCCAGTTTCTCCCCCATATGCAGCCAGTTTCTCCCCCATAATACAGCCAGTTTCTCCCCCATAATGCAGCCAGTTTCTCCCCCATAATGCAGCCAGTTTCTCCCCCATAATGCAGCCAGTTTCTCCCCTATATGCAGCCAGTTTCTCCCCTATATGCAGCCAGTTTCTCCCCCATAATGCAGCCAGTTTCTCCCCCATAATGCAGCCAGTTTCTCCCCCATATGCAGCCAATTTCTCCCCCAATATACAGCCAGTTTCTCCCCCATAATGCAGCCAGTTTCTCCCCCATAATGCAGCCAGTTTCTCCCCCATAATGCAGCCAGTTTCTCCCCTATATGCAGCCAGTTTCTCCCCTATATGCAGCCAGTTTCTCCCCCAATATACAGCCAGTTTCTCCTCCATAATACAGCCAGTTTCTCCCCCATATGCAGCCAGTTTCTCCCCCAATATACAGCCAGTTTCTCCCCCATAATGCAGCCAGTTTCTCCCCCATAATGCAGCCAGTTTCTCCCCCATAATGCAGCTAGTTTCTCCCCCCTAATGCAGCCAGTTTCTCCCCCATAATGCAGCCAGTTTCTTCCCCATAATGCAGCCAGTTTCTCCCCCATAATGCAGCCAGTTTCTTCCCCATAATGCAGCCAGCTTCTCTCCTATATGCAGCCAGTTTCTCCCCTATATGCAGCCAGTTTCTCCCCTATATGCAGCCAGTTTCTCCCCCAATATACAGCCAGTTTCTCCCCTATATGCAGCCAGTTTCTCCCCTATATGCAGCCAGTTTCTCCCCTATATGCAGGCAGTTTCTACCCCAATATACAGCCAGTTTCTCCCCCATATGCAGCCAGTTTCTCCTCCAATATACAGCCAGTTTCTCCGCCATAATACAGCCAGTTTCTCCCCCATAATGCAGCCAGTTTCTCCCCCAATAATGCAGCCAGTTTCTCCCCCATAATACAGCCAGTTTCTCCCCCATAATGCAGCCAGTTTCTCCCCCATAATGCAGCCAGTTTCTCCCCCATATGCAGCCAGTTTCTCCCCCATAATGCAGCCAGTTTCTCCCCTATATGCAGCCAGTTTCTCCCCCATATGCAGCCAGTTTCTCCCCTATATGCAGCCAGTTTCTCCCCTATATGCAGCCAGTTTCTCCCCTATATGCAGCCAGTTTCTCCCCCAATATACAGCCAGTTTCTCCCCTATATGCAGCCAGTTTCTCCCCCATATGCAGCCAGTTTCTCCCCCATAATGCAGCCAGTTTCTCCCCTATATGCAGCCAGTTTCTCCCCTATATGCAGCCAGTTTCTCCCCCAATATACAGCCAGTTTCTCCCCTATATGCAGCCAGTTTCTCCCCCATATGCAGCCAGTTTGTCCCCCATAATGCAGCCAGTTTCTACCCCAATATACAGCCAGTTTCTCCCCCATAATTCAGCCAGTTTCTCCCCCATAATTCAGCCAGTTTCTCCCCCATAATGCAGCCAGTTTGTCCTCATAATACAGCCAGTTTCTCCCCCCCAGCCCTGCACTTACCTTCCTCGAGTCAGCGCCGTCCTTCTTCCGTCCTCGATATCTTCTCCCGCCCTCGATGTCACTTCAGCCAATCAGGTTACCGGTAACCAGACCCGGTGAACCTGATTGGCCAGGGAACGCACCCCTGTGCGTCCTCTCATTAGGTATTTAGAAGCCGATTACAGCCCTCAGGCTGTAGTCGGGAAGCCTATCAGAGCCTGCTGGCTCTGATAGGCACTTCTAAAGGCCAATCAGACGCTGTGATTCAGATGGCCGGCGCTCAAGGGGCCGGCCATCTGAATAGTGGGCGGCAGCAATACATAGGTTCATGCAATGCATGAACCTATGTATTGTTGTGGTGAGTGACGGCCGGGCGCAGAAGCGAGCAGTAGCGGCGCTTCTGCGCCCACTATGGTCGCGCCGCCATGTGTAAAAAAAAGACATAAAAAAACCCCAAAAAAAACTCTTAAAGGGCCCGTTTTTTTTTTGTTGTTTTTTTGTGACCACAGGAGGGGGGGGGGCGGCGCCCGGGCGCCCCCTATGTACCGGCCGCCACTAAATATAATTATTACTAGTGTCATACAACATTAGAATTCTTCTATAGCTTGTAGGCGGAACATTCGACCTGGAAATGTACGATTGCGGCATCGTACAGTTTAGCTGCTGCGTTACATCTTCTTAGAACATTCGACAGACACCATAAGGCTTCAATGACATGTAGCGGGGTCCCTATCTTAGGGGGTTGTTATGCCTAAATTTAGGGGTGACCTGAGCGGTAGTTGGCTCGGGTCTTCTAATTATTTGGACTCTGCCTTGCTGCTGTGTTACCTGGCATGCAGTTCCCCTTTAGGCGTATAGGTGGTGTTGTCACTTATACCCGGGGTTGAACCACAGGTGATGGAGTGGCTATTGGATGTACTCTCTCGGCTGCCGTGCGGTGGGTGGTTCCGGCCTGCTGTGCAGGCCGGGAGAGGATATATAAGGGGCAGACGCCATTGTTCTGGGTGGTAGTACCCAGGGACCTGCACCCGGAGGAGTTTGCCCCTCTAAGGGGGGGTGCGCCCAACTTTGACTGAGGAGTCTCGGGCACCTTCGGCCTGAGACTGCGGAGTTCCAGGTAGGCCGAGTACCTTCAACTGGGTCTACAACCAGAAAGGAAACCTAGGGAGCCCAGGTGAGGGCAACCGCTCTGGCATAGAAGAAACCGGGGGAGGATCGGTCCCATTAAGGAGGCGAGTAATACAGTATTGCTGTCTCGGGAGAGGCCTGGTGACCTGTCGGAGGGAAGGATTCCTTTCATCGCAGACTGCCCTTGTGGAGTGTAGTTACTAAAGGAGGGATCTTCTTGACTTGTCCTTGGAGGGGACTAACTCACTGTTCGAGCTTCATGCCGGTTGCTAGTGCTATTGAGTGACTATCCGGGTGAGCTGTACCCACTCGGGACCGAGTAGCGACGAAGCCACGAGTGTGCCTAAATCCATTCTATTCTGCTAACCCCTTTTCTCTCTTCAACTCTTTGGTTACTCAAGCAATTAAGTGAAAGTAAACTCTTGTTGGAGTTGAAATGTTGTGTGGACATTGACCTTCTTTGGGAAAGGTAAAGACTTGCCTCTATAATCTAGAGGGAAGAACCAGTGAAGGGAAGCAACTTGCTGCGGGACCCAAATACATAACACCGTCCGACCTCTAATCCAGAGGACGCGGGCATGTGGCATGGTGTGTCTGATCCCCTGAAAGGAAGGTAAGGGGAAAAAGGATCTGTGTGCTACACGTGGGGGCTCGAGTCCGGGATTCTGCAGCTGTTTTCTGGGAGCTGGACTTTACTTTTCCCGCGTGGCCCTTTGGAGGTCGGCCATTTTTTTGAAAAATTGGACTGCGCCACAAGTAAGAGAAAGGGAAGTACAGGCCTAGCGGTATTTCCAACTGCGTAGTTCGTGGGCGTGTGTCAGAGAAGTCACCTTGCCGGACGTGCTGTTCGTTGCCTTGGGGCGCGTGCGCCGACGCAAGCTGCTGTTGTGCGCTCTCCTGTGCGCGCGGGTGCGTGTGCGCACGTGCCGCGTGCGCTCGCGAGTGCGCCGATGCGCGCCAAACGGCCTATTTAAATCTCTGGAACACTTCAGCCCGGTGCTGTCTGATCTGCAGCTCCCTGTGTACCTTGCCCCTGCTGTTTGCCTGAAATCTGACCCTCTGACCACCCGGCTTGTTACTTGGACTTCTCCTGCCTTCCGCCTGCATCTGACCATGGCTTGCCCTTGACCCTGAACCTGTCTGCTCCTCTGTACTATGTTGCCTGACCGTTGCCAAACCCTGCCTGTTATTTGACCATTCTGTGTTGCTCCTGCTCAGCTTCACCCTCCAGCATCCCTGCCTGCCTGTCTGCAGCCTTTGAGGCTCATCTCCCCTTCTGCATCTGGATCCTGAGCCGTCTTCCAGCAAATATCCACCAGGCTCTCTTACCCTTCTGTACTCAAGTGCCTCCTGTCTGCACTACCAGGGGCCGCAAGTCGGATCCGTACGGGGGACCTTCCTCTGCTCCGTTGGGCTCGTCGACCAGGTACGTGTAAGTCTGACAGTGTGTCTCAATGTCTGGAAAAGCCCGCAAGTTGCGTGCAGAAAAGGAGAAAATGGGAGGAGCCCCCGCCAAGTGTGTGTTCCACGTGGTGCGATTGGCACCAAAGAGACAGTACTGATTAAACGATTGATGAGGCAACATGTCTACTGCTCCATGGATGTCTGCTTCACCGGGATCTCGTGTTCTTTTACCCGGCTCAACCATGGACATTGCCCCTGTTATAGCCTCCCTGACGGATACAGGGATTCGGCTAAAGCCCCGAGGTCGGTTTGCCCTCTATACATGCAGAGATGCAGAGGCCTTGGGCATGATCTGTTTGAAATGCCAGGGACTGGTCTTACAGCTCCGCCCTTTCGGGAGATGTACCCGCTGTGGGGAGTTCCTCTTTGAGGTAGAACAGCCAACGGAGGTGCCGAAAGTCTACCGTGTCAACTGTATCTCAGGTGCTGTTTCTCCTGAGGAGGAAATGTGTGTTCCCACAGCCATGCCCACGCACACTACCGCGGAGATAGTAGAAGTGAAAACTGAAGTTCGGGCCATCAAGGAGCTTGAGGCCGAAAACCCAGCGGATGCTGCTTCTGCTGCAACGGGATCCTCCCTTCCACCTGCAAAAAGGAATGTAGGATACGTAAAGGCTTCTCGCGGCCGCGGTCGAGGCCCACCCCAGCGCCTGCCTGAACCGGATCACCCAGTCAGAGGGATCTCCAAGTGATCCACGGAGAGGGAAGGTAAGGAGGCTGGGGGCACTTCAGTAAAAAGTTTGCCGGGGAAAGGAAAGAAACTCAGTGTCCGTTCCATATGGGATAATTGGGTGCCTGACCCGCAGGAACTTTTAAAAATAAAAGAGTCAGTGTTGACCAGGAACTATATGCCAGAAGAGGAATGTGACACCTCGGACATAGACTCTTCTTCTGACATTGGTGATGACTTCGAGATAGATGGTATTTTTTTTAGAAAGGGATGGGACAAAACCCTGTTGTCCGCACCCCGTAGCATAAAAGAGGGTTCACCTATGGACTCTGGGGAAACCGCACCTCGGGTGGAAGCCCCTATTCTTGCTGGAGAAGCTGTTCAAGTGCCCGCTTTGCATGCTCCGGTGTCTCCCGTGCCTGCTGTTCCGGAGGCCCGTTCCCCATTGAGGCCGCCTATGCCACAGTTAGAGCCCGTGCGCCCCCGCGGAACTCCGGATGCAGTTGTTTTGCCAGGAGCTGGAGATCGGGCGACTATGCCGCCTTTGGCCCGACTACAACGGCTCTTGCATCGGAAGGTTGCTATAGACTATGGCTGGGAGTATCCGTACGTTCCAAAGAACTTGTTGTTTGAAATTGAAGCCTACAGAGAACGTTGGTACAGTGACTTTGTTTGGGACCACTTGGAGGTAAAGAAAGGTCATAGGTACTTTAAATGTTCGGCCGTGATGACCGAGAGATATAAAGGATGCCGGAAAGATTGGACTCTTGGTCGACACATATACGCAGATCGGGTCGTGATCTGTAGCAAAGACAGAGACGATGTGATCTATTCCATAGAGACTTTGGATAAGGACTGGAAGTCTCTTGTTCTCCCTGACCCCAGTTTTTACCTCTAAAGTGGGACTTGTATTTTTATTTATTTCTATCACCACTTCAGGGACAATGCCTTGAACTGCTGTGCTTGACTCTATGCCCAGGGAGCTTACTCTCTGGAGGTTTGGGGGACAACATTTTTTCTGTTCCTTCCCTCTTTTGAAAAAAAAAAGAATTGAACTTTGGGGTAGAGTTAGTCAGGGCCAAGCTGGAAGCTGCTGTGATCCACAAAAGAGAATCTTGTGTTGTGGTGCACCTATACACACTTATAATGATAGGATGTTTATTGTGTGCTATGTTTTTCTTCTTTCCCATGCAGGAAGATCATCAAGCAACTACACCGGAGAATGGGTGGTATACAGTTGTGATAGGATGATGGGTGGGATTGTTAAAATGTGTATTGAAAACTGTTTCTGTCCTTCTTCCCTTTTCTATAATTCCAGGCTTTGATTCGGGCACCAACTCTTTGTATATAGTTCCAGCAATAAATTTGCGCCTGCTCAGGATTGAGTAAGCGGATTTATTTCAGACACTGGGGACAGTGTCTCTTTAAGGTAGGGGTGTATGTAGCGGGGTCCCTATCTTAGTGGGTTGTTATGCCTAAATTTAGGGGTGACCTGAGCGGTAGCTGGCTTGGGTCTTCTAATTATTTGGACTCTGTCTTGCTGCTGTGTTACCTGCCATGCAGTTCCCCTTTAGGCGTATAGGTGGTGTTGTCACTTATACCCATGGTTGAACCACAGGTGATGGAGTGGCTATTGGATATCCTCTCTCGGCTGCCGTGCGGTGGGTAGTTCCGGCCTGCTGTGCATGCCGGGAGAGGATATATAAGGGGCAGACGCCATTGTTCTGGGTGGTAGTACCCAGGGACCTGCACCCGGAGGAGGAGTGTGCCCCTCTAAGGGGGGGTGCGCCCAACTTTGACTGAGGAGTCTCGGGCACCTTCGGTCCGAGGCTGCGGAGTTCCAGGTAGGCCCAGTACCTTCAACTGGGTCTACAACCAGAAAGGAAACTTAGGGAGCCCAGGTTAGGGCGACCGCTCTGACATAGAGGAAACCGGGGGAGGATCAGTCCCATTAAGGAGGCGAGTAATACAGTATTGCTGCCTCAGGAGAGGCCTGGTGACCTGTCGGAGGGAAGGATTCCTTTCATCGCAGACTACCCTTGCGGAGTGTAGTTACTAAAGAAGGGATCTTCTTAACTTGTCCTTGGAGGGGACTAAGTCACTGTTCGAGCTTCATGCCGGCTGCTAGTGCTATTGAGTGACTATCCGGGTGAGCTGTACCCACTCGGGACCGAGTGGCGACGAAGCCACGAGTGTGCCTGAATCCATTCTATTCTGCTAACCCCTTTTCTCTCTTCAACTCTTTGGTTACTCAAGCAATTAAGAGAAAATAAACTCTTGTTGGAGTTGAAGTGTTGTGTGGACATTGACCTTCTTTGGGAAAGGTAAAGACTTGCCTCTATAATCTAGAGGGAAGAACCAGTGAAGGGAAGCAACTCGCTGCGGGACCCAAATACATAACACCGTCCGACCTCTAATCCAGAGGACGCGGGCATGTGGCATGGTGTGTCTAATCCCCTGAAAGGAAGGTAAGGGGGAAAAGGATCTGTGTGCTACAGACAGATTCGACCTTAATTAATTCAGTTTTTTAGACGAATGCATTTTTTAACGAAACAAAATAAATAAAAACGAGTTTCGTGAGTAACTAAAATAATTAATTATTCGGACGAAAACAAAATTCCGAAACAAAATATTTTAGTGTGCACATGTCTACTAGAGAGCTGTAGTGATGTATTTGCCATTGGGTGGGTCCATAGTGTACAAAGGGAGCCACAGGAGATGACACACCAGGAAGAGTCAGATGCTGATGATTCTTCACCTGGTGTAGCTCTGCAGGGAAGCGAAAATTGGAGTCACAGACGGTGTGACTTGGGGGTATTATTATTCTCATTTACATGCTGGGAGTCTTATTAAAGCAGAGTTCCACCTAAAAGTTTAACCTGTTTGAGATTTTTAGTTTTGTAGCGGGGTGCTCAATTTAGGGGAAGTGTTTGAGTGGTAGTTAGGCTCAAACACAATAATTGTCAGGGTTTTATCACCCATTTTTATACACAGGGAGAGTGTCAGTGTATAGTTCCCTGTGGCCTGCAGGTGGTGCTGCCATGGTAGGCCAGGGTTGAACCGCTGATACAGTGCTGTGCCTTGTGTGTCCCTTCTCAGCAGCCATACGGTGGGTGTGGTAGGCCTGCTGTGCAGGATATAAAAGGGGCAGACGCTGCCTGTTCGGTGTCTCCGATTCGTCGTCCACCCCAGGAGGGTGTGTGTGTGTTCCTGTCCGTCCTGGGCACCTTTGGCCCAGGGGCGGAGATCGGTGGATCAGTCCCAGGCACCTTTAGTCCTGGGGCTGCAGCAAAGGCCTGGGCCCAGCACCTTCGGCTGGAGCCCATCAAGGATCGAGGAATCTCAGGGTGCCGTCTTGCGAGGGGACCCGCATCCTAGATGAGGAGGCCGGGGGAGGAACCGTTTCGAGGGACTGGTGTGGAAGTCACAGTGAAAGAAGGGTCCCGGTAACTCTCTGGAGGGATGTCTTCTCCTTAGCAGAGGCCAAGTTGACCAGGTCTGTGGCAGAGACCAAGTTCACCAGGTCTGTGGCAGAGACCGGGTTCACCAGGTCTGTGGCAGAGACCAAGTTCACCAGGTCTGTGGCAGAGACCAAGTTCACCGGGTCTGTGGCAGAGACCTTGGGTAAGGTTCGAGCACCATTTTGGCTGCTAGTCCCAAGCAAGGGAGACTATCCAGAGGGGCTGAGTCTGCCTGAGAATCTGAGCAGTGAAGTGATTACGTTTGTGCCTGGACCTCCTCCACACCTTATTCTGTCCTGTCTTTTTGCTCCAACCTTTATTATCAGAGACTGTTTTATAAGAAAATAAACTCTACGTTGGAGTTGCAGCTGGTGTGGACCTTGAAGTTACTGGGGGAATACAAGGACTTATCTTTATTCAACATAGAGCTGAGAAACATTCTCTGACTTTCTGACTGTGGAGACCCATCAACAACACCGCTCAACCTCTTCACACAGGAGGGTACGGGCTTGTGGTGCGGTGTGCCCCTTCTTCCTGCGAGGAGCCAAACAAGGCAGGTAAAAGGGGGTCTGTGCGCTACAGTTTATTACTATTTTAAGTGATAAAAGTTTCTGAAATATATATGAAACACATGAATGTTATAATGTAATAGTAATGTTAGTTTCTGAAGGTTACTGACAGAGGACAGAGAAGAGTCATTTGCTGTGTATATATTTCTATTCTGAGTTACTATATCAGTATACGATGGGTGGAGTTTTATAACTTAACCATACACTAAATCCACATAAGAATATATGCAAGAATGGGTGTTAAGCCTCGTACACACAAACGAGTTTCTCAGCAAAAACCAGCAAGAAACTTGCTGGCAGAGATTTCTTGCCGAGAAATTCGTTCGTGTGTATGGTTTCTCGTCAAGAAAAGCGACAAGAATCTCGATGAGAAAATAGAGAACCTGCTCTCTATTTTCTCGTCGAGATTCTCGTCAGCCTGTTTCTCGACGAGAAAATTGTGTGTGTGTACACTTACCTGTCCTCCGGGAAGCTCGCGCATGCTCGAAATGACTTCGACGCATGCGCGGTAGCTTCCTAGGCATAGGTAGGGTGAACCAAGATGGCGGCGACGGCATCGAATGTGACGAGCACATGCTCGTTGTATTCGATGACGTCACCGCGTACGCTCCATTCAAAGAACCGCGGGTTCTTTGAAACAAGCGTGTGTACACTCGGCCGGGACAAGTTTCTTGTCCAAGAATCTCGTCGAAAAAAACGACATGTTTTTTTCAACGAGAATCTCGGCCGTGTGTACGAGGCATAACTCTCGTAAAGTGCTGACTTTATGATACAGTATAAGAATCCAAGAGAGTTGAATAGCTAGTTAGGAAGATAGGGAAGGAAACCTACACTATGGAGAATGTAACATCTGATATCTCTTCCTCCTTCTGGAGCTATCACCATACCATATGTTACCAGATGTCACTATGTAAGTCTTGTCTTTGCTATGTGACGAATAAACAACTTTTCTTGAAGTATTGTACAAGCTAAGGATTCTTCAATTTCTACTATGAAACAAATTCCTAACAGAACCTCTCCTTATCTGATTCCCCCCCCCCCCCCCCACCTCCAGTGCCACATTTGGCACCTTTCGGGAGAGAGGGGGGAACTGGGGACCTGTTTTTGAGAGGTCCATTTCCCCACTTCTGGCGGACGCTGTCGCGGCAAATGTTCACCCCCCCCTTCTCCTCCCCCTGCCATTCTCCTCCCCCCAGGCCATTCAGGAAATGCAGCTCGCTTCGCACATGCGAAGTAGGGACATCGCTGTGAAAGCGCAAGGCTTCACTGCCAGGTTCCCTTACCGGCTATGGTGACGGCAGCACCCATTGCGGTGCTGACATCGCTGGACTCCAGGACAGGTAAGTGTCCTAATATTAAAAGTATGTGTAGCTGCTGACTTTTAATTTTTGGAGGTAAAGGCAGAACTCTGCTTTAATATCCTTATTTTTTTCTGCTACATAGACATTAAAAATATTTTTATTTCTCATCAATACATAACCAGGAATTCTGCTTTAAAGTGATTGTAAAAGTTACATTTTTTTTTTTAAATAACAAACATGTTATACTTACCTGCTCTGTGCAATGGTTTTGCACAGAGCCGCCTTGATCCTCTCCTTCCGGGGCCCCAGCCGGCGCTCCAGGCCCCTCCTCTTCATTGTGTGCCCCCAGGGAAAGCCGATTTCCCTGGGGGCACCCGTGCATGCTCGCTCCCGAGTCCCGCTGCTGCATCAATTGTTCTGCCCCATCCCCCACTCGGGTGCCACAGCTTTTGATTGACAGCAGTGGGAGCCAATGGCTCCTGCTACTATCAATCTGTCCAATGAGGAGAGAGACAGCGGCTGGAGCCGCTGGGCTTCAGCACATCGCTCAATCAGATTTGGCTCAGGTAAGAAAATGGGGGGGGGGGGGAGAGCTGCAGCACAGAAAGTTTTTCCCCTTAATGCATAGAATGCAAAGAAAAACCTTAAGGTTTTACAAGCACTTTAAATATTACTCATTGACCTAACTCCTATTTTAGCATCATGATTATACCTAAATCTATAATTTACTACTACATAATTATATCATTGGATTGGCCGGTCCTTATTCATCAAGCTTAAATAGTATTTAAAAGTGTATGCCCAGCTATTTTTATTTTGAGTATTAATGGGGAAGGCTTAGGAACCCAGTCAGGTTTTTACCGCTATCTGTTTTTCTGGACCAGACGTAAGGGGAACTCTTCAACAGGAACACAAAAATAAAAATGATTTTCTATAGTAGACTGGAAAAGGACTAGAACCCCTGTTAGGTTTTTATTTTGTATTATTATTTCTATGCCCCCTGTTGCAGTTTTTCCCTCCTGTTGTCACCAGGACAGGAAGTGAGGAGAAATCTCTCTAAGGCCCCTTTTACACTGAGGCGTATTTCAGGCGTTTTTGCGCTAAAAATAGCGCATAAATAACGCCTGAAATACTCCTGCCCCAGCATTCTCAATGTGAAAGCCCGAGGGCTTTCACACTGAGGCGGTGTGCTGGCAGGAGACAAAAAAAATCTCCTGCAAGCCGCATCTTTGGAGCGGTGAAGGAGCGGTGTGTATACCGCTCCTTTACCGCTCCTTGCTATTGAAATCAATGGGACACCGCGGTAATACCGCTGTAGCCGCGGTTTGCGGGTGGTATTAACCCTTTTTCGGCCGCTAGCGGGGGTTAAAACCACACCGCTAGCGGCCGAATTTTGCGGTAAACACAACGGTATAGCGGCGCTGAAAATCGCGCCGCTATACCGCCACCGCATATGCCCGCCCCAGTGTGAAAGGGGCCTAACGGAGCTCCTGAAAGCAGGAAAAACACAGCAAAAGTTCTTATCCTTCTCCACTCTACTCAAAACTAGGAAAAAAGTCATGACATACATTTTAACCCTTTACCAAACAATTTTTTTTTCCCACACATTATAATATATGCCAGTTATTGGCTTGAAAATTTAAAATTAGTCTATTAAACTACATGTTTTATAAAAGTAAAGGACCTATAGAAGAAAATATGGTAGTTTGGAAAATCTGGATGTTTGTGAACATTTTTATTACATCTCATATTTGTTTAGGTATATTTATTCAGAGGGTGTGTGGCTGTAGATATAAGGCATGTTCTCATTACATTTGCTCAGATCTAATAGAAGTTGGAAGCAGATGTTGGTATTAGCAGGTTATTGAATCATGCGCTTGGAAGCTTGTTGTATGCAGAGACTACTTTACTTTCATGGAGAATGTCTTTATCATGGAACAGCGTTAGGAATATGACACAGGAACAAGGAGGATTCAAGTAAATACACTGAACATAGACAGAACATCCTGTTATTACTTTGTACCATAGAATACACACTATCATTCTGCAGTGCCACCTGCTGGATAGAAAGGTATAATGCATATATGTATAGTTCACATTATAGAAAGCTACTTTACATTACATGCTGTTGTTCTTCCAACACCCCTTCTCAACAGCATGTGCTTTGTCAAATTACATTTAGCTTCTTCTGGAAATAATTATGATGTTCCTTCGACAAAGGCTTCGTGAGTGCATCAGCATTCATCTCCTCTAATGGGCAATATTGAATGTCAATAACACCTTGCTTTTGATTGGCCCTAAGTAGGTGATACTTGACATTAATGTGTTTGGTTCTAGGATTGACCCTTTCTGATTGAGGAAGCTTTATACATTCCTGGTTGTCTTCAAAAATGGGAATTGGTTTTGACATGTTTATCCCAATTTCCGCAAAAAATTGACAAATCCATATAGCTTCTTGACATGCGTGTGCTGCTGCAATGTACTCTGCTTCAGTTGAAGACAGAGCGACAGTTGCTTGCTTTCAACTAGACGAACTTACGGTCCCCATAATGGAAGATGAACTCACTTGTGGATTTGCGGTCTGTGCAGTCTCCGGCCCAATCAGCATCCACATACCCGACCTGTTTTGGATTGGATGTTGATGGTATCCGTAACCTCATCTGAATTGTTCCTTTAAGGTATTGCATCACTCTTTTTATTGTGTTTCAGTCATGCTGACAGGGAGCTGAGACCTTCCTACATAGTATGTCCACTGCTGCAGCTATGTCTGGTCTTGTCACAGTGGCAACATATAGCAGCTTAATGATTGCTCTGCGATACATGTCATTGTTGTGTAGCAAGCTTTCTGTTTCATTGCTCTTTTGATAGCCTGGTTCTATAGGAGTTTTCACTTCCTTTGCATCTTGCATTAGGAATTGTTCCAAGATTTTAGAGATTTTCTAGGACTTATTGAGGAGATAACTTCAATCTTTTTTCTCTCTGTTTGGATTCCCAGAGAGTAGCTAATGTTCTCTAGCTCTTTGATTTCAAAATTTTCTTTCAGCTTGTGAACTTATAATCCCCTTCTTGTTCAAAACAGGTTATAATGTTATCAACATAGATAAGGATGTATATCCATCTGCCTTCTTGATTTTTATAGTAGAGACTGGGGCAGTGGTGTAGTTAGGTGTTGTGCTGCTCTAGGCCTGACTAAATGATTGCGCCCCCAATTTAAATGTGACCAACCCCTTCCTGTTGAAGACCCACCCTGTCATCTGTAAACCACACCCTTTCTTCTTTAGGCTCCACCTCTTCTTCTCTGTACATTAAAAGTGTGTACCCAAGTGCAGCCTCACCAGTGCCCAATAAGGATCTCCAATTTCATTCTAATTGTACCTGGCCTGGGGGTTCCCCTTGTCCTCCTCTCAACAAAGAGCCCGGGCCAGGAGGAAGTTGCGATATGTAAGGATGCAGCGGAGGAAGGTAGGCGGAGAATTAGGCAGATGCATGACACACACTTACACTTCTCAGCTTTTGTCTAAAAAAACTTCTTAGGAACACAGTGGATGGATGGGAAGGCATCGGCTATTGGCAGCTACCGTATCTTCTTCTGGCTGCTGGGCTTTAAACTTCTCGCCCACACATCCAGGGCCATCTTAGTAGCATTGTGGGAAACTGGGCAAAGTAATGCACAGGGGCCCCTACAAGTCTGCCATAATTTATGCACCTACTCTCAAGAATTTCAACCCACTACTACTAAATGCAACCCATTCAAATAAAAGTGTCCATGCTGCAGCATTTAGGGGTTTAATACAGGTGGTGAAGAGGCAGCATATTGCTTCCTGACTGTCTGTGTTATGGAAATATGGCTATACGCTACACGTAATCCATATGTAGCGGCCTCACCCTCTCTTCTTCTTTATCGGTTTTACACACCAACTCATGTCTAGGGGTTGTGAGAGTGAGATGCGCCACGGCCCATGTCCTCCCCATTGTAGTAGGGAGGTGAAGGCCACTTCCTGATGTTTCCTCGGGCCGGTGTGTTCTGTGAATGCACTGAGTCTGTAACCACAAGCTCACCCGCCTCCCCTTTGCTTCCAGTAACTGGAGTTCACACACCGAAGAAAGGTCCAACACTTGTTTATTTGGCACTCCAATAGCAAAGCACGATAAACAGTTCTTATTGCAGCAGACTGGTTGGGACCTATAACCTTTCCAACGGTGGGATGAGCAGATCGAGGCACTTCCTAAAGTTTAAGTTCTAAAGATAGGGTCTCTTCTAGCAACCACTATGAACAGCAATGGAGCCCTCTTCGATACGCTGTGGCCCCTATCAGGGGATGTGTCCTCCCAAGAGAGTTCCCAGAGGCCCACCGTCACCGGGTTGGTGCTGCTCCGGGTCTTCAGTGGGTAACCTCCCCGGCCTCCTCACCTCAGGTACGAGTCCCTCCGCTCAGGGACCCTCGGACAGTCCACTCTAGCGGGACCCAGTCGAAGGTACTGGGCCCCAGGCCTCCTCGATAGTACCTCACCCCAGGCTAAAGGTGCCTGGGATGGACGCCAACATGACTCCGGACCAGGCCATGGGCACCTGGACCAGACTCCTGGATCTCCCGCACCCAGGCCTAAGGGCCCTGGGTGCGGACCGCAGCCCTCCTCCTCCGAGGACCTCCTTCTCCGCCAGACGACGACGACGACCACGACCGCGTGGTAAGGGCGTCTCCCCCTTTTATCTCCTCCCTTCAACGGCCCGGCGGGTTCCCCGCCCCAGCCATACCATCTTCGGGAAGGGACAAAACAGGGAGCACTGCGAAGATGATTCTACCTGAAGCCTGTGGGTACCTCGCCACCCACAGGCAAAGGAGAATATTACATCCTCCAATCCTCCACGAGATAAAAAGGGGTCTGAATCCTAACACAATTATACACCTGGGTCACACTATTGCCCAGGTGTATCCCATCTATTTGAGGACCCCGCTACACATATCTCCTGTGCTAATAAGCACCCTTTCAACACATTTCACTCTAATGGTATAATGCATCTTAAAATCACTCTATTTCCCGCATATCCCCAAATCAACAGACATGACCACCATGTTTACGTCCACAGTACCATGCTCCTCTCGGCCTCTACCGAGCACAGCACTTGGTTTTTATTCACCGACCACAAAAGGAATGACAAACAGGAAGTCATGGCCCCAACAGCCAATCGCTTCCTCCCTGGGAAATGACCTCAACACAGGAAATGACCTCAACACAGGATATGACCTCAACACAGGATATGACCGTCAGCATGGATCCCATTCAATACTACTCATTAAGCTGGTATTTAGTGAGGATCATTCTATTTGTTCTTGCAAACTTGAGAAGATCTGCGGGGACAGTGCTACTGCTGTTGTCAATATATGGTACAAGTACAACGACAAGGCAGATATCAATATCCTCTTATAAAAGCAGATATGTATCCAAAAGGGATAGCGTAGCCACAACAGAGGCTTTCTCTTATGCGGACTTCGCTTCTCTAATGTGCATAGACATTTCAAGGCAAGAAGCCCAGCGCATTGCACTTGATACTTACAAACCAGCAAACGTCCACACACGCACAGAACACTTCCCCAAGCCCATGAGAAGGTTTTCATACTGACGGTTTTTACTTTCAATCGTTTTTATTGATTTTGTAAACTTTAAAGATCAGAATACCAAGTACTAAGTAGAAATACTATTACAATGTCCTTGTGCTTTTCCAAAACATTATGGGATAACGGTAATGCAATTAGAGCGTACTAACATATTGTGAGGATAGTTAATCCCTTTACCTTAACTTTCGTTGCAATGTTTTTATCTGCATTTTCTCCATCGGAAATAATAAAAGCAAACCATGCAGACATTATTACAGTTGCAGAGTACCTGATGTTTGTTTATACAAGTGTAGACACTGGGTACCTTGGAACTCGGATAGCACTTGTCAAACTCCTTATGAAACCAAAAGGATACAAAGTAGAGAGGAAAAGGGAGAGAAAAGAGGGGGGGGGGAGACCCCAAGCTCTGATCCCTGCCACTCAAAAGATCCTTAGATCGGAGCCGTACGCGGTTCTCCCTTCAAGTAACTGATCCACGGGCTCCAAACTTTATCGAAAGACCACTAGTTTGTCATTCAAGACTGCCGAGAGCCTTTCGTTCATCATGAGCCATGAGAGCTTATGCTTAAGCTGGTCAAATGGGATGGCAGCTGACCTCCAATTCCTGGCTATAGTTATTCTGGCAGAGGTGAATATAAAAGTAAGAAGCCTTCTCTGGTTTTTTGAGGCCGCGTCAACTTTTAGCCCCAGCAGGGCGCGTTTAGGGGATTTGGTGAGGTTGACCTGGGTAAGGGTATAAATAAAGTTGTACACCCTTATCCAAAATCTACGCACCTTGGGGCATTGCCACCATATGTGGTAAGCCGTTCCATCTTGTCCGCAACCTCTGAAGCATTTTGGAGAAGCTCCTGGGACATATGTGGCTAACCTGGTCGGCACCATGTACCACCTTTGAAGGACCTTATAGTTTGCCTCTACAATAGAGGTGTTAATAAGAGATTTGGAAGCTGCTTGAGCAATCAAGTGCCATTCCTCTAATTCAAGGTGTTCCTGGAGGTCTTGCTCCCACTTGACCATGTAAGCTTGTTTAACCGAAGTATGTGTTATGATAGCGTACTGTATAATTCAGAAACATGACCCCTAATTTTATCATATTTGTGACATAAGTATTCCATGGGCATACTGACGATTTTTACCGCTGGTCTTGATTCAACCCAAGTGCGCTCTGCTAGAGCACTCTTCGATTAAATCAGACACAGGGAGACAGATGACAATCTATAAAACACACATAATAAAATTTACACAACACCTGTCAAATGCCTCTGAAAATAAATCTGTGTAGATTGCTTTTCAGAGGAGTGGCAGTCTTTTTCAATCAGAACAGTAGAGGGGGGCATTAGTGTAATTGTCTAGGGAGGAGGTGGTGTTTAAACTTACTCACCAATTTTCCAGCCTCTAGTGTGCATGTACTTTAATTGGCCACCTGTCCTGCACACCTTAAAGAGGTTGTAAAGGTACAATTTTTTTTCCTAAATAGCTTCCTTTACCTTAGTGCAGTCCTCCTTCACTTACCTCATCCTTCCATTTTGCTTTTAAATGTCCTTCTTTCTTCTGAGAAATCTTCACTTTCTGTTCTTCTGTCTGTAACTCCACACAGTAATGCAAGGCTTTCTTCCTGGTGTGGAGTGTCGTGCTCGCCCCCTCCCTTGGACTACAGGAGGGGGCGAGCACGACACTCCTTCAATCTCCTCTCTCATTACTAACTGACATATCAGCATGGATGCCGCACCACTTCCTTAAACGAAATCTCTCTCAAACTGAGCTTGTAATATCTCCCCCCCCCCCCCCCCATGCCCTCCTGCATGACTTTTCCATCAAGATCAATAATACAACTATGAGACCCTCCCAGGGTACTTGGTGTAATCCTAGACTCTGACCTGTCCTTTCAGCCTCAAATCCAATCCTTGTTAAAAGCTTGTAGACTTCACCTCTGTAACATCTCTAAAATACGCCCCTTTTAAAAAAATTAAACCACCAAACTCCTCATTCACTCCCTTGTTATCTCTCACCTTGAATATTGCAACTCCCTTCTCATAGGCCTGCCTCTCCATAGGCTCCTCCCCTCTTCAGTCTATCATAAATGCTGCTGCCAGACTCATCTACCTTACCAACTGCTCAGTGTCTGGCACCCCTCTGTGCCCATACCTACACTGGCTTCCACTCACCGAACAAATTAAATTCAAAATACTAACAACTTACAAAGCCATTCACAATGCTGCCCCGAGTTACATCACCAATCTGGTCTCCAAATATCACCCAAACCGTCCTCTCCGCTCTCCGCTCCTCTTAAAACCTCCTCCTCTCTAGCTCTCTTGTCACCTCCTCCAATGCTCACCTTCAAGACTTCTCCAGAGCTTTTTCAATCCTCTGGAACTCACTACCCCAATCTTACCGGTTATCTACTACTATGGCTGCCTTTAGGCGATCCCTGAAAACACTTCTCTTCAGGAAAGCCTATCATGCCTCCAACTAACTGAACTTTTATCACTTCCATCAGCTCACCCCTCACAGTTATAACCTTTCGCACCACTTGCCCCACCCTATTAGATTGTAAGCTCTTACAGTGAAGCCCTGTACACACGATCGGATTTCCTATGGTTTTTTAACCAATGGATTTTTCCATCGGAAAACCGATGAAGCTGACTTTCATCAGTCTTGCCTACACACCATCAGTCAAAAATCCAACCGTTCCAAACGCGGTGACGTAAAACACTCCGATGAGCCAAGAAAAATGAAGTTCAATGCTTCTGAGCATGCGTCGACTTGATTCTGAGCATGCGTGGGTTTTTTATCCGATGGAGTTCCCCACAGACGATAGTAATTTGCTATCAGTTTTTTAACCATCGGATACATTTAAAACATGTTCTATTTTTAAACACCGATGGAAAAAAGACAGATGGAGCCCATACACGATTTTCATCGGTTAAACCTATCGTGTGTACAGGGCTTGAGTGGGCATACAAGAAACGTCTGACCTCTGTAATGGCCAAGGGTTTTGACACCAAGTACTAAGTCATGTTTTGCGAAGGGGTCAAATACTTATTTCACTCATTAAAATTAAAATCAATTTATACGTTTTTTTAAATGTGTTTTTCTGGATATTTTTGTTGTTATTCTGTCTCCTACTGTTAAAATAAACCAACCATTAAAATGATAGACTGATCATTTTTTTTGTCAGTGGGCAAACGCACCAAATCAGCAGGAGATCAAATACTTTTTTCCCTCACTGTATGAGCAGGGCCCTATTAATCCTCTTGTATTTTATTGTGTTGTAACTGTATTGTCTTCCTTTATATTGTAAAGCGCTGCATAAACTGTTGGTGCTATATACTGTAAATCCTGTGTAGCACCCTCTACCTTAGGTAAGTAGGTGCTAGAGTAGTGCTTTGTGTATACTGCCAGTGCAGGTAAATTTAGGCTGTCCTAGCTGTGAGCTAGACCTGTTTGTTTTTGATCTGGGGGCAGGGGAGTGATTTAGTGTAGCAGCAGGTGACTGACATGTGCTTCAGCTCTCTGGCGCCTCCTTTGTTTCCAGTGAGAAGGTTCTGAAAAAGAGGCAGGGCAGAGGGTGAGAGTAACATGGAGGATATCTGGGAGCCCTGACCAATCCTCAACTAGGATTGGCAGGGGGCAGGCCTCCTATATAGCAGGAGGAGGACAGTTGGTAGCACTGCCGGGCAAGTCTTTCAGGAGGGATAAATGCCGGGGTCAGTGAGTGAGAAGCACAGTGAGAAGCTCTGGGAGAGACTGTAGTGTGTTGAAGTCAAGTTGCTGCAGTCAGGAGGGTTGGCAGGATTTGCAATTGACTTCCTGGGATCAGTAGTCCACCAAGTATAAGTTAGCACAATTATCCTTTTCATCTAGAATGGTTGCTACAACTAAGGGGACTGCAGACCCCACGCCTGCAAAAGGCTACTAGGAAAATGTTAGGACTTATTCAGAGTGAGGCCTAGCCATGTGCTTACGGTGACCATAAATCTAGAATTGGACGGTGGAGGAAAGCGATCTCAAGTAGTGTGCTGGAGGAGATGTGAAGCAGAAGAGACTGTCAATTTAGATTTCAACCAACTTAATTTCCATTAGGCAAGATTTATCCTTTGGGCATCTCATGTCCCTTTTCTCCATCCAAGTTCAATCCCCTAATAAAAACAAAAAAACAAGCAAGAGACTGGAAAAAGTGTGCTTAAAATTAATGTAAGACCAGCAGGGTGATGTGTGGATGCTGAAACATGCAGCGACCCCACGGGGGCACCGCTACACCTGTATAATAATAATAATAATGGTACAAAAAGAAAGAGAATGGCCCATTCCTACAGAGAAAAGCGCTTATGTGACAGTGAAATAAATTGGTAAATATCCCTTACTTGGTAAAAATAGGGCCAATTAAGGCTACAGCTGCTACCCCAGATGATGTCGTGGATGACGAAACGCGTCAGCCTGGGGCCATACGACGAACAATAGTGACGTCAGCACGTCGATCGGAGATACGGCTGTGACTACCACTGGTGATTTCAGCTCAGAAGGGTAGGAGACGCCGTGAACGATTCTCTGGTGCCTTTGCTGACCGAATGTTATACATGCCTGCTTATGTTTGCAATCTTGTAAGTGCAATCCCTAAAGGGGAAGTGTTGTTTTGTTTAATACATTTTATCAATGGGATTATGCTGTTGTCTCCTCCTCTTGTTTTCTGAATGATCGTTTGAGTGAGAGACACGTCCTCTGGTATTAACGAGACCTGGAGAGGAAGTATCCCAAGATTTCTTGTCCAAACCATATTCTGCTGTTTATGTGCTGTTTTCCAGCTATTTCTGGTAAGAGTTTTATCCGTAGAGGGAATCTGCACATCCCCCTTCTTCCCTGCACGTGTGGTGGTGTTGGTGACAGCCTTTTTGGCTAAAGGAACTGGAAAGAACATTGGACTCTTTTTTTTTTTCTCTTTTTGTGTAACAAAACATTTCTTAAACTTTTTATGGACTATACTAATGTTTATGTCTATATTTATGCACTTTAAATAGCACACTGAGAGTATTATTGTGTGCTGTGTATAGCGCTTTCTTTTCTGTGTTGTGTTTTTCATAATATTAATAATGTCTCTATATGCATCAGCATTAATCACACGCTCAAAATGTAAAAGATATGCGCTGTCCATGGGCGTCCGCTCCATAGGGCAAGGGGGGTCAATTGCCCCCCCCCCCCCCTGGAGACACACTATATTTATATGGACATGTAGTAAAGCGGAAATATCCTCAAGAGCTATTTCACACTGCCAGCTGGCCACAATATCGGTAAAGCGCCGCTAGTTTTAGCAGCGCTTTACGATCGTTTTAGTGGCGCTATTCGGCCGCTAGAGGGGGGGTTTAAAAAAATATAGAAATTGCTAATCAGACAATGGTAGCTTGATCCTTCTATTAAGCTTTTGCATCAGGTTTCTCAAACCTTTGCATGCCTGTGCTTTATGTCATAATGACTAAGCCCCTCCCCTTCATGACATTGTCAAAAAGGGACCGAGCATGGATGACCTTAAAATGATGCCCCCCCTGAAAAAAGTTCAGCGGCCGCCCATGGCGCTGTCTCATGTGAATCAATACTGTAAAGTGAAATATTGTGAACAAACACAAAAATTACCACCATGTGATTAAACAAACATAATAACACAATGTGAAACCAAATTCATCAGAAAATTATTCATCAAAAAATAATATTCATCAAAAAATAATATTTATATATATTTTTTTATATATTTTTATAAAAAAAAAATACATATCAAGTGTTCTGGTCATAGGTGTGCGCACAGGGTGTGCCAGGTGTGCCCAGGCACACCCTAATCACTCCCTGCAGTGCAGATTCCCCCTGCTGCCCGGAGTCCCCTCCCACAGCATGGCTGGCTTCCCACCTCTCCCATTGGCTACTGCAGTGGGCACACATAGATGATATTTCAGGATGAGTGGGGGAAGAGGTAATGTCATTTACCAGCCCCTTCCCTTTCTGAATGAACACAGTGAGAGATCGGTACCGTGTTTTTGAGCTTTCTCGTGCACACCCTAATGCAACAGGCTGCGCACACCTATGGTCCTGGTGTTTTCATTTCAATGGATCCTCCATTCCCAGAAGTAGCCTATTAAGGGGAAACATGTTGTAAGGAGATGGGAGCCGTGATGTGATGATCCATACTTGTTGATGATCTCTTGGTTGGATTACCCTCTTTATTGCCTAAATTTATCCTAGGTGCTGTAAGTGCATTATTTTAGCTTTAATAAACTTTTTTGTAAGCGTATTATGCGATGAGTCTTCCCTATGTTTAAACCCCACACATACACCGAGTGGAGATAGGGTGACCACATTTCCAAACTACCATTCAGGGACACCCTCCCTTCCCAAAAATCAGCTTGGGCTGTAACGAATCACAGCACAGTGATTAGACATAAGAGGCGGGATTTATGATTTCTCCAATCACAAGCAGGGGGCGGGGATTGTGCTCCTCCAGGCATTCCTGGCCAGGACAAGTACTGTCAGTGAGTAAAGCAGTGATGTGGCGGCCTTTTTTGGGGGCATCAGATTGGCCCGGGGGGTGGCTGTGTCAGTTTCATTCCGGGACACTGTATTGTCCTGGAATGTATGTGCCCGGGACAGACCTGCAAAATGCGGGACTGTCCCGGGCAATCCGGGACACATGGTCACCCTAAGTGGAGAGCATCAAGCGAATCCAGGCTGGAGTGTGCAGGGCTGGGAAGCTAATAAGGAGGCTGCTGGACTGATCCATCAAGGAGGTCGGGTTGCATACAGGAGGAATCCAAATATCTGTTCACCTCATGCGATATATGATCTCTTATAACTTGGAGATCATTGGGATCTGGTAGGCGCCACATTTGATTATATTTGATAAAACGGATTGAAATTACTCTTTCACTGGAAGTGGTTCACTTGATTTTATAGAAAGATTTGAACATGGTTTGAAATGAAAACACAAGGACACTTTATTTGTATATTTGTTTTGATGAGTCTACTGCGAGCAGTGGCGGAATTATCAGGGTCACAACAGTCGCAGTTGCGACTGGGCCCTGTAGTTCCACCAATTCAGGAGGGCCCGCCACCCGCCCATTCACCTGTGTGAAGGGCACACCTGACTGTCTTGTCACTGTGTGTCCACTCTGGCTGCTGTTCGTTCCACCGCGCCCGCGGGGAGGGGGGCTTTCGCCCGCTGAGGGGAGACAGAGAAGGCAGAGCAGAGGCAGCGCTGAGACTGTGTATGTGTACCGCCCGCGCCTTTTCAGACACATAGAGAATGTAGGGAGGTGGGGCGGACACTGAAAAATTAAGTCAGCAGACCTGCTGACACCAATTGAGAGAAGGCGGGGGAGGAGCTCTCTCTCTGCAGCTGCATGGAGTACCTGTACCGTCGGATGTTGGAGGAGGAACGGTGACAGAATTCCCGGGAAATCGATTGATTGACGGTAAGTCAATCACGTGACATTTTGCAGAGCAATCGATCCCAACCTCCACCACCTGTGCCTCTTACTGATCCTATCCCCCCAGCACTGATCTCATCCCTATCCCCCCCCCCATTACTTCTACAACAGAGGTGATGGGGGGGATAGGGATGAGATC
This sequence comes from Rana muscosa, assembly GCA_029206835.1. Lineage (NCBI taxonomy): Eukaryota > Metazoa > Chordata > Amphibia > Anura > Ranidae > Rana > Rana muscosa. Next base: position 296,728,660 of record CM055123.1, on the reverse strand, counting down.
AGTTGTGGGGGGATAGGATCAGTAAGAGGCACAGGTGGTGGTGGGAGAGGATGGCACCACCTCTGCCACTGCTACCACCCCCCCTCAAGTACCACTGCAGCCACCCCCCCCAAGTACCACCGCAGCCCCCCTCAAATACCACCGCAGCCACCCCCTGAAGTAACACCGCTGCCAACCCCCTCAAGTACCACTGCAGCCACTCCCCCAAGTACCACAACAGCCACCCCCCCTCAAGTAGCACCACAGCCAACCCCCCTCAAGTAGCACCACAGTCAACTCCCCTCAAGTACCACCGCTGCCACCCCCCCTCAAGTACCTCTGCAGCCATCCACCTCAAGTACCACCGCAGCCACCCCCCTCAAGTAGCACCACAGCTAACTCCCCTCAAGTACCACCACTGCCACCCCCCTCAAGTACCACCACAGCCAACCCCCTCAAGTACCACCACTGCCACCCCCACTCAAGTACCACCCTGCCACCACTGCCACCCCCCTTATGTACCACCACTGCCATCCCCCCTCAAGTACCCACGCAGCCACCCCCCCTCAAGTACCCCCGCAGCCACCCCCCCTCAAGTACCACCACTGCCACCCCCTCAAGTACCACTGCAGCCAACCCCCCTAAAGTACCACCACTGCCACCCCCCCTCAAGAACCACCACTGCCAACCCCCCTCAAGTACCACCACAGCCAACTCCCCTCAAGTACCACCACTGCCACCCCCCCCCCTCAAGTACCACCGCTGCCACCCCCCTCAAGTATGTTTTACTTTGTTGTACAGTGTAAAAAAATAAAGTATCAAAAACATGCTTTTCATGATTTCTTGCACCGGGGCCCTGAAGTTTCTAGTTACACCTCTGACTGCGAGTGCACGTAGGCTGCGAGTACCTGTGTATTGTATTGTTGAGTATTAGTATCAGGAAGCTAGTTGTTAGGTAATTTGGACATTGTATAATCCCCAATCATCATTAAATTAGTAGGTACGATGCCCGGCGGGTACAGAGATGTGACTCGGTATACATCTTGTGGAATGTATGCGTTCCTTGATCATCTGATCGACGGCGAATAATGGTGTGCAAAATGTAAGCACTTTGTCTCCCTGGAAGCCCAGGTTCTGAATCTAGGCAAGCAACTGTCAGCACTGAGAAGACCCTCCATACTAAAGGAAAACCAGGAACGTACCCGGCAGGGGCCAGAACAGAGGCGGGTGGAGACAAAGAGGTGCAGGCACTAGAAACGAGTAAATGGGTTACAGTCAGGAACAATAGAGGGAGAAGTGCAAGGGAGGCCGATCCTGGGCTGTAGCATCCCAATAAGTACGCTCCGTTGAGTGACATTGATGAAACCGGTCAGGGACCAGCACTGCTGGAGCTGAGGGACTCTCCTAGCTGCCAGGGGAAGAACTCCTCCAGTGAGAGTGAGGGGGAAGCGAAGGGAAAGGATAGTCAGATTCTGGTGGTAGGGGACTCAATTCTTAGAAGGACAGAGAGGGCAATCTGTGACAAAGACCCGAAGCGCCAAACTGTATACTGTCTACCGGGCACTCGGGTTCGGCACATCACGGATCTGGTGGAGCTTACTGGGAGGGGCTGGGGAAGACCCGGCTGTCATAGTGCACGTTGGCACCAATGACAGAGGCAGATGGAGTGTCCTAAAGAAAGATTTTAGGGACTTAGGAGCTAAATTGAGGAAAACGATCTCCAAGGTTACATAGTTACATACATAGTTAGTCAGGTAGAAAAAAGTCCATCCAGTTTAACCATAAAAAAATAAAATAATAATAATAATATCATACAATCCAAAATATACCCAATTCTATACCCACAGTTGATCCAGAGGAAGGCGAAAAACCCCAGCAGAGCATGATCCAATTTGCTACAGCAGGGGAAAAAAAATCTCTTTTCCTCTAGAAGTAAAGAGGGCCCCCTTGTCCTTTGTGTTGACCGTAACTCAACACCAAGTTCACTACATGGACCCCTTATATATTTGTACATGTTGATCATATCCCCCCTTAATCTCCTCTTCTCAAGAGTGAATAAATTCAGTTCCTCTAATCTTTCCTCATAGCTGAGCTCCTCCATGCCTCTTATCAGTTTGGTTGCCCTTCTCTGCACTTTCTCCAGTTACCCGATATCCTTTTTGAGAACTGGGGCCCAAAACTGAACTGCATATTCCAGATGAGGTCTTACTAATGATTTGTACAGGGGGGCAAAATGATATCTCTCTCTCTGGAGTCCATAGGTCTCTATAAACAAGGAAAGACTTTGCTCGCTTTGGAAACCGCAGCTTGGCATTGCATGTTATTATTGAGCTTATGATCTACCAAAACCCCCAGATCCTTCTCCACTATGGATCCCCCCAGTTGTACTCCCCCTAGTATGTATGCTGCATGCATATTCTTAGCCCCCAAGTGCAGAACTTTACATTTATCAACATTAAACCTCATCTGCCACATAGTCGCCCAATTAGACGTTATTCCACTGGATAGCTTAGTGTCATCTGCAAAGACAGAAATGTTACTTTTGATCCCAGACCCAATATCATTTATAAAGATATTAAAAAGTAAGGGTCCCATCACTGAACCTTGGGGTACACCACTGATAACCTTACACCATTCAGAGTAAGAATCATTAACCACGTCTCACTGAATTCTGTCTTTTAGCCAGTTTTCTATTCATTTACAAACTGATATTTCCAATCCTGTAGACTTTACCTTACACATGAGCCATGTGTGCGGAACTGTATCAAACGCTTTTGCAAAATCCAAGTATACCACGTCCACCGCCACCCCTCTGTCTAAGGTTTTACTTACCTCTTCATAAAATTAAATCAGATTTGTCTTTCATGAATCCATGCTGTCTGTTGCTTAAAATATTTTTTTCCAGCAAGAACTCGTCTATGTGGTCTTTTATTAATCTCTCCAGTATCTTCCCAACTATAGAAGTTAAACTAACAGGTCTATAGTTACTTGGTAAAGACTTTGTTCCCTTTTTAAATATAGGCACCACATTGGCCCTGCGCCAATCCAGTGGTACCATTCCAGTCATTAATGAGTCCCTAAAAATTAGATACAATGGCTTTGAAATTACAAAACTCAGTTCTTTTAGGATCCGTGGGTGTATGCCATCTGGTCCAGGTGCTTTATCCACCTTTATTCTTTCTAAATATTTCTGGACCATATCACTTTTGAGCCACTGTGGATCATTTGGGGCTGTGTCACTACCACCCCCATTTTGGACATGAGCTCCCCCCATGCTCCTTTGTATACACGGAGCTCAAGAAAGTATTTAATAAATTAGCCTTCTCTTTGTCCCCAGTCACCCACTCTAGATTGTTTTGTAAAGGGCCTACATGCTCAGACCTGACCTTTTTATTATTAATATATTTGAAGAATTTTTTGGGGTTTACGGGGCAATTTAGGAAAAAGCGATCACAGGTCAATTGGCTTTAGTATGAATTACACATTTTCAAATTTCAAAAGAGCCCACTTCCCTAAACTACGAACCTTGCTAGAATATATAAATTGGGATAAAATCTTAGAAACAAAGAACACGGAGGATTCCTTCAAGAACATATTAAATAAGGGCATTAGCCAGCGCATCCCATTGGGAAATAAATTTAAAAGAGCAAACAAAAGTCCTGGATGGCTTAACTCCAATGTAAGAATGCATATAAATGCAAAGGAGAAGGCCTTCAAAAAACACAAGGCTGAGGGATCATCATCAGCATTTAGACTTTACAAAGAATGCAACAAGATATGTAAGGCAGCAATTAGGGCGGCTAAGATAGGACACGAAAGACACATAGCAGAGCAGAGCAAAAAAAATCCCAAGAAATTCTATACGTAAACAGTAAAAAAGGGAGGACAGACCATATTGGCCCCATAAAAAATGAGGAAGGACACCTGGTGGGGATGGGGAGATGGCGAAGGTATTGAATTTATTCTTCTACTCAGTCTTCATGAGGGAATCGAGGGGGCTTCAGTAACCAAAACTGCAGTGTTTGTCCTCATGACACATCACAGGAAACACCCTCATGGCTAACAGAGGACAGAATTAGAAATAGACTTGGGAAACTTAACATTAATAAATTACTGGGCCCAGATGGCTTGCATCCGAGGGTACTTAGGGAACTCAGTCAAGAATTTGCCAGACCATTGTTCCTAATTTTTTCTGACAGTCGACTGACTGTAATGATACAAGCTGATTGGTGAAAATCCAATGTAGCACCAATATTTAAAAACGGGCCAAAATACATCCCTGGGAATTACAGACCAGTTTGCCTAACATCAATAGTATGCAAGCTCTTGGAGGGGATGATAAGGGACTATATACAAGATTTTAGTAATAAGAACCCCGTAGAGGGTTCTTTACTGTAAGAGGGCTAGGATGTGGAATTCCCTTCGACAGGCGGTGGTCTCAGCGGGGGGCATCGATAGTTTTAAAAAACTATTAGATAAGCACCTGAACCACCACAACATACAGGGATATACAATGTAATACTGACATATAATCACACACACAGGTTGGACCTGATGGACTTGTGTCTTTTTTTCAACCTTACCTACTATGTAACTATGAACTTTAATTTTTTGATGAATAATTTTCTGATGAATTTGGTTTCACATTATGTTATTATGTTCGTTTAACAGCTTAAGGACCGCCACCTGTACATATACGTCAGCAGAGCAGCACGGACAGGCATAACCACGTACCTGTACGTCCCCTTTAAGATGCCGCCGTGTGGTCACGACCCTGCCGCCTTCTCCATGAGCCCGACCGTGGGTCCCGTGGACTCGATTGCCACGGGGACACCCGTGAGCGCTCACGGAGAGATACAGTGGGCAGATGCTTATGTAAACATGTATCTCCCCGCTCTGCCTAGTGACAATGACACTGATCTCCGCTTTGTGTAGTGAGAGCGGAGATCAGTGTCATGTCACACACAGCCCATCCCCCTACAGTTAGAAATACTCATCAGGGCACACTTAACCCCTACAGCGCCACCTACAGGTTAACCCCTTCACTGCCAGTGTCATTTTCACAGTAATCAGTGCATTTTTATAGCACTGATCGCAGGTAAAAATGACAATGGTCCCAAAAATGTGTCAAAAGTGTTCGATGTGTCCGCATAATGTCACAGTCATGATAAAAATCGCTGATCGCCGCCATAAGTAGTAAAATAAAAATTATTAATAAAAATGCCATAAAACTATGCCCTATTTTGTAGAAGCTATGACTTTTGCGCAAACCAATCAATAAACGCTTATTGCGATTTTTTTTTTTTTACCAAGATATGTAGAAGAATACGTATCGGTCTAAACTGTGGAAAAAATGTTTTTTTTATATATTTTTGGGGGGATATTTATTATAACAAAAAGTTAAAAATATTGCATTTTTTTCAAAATTGTCGCTATATTTTTGTTTATAGCGCAAAAAATAAAAACCGCAGAGGTAATCAAATACCACCAAAAGAAAGCTCTATTTGTGGGGGAAAAAAGGTTGCAAATTTCGTTTGGGTACAACATTGCATGACCGTGCAATTACCAGTTAAAGCAGCGCAGTGCGAAATTGTAAAAAGACCTCTGGTCCTTAGACGGACAAATGGTCCGGGGCTAAAGTGGTTAATCACATGGTGGTCATTTTTGTGTTTGTTCACAATACTTCACTTTATTGATTCACATGCGACAGAGCATATCTTTTATATTTTGAGCAACGTATAGTACTGTATAGTTGTGTGCTTTATTTGCTGCTGCTTCTATATTGTACTATGATACGTTGTCCTAAGTGTAGATGTAAAAAAAAGCTACATTGTTTTTTTCTCTCTCTACAGAAAGTTTAAACAAATTCCATAAAAAACCTGCATATCACCAGCAACAAGGTATGTAAGAAGTGTATGTTTGCACAAAGATTGTGTACTGGACTGAGATGTATTGCTGTTCTTTTGCTGGATGTTTTACAGCTTGGGTTGGCTTTGTTTGACCTTGCTCAGGTATTTCCATTGAGTAAGCGATACAGAATGGCAACCACCCCAATTAATAACTAGCCTTGGATAGAACTGTTAGCAGATAACATTTCCTGATGAATTAGGGGTGAAGGAGCCAGTGCCGGTTTAACTACTTCACACCCTTGCGCTGTATACATACAGTCTTGGATTGAAGATGTTATATCAGGATCATGGCTGCAGATCCTGGTATACTTTTCAGGTGACAATTCTTTACAAGGTAAAAGTGATCCGAGCAGCTATACAGCCATCTGATCACTTTTACTGGTAGCAGACGGGGGGTCAACCCCCCTCTCCCCCTGCCACCCACTGCCATTATCAGGCTCTCCTGTGCCGCCAGGGAGGCCGGTACTGATTCAACCAGTCACATCATATGCATTAGACTGGGAGGAACTTCTGTTGTTCCGCCCCCTCTGTGATGTCAGAAACAGGAAGCAACTTCCACTACTGTTTGATGTACCCTATAAGTTTAATATAATGCCAATATTTATATGTTGATCACTTATGCTGTGCTTTTATATACTGAAAGGCTGGTCTGTTTTTTTTTTTATTACTATGTGTCCCTTGTTATTTGTACAACATATATACCATTATAACTCAATAAACACCTATTGCTGGAAAAAAGAAACAGGAAGCGACCAGGATTTAAAGTGTTTGTTACCCCAACATTTCCTATTCCTGATATGTGCCTGCTGTACCATGTACAGTCCCTTAAAAAAGTATTCATACCCCTTGAAATTTTCCACATTTTGTCATGTTACGACCAAAAACATAAATGTATTTTATTGGGATTTTATGTGATAGACCAACACAAAGTGGCACATAATTGTGAAGTGGAAGAAAAAATATAAATTACAAATAAATATGTGAAAAGTGTGGGGTACATTTGTATGGCGCCCCCCTGAGTAGGTATGAGCTGAACACCCCCCTGTTCGGTTCGCACCAGAACCTGCGAACAGACCTAATGTTTGCGTGAACTTTAGAACCCTATTAAATACAATGGACTCGAACGTTTGAAATCTAAAGTGCTAATTATAAAGGCTAATATGCAAGTTATTGTCCTAAAAAGGTTTTGGGGACCTGGGTCCTGCCCCAGGGGACATGTATCAATGCAAAAAAACGTTTTAAAAACTGCAGTTTTTTCGGGAGCAGCGATTTTAATAATGCATAACGTGAAACAATAAAAAGTGAAATATTCCTTTAAATTTCGTACCTGGGGGGTGTGTATGATATGCCTGTAAAGCAGCGCTTGTTTCCCGTGCTTAGAACTGTCCCTGCACAAAGTGTCATTTCTGAAGGAAAAAAAAAGCCATTTAAAACTCACTCGCGGCTATAATAAATTGTCGGCTCCCGACAATACATAGAAAAGTCACTGATTTAAAAAAAAAAAATGCGTGTGGGTCCCCCCAAATTCAATTACCAGGCCCTTCAGGTCTGGTATGGATATTAAGGGGAACCCTGCATCAAATTTAAAAAAAAAATGACGTGGGGTTCTCCCCAAATATGCATACTAGGCCCTTCAGGTTTGGTATGGATTTTAAGGGGAACTCCACCCCAAATTTTAAAAAAAATGGCGTGGAGTTCCCCCAAAAATCCATACCAGACCCTTTATCCGAGCACGCAACCTGGCAGGCCGCAGGAAAAGAGGGGGGGACGAGAGAGCGCCCCCCCTCCTGAACCGTACCAGGCCACATGCCCTCAACATGGGGAGGATGTCCCCATGTTGATGGGGACAAGGGCCTCATCCCCACAACCCTTGACCGGTGGTTGTGGGGGTCTGCGGGCAGGAGGCTTATCGGAATCTGGAAGACCCCTTTAACAAAGGGGACCCCCAGATCCAGGCCCCCCCTATGTGAATTGGTAAGGGGTACCTTGCACCCCTACCATTTCACGAAGAAAGTGTAAAAAAATTGTTAAAAAAACACACAGACACCTTGGAAAAGTCCTTTATTAAAAATAAAAAATAAAAAACACATTCCAGCGATGTAATCCAATGTCCCACAGCGATCCGATGTCCAGCGCTGCAGTCTCCACTCGAAACGTCATTGGCTGAGCGGACCTACACTGCGGAGGAAGTTCCCTATCAGGTCCGCTCAGCCAATGACGTAGGCGGGGTCTGAGGTACGAGGGGGCGGGGGCGCCCTCATATCTCAGACCCTGCCTACGTCTTGGCTGAGCGGACCTGTTCGGGAACTTCCTCTTCAGTGTAAAAAAATTAATAGACCCGCCCCTTCTCACGTTCCCCATCATTTTTTTACACTGAAGAGGAAGTTCCCCATCAGGTCCGCTTAGCCAATGACGTAGGCGGGTCTGAGATACGAGGGCGCCCCCGCCCCCTCGTACCTCAGACCCCCCCTACGTCATTGGCTGAGCGGATCTGATGGGGAACTTCCTCGGCAGTGTAGGTCCGCTCAGCCAATGACGTTTCGAGTGTAGACTGCAGCGCTGGACATCGGATTGCCGCGGGACATTGGATTACATCGCTGGAGTGTGTTTTTTATTTTTTATTTTTAATAAAGGACTTTTACAAAGTGTCTGTGTGTTTTTTTTTACACTTTATTTGTGAAATTGTAGGGGTACAATGTACCCCTTACCAATTCACATTGGGGGGGGGCCGGGATCTAGGGGTCCCCTTTGTTAAAGGGGTCTTCCAGATTCCGATAAGCCCCCCGCCCGCAGACCCCCACAACCACCGGGCAAGGGTTGTGGGGATGAGGCCTTTGTCCCCATCAACATGGGGACCCGGGTCCCCAAACACTTTTTATGACAATAACTTGCATATAAGCCTTTAAAAATAGCACTTTAGATTTCTCCCATAGACTTTTACAGGGTGTTCCGCGGCTTTTCGAATTTGCCGCGAACACCCAAAATTGTTCGCTGTTCGGCAAACATGCGAACAGGCAATGTTCGAGTCGAACATGAGTTCCTCTCGAAGCTCATCCCTACCCCTGAGACAATACTTTGTAGAACCACCTTTCTCTGCAATTACAAGCTGCAAAAGAAGAGCTTAAGCTCTGTCAGATTGGATGGAGAGTGTCTGTGAACAGCAATTTTCAAGTCTTGCTACAGATTCTTTTGCAGACTCTAATGCCGTGTACACACGATCGGAATTTCCGACAACAAATGTTCGATGTGAGATTTTGGTCAGATATTCCGACCGTCTGTAGGCTCCATCGTAGTGTTGTATGTCTCCGCGTTCTTGACCATCGGAATTTTCCAGCAACATTTGTGCGACTGTGTGTATCCAAGACAAGTTTGAGCCAACATCCGTCGGGAAAAAAAACATGGTTTTGTTGTCGGAAATTCCAAAGGTGTGTACGCGGCATATCAGGTTTTCTTCTAAGATTGCCCTGTATTTGGCTCCATCCATCTTCCCATCAACTCTGACCAGCTTCCCTGTCCCTGCTGAAGAAAAGCATCCCCACAACATCATGATGCTGCCACCACCATGTTTCACGGTGGGGATGGTGTGTTCAGGCTGATGTGCAGTGTTAGTTTTCCACCACACATTGTGTTTTGCTTTTGAGGCCAAAAAGTTAAATTTTATTTTCATCTGACCAGAACACCTTCTTCCACATAAAGGGCAGATTTGTGGAGAGCATGACTAATAGTTGTCCTGTAGACAGATTCTCCCACCTGAGCTGTGGATCTCTGCAGCTCCTCCAGAGTTACCATGGGCCTCTTGGCTGCTTCTCTGATGAATGCTCTCCTTGCCCGGCCTGTCAGTTTAGGTGGACGGCCAAGTCTTGGTAGGTTTGCAGTTGTGCCATACTCTTTCCATTTTCGGAAGATGGTTAGACAGAGCTCCATAAAATGTTCAAAGCTTGGGATATTTTTATAACCTAACCCTGCTTTAAACTTCTCCACAACGTTATCCTTGACCTGTCTGGTGTGTTCATTGGCCTTCATGATGCTGTTTGTTAAAAAATTCAAATACAAACAATATTCGCGCTACTAACACATATGAGCAGCTACAATACCTGTGGAAAAAAGTAAACAACAAACAATATACAAAAATGTAGCGCTATACGTAATAACAATAAATCATAACACCCAAGTGCTCGAAGTGTCTGGATCACAATGGATCTAGTGATATGTCCAAATATATGAAAAAGTCCAAATTACAAAGAGTCTATGAATGACAAAAACATAAATGTGGTTGTGACTTTCAATTCCAAATGGTGAATCTTCCAAAGTAAAGGAGTGACATGTGACGTGACCACCACCGTATGAAAGGGAGGCTTACCAGATGGAATGGACCCAATGCACGTACGTGTAGAGGGTCAAACAGGCTTGGTGTGTATGTATCCGTACACATGAAATGCCAGCCGGCACTGCACACATATGTATCCGAGATCCAAACTCGAGGATAACACCAAATATCCAAGCCCAATAAACGATGGAAATGGCTCACATAGAAATCATATAGCGAAAAGAAGGAGAGGGCACAACATAGCGTAATAACGTAAAGGATGTTTAATAAATGTAGGTAAGTACACTTACATTCAATCCATAAACATAGCGCTTTGCAAAACACTCAGTGGCGGCAGTAGAGTCTCCCGACGCGTTTCGCAAAACCTTGCATCGTCTGGGGGGACTAAGGTTCTCTAACAAATCTCTGAGGGCTTCACAGAAAGTTGTATTTATACTGAAATTAAATTACACACAGGGGGGCTCTATTTACTAATTAGGTGCCTTCTGAAGGCAAATGGTGCCATTAGATTTTAGTCAGGGGCCGGTTGGATGTACTGCCAAATTCTCTAAAACGCCTTTGGAGACGGCTTATGGTAGAGAAACGAACATTCAATTCAAGGGCAACAGCTCTGGTGGACCTTCCTGCAGTCAGCAAGCCAATTGCACACTCCCTCAAAACTTGTGACATCTGTGGCATTGTGCTGTGTGTCAAAACTGCACATTTTAGAGTGCCCTTTTATTGTGGCCAGTCTAAGGAACACCTGTGCAATAATCATGCTGTCTAATCAGCATCTTGATTAGGGATGGGCCCGGTGCTCGATTCGAACCCATGTTCGAATCGAGCATCGGGCGTTCGCTCGCTCGTCGAGCCCAGAACTATTTGGGCCGTTCGCATCACATTCGTGTGATGCGAGCGGCCCCGCAATGCATTGCGGCCGGCGCGGCCGGCGCAGTGCATTGCTGGCTGATGATTGGCCAAGCATGCACTGTGACCCCGCATGCTTGGCCAATCACAGCGCCCGAAACTCGGAGAGCAATAATTGGCTACAGGCAGGACGCCTGTAGCCAATTACAGCTCAGGGGCTTTAGTACACGCCCCACCATTTAAAAGGCCGCCACGCCATCGGCCCCGGTCACATGAGTTCCGGCTTTAGGAGAGATTAGTCTGCTGATTCTGTCTTTGCTTGATACTGAAAGATTTGCTCTTCTTTGCTAAACCATTGGCTATTTCTTTGCTAAACCATTGCTACCTAAGTCATTGATCGTTCATTGCTGCTGATTGCACAGTTAGTGTGTTATTAGCTGCTGCTGGGGATTAGTCTGGTGCGTGCTTACTGTTAGTACAGTATTGCAGTAGTACCAACCGCAGTGCTGTTAGCACAGCATTGCACCCCAACAGCACCCATAGGGCTTCTAGTGTGTTACTGGCAGCAAACAGAGCTCCTATATTTTCTTCTCAGCAGCACCCATAGGACTTCTAGTGTGTTAGTGGCAGCAAACAGAGCTCCTATATTTTCTTCTCAGCAGCACCCATAGGACTTCTAGTGTGTTAGTGGCAGCAAACAGAGCTCCTATATTTTCTTCTCAGCAGCACCCATAGGACTTCTAGTGTGTTAGTGGCAGCAAACAGAGCTCCTATATTTTCTTCTCAGCAGCACCCATAGGACTTCTAGTGTGTTAGTGGCAGCAAACAGAGCTCCTATATTTTCTTCTCAGCAGCACCCATAGGACTTCTAGTGTGTTAGTGGCAGCAAACAGAGCTCCTATATTTTCTTCTCAGCAGCACCCATAGGACTTCTAGTGTGTTAGTGGCAGCAAACAGAGCTCCTATATTTTCTTCTCAGCAGCACCCATAGGACTTCTAGTGTGTTAGTGGCAGCAAACAGAGCTCCTATATTTTCTGCTCAGCAGCACCCATAGGACTTCTAGTGTGTTAGTGGCATCACACAGAGCTCCTATATTTTCTTCTCAGCAGCACCCATAGGACTTCTAGTGTGTTAGTGGCAGCAAACAGAGCTCCTATATTTTCTTCTCAGCAGCACCCATAGGACTTCTAGTGTGTTAGTGGCATCACACAGAGCTCCTATATTTTCTTCTCAGCAGCACCCATAGGACTTCTAGTGTGTTAGTGGCATCACACAGAGCTCCTATATTTTCTTCTCAGAAGCACCCATAGGACTTCTAGTGTGTTAGTGGCAGCAAACAGAGCTCCTATATTTTCTTCTCAGCAGCACCCATAGGACTTCTAGTGTGTTAGTGGCATCACACAGAGCTCCTATATTTTCTTCTCAGCAGCACCCATAGGACTTCTAGTGTGTTAGTGGCAGCAAACAGAGCTCCTATATTTTCTTCTCAGCAGCACCCATAGGACTTCTAGTGTGTTAGTGGCATCACACAGAGCTCCTATATTTTCTTCTCAGCAGCACCCATAGGACTTCTAGTGTGTTAGTGGCAGCAAACAGAGCTCCTATATTTTCTTCTCAGCAGCACCCATAGGACTTCTAGTGTGTTAGTGGCAGCAAACAGAGCTCCTATATTTTCTTCTCAGCAGCACCCATAGGACTTCTAGTGTGTTAGTGGCAGCAAACAGAGCTCCTATATTTTCTTCTCAGCAGCACCCATAGGACTTCTAGTGTGTTAGTGGCATCACACAGAGCTCCTATATTTTCTTCTCAGCAGCACCCATAGGACTTCTAGTGTGTTAGTGGCATCACACAGAGCTCCTATATTTTCTTCTCAGCAGCACCCATAGGACTTCTAGTGTGTTAGTGGCAGCAAACAGAGCTCCTATATTTTCTTCTCAGCAGCACCCATAGGACTTCTAGTGTGTTAGTGGCATCACACAGAGCTCCTATATTTTCTTCTCAGCAGCACCCATAGGACTTCTAGTGTGTTAGTGGCAGCAAACAGAGCTCCTATATTTTCTTCTCAGCAGCACCCATAGGACTTCTAGTGTGTTAGTGGCAGCAAACAGAGCTCCTATATTTTCTTCTCAGCAGCACCCATAGGACTTCTAGTGTGTTAGTGGCAGCAAACAGAGCTCCTATATTTTCTTCTCAGCAGCACCCATAGGACTTCTAGTGTGTTAGTGGCATCACACAGAGCTCCTATATTTTCTTCTCAGCAGCACCCATAGGACTTCTAGTGTGTTAGTGGCAGCAAACAGAGTTCCTATATTTTCTTCTCAGCAGCACCCATAGGACTTCTAGTGTGTTAGTGGCAGCAAACAGAGCTCCTATATTTTCTTCTCAGCAGCACCCATAGGACTTCTAGTGTGTTAGTGGCAGCAAACAGAGCTCCTATATTTTCTTCTCAGCAGCACCCATAGGACTTCTAGTGTGTTAGTGGCAGCAAACAGAGCTCCTATATTTTCTTCTCAGCAGCACCCATAGGACTTCTAGTGTGTTAGTGGCATCACACAGAGCTCCTATATTTTCTTCTCAGCAGCACCCATAGGACTTCTAGTGTGTTAGTGGCATCACACAGAGCTCCTATATTTTCTTCTCAGCAGCACCCATAGGACTTCTAGTGTGTTAGTGGCAGCAAACAGAGCTCCTATATTTTCTTGTCAGCAGCACACATAGTACCTATAGTGTGTTAGTGTCAGCACCCATAGGACCTACAGTGTGTTGTGAGCACACATAGGAGTTCTATTTTTTATACTATATACACTACCGACTACAATGGCTGGAAGACCGCCAAGGAGAGGCAGAGCGTGCCGAGGCAAGAACACAGGGCAGGCAGGCTCTGTTTCTAGAGACAACAGTGCTGGCCGTGGACGTGGTCGTGCATCGTCATCAGCGCGTGGCCATGGGACACGCTTGTCTTTGTTTTCGGCAGCTGGACATGTGGAGCCGCATCATGCCGAAGGCTTGGTAGAATGGATGACCAAGCCCTCCTCATCCTCCTCATCCTCTCTCACCCAGGCTCAGGGTACTGGCAGAGCAGCTGCCAACGCGTACTCAATGGCATCATCAGCCACCCCTTCCCTAGACCCACCATGTCCTCCTGAGGAGTCCCCCGAACTGTTTGAGCACAGTGTTGGGTACATGCTCCAGGAGGATGCCCAACGATTCGAAGGCTCGGATGATGATACCCAGCTTGAGGAAGTCAGTAGTGTGCGCGCAGAGAAAGGGGATGCTGAAGGACAGCAATCTGGCAGTAGTGTTCCACCAGCTGCAGCTTACTGCCAGGTTTGCTCTAGTGGTGAAGAGGGAGGGGATGATGAGGTCACTGACTCCACGTGGGTGCCTGAAGGGAGAGAGGAGGAGGAGGAGGAGGATGCAGCGTCACATGTCCAACGAGGCAGGATGCCCCCTGGAGGCCAGCTAGAGGCCAGCACAGCAACTGTACCACACCGCAGAGCTCCGCCTGTGCAGGGCGCTGCCTCTGCACGTTATCACAAAAGTTCTTTGGTGTGGGCCTTTTTTGAGACGAGTGCATCAGATCGCACCACTGCTATTTGCAATATTTGTCTCAAGCGTATCTCGCGTGGCCAAAACATCAGCCGCTTGGGCACCACAAGCATGAGCAGACATATGTCGACCTGCCATGCAGCTCGTTGGCAAGCTTACATAAAAGACCCACACCAAAGAACAAAGCGGACCTCTCCTTGCTCCTCATCAGCTGGGATCTCCATCCCCACTATATCTTCAGTCCTCTCTGAAAGCTGCTCTGAGAGGACTGAAGGTGTAGAATTAGGTGTGTCACAACCAAGTACTTGCAGTACACCGACGTCCGATTGTAGCAGGCAAATTTCCCTGCCCCAGCTGCTGGACCGTCGAAAGAAGTATACTCCCAGCCATCCACATGCCCAGCGGTTGAATGCTAGCTTGGCTAAATTGCTAGCACTTCAACTGCTGCCTTTTCAGTTGATAGACTCGGCCCCCTTCCGTGAGTTTGTTCAATGTGCGGTTCCTCAGTGGCAGGTTCCCAAACGCCACTTTTTCTCACGGAAGGCAATTCCGTCTCTCTACTGGCATGTGGAAGGCAATGTCCATGCCTCGCTGGACAGGGCGGTCAGCGGTAAGGTGCATATTACCGCTGACTCATGGTCCAGCAGGCATGGACAGGGACGTTATCTTTCTTTCACGGCCCATTGGGTCACTCTATTGGTAGCTGGGAGGGATGCAGGACAAGGTGCAGTAGTGTTGGAGGTTGTTCCGCCACCACGCCTCCAAAATGCTACTACTGGTTGTGACACACCTCTCTCCTCCACCCCCTCCTCTTCTTCTTCCTCCATGTCCTCTTCGAGTGCTCTGTCCTCGGAACCAGCGGTGCTCCGTAGGCGTACAAGGGGCTACGCGAGTACGCAGGCAAAAAGATGCCATGCCGTGCTTGCGCTGGTGTGTTTGGGGGACAGGAGCCACACTGGGCCAGAGGTTCTGGCAGCTCTGCAGGGGCAGGCCGAGAGGTGGTTGACGCCACGCCAGCTTAAGCCAGGAATGGTCGTTTCTGATAATGGCACCAACCTCCTCTCCGCCCTGCGACAGGGGCAGCTCACCCATGTGCCCTGTATGGCTCACGTCCTCAACCTGGTGGTGCAGCGGTTCTTGGGCAGGTTCCCAGGCTTACAGGATGTCCTGAGGCAGGCCAGGAAAGTCTGTGTGCATTTCCGCCGATCTTATAATGCCAGTGCTCGGCTGACTGAGCTGCAAAAGGAGCTGAACCTGCCCAAGAACCGCCTAATATGTGACATGCCCACCAGGTGGAACTCAACGTTGGCCATGCTGCAGCGACTGCACACGCAGCAGAGGGCCATCAATGAGTACCTTTGCGACTACGGCACCAGGACAGGGTCAGGGGAGCTTGGCTTTTTTTCCCCACGCCAGTGGAGCATGATCAGGGATGCATGCACTGTCCTCTCACCATTTGAGGAGGCCACGAGGATGGTGAGCAGTGACAGTGCATGCATCAGTGACACTGTACCTCTTGTCCACCTGTTGGAGCATACGCTGCGTGGGATAATGGACAGGGCACTTGAGGCAGAACAGAGGCAGGAAGAGGAGGACTTCCTTGTCTCTCAAGGCCCCCTTTATCCAGACAATGTTCCTTCTGTCCCACCCATCACACAGGAAGAGGAGGAGGAGGAGGAGGAGGAGGAGGATTGTGTGAGCATGGAGGTGGAGCCTGGCACTCAGCATCAGCAGCAGCAGTCTTTTAGGGATGATGTACAGTCCCAACAAACCAGTGGACTTGTACGTGGCTGGGAGGAGGTGGCTGGCGATCATGTCATCCTCAGTGACCCAGAAGACTCCGGACCGAATGCCTCAGCTAACCTACGCTGCATGGCCTCCCTGATCCTGCAAAGCCTGCGGAAGGATCCTCGTGTTCTTCGGATCAAGGAGAGTGACCATTACTGGCTGGCCACTCTCCTTGATCCACGGTACAAGGGTAAGGTTGCGGACCTTATCTTGCCGTCGCAGAGGGAGCAGAGGATGAGACATCTCAGGGAGGCCTTGCAGAAAGGTCTGTGCAACGCGTTCCCAGAAACTGGGAGGTTACAAACTCCTGGTCCTGGACGACGAGTTGCTGAGGCTTCGGTCAGTAGCAGAAGGAGCGGTGGGGAAGGTGGACGTCTGACCGATGCGTTCAGACAATTTTTTAGTCCGCAGCCCCAAGGTATGATCGGTTCCAGCAACCATCGCCAGCGTCTGATATACATGGTGCAGGAATACCTAGGGGCAAGGTCAGACTTGGACACCTTTCCCACCGAAAATCCTCTGGCTTACTGGGTCCTGAGGATGGATCACTGGCCAGAGCTTGCACAGTATGCAATTGAGCTACTGGCCTGTCCTGCATCCAGCGTTCTTTCCGAACGCACATTCAGTGCTGCTGGAGGATTTGTCACCGATCATAGGGTGCGCCTGTCCACCGACTCGGTTGATCGACTGACCTTCATAAAAATGAATCAGTCTTGGATCACCACCAGCTACCAGACACCTGAAGCGGATATAACGGAATAATTTATAATGTCACATCCCTTCAAGACTGCCTATGCTGATGCTGAGTGACTGTCCTGTTATGTTCACTGACTATCCTCTTCCTCCTCCTCAATGATCCATGCCACCACACCAGTGCCTAAGGCACAATTTTTCAGCCCCTGTATAACAGGGGCGTGTAATTACAATTTTTTAAAAAGATGCTTCGCAACAGGTGTGACTGCTGTGCTCAGAGTACAGTATCTGTGAGGGGTTGCAGTGTTGTGGCACCAGCACCAGTGCCTAAGGCACAATTTTTCAGCCCCTGTTGGGGCGTGTAATTACAATTTTTAGGCAATGCTTTGCAACAGGTCTCATTGCTGTGCTCAGAGTACAGTATCTGTGAGGGGTTGCAGTGTTGTGGCACCAGCACCAGTGCCTAAGGCACAATTTTTCAGCCCCTGTATAACAGGGGCGTGTAATTACAATTTTTTAAAAAGATGCTTCGCAACAGGTGTGACTGCTGTGCTCCAAGTACAGTATCTGTGAGGGGTTGCAGTGTTGTGGCACCAGCACCAATGCCTAAGGCACAATTTTTCAGCCCCTGTTTAACAGGGGCGTGTAATTACAAATCTTGATCTAATAGTTCACAGCAGGGCCCATTCCTGCGCCCACCAAGAGTAACTATGAGGGCCTACAGTCTTGTGGCAACACCGTCCACCACCACCACCACCACCAAAGGCCCAATTTTTCTGCCCTGTTCAACAGGTGCATGCAATTACAAATCTTGATCTAATAACTCACAGCAGGGCCCATTCCTGCACCCACCAAGAGTAAATGTGAGGGCTTACAGTCTTGTGGCAACACCGTCCACCACCACCACCACCACCACCAAAGGCCCAATTTTTCTGCCCGGTTCAACAGGTGCATGCAAGTACAAATCTTGATCTATTAACTCACAGCAGGGCCCATTCCTGTGCCCACCAGTCTTGTGGCTACACCAACATCTAATAGGGCAAATTTCTGCAGAGTATATACGGCAGGCCCCTACTTTCAAACATCCAACTTACAAACGACTCCTACTTGCAAACGGCAAGAGAAAACAGGAAGTGAGAGGAAATCTACCCCTAGGAAGGAAAATTCTATCCTGTTAGATTTAATTTGGGAAAAAGGTATCTCCTCTCTACTGATGCTTTATCACCAATCCTTGTTTCAATTAAAACCCCACTTTTCCAAAAACATTTGTCATTGGGACGGAAAGTGAGGTGACATGTTCTGAACAGATGTGCAAAGACAGCAAATGTTACAGGGGTGATAACCCCTCCCTATGTTCTCCAAAAAGCTTAAAAATTGATTTTTTTGGGATGTAGCTACACTTCATAATGTACCTGTTCAGATTCTACTTAAGAACAAACCTACAGTCCATGTCTTGTTTGCACCACCTATATACTGCTGTTCAGAGTATATAGGGTTGTAGGTATAGGGTTTTATTTTGGGTGCGGGGTCCCCCTTAGTATCCATACAAGACCCAAAGGGGCTGGGGTGGGGGGGGGGGTGATGGGGTAGCCATGCCATTTTTCTCAAGGATTTTCAGCCATATGGCGGCCAGGACAAGACATGACATTGAAGCCGCAAGTGGTTTTAAATGGCTTCTTTTTTTCCTTTACAAATGTCATTTTGTGCAAGGACAGTTCTAAACACGGGAAACACATGCCACTTCACAGGCATACTTTAGACACCCCCCAGGTACCGTATTTAAAGGAAAATTTCACTTTTTTTTTTTTCACTTTATGCATCATTAAAATGACTGCTCCCGAAAAAACTTTAGTTTTTAAAATTTCTTTTTGCATTGATATATGTCCCCTGGGGCAGGACCCGGGTCCCCAAACCTGTTTTATAACATTAACATGCATATTGGCCGTTGTAATTAGCAATTTTGATTTCGAACGTTCGCGTCCATTATAACGAATAGGGTTCGAAAATTCGCGCGAACTTTCGGTCCGTTCGAAGGTTCTGGTGCGAACCGAACCCGGGGGTGTTCGGCTCATCCCTAATCTTGATATGTCACACCTGTGAGGTGGATGGATTATCTCGGCAAAGGAGAAGTGCTCACTAACACAGATATAGACAGATTTGTGAACAATATTTGAGAGAAATAGGCCTTTTGTGTACATAGAAAATGTTGTAGATCTTTGCGTTCAGCAGACCAGTAGAGCAGAGATTGGTGTCAGTAGAGCAGTGGACGGTGTCAGTAGTTTTTATTCTTTATTATTTTATTTATTATTGAAAAAAAAAAATATTTGGGAGCCCTGTTAGGGGGCTTGGGTGAAATATCAGGGGTCTAAACAGGGGGAATCTGCACCACACAGGGTGATTAGGGTTGCACACCCTGTGTGCCCGCCTATGTTGTCACTATACCAGTCTCTGCTCTGGGGCACAGTGTACAGATTAATAAATACATGTCTCTAACATTTTCTTTACAGCTAACAGTTGTTATAAAGGCTGAAGGTGCATTCTATGCATGAAGGTAAATAACCTTCAGTGAGCAGCTCCCCCATCTGCCCCCCAAATAATTTCCTAAGCCCGATCTCAATCCAGCGATCTGCACGAGGCCCGAGGGCCTCCCAGGTCTCTCACTCCTAATTGGCTGAGATACAGAAACATTGGCTCCCGCTGCTGTCAATCACAGCCAGTGAGGCAGGAGAGGGGGGCGTGGCTGAGCCATGCTTTCTGTGTTTTATGGACGCAGAGAGCCGGCTTGGGGAGAAAGCAAGCATGAGTGCCCCTACAGAAAGCGGCTTCCTATGGGGGCACTTAGCAAGGGGAAGGGGCCCAGAGCCCCAATGGGGGACTGTTGTGGAATTCTAGGTTCTATGCAGAGCACACAGCCCATAATTCCTGTGCTGAATAAGCACAGACTTCAGATTTCATCTTTTTGCAATAATGCTATCTTTAGCTTAAGTTTGCTAAGATCCACTCACCGTTCATTCCATCATTCATCCAAGAAAGGCAGCACCACAAAAGCTTATCTTCTCATCAGGCCATTCCAGCAAAGACTGATTAGCCGACGCCTAATCATAGGCTTTTATTAAACTCAAAAGATCTCACACAGGAGGTAATTGGCTGCAGCAACCAATCCCCTCCCCCATGGGCGGGAACCTCACAGAATGTTCCTTCCTCACAGGAAAATGACAATACCTGGACATTCCTTCCAACAGGAGATGTCATACATGAATACAATAACGTAGGATGGCTAAAGTTACCGTTGCTAGGAATTCTTATTCTGCGCTATTCCATAGAATAACGCATATTAAGATTATACTATTATTGAATGGGGGAGGGAGGCTATCTGCAGATGCGCACTACGAATTCCAACCAATGTTGATCAGACACAGCAGAGACAAGAGTACGCATCTGCTCATAACCAATGATGTTGTTGCAGAGCGAGCATATCCCCCCCTCAACGATCGTCCGTGCTAATGCACAGAGGGCCCCCCGTCGGTGGACATATCCGCACCCTGCAAACATCACACTCCAACCTCAAGACGTTTTCCCCTATCAGACGGGATTCAACCAGCCTCAGACTACCTCAATCAGCTCTTTTAGAGCGGGTTGCGGAAGTACTAACACTGGGTGACACTATGACAATACATATTAAATACATCTCCATAAAAATCTCCACAACAGTCCTCCCTTTTTTGTCATATGCACCCCATGTGTCCCTCGATGAGAATTGATCTGCTTCTTACACCTGTAAATGAATCAGTCCTTAGTCCATAAAAAGGAAAACACGGCTTGACATGTAGACTCTACTCTTCAGGGGCATGACTTGTAAAGGAGGACACGACATGGTGAGCTGTAGTAATCGCCGATCCGTCTGTGATCCTCTGTGTCTTGTATGTGGGTCCGGCTTCGGGGCGTCTCAACAAGGAAACTCTGGTCACGCGTCAAATCAGGCAACAGGAGCACCTCGTCACGACATAGAAAGAATAGAAATAAAACAACATGAGTATATATATTCCCACTTCCTTTAACCACGATCCGCTGTAAAATAAAAATTAGATCCCCAAAGATTCCCAGACCCTTAAAATAGACTCCCAACCTTCACTTAGCTACAGCTCTGGCTTCAACAATTACATGAAGAACCCTATCCTTAACGGATGAGAATTGTTCAATCGTATCCCAAGCCCGAGCCCCCCCCCCACATGCAGGACACCATGCCCAGACCTGGTCGGGGTTGGTGAACAAATCCCTTCTAGCTGTCCCTGCCATTCTTAATTTCCTGCGCCATCAGATCCTCGCGATCGGCCAAGAGATAAGGTGCTGGGACAGCTTCACCATCACGCATGAACCTCTTGCTTTGGGGGAATTACCTTTATAAGCTGCAGATCCACATAAACACCAAACTAAAGTTCAAACACACTTGTGGGCTGACTAGATACCCAAACCGACAAGAGGCAGAGCCATTAAAACTAAAACCAATTTTACCCTCTAAAAATGCATCGTAAGATTCCATTGACAAGTGTCTGTTTGGAGTCTTCACTAGTTTGTCAAAACTCCTCATACCCATAATAACATCATAAATGTCATGTACCGCTGTCATCGCTGGGGACTAAAACTCCTCATACCCATAATAACATCATAAATGGCATGTACCGCTGTCATCGCTGGGGACTAAAACTCGGTGAAGACTCAGAACAGACCATCGGTCCTGTTCGCTTTCTGAGCTAGTCAGGACATACACTTTACATAATAACTTGGGATGCTTTTCATCGTTTCCCTCACTAAAATTTACTAAACAACAAAAATATAAATAAACAAAGATACTCCTCATTCTTTGGTGTGGTTGAGCTGCTTCTTGCAGTGGCTGGCGTGGTCTCATCCCTCAAGCTTCTTTACAACGGCCCAGTCACCTGGTTGGAAAGAATGTAAACTGATTATTGAGTCGGGTCCAGGAGGGACTCGTGAAAACCTTTTGGTGGACATTTTGAAGTTCATGTCACAACGATCGCACCTCCCCCATCAGCCGAGAATATAAGTGACAGCTAATGAGGAGAGTACGACTATGGTTTTGACTGACCTCCAAACAACCCTCATATGACAATAACCCAGACATTGGGACTGTGGTCACTGCATAACCTGTGCGTGGCTTACAATACCTGGAACCATTGACAAGGTTCTTAGCCTCTGGGATGGGAACCTACTTCACCAGACTGCTGCTTGCCGATTCAAATTCTATCAAAGAAAGACAGTCTTGGCACAAACTTGGTTAGAATTACAGAGGTTATTATTAGTTTGACAAAAAAATAAAAAAACTGTCACTCTTACATTTATCATTCTCCCCCCTTTTCTTCCTCATTACAGACTGAAGGAAGAAATGCGTGGTGCAGGAAAAAAGAAACAATGAAATAGCCTGTGATACTTTTACCTCCCTTAGATTTATCCATATGCACAGCTGTCTACATACACCTGTTCTCTGTGTACAAACTCCTTGGACCTGAAAAATACTTATAAGCAAAATCATTACTCTATTCTTCATATTTAACCTGCAAAGAATGGTAAAATAATAATGACATTCCTGTACATTGGTAAATTGTCAATGACATTCTTTCAAAACCGATTCAAACAAAACCCTCTGTAACCCTTACTTTTTCCGTTCCTACAAAAATACAACAGCCGCGACGCATCGAAGGATCGCCACGGTAAGTTTGAACATATTCACGTTACTACATACAAACATTCCGATACAAATGTGGGGGAGATACTTCATAATTTCCAAAACCAAAAATCAAAAAAACAAAAAACAGCCAGAATTTTACCTTCACTCTTTCAGCAATAGGAAAAAATACAATGGGACAACCATGAGAGCAGCTCGAGAACCTTCCATGTACCAGCCATACAAGGTTCAAACAAACGGGCATGAGCCACCGTTCCTCATCATTACAGATTTCTGAAGCCGCAGCTCAACTACATCCATTCCAGAGGGATACCCAAAATAGTATCCTTGGACCACCTATGTTAATCTTTTTGGGGTTCAAAGGCCTTTGCCCCAAAACTAGGCTTCGTGCACTGTGTGACTGTCTGACTATGGGAAGCCTCCATTCCTTCTCTTTGCACAGACCTCCTTGTGTCCATGGCGATTCGAATCGGCTTATCGTCTTAAACCTGCGTCCAGGTTAAACCGTTGCACCCTTTCGGAGATCACCGCCCGGTGTCTTCGTATACGGTGAATTGCAGAACTACAACCACTTAGGGCTGGGAAAAAAAATCGATTTTAATCTTGAATCGAGTTTTGAGCTCAAATCGATTCAGTTTTGAAGAAAATCGATTTTTTTAGATTTTTTTTATTTTTTTTCCTTCCCTTCAAAGTTTCCGTAGCAGGACTGCAGGGGGCGTATCCGGAATGGCACTGGGCAGCGTTACCCCAATTACATCTACTCGCTGCAGCCGCCGTCTGCCTACCTGATCAGCGTGTCATGCAGACAGACGGCGGCCATTGCAGTGTTCAAAAGCCGCGCCTCCCGAGTCCTCGACGTCTGTGATAGGCGGAACACTCAATTTCACAGCAGGCAGTATTCAGCCTATCACGGACATCCTCTCATCCTCGTCTGTTATGAGGATGACCATGATAGGCGGAACACTGAATGCTGGGAAATTGAGTGTTCCGCCTATCACAGATGAGGAGGAGGCGCGGCTTTTGAATACTGGAATGGCCACCGTTGTAGCAGTAAAATCCGTATCCCATGAAAATCTGCATCAGGCACGGGCACAGTGATTGAAGCATGGGCACAGTGAGACACGGGCACAGTGAGACACGGGTACAGTGAGGCATGGACACAGTTCAATTCAACTAAGAGTAACCTCATGATTTTTTGTTGTTTTATTAGCTAAATCCCAATACAGTATTAATAATTTGGATGTTTAACAATCTTTGTTGCACACTGCAAAAAACAACAAAAGGTCACAAGCGCTAAATTGGTGGATAAAGAAAAAAATATAATGGATGATAATAATAATAATAAGAAAAAAATCCCAAATATTTTGGGAAGTACAAAGTATCCAAAAGGGGGAAAAAACAGGATCCAGCGCAGCAAGAAAAAATCCGTACCCAGAAGTACAAAATACACAACATGCACACAATATAATCCAGCGCTCATGGAACATACATTATTAACTATTGAAAACTCTTGAAGAATTGATAAAAAAGCTTAGTCCATTTATTAACCACAATAAAGAGAGGGATCCAATCCCAAATGTGCAGAGGGCAAATGAATCTTAACTCTCCAGTTGCCAGTGGTGACAAACTTGTTAAACTTGCAGTGACATCCGTGGAGCAAGGAGGGGTTAAAATAGTCAAAACAAAGCCTGTGGCATGATCTCAGTGTGAGCACAGTACCTTGAATGATGGACAACAGGCAGACCAGCGTGTGGAGGGCCCTCCAACCCAAAAGGATGCAGAGCCAGGATCGCAGCAAGGCTGGGACAGAAGGAATCACACACAGAGTTTCAAGAGTTTTCAATAGTTAATAATGTATGTTCCATGAGCGCTGGATTATATTGTGTGTTTGTTGCACACTGACTTTGCAGTTAGAGAAAGGGTTTGCCTTTGCAATTTTGTTTGTTGATGCACTTTAATTAATATAATAAAAAAAAAAAATCGAATCGTAAATCGAGTTTTTTATAAAAAAATCGCAGATTTTTTTTGGGGGGAAAATCGCCCAGCCCGACAACCACTATATGGTCAAGTCCTCCAACTAGAAACCCTAACCGAGGCGTCAACTCTATGGCTTGTTGTCCCAACACTTTTGGAACTACAGAACAACCACCGATCAACCCCCGAATTAGGCCTCTACCCCTCACAGTGTATGCATACACAAGCATTTTCCGCTATACACCCATACACTGCGTTGTCAGACTAAACCTCACAGAACACTTACGCCAGTTTACCACCTGCAGAACAATGTGGCTTCTCTCTGTATCTAGATGATAAAATAATGGTGATACCCCCTGTTTGCTCTCTACTCAAAACTGTATTACAGTCCAAAACTTCACAAAACTGGGACAAAATATAAAACACTTTTAAACGCCAAAATGCTTTCCATTTTCCTTCCAGACACAAATCTCATTGCTCACCTTTAAAAACCCCAAGCTCCTCCCACTAACTTTCTGCTGATATATAAATGCTGAAAAGAAACTTCCGGTTATGCTCAGCTACTTAAAAAACCAAATTGGTTTATTTACATATCAATTGTTCAGGAAGAGGGAGGGGGAGGGGAGGCGTTAGCCATAATCGCCTTGTCTATCAAGACTTCAAAAAAAATCCATGGCTACACATCATATATATTTCAACCATTTAAAACCTTGTCAAGGAAATGATGGAGTAAACCCCCCTTTGCAAATGGGAGGGAATCCCCCCTGACCCACATTCCCTGGAAGTCAGACCATAAGTTGGGACTCAAAATACAAACTCCTGCCAAAAGATGGCTATACAGTACAAGTTCCAAAAAATGAATTGCCCTCTGGGAAACTCCCAAATATTTAAACATAAAAACACATCATTGTACAAAAACTCTGTTAGTCTTACAAGCTATCAAAATTCAGTGTAAAGTGAAGTTTTTCTTAAAACCAAAATCCAATGCAAAAAAAAACGCCGCGCATATACTGCAAAGTCAGCTGACCCTGCAATAGCTTACATTCACTTAAATGAAAACAGAGAAACCTTTCTCCTAACACCATCTGCATGGAGTTTGCATGTTGTCCCTGTCTCTGCGTTGGCCTCCTCCCACACTCCAACTGCTGGTAGGTCAGCCAGATCCCATCCATAAATAGGCCCCAGCATGTGCGTGTGTCCGCAAGCACGTTGTGGCCCCTCGGGGTAAAACCGCGCTATTTTAAGATACCTCTCAACTCACCTCAAAAGGTGATGCTTAGAAAAGCAATTTATACCAGCGAATTCATTAAACAAAAACCAGTCTCTCAGTATGTCCCCCTGGTGTCTCACTACTCTTCCCAGCAGTGCACAGGTCAAACTGTAAACGCATAAAACATAAGAAAACTGCGCCGATCAACAAATGCCAATACAGCATATTCAGGAGCCGTGTTTGCTAAACTGGAACTTCCTATCTCAAACTGTAAACGTCTCTCAAAATGGCCGACAAGCCAGGACTACAAAATGGTGGATGACCCACCACAGCACCTCATGGACAACAAAAATTGCGCCATTGACGCATGCAATTTTTCCCGCCAAAACCAGCATGGGACGTCACAATGAACACCACATTGGTTCCCCTACACAAAGAAAAACACAAATTGCCTCCACCAGGTTCCACGCAGAAAAGATCGCACTATATTCGCACCAAACATCAAAATCTGCCCCAAAGGCTGAGAAATTCCACCAGCGAAATAGCAGACGAATGCCACATGGTATAGTGCCCAAAAGAAAGGTGGCTGCACCTTCCCTTATAGGATACCCACAGGCTAAGGAAAAACTGTGCCTCAAAATGGCAGACAAACCTGCAAGGCTAACAAAAGCCAAGAATGGCGCCATTAGTTTTTCCCGCCAAAACCAGCATCTCTTTAAAAGAAAATCAAAAATGTTTTTCTCCACAAAGACTGACTACACCATTGAAACTTTTCTAAATTATCATCAAAATCCACTGAAAAAGGTGTCAGCTAGGGATGGGCCCGGTGCTCGATTCGAACCCATGTTCGAATCGAGCATCGGGCGTTCGCTCGCTCGTCGAGCCCAGAACTATTTGGGCCGTTCGCATCACATTCGTGTGATGCGAGCGGCCCCGCAATGCATTGCGGCCGGCGCGGCCGGCGCAGTGCATTGCTGGCTGATGATTGGCCAAGCATGCACTGTGACCCCGCATGCTTGGCCAATCACAGCGCCCGAAACTCGGAGAGCAATAATTGGCTACAGGCAGGACGCCTGTAGCCAATTACAGCTCAGGGGCTTTAGTACATGCCCCACCATTTAAAAGGCCGCCATGCCATCGGCCCCGGTCACATGAGTTCCGGCTTTAGGAGAGATCAGTCTGCTGATTCTGTCTTTGCTTGATACTGAAAGATTTGCTCTTCTTTGCTAAACCATTGGCTATTTCTTTGCTAAACCATTGCTACCTAAGTCATTGATCGTTCATTGCTGCTGATTGCACAGTTAGCGTGTTATTAGCTGCTGCTGGGGATTAGTCTGGTGCGTGCTTACTGTTAGTACAGTATTGCAGTAGTACCAACCGCAGTGCTGTTAGCACAGCATTGCACCCCAACAGCACCCATAGGACTTCTAGTGTGTTAGTGGCAGCAAACAGAGCTCCTATATTTTCTTCTCAGCAGCACCCATAGGACTTCTAGTGTGTTAGTGGCAGCAAACAGAGCTCCTATATTTTCTTCTCAGCAGCACCCATAGGACTTCTAGTGTGTTAGTGGCAGCAAACAGAGCTCCTATATTTTCTTCTCAGCAGCACCCATAGGACTTCTAGTGTGTTAGTGGCATCACACAGAGCTCCTATATTTTCTTCTCAGCAGCACCCATAGGACTTCTAGTGTGTTAGTGGCAGCAAACAGAGCTCCTATATTTTCTTCTCAGCAGCACCCATAGGACTTCTAGTGTGTTAGTGGCAGCAAACAGAGCTCCTATATTTTCTTCTCAGCAGCACCCATAGGACTTCTAGTGTGTTAGTGGCAGCAAACAGAGCTCCTATATTTTCTTCTCAGCAGCACCCATAGGACTTCTAGTGTGTTAGTGGCAGCAAACAGAGCTCCTATATTTTCTTCTCAGCAGCACCCATAGGACTTCTAGTGTGTTAGTGGCATCACACAGAGCTCCTATATTTTCTTCTCAGCAGCACCCATAGGACTTCTAGTGTGTTAGTGGCAGCAAACAGAGCTCCTATATTTTCTTCTCAGCAGCACCCATAGGACTTCTAGTGTGTTAGTGGCAGCAAACAGAGCTCCTATATTTTCTTCTCAGCAGCACCCATAGGACTTCTAGTGTGTTAGTGGCATCACACAGAGCTCCTATATTTTCTTCTCAGCAGCACCCATAGGACTTCTAGTGTGTTAGTGGCAGCAAACAGAGCTCCTATATTTTCTTCTCAGCAGCACCCATAGGACTTCTAGTGTGTTAGTGGCAGCAAACAGAGCTCCTATATTTTCTTCTCAGCAGCACCCATAGGACTTCTAGTGTGTTAGTGGCATCACACAGAGCTCCTATATTTTCTTCTCAGCAGCACCCATAGGACTTCTAGTGTGTTAGTGGCAGCAAACAGAGCTCCTATATTTTCTTCTCAGCAGCACCCATAGGACTTCTAGTGTGTTAGTGGCATCACACAGAGCTCCTATATTTTCTTCTCAGCAGCACCCATAGGACTTCTAGTGTGTTAGTGGCATCACACAGAGCTCCTATATTTTCTTCTCAGCAGCACCCATAGGACTTCTAGTGTGTTAGTGGCAGCAAACAGAGCTCCTATATTTTCTTCTCAGCAGCACCCATAGGACTTCTAGTGTGTTAGTGGCAGCAAACAGAGCTCGTATATTTTCTTGTCAGCAGCACACATAGTACCTATAGTGTGTTAGTGTCAGCACCCATAGGACCTACAGTGTGTTGTGAGCACACATAGGAGTTCTATTTTTTATACTATATACACTACCGACTACAATGGCTGGAAGACCGCCAAGGAGAGGCAGAGCGTGCCGAGGCAAGAACACAGGGCAGGCAGGCTCTGTTTCTAGAGACAACAGTGCTGGCCGTGGACGTGGTCGTGCATCGTCATCAGCACGTGGCCATGGGACACGCTTGTCTTTGTTTTCGGCAGCTGGACATGTGGAGCCGCATCATGCCGAAGGCTTGGTAGAATGGATGACCAAGCCCTCCTCATCCTCCTCATCCTCTCTCACCCAGGCTCAGGGTACTGGCAGAGCAGCTGCCAACGCGTACTCAATGGCATCATCAGCCACCCCTTCCCTAGACCCACCATGTCCTCCTGAGGAGTCCCCCGAACTGTTTGAGCACAGTGTTGGGTACATGCTCCAGGAGGATGCCCAACGATTCGAAGGCTCGGATGATGATACCCAGCTTGAGGAAGTCAGTAGTGTGCGCGCAGAGAGAGGGGATGCTGAAGGACAGCAATCTGGCAGTAGTGTTCCACCAGCTGCAGCTTACTGCCAGGTTTGCTCTAGTGGTGAAGAGGGAGGGGATGATGAGGTCACTGACTCCACGTGGGTGCCTGAAGGGAGAGAGGAGGAGGAGGAGGAGGATGCAGCGTTACATGTCCAACGAGGCAGGATGCCCCCTGGAGGCCAGCTAGAGGCCAGCACAGCAACTGTACCACACCGCAGAGCTCCGCCTGTGCAGGGCGCTGCCTCTACACATTATCACAAAAGTTCTTTGGTGTGGGCCTTTTTTGAGACGAGTGCATCAGATCGCACCACTGCTATTTGCAATATTTGTCTCAAGCGTATCTCGCGTGGCCAAAACATCAGCCGCTTGGGCACCACAAGCATGAGCAGACATATGTCGACCTGCCATGCAGCTCGTTGGCAAGCACACATAAAAGACCCACACCAAAGAACAAAGCGGACCTCTCCTTGCTCCTCATCAGCTGGGATCTCCATCCCCACTATATCTTCAGTCCTCTCTGAAAGCTGCTCTGAGAGGACTGAAGGTGTAGAATTAGGTGTGTCACAACCAAGTACTTGCAGTACACCGACGTCCGATTGTAGCAGGCAAATTTCCCTGCCCCAGCTGCTGGACCGTCGAAAGAAGTATACTCCCAGCCATCCACATGCCCAGCGGTTGAATGCTAGCTTGGCTAAATTGCTAGCACTTCAACTGCTGCCTTTTCAGTTGATAGACTCGGCCCCCTTCCGTGAGTTTGTTCAATGTGCGGTTCCTCAGTGGCAGGTTCCCAAACGCCACTTTTTCTCACGGAAGGCGATTCCGTCTCTCTACTGGCATGTGGAAGGCAATGTCCATGCCTCGCTGGACAGGGCGGTCAGCGGTAAGGTGCATATTACCGCTGACTCATGGTCCAGCAGGCATGGACAGGGACGTTATCTTTCTTTCACGGCCCATTGGGTCACTCTATTGGCAGCTGGGAGGGATGCAGGACAAGGTGCAGTAGTGTTGGAGGTTGTTCCGCCACCATGCCTCCAAAATGCTACTACTGGTTGTGACACACCTCTCTCCTCCACCCCCTCCTCTTCTTCTTCCTCCATGTCCTCTTCGAGTGCTCTGTCCTCGGAACCAGCGGTGCTCCGTAGGCGTACAAGGGGCTACGCGAGTACGCAGGCAAAAAGATGCCATGCCGTGCTTGCGCTGGTGTGTTTGGGGGACAGGAGCCACACTGGGCCAGAGGTTCTGGCAGCTCTGCAGGGGCAGGCCGAGAGGTGGTTGACGCCACGCCAGCTTAAGCCAGGAATGGTCGTTTCTGATAATGGCACCAACCTCCTCTCCGCCCTGCGACAGGGGCAGCTCACCCATGTGCCCTGTATGGCTCACGTCCTCAACCTGGTGGTGCAGCGGTTCTTGGGCAGGTTCCCAGGCTTACAGGATGTCCTGAGGCAGGCCAGGAAAGTCTGTGTGCATTTCCGCCGATCTTATAATGCCAGTGCTCGGCTGACTGAGCTGCAAAAGGAGCTGAACCTGCCCAAGAACCGCCTAATATGTGACATGCCCACCAGGTGGAACTCAACGTTGGCCATGCTGCAGCGACTGCACACGCAGCAGAGGGCCATCAATGAGTACCTTTGCGACTACGGCACCAGGACAGGGTCAGGGGAGCTTGGCTTTTTTTCCCCACGCCAGTGGAGCATGATCAGGGATGCATGCACTGTCCTCTCACCATTTGAGGAGGCCACGAGGATGGTGAGCAGTGACAGTGCATGCATCAGTGACACTGTACCTCTTGTCCACCTGTTGGAGCATACGCTGCGTGGGATAATGGACAGGGCACTTGAGGCAGAACAGAGGCAGGAAGAGGAGGACTTCCTTGTCTCTCAAGGCCCCCTTTATCCAGACAATGTTCCTTCTGTCCCACCCATCACACAGGAAGAGGAGGAGGAGGAGGAGGAGGAGGAGGATTGTGTGAGCATGGAGGTGGAGCCTGGCACTCAGCATCAGCAGCAGCAGTCTTTTAGGGATGATGTACAGTCCCAACAAACCAGTGGACTTGTACGTGGCTGGGAGGAGGTGGCTGGCGATCATGTCATCCTCAGTGACCCAGAAGACTCCGGACCGAATGCCTCAGCTAACCTACGCTGCATGGCCTCCCTGATCCTGCAAAGCCTGCGGAAGGATCCTCGTGTTCTTCGGATCAAGGAGAGTGACCATTACTGGCTGGCCACTCTCCTTGATCCACGGTACAAGGGTAAGGTTGCGGACCTTATCTTGCCGTCGCAGAGGGAGCAGAGGATGAGACATCTCAGGGAGGCCTTGCAGAAAGGTCTGTGCAACGCGTTCCCAGAAACTGGGAGGTTACAAACTCCTGGTCCTGGACGACAAGTTGCTGAGGCTTCGGTCAGTAGCAGAAGGAGCGGTGGGGAAGGTGGACGTCTGACCGATGCGTTCAGACAATTTTTTAGTCCGCAGCCCCAAGGTATGATCGGTTCCAGCAACCATCGCCAGCGTCTGATATACATGGTGCAGGAATACCTAGGGGCAAGGTCAGACTTGGACACCTTTCCCACCGAAAATCCTCTGGCTTACTGGGTCCTGAGGATGGATCACTGGCCAGAGCTTGCACAGTATGCAATTGAGCTACTGGCCTGTCCTGCATCCAGCGTTCTTTCCGAACGCACATTCAGTGCTGCTGGAGGATTTGTCACCGATCATAGGGTGCGCCTGTCCACCGACTCGGTTGATCGACTGACCTTCATAAAAATGAATCAGTCTTGGATCACCACCAGCTACCAGACACCTGAAGCGGATATAACGGAATAATTTATAATGTCACATCCCTTCAAGACTGCCTATGCTGATGCTGAGTGACTGTCCTGTTATGTTCACTGACTATCCTCTTCCTCCTCCTCAATGATCCATGCCACCACACCAGTGCCTAAGGCACAATTTTTCAGCCCCTGTATAACAGGGGCGTGTAATTACAATTTTTTAAAAAGATGCTTCGCAACAGGTGTGACTGCTGTGCTCAGAGTACAGTATCTGTGAGGGGTTGCAGTGTTGTGGCACCAGCACCAGTGCCTAAGGCACAATTTTTCAGCCCCTGTTGGGGCGTGTAATTACAATTTTTAGGCAATGCTTTGCAACAGGTCTCATTGCTGTGCTCAGAGTACAGTATCTGTGAGGGGTTGCAGTGTTGTGGCACCAGCACCAGTGCCTAAGGCACAATTTTTCAGCCCCTGTATAACAGGGGCGTGTAATTAAATTTTTTTAAAAAGATGCTTCGCA
The DNA here is from genome assembly GCA_029206835.1 of Rana muscosa. Lineage (NCBI taxonomy): Eukaryota > Metazoa > Chordata > Amphibia > Anura > Ranidae > Rana > Rana muscosa. The sequence continues at coordinate 296,696,135 of CM055123.1, read as the reverse complement.
ACAGGTGTGACTGCTGTGCTCAGAGTACAGTATCTGTGAGGGGTTGCAGTGTTGTGGCACCAGCACCAGTGCCTAAGGCACAATTTTTCAGCCCCTGTTGGGGCGTGTAATTACAATTTTTAGGCAATGCTTTGCAACAGGTCTCATTGCTGTGCTCAGAGTACAGTATCTGTGAGGGGTTGCAGTGTTGTGGCACCAGCACCAGTGCCTAAGGCACAATTTTTCAGCCCCTGTATAACAGGGGCGTGTAATTACAATTTTTTAAAAAGATGCTTCGCAACAGGTGTGACTGCTGTGCTCCAAGTACAGTATCTGTGAGGGGTTGCAGTGTTGTGGCACCAGCACCAATGCCTAAGGCACAATTTTTCAGCCCCTGTTTAACAGGGGCGTGTAATTACAAATCTTGATCTAATAGTTCACAGCAGGGCCCATTCCTGCGCCCACCAAGAGTAACTATGAGGGCCTACAGTCTTGTGGCAACACCGTCCACCACCACCACCACCACCAAAGGCCCAATTTTTCTGCCCTGTTCAACAGGTGCATGCAATTACAAATCTTGATCTAATAACTCACAGCAGGGCCCATTCCTGTGCCCACCAGTCTTGTGGCTACACCAACATCTAATAGGGCAAATTTCTGCAGAGTATATACGGCAGGCCCCTACTTTCAAACATCCAACTTACAAACGACTCCTACTTGCAAACGGCAAGAGAAAACAGGAAGTGAGAGGAAATCTACCCCTAGGAAGGAAAATTCTATCCTGTTAGATTTAATTTGGGAAAAAGGTATCTCCTCTCTACTGATGCTTTATCACCAATCCTTGTTTCAATTAAAACCCCACTTTTCCAAAAACATTTGTCATTGGGACGGAAAGTGAGGTGACATGTTCTGAACAGATGTGCAAAGACAGCAAATGTTACAGGGGTGATAACCCCTCCCTATGTTCTCCAAAAAGCTTAAAAATTGATTTTTTTGGGATGTAGCTACACTTCATAATGTACCTGTTCAGATTCTACTTAAGAACAAACCTACAGTCCATGTCTTGTTTGCACCACCTATATACTGCTGTTCAGAGTATATAGGGTTGTAGGTATAGGGTTTTATTTTGGGTGCGGGGTCCCCCTTAGTATCCATACAAGACCCAAAGGGGCTGGGGTGGGGGGGGGGTGATGGGGTAGCCATGCCATTTTTCTCAAGGATTTTCAGCCATATGGCGGCCAGGACAAGACATGACATTAAAGCCGCAAGTGGTTTTAAATGGCTTCTTTTTTTCCTTTACAAATGTCATTTTGTGCAAGGACAGTTCTAAACACGGGAAACACATGCCACTTCACAGGCATACTTTAGACACCCCCCAGGTACCATATTTAAAGGAAAATTTCACTTTTTTTTTTCACTTTATGCATCATTAAAATGACTGCTCCCGAAAAAACTTTAGTTTTTAAAATTTCTTTTTGCATTGATATATGTCCCCTGGGGCAGGACCCGGGTCCCCAAACCTGTTTTATAACATTAACATGCATATTGGCCGTTGTAATTAGCAATTTTGATTTCGAACGTTCGCGTCCATTATAACGAATAGGGTTCGAAAATTCGCGCGAACTTTCGGTCCGTTCGAAGGTTCTGGTGCGAACCGAACCCGGGGGTGTTCGGCTCATCCCTAGTGTCAGCTACACTCTACAAGGACCACATGTACACTTACAAACTTAGCCTCCCTTTTGCCAACTAAACAGCACATTCAATAAATGTAAGTTACATGACAATATTAAAAACATATTCATTTCTCTAAGTTAATATACTCTGAGATATTCACCACTTTTCTCCACCTAAAGTTCACACACAGTGGCCTCAGCTTCCATAACAAAGCCATTGCAGAGACATACCTCCTCAATGCTAGCATCCAAAACAGCCTGCAACCATTCAAAGGGCGTATTCCTTTCAACAAACAGCTACTATTGTCTGGCTTCCAACAATGCCTGGCCACTTGAATATGCGGCAGGAATTTTCAACTTTAAAACCAAACACTTTCGTTAAAATATTTTTACACTTATGGGGACATGTGTCTTTGTCCCCTATAAAGGCAAAAATCACAATTTATCCATTTCTATTTTTCATAGAAATCACAAACACCACACACATACAGTATATTGTTGCTTGTACATCAGATTATCTCTCAGGGCGTTTCCTCTACAAAACTCCTGCATGCTATTTACAGAAAGTCACCAACTTTCACCCTTGTAACTGAAATGCTGCCCGCCCCTCCCCCACTAAACCTCATGGCTTTTGGCTCAATGCAGCGGCCATCTTTAACAAGGCCGCCAATCTTAGTGTAGGCTGCATGAAATACCACAGCTATACCTTCATTTCATACACAATATACAGTCTCCATCAGATCATCTCTTACACAACTTCAGTCACACTTATGGGGACACATGTCCTGCATCACACAAACAATCTAATCACACACAGGCATACACAAACAAATTCACAGGCCTACGATCCATGACAAAATCACACACACACATACGATTCGCAGACATACACACGCACACATACACACGCTGCAAACTTAAAGCATTATTTCAAAAAGACAAATGTTCTTTTAAAGAGTAGAGCCCCCCACATCGGAACGTAGATCCACACTTCTCCCCATCTCGATCCGATGTCCAAAGGGACTTCATCTATTCCCAAAAATCCTGGCCCGCCATTACTGTTGTGGAATTCTAGGTTCTATGCAGAGCACACAGCCCATAATTCCTGTGCTAAATAAGCACAGACTTCAGATTTCATCTTTTTGCAATAATGCTATCTTTAGCTTAAGTTTGCTAAGATCCACTCACCGTTCATTCCATCATTCATCTAAGAAAGGCAGCATCACAAAAGCTTATCTTCTCATCGGGCCATTCCAGCAAAGACTGATTAGCCGACGCCTAATCATAGGCTTTTATTAAACTCAAAAGATCTCACACAGGAGGTGATTGGCTGCAGCAACCAATCCCCTCCCCCATGGGCGGGAACCTCACAGGATGTTCCTTCCTCACAGGAAAATGACAATACCTGGACATTCCTTCCAACAGGAGATGTCATACATGAATACAATAACGTAGGATGGCTAAAGTTACCGTTGCTAGGAATTCTTATTCTGCGCTATTCCATAGAATAACGCATATTAAGATTATACTATTATTGAATGGGGGAGGGAGGCTATCTGCAGATGCGCACTACGAATTCCAACCAATGTTGATCAGACACAGCAGAGACAAGAGTACGCATCTGCTCATAACCAATGATGTTGTTGCAGAGCGAGCATATCCCCCCCTCAACGATCGTCCGTGCTAATGCACAGAGGGCCCCCCGTCGGTGGACATATCCGCACCCTGCAAACATCACACTCCAACCTCAAGACGTTTTCCCCTATCAGACGGGATTCAACCAGCCTCAGACTACCCCAATCAGCTCTTTTAGAGCGGGTTGCGGAAGTACTAACACTGGGTGACACTATGACAATACATATTAAATACATCTCCATAAAAATCTCCACAACAGGGACCCAAGAGGAGGAGGATCGGGGCTGCTCTGTGCAAAACCGGTACACAGAGAAAGTGCTGTATTTATTGGCGTATAACACTCACTTTTTTACCTTGAAAATAGAGGGTAAACTGTGCCTGCGTGTTATACGCAGGGGGCTGTGGAAAGTTTTTTTCCTGAAACCTCCCTCTTAAAGTTAGGGTGCGTGTTATACGCCTGTGCGTGTTATACGCCGATAAATACGGTAAGTATAACATGTTTTTTTTTAATACAATTTTTTTCCTTTACAATCACTTTAAGGCTAAACACCTAAAAAATATAAAGGACCAATTATGCTAATTTCTATTTATTTGCACATCCAATTATTTTTTTTCAATGCAAACAATGTAAATACTGTACTCGAATCTGACCTGGTTTTGGCCTCTTGAGGTTCTTGTACAGCAGAGACTGAGAGGGAGACGCAAGACAAAAAGCCAACCAGATGTGCTCATGTGCTGACATAAAGAAAACAGCAGTAATATGGCAGGATAAGGGGGCAAAAAATCTTGTAGGGGGTTACAGGTTTCGGGGGGATCAGTGGGTGCCCCCATTCTCAAGGCCCCATAGCAGCTGTGTGTGTTGATCTTCTCCAAGAAACAAACAAGCAGTGTCCACTGGCCTCCATTCACTCTGAGCTCTTCTGCAAGAACAATATGATGTGTTCATCTGTGACTTCATTATGTTCTGTCTCTCTGATTTATACGCCAAATAATGATAAATATCAGACGTTATGTGATAAGAAACAATAATGAGGGGGCGCTAATGATACAATAGTGTTAACACAATTTTAATGACCGTAACATAAATTAATAGTAAAAACTGTTATACTTCATACATTATATACATCAAACTGCAACGTGCTAAATGTTAATGTGAATATAAATTAATAATAAAAAGGTCCTTTTATAAAGTCCATAAAATCTTCAGTGATAAGTTACCAATGTAACATGAAGTGTAACACCATCACCATTTGGTAGTAAATCCACAAGAACACACCCAATGTGCTTAGTTAGGATTTCCTATTCACCAGACAGATATGACCTCTTTACTTAAAGTAGTTGTACACCCTGTACAACCACTTTTACCTACAGGCAAGCCTAGATTAAGGCGGTTTAGGAGATATTTAGAAAAATCGCCGATGTCTACGGCGCATGCACCTTAGACAACGGCGCAGGCGCACTTTAAAAATGGCGATCGTGCCGTATCTAAGGCTGGTTTTACACTGGGGCGGTGGGTGCGGTGGCGGTACAGCGCCGCTATTTTTAGCGGCGCTATACCGTCGGTATTGCTGAGGTATTCGGCCGCTAGCGGTGCGGTTTTAACCCCCGCTAGCGGCCGAAAAAGGGTTAATACCGCCGGCAATGCGCCTCTGCAGAGGCGCATTGCCGGCGGTATTACCGCGGTTTCCCACTGTTTTCAGTGGGAAGGAGCGGTGGAGGAGTGGTAAACACACCGCTCCTCTCACCGCTCCAAAGATGCGGCTAGCAGGACTTTTTTTCACGTCTTGTTAGCGCACCGCTCCAGTGTGAAAGCCCTCGGGCATTCCCATTGGAGAGACAGGAGCCGCTGTTTAGGCTCGGTTTGCAGGCGCTATTTTTAGCAAAATAGCGCCTGCAAACCGCCCCAGTGTGAAAGGGGCCTAAAGGAAGGTCATGCCGTGACTCCATCACAGAGCTGGAGTTTGCGGTCTCGGAAGGAAGAGGGGTGAAGCATGGACGCTTCCTGCAACGGGGGACAGCGGTGACATTGCGGGCTTCGGTTTCAGGTAAGTGACACATAATGGGCTACTATGCGATGCCCATTATGCTTTACCTTTGCAGGGAACTAAAGAGGAAGTAAAACCCATCAGGGCTTACTTCCTCTTTAAAAAGAGGGTCAAACAGTACTTAGTAGGTATAATCCTTATGCCGCGTACACACGGTCGGAATTTCCGACAAGAAAAGTTCGATGTGAGCTTTTGGTCGGAAATTCGGACCGTGTGTAGGCCCCATCTGACTTTTTCTGTCGGAATTTCCGACCGCAAAAATTTGAGAGCTGGTTCTCAAATTTTCAGACAGGAAAAGTTCTTGTCGGAAATTCCGATCGTCTGTATGCAATTCAGACGCGCAACAAACCATGCATGCCCGGAATCAATTCGACGCATGCTCGGAATCATTAAACGTAATTTTTCTTGGCTCGTTGTAGTGTTATATGTCACTGCATTCTTGACGGTCAGAATTTTGTGTGACCGTGTGTATGCAACTCAAGTTTCAGCCAAAATTCCGTCGGAAAAAAATCCAAGGTTTTCTTGTCGGAATTTCCGATCGTGTGTACGCGGCATTAGACTTGCTTGAATGTAATTGGAGATATGACAGGAGACTTATGTTTTTATCCTCCTCGCCACCATGGAGACCCATTGAAAATAAGAGAGCAAAGGAACCAATATCATAATATTTTTTTAATAAAAGGATTAAAAACAAATGACAGAGTGCCTGCATACATTTGTGTGTGCCCGGCACTGGGGATAGCCCGCATAAGTCACTAAGACAGAACCATACACTGCCCAGCTCGCACTGGTGGGTGGCTGTGCGTTCCACTCAGGGGAGGGCTGGCGGCCTTAGGCCTGGGGGGCAAGTCCAGTCAAGTGGCCCATTGAACCGCTGAATCAGCTCACCATCCATGGCCCACCTGGTTTTTCAATGCAGCCTCACCAGTGCCCATCAGTGCAGCCAACTCCAGTGCCCATCAATGAAGTCTGATCACTGGGGCAGGTTACATGGGGTGTATAGGGGGGAGATGGGGGGTCAGCTAGGGGTGTCGGGGTCTCTCACCTCAGCGATCTCAGCTCAGCAGGTCCTTGCACGCCACGGTTTCCAGGGGGGTAACGCTCCTGATCCTGGGGTCAAGTTGCAGCCAGCGCCCAGCCCTGCAGCCCTGCGTCCCGACTCCCTGGCATGCCCTGCCTCTGCCTGTTCCAAGAATCCGGTCCCAGGGAGTTGTAGTTTCCTCTGCGCTGCTGTGTTTTCCACCCACCAGAAGCTTGAGTGCGGACTACAACTCCCGAAATGCAACAGCTAGTGGTCGGGCCGCCATGGCCATGCCCCCGGCCCGACTTCCTAGACCAGAATAAAAAATATAATGGTAGCGGGCAGCGGCTGCCGGCCATTTTGAACATAAGTTAGGGCGGCCTGGGAGGCGATTGCCACCCTGCCCCCTGGCCCAGCCCTCCCCTGGTTCCACTGCTGTGTAGAGAAAAAGTCAGGGACCCGGATGTGACGTGACCGGAGGGGCCTCGTGACCGGATATCCTACGTAAGCACATTGGGTGTGTTCTTGTGAATTTACTACCAAATGGTGATGGTGTTACACTTCATGTTACATTGGTAACTTATCACTGAAGATTTTATGGACTTTATAAATTACTTTTATTATTAATTTATATTCACATTAACATTTAGCACGTTGCAGTTTGATGTATATAATGTATGAAGTATAACCATTTTTACTATTAATTTATGTAAAGCCCTGTACACATGATCGGATTTCCTATGGATTTTAAACCGATGGATTTTTCCATCGGAAATCCGATGAAGTTGACTTCCATCAGTCTTGCCTACACACCATCTGTCAAAAAACCGACCGTCCCAAACGCGGTGACGTAAAACACTCCGATGACCCGAGAAAAATTAAGTTCAGTGCTTCTGAGCATGCGTCGACTTGATTCTGAGCATGCGTCTGTTTTTTATCCGATGGAGTTCCCCACAGACAATAGTAATTTGCCATTGTTTTTTTTTTCCAGCGGATAAATTTAAACCAGGTTCTATTTTATAACACCAATGGGAAAAAAGACTGATGGGGCCCATACACGATCGGTTTGTCCAATGAAAAAAGTCCATCGGACTGTTTTCATCAGTAAAACCGATCGTGTGTACAGGGCTTTACTGTCGTTAAAATTGTGTTAACACTATTGTATCATTAGTGCCCCCTCACTATATTTTTTTTTTTTATTACTTAACTTATACAGGAGCAGCTATTTTACTTACTTTATTCGCTTACACATTTACTTTTGCCGCAAGGTTCTTTTTTCACAATTCCAATCAGACTTTATGTACCTCTAATGTCTGATCTCTGTATTGTTTTTCAGAAATTTGGCAGAAACCTTGGTCAACCAGAATTTGTGTCCTCCTTGTGTACTGGTTTTTAGTTGCAGTATCAGTAGCATTGCTTTTGGTCTTTTTTTTTCTGCTTGAAAAAGGTAAGTCTTAATTGCTATGAACTTTACAGAATTTTTACCAAAGTAAACAAGGCAGAATCTGATAAAATAAAATGTTTCAAATAACAGCTTCAATCCTTACAAAATTGGTACTGCTAATGGGGTCACGCAAACTCTGCAGGACGTCCGCACACCCCTTGGGGCCAGGTGTGGAGCATTTTTCTTTATCTAATTTCCCTTGCCCCTCTCTTCCATAAGAAAGGGATGAGGGTACGTAGGTTTACTTCTTCCCTTTGCATCCCATGCCCCACCAATCTTCTGTATATAGTGTATTTCTTTGCAGTCATACCTTACCTATAGGGGAAGGGAAAGAGAAGATAGAAGAGGGGCCACACATGTATTTTGTGGGTCTGCTCGGCTCAAGACTACAGAAATAAGATAAAATCCATGTCTCGGTACATTAATATCACTTATGGGGATGCTCTGCATATCCCCTTTGGTTTAACAAATTTCTTTCCCTTATACTCACAGTCCTACTAAAACTTCCACCCTCCCCAAAACATGAGAAAAAAAAAAGTTGTGGATCTTAACTACTTCCCGAACCGGCTCCTGTACATATATACGGCGGCAGGATGGCTCTCCTGCGCGAATCGCCATATATGTACGGTGGCTCCTTTAAGTGCCATATCAGGCGCGCACCCGTTGCATGGCGGAGGACCCAATGCGCGTGGCCGGTGGGCCAAAAAAGTGTCAAAAGTATCCGATCTGTCCACCGCAATGTCGCAGTCCTGATAAAAATTGCTGATCGCCGCCATTAATAGTGAAAAAAAATATATAATAAAAATGCCATGAATCTATCCCCCATTTTGTAGATGCTATAACTTTTATATAACCAAAAATATGTAGAAGAATACATATTGGCCTAAACCAGACATGTCCAAAGTCTGGTCCGTGGGCCAATTGGGGCCCGCGTTCCGGTTTGGAATGGCCCGCCTGGTAATTTGGGCATGTATATCTTTTATGGCCCCCCCAACAACTCCCCGAGTGCCGGGTCCACAAAAGATATATATGCTGGCTGCCTTGGAGGGGACAGGGAGGGGGCGGGATGAGTGCCATACATACAGGAGAATTTCCTGTTTACACAGCGGCCTCTGTAATAGGAAGTCCTGTCTCCTGCGCTGCCATTGGATGACTGTTCTGTCCATCATAGGAGGCGGGACTTTGTATTAAAGAGGCCGCCAAGAAAACAGATTCTCCTGTATGTAATGTGTTGGCGCTCGTCCCGCTCCCCTCCCTGTCTACTCCGAGGCTGCAGATGGGCATCGATCAGGGTGCACTGATGGCGGCGGGGGGCTGCATTAATGGCAATGGCAGGGGGGCTGCATTCATGGCAATGGCAGGGGGGCTGCATTCATGGCAATGGCAGGGGGGCTTCATTCGGGCACTGACCCTTATTTTGCTTCACAGTTATTCATTAAAATTTTACGTTTTTTTTCCTAAAACTTCCCTCTTAAAGTGAAATATGGTATATCCAAATAACATGCCCAAGCTCATCTCTTCACCACACACAGCAACAAAGCCAAGAGAATGCTTGTTGGGCCGTGTATTAGTGCTCGAACGAACACACTTAGACCGAATTTTATTGGTTCAAAGAATGTCAGGCAAAATGGTCACCCCTCACGCATGTTCACTTCATCAAATCTGGCCCTCTTTGAAATAAAGTTTGGACACCCCTGGCCTAAACTGATGAAGAAATTTTTTTTTTTTTTTTGGGGGGGGATATTTATTATAGCAAAAAGTAAAAAATATTGTGTGTTTTTTTTCAAAATTGTGGTCTTATTTTGTTTATAGCGCAAAAAAGAAAAACCGCAGAGGTGATCAAATGCCACCAAAAGAAAGCTCTATTTGTGGGAAAAAAAAGGACATCAATTTTGTTTGGGTACAGCGTTGCACGACCACGCAATTGTCAGTTAAAATGACACAGTGCCGTATTGCAAAAAATGGCATGGTCAGGAATGGGATAAATTCTTCCGGGGCTGAAGTGGTTAAAGTGGCTGTTAAGTAACTCTGACCTGGTAATAGTCTCCTAATGACAAGTGCCCCTGTGTGTGATTTAAAAAAATAAAGCAGTATATACAAGATTTCTGAGCGCCGATTAGAGCTCATGTGATTGGCCAGCTCTCTCCTCTCCCCGTCTGACAGATGCAGCATGCAGGGCCAAGATTCCTCCGCTGACATCAGTCAGGAGGGGAGGAGGAGAGGAGGAGAGAGCTGGTCACATAAGCGCTGATTGACGCTCAGAAATCTTGTATATACTGCTTTATTTTTATAAATCACACACACAGGGGCACTTGTCAGAAGGAGACAGTGCTGGAACTATTAACAGGTCAGAGTTATTCCAGCAGCAGGAGGAGGGGGGGGGGGGCAGGGACTGTCACTAGCTGACAGGCAGGGGGGGGCAGATGACAGAGGAGGACATGGGAGAGCTGCAGATAGCGACGGATGACGGAGGCATTTAAGCTGACCACAGTGTCAGGGCTCAGCAGCCATGATATACCATGGTCAGCTTACATAGGGGAGGGGAGAAATTGGCAGGATCAGCCAGGTATTTCAGGTGATACAGGGGGCCAAATGACACAGCACAAGCACTGTGCTGTATAACATGCTTTAAAGGGACAGGATCCTTTTTTTTTTCTTAGGTTAACAAGCGTTTCAAAGCTTATTTAAACCCAAAAACAAAAAACAGTATTTGGATGTGATAATTAACTACATTCGTTTTTTTTTTCCACTTAGTGATCCTTTAAATAACACACTTCCTGTCCCTTCATATCTACACTAATTTCTCTATGGCATCTACAAACTATATACTGTATTTTTCTCTCCATAAGACACACCTGACCATAAGACGCACCTAGGTTTTAGAGGAGGAAAACAAGAAAAAAAATATTCTGAACCAAATTGTGTACTAAAATATTTACCAGTGCCCATGAAATGCAGCCTTACCAGTGCCAACTAAAGAAGCCTGACCTGTGCCAATAAAATGCAGCCTGACCTGTGCCCATAAAATGCAGCCTGACCTGTGCCAATCAAATGCAGCCATACCTGTGCCATTAAAATGCAGCCTGACCTGTGCCAATGACATGCAGCCTGACCTGTGCCAATAAAATGCAGCCTTACCTGTGCCATTAAAATGCAGCCTGACCCGTGCCAATGACATAAAGCCTCACCTGTGCCAATGACATAAAGCCTGACCTGTGCCAATACCAACAAAAGAAAGCTCTACTTGAGTGAAAAAAATTATAAAAATGTAATTTGGGTACAGTGTTACATGGCCATGTAATTGTCATTCAAAGTGTGACGGCGCTGAAAGTTGAAAATTGGCCTTGGCAGGAATTAAAATGTGTATATGAAATAAGAAAAAAAAAACATTTTGACAAAAAGATTTATATTTTCTACTTCTTTATCCACTTCAATACAGGGCTTTTTGTACCTATTCAATACCGGGCCTACTGTATTCTAGCACTTCTCTCCTACATGTACAAATCATCATTCTTTTGCTAGAAAATTACTCAGAACCCCCAAACATTATGTATGTTTTTTTAGCAGACACCCTAGGGAATAAAATGACGGTCATTGCAACATTTTTTCTTGCACGATATTTGCGCAATAATTTTTCAAACGCCTTTTTTTAAAAAAAAAAAATGGTTTCATGAATTAAAAAATAACAAAACAGTAAAGTTAGCCCAATTTTTGGGGAAAATATGAAAGATAATGTTACGCCGAGTAAATAGATACCTAACATGTCACGCTTTAAAATTGCGCACACTCATGGAATGGCGCCAAACTTCGGCACTTAAAAATCTTCATAGGCGACGCTTTAATTTTTTTTACAGGTTACCAGGTTAGAATTACAGAGGAGGTCTAGTGCTAGAATTGTTGCACGCGCTCTAACGCACGCGGCGATACCTCACATGCGTGGTTTGAACGGCGTTTACATATGTGGGCGACTTACGTGTGCATTCGCTTCTGATCGCGAGCTACCGGGGACAGGGGCGTTTAAAATTTTTTTTTTTTTTTTTTTTTTTACTTATTTTTTTTTTTTTACAATGATTTTACTTTTTTTTTGATCACTTTTATTCCTATTACAAGGAATGTAAACATCCCTTGTAATAGGATATGTGTGACAGGTTCTCTTTATTGAGAGATGCGGGGTCAATAAGACCCCACATCTCTCCTCCAGGCTGGAAAGCATGAGATCAGTGAAAATTTTTTCACTGATCTCATACTTACAGCCGCAATGGCGGCTTTGTTTACATTTGAAGCCTGGGCGTGATGTCATCACATCACGCCCGGGCCTCCGACGATCATAGAGATGACTGGTGACCATCTGGTCACCAGTCATCTCTATGCTCATCACGTGACCCCACCAACGACGCCGGAAGATTCGCTCCGGGTCCCCGATCGCACGGGGAGCCCGGAGAAGCACCGGATGGCGGCGGGAGGGGGGGATGTCCCCTCCCGCCGCCTGTAAGAACGATCAAGCGGCGGAACCGCCGCTATGATCATTCTTATGGTGCGCAGAATCGCCGGCACTTCAAAAGGATATCTGAATGATGCCTCTAGCTGCAGGCATCATTCAGATATCCCCCTACAAAGCCGAGGACGTCATATGACGTCCACCCAGGATGGGAGATCCCATCTGTGGACGTCATTTGACTATGGCTGGGTAGGGAAGTGGTTATAAAACATATCCAATATAACAAAAATTTTAAATTAAATGTCTTCATAAATTTAGTCCAAAAACGGAAAATTTATTACCAAATACTTACCGTAATTTTCCTTTCCTGATAGACTCCATGGCAGACTACGTGTGGGTTAACCCCGCCTCCTCTCCACAGCTATAGGACCCCTTACCCATAAATTTGAGCTCACCTCCACAGACAGGTGTTCTGTAACTAGCCGACTCACATTTCAACTCTCATATTTTTAATTCATGGGTGGGAACTCCGTCTGCCATGGAGTCTATCAGGAAAGGAAAATTACGGTAAGTATTTGGTAATAAATTTTCAGTTTTCCTGACAGACTCCATGGCAGACTATGTGTGGGAAATAACTAGCCAAACCACACGGGAGGGTATGCTGAACAAAAATATATTTTAATCTTTCCCGTCAACTGACAGGATTTTTCGACCAAAATTAACAGAGGAAAGGGAAGCAGGCTCAATACAATAATGAGACATAAATGTATGAATAGAAGACCACGAGGCTGCCTTGCATGTCACTTCAGGAGCCACGTGTCGAGCTGCTGCCCATGAGGCTGCCATGCCTCTGGTGAAATGAGCCGTCACCACCTCTGGAGGAGCCAAGCCCTTTGCCCTGTAAGCCTGTTGAATAGATTGGACGATCCAGGCTGCTATTGTTCTGGAGGAAGCCCTCTTTCCTTTGTTGCTACCAGTGTGTAACAAGAACAGGTAGTTCAAGCTTCTAAAAGATGAAGTAACTCACAAGTATTCTTTCAGAGTCTCACCTACATCCAAGGGATGAACATCTGCTGATTCTGGAGAATCAAAAGTAGGAAGGACTATTTCTTGATTTTCGTGAAAAACTGATGTGACTTTTGGTTTTGACCCAAGCATGGGAATAAGGACTACTCGGAAGAAAGTCAAAAAAGGTTCTTGACAACCCAGGAAGCTTATTTCTGAAACCCTTTTGGCTGAAGTAATAGCCACTAGAAAGGCCAGTTTGATTGATAAGTCCTTAATAGAAAGATCTTTGTTGTTGAGTGCTGAAAGAGCATCAAGGACGAGTGGAAGATCCCATTTGGGGAATCTAGGTTTCCTCTGAGGCCTGATTCTCGATGCCCCCCGAAAGAACTGTTGAACCAGGGGATGAGTTGCCCATGACGATCCCGAAAAAGCTGATAAGGCTGATACTTGTACCCTGAGGGAACTAATCGATAAAGGCAGATCCAAGCCTGATTGGAGAAAACTCAAGATGTCTTGAACACTAGGATTTCTAGATGACTTTCCTGCAGAAGTCATGAAGCTGACAAATCTGGCCCAGATTCTATTGTAAGTTTTATTTGTGTTAGACTTTCTGGAGCTCATAAGGGTAGAGATTACCCCTGAAACACACCCAAGAGACTCTAGCCTCTCCCTCTCAAGAACCAGACCATCAGTCTCAGCATTGCTGGACAGGGGTGTAGGGTCGTCCCCTGAGAAAGAAGGTCCGGCCTGAGAGGAAGAGGCAGCGGGTCCCTGAAGCTCATCAGATTTAGGAGAGGAAACCAAGGTCTGCTCGGCCAGTATGGAGCTATTGTTATCACCTCGACTTTCTCCAACTGAAGCCGCTGTAGGAATTTTAGCATGATCGGAAGAGGAGGGAAGGCATATGCCCTGTTGAAGTCCCATTGACTCGTTAATGCATCTACTTCGAAGGCTTGACTGTACCGAGCTCGGGTGTAGTATCTGCCGATCTTGTAATTGCAGGGGGATGCAAACAGATCCACCTCTGGATCGAAATCCAACAATAGGATGCACTTGAAGGTTTGTGGATGCAGTGACCATTCGTTGTTGTCTAGCATGCTGCGTGACAGAAAGTCCGCTTGAATGTTCTGCTCCCCTGGAATGAAGACTGCTGTTAAGTTGAGCAGATTCCTCTGAGCCCAGGTCATGATAGGTTCGACCTCTTGGAGAAGGGTGGGGCTCCGAGTGCCCCCTTGTCTCTTCACATATGCCACAGTGGTGGTATTGTCCATTTTGAGTAGGACCGACTTCCCTTTTTAGAAGGTGGGAGAAGGCTTGAAGGGTGCACCATGCTGCGCGCAGTTCCAGAATGTTTGAACCTGGAGAGTGGAGACGGGCATCCCATTTGCCCTGAGCCAGTTCTGCCCCACAATGTGCCCCCCAGCCCCCATTGCTGGCATCGGATGTAACAGTCACCCAATGGATGGGAGCAAGGGAGTGGCAAGTTGACAAGTTCTTGGTTTGAATCCACCAGAGGAGACTGTTGCTCATTGGCCGTGTTATCCGGATCCGCTGATTGAGATCGTCTGTCTTCCATTGCTGGAGGAATCCTGATTGAAAAGGACGAAGCCTCCACATCGCCCATTTGACCATGGGGGATGTGGCCACCATCGTGCCGATTATCTTCAGGCACTGTGATGCCCTTAGGTGAGAGTAGTCTAGGGCTAAGGAGATTCTTTCCCGAATGATCGGTATTTTTTCTTCTGGAAGAGAGATGGTATTCTCTATGGTATCGAACTGGGCTCCTAGATAGACTAAGCGCTGGGTCGGTTCTAACTGACTCTTCTCCCGGTTTAGGAGCCATCCGAACTCCAACAGTGTAGAAATCACCTGATCTTTGTGGATCAGCAGCTGCTGCTTGTCTTGGGACAGTACTAGTAGATCGTCCAGATAATGATACAGACGCACACCCTGTATTCTGATAAGGGACACAACTGCTAACAGCACCTTGGAAAAGACTCTTGGAGAAGTCGTTAGCCCGAATGGAAGACAAATAAATTGTAAGTGCTCTTGTTCGACCTGGAACCGCAGATATTTGTGAAAATTTTCTGCCACCGGAACATGAAAGTACGCGTCTTTTAGATCTATTGAGATCAACCAGTCGCCTGGTTGAACTATTTTTTGGATGGTTGAGAGTGACTCCATCTTGAACTTCTCGTGCTTTATATACTTGTTCAGGAAATTGAGATCTATGACTGGACGCCAAGAGCCGTTCTTCTTTTGTACTAGGAAGAGGGGGGAGTATACCCCCTGGAATTCCTCGTCCTTTGGGATGGGCACCACTGCTCCTTGATCTTTCAGGACATTCACATATGAGAGAAGAACTTGCTGTTTTTCTTCTGACCGAGGTAGTGAGGTTTGCATTGGTCTGCATGGAGGGATCTTGGTAAAGGACCATGTGTGACCTGTTGAGACCGTCTTGATGGTCCAATAGTCTGAGATCGAGGCCACCCAGACATGCCGGAAGAGGCGTAGGCGAGCCCCTACCCGACCCGCCTGGGCGGGCCCAATCTCAAAAAGACTTGGTTGGTTCACGCCCACCGGGCGTCTGTTTCTTGCCAGACTTTTGAAAAGAAGATTGGCCTCTATTCCAATTCCAGTTTCTCCTAAAATCCCGTCCGGGCTTATAGGAGCGTGCCTCTCTCGAGTGCTCAGTACTGCGTCTCTGTTGAGGTTTTCTCTGGTTAAACTGGCGCCTGTCCTGGGGAAGAAAACCCGACTTTCCGCCTGTAGCCTTTGAAATGGCGTTGTCAAGTTTGTTCCCAAACAATGAAGTCCCTTCAAAGGGAATTTTGCACCACGCCTGCTTGGAGGCTGGATCAGCAAACCAGGGGCGTAACCACAGTGCTTGTTTGGCCGTGACCGAGGACAACATTGATCTGGCCAGTAAACGGATGAGGTCAATTGAAGCTTCCCCCAAGAAGGCGATTGCCATTTTAAGTTCTTGCACTGCTGAATTTTGAGCCAGTTCTTCCGAGACACCTTTTAGAACAGAGTCTAAGTTTTGCACCCAGGCCTCCATTGCTTTGGAGGTTACTGCAAGGGCTAAAGCTGGTTTGCATGCCGTTCCGGCCAGGCTATATATTCTTTTGAGGTCCTGGTCGATCTTCCGATCCAGACCATCTTTAAATGAAACGGTGTCATCTAGCGGGAGGGTGACATGCTTCGCTAGGCGCATTACTGCTGCATCCACGAGGGGAGCATTCTCCAGATGCTTGACATCCTCTGATTTAAAGGGATACAGTCTAGAGGTTTTGCTTAGCATGGAAACCTTCTTATCTCCCTTGCTCCATTCTTCCTCAAACACTCCTTTCAGCTCAGAGGGAAGTGGGAAATTGGAGCGTTCTTTCCCCAGTTGCTTAAACAGTTTTCTTTGTTTTTCTGGGGGGGCAGTGGTATCCTTCAACTTCAAAGTTTCCTTCACTGCCTTGATCAGTGGAGAGACTAAGGCTTAGTCGAATCCCACCGTAGAATCATCTCCCTCCATCTCGTCTTGCGAGGAATAATGGGAGGAATCATGGGGCTGGAATTGGCCGGGATCCTCCTGGGCCTCGTCAGCCAAGGAGCCAGACAAGGTGGTGGACTGGCTCCTTGTGTGGGGGGCAACTATTTCTTTCATAGATTGGTGTACCACACGTTTCACAAGAGACTCAAGATTTTGTTTTTCGGTCTCTTTCTCACCAACCGCTCGGGCATAACATGGGTCGCATAGCGATTTGCCCTCCGGGATTCTGGTCTTGCATCCCCAACAGGCTCTGTGGTCAGAGCGATCATCGCGGTGGTGGTGGCGGTGACTAGAGGAGGAATGGGAACGTCTCCTATGTCTAGAGGGGGTATGTGAACGTCCCCTATGATGATGGGTCCTAGACGTAGTGTCGCGTCTGGACCTGGATGATGATTGATGATGCGGCCTGGCAAGGTCCCTTTCTTGTGACCAATGAACTGAAGTTTCCGGGCTGTAAGAGATAATACAGACAGAGGGAGGGGGAGGGGAGGTGGGCAGGATGTAACCATTAGCAACCACCAGAAGCATAAAAGACACCAACCCCCTACCCACTCCGCACATACCTTGTGCGGGAGGGCTGGCCACACGGCGGTGAAGATGAGTCCATTACGAGGGAGACACAGGAGTACTACACTACCTAGACTAAGGATAAGCAAATCAATGCAAGGAAGCATAAGAAAAAGTTTTTTATTTTTTTTTTAAAACTGTCCCTTTAAGAGACACTAAACATAAAAAGCATTACATTGCAAAGAGAAGTGCTTACCCCGCCCTAGCAGTCTTGAGGCTCCGGGAGGCTGCCGCTCTATGCCCACAGGTTATCCCACCTGTATAGGGCTCTTCAGCGATTTAAATAAACCGCCGGAATGACGTCACGGCCGGTCCCGCTGCGCGCATGCGCCGAGGAGACCAGACCTACTGCGCCTGCGCGGCCCCTGACCCCTCGGCCACAATGCGCATGCGCGAAAACCAAGCCTCGGTTTCACCGCGGCTGGGCGCATGCGCAGATGCGCGGCGGACCGGGAACCAGGAAGAGATATGGCGTCCTGGAACGCAGAAGCGTTTCACATGCCGCAACACAGAGGAAATGGAAAACAGGGGAAACAAACCACATACATAAACTTGTCTGCCATGAGAGAAGAAATGAATCAAAATCTTCAGACCTTGCCAGCCGAGGATTCCTGCGACATCCGATCCGGTACTCTGGGGCCACATCCCTTCCACCATAGGGGTATTTTCCAGCCCTGAAACCACTCGCCCGCTCATAGCTGGGCCCTGGGTGCACCGCAGTAACAGTACCGATCGATCCAAGCAATCCACATCCTGGACATCGCACTGAATTGCATGATGAAGGTCCATGTGAGGAGGATAAAAAAGGAACACCTGTCTGTGGAGGTGAGCTCAAATTTATGGGTAAGGGGTCCTATAGCTGTGGAGAGGAGGCGGGGTTAACCCACACGTAGTCTGCCATGGAGTCTGTCGGGAAATGTAATTTGCTACATGTCTGGTTTAAAAAAAAAATCACAATAGGTGTATATTAATTTGCATGTGGGAAAGTTATAGACTCTACAAACTGTGGTGTGGTGTATTTATACAGTATTTGAAAATTGATCAATCCTGATTTCTTGAAGCAATAAATGCCAGGACAGACAGTACAAATACCCCAAATGACCCCTTTTTGGAAAGTAGACAGTCCAAGGTAATTAGTAAGAGGCATGTCACCAGTGTAGTACAGAATTACAGGTAATTGTAATCTGATGTATCTGGTGGACCCAGCGTACTCCTAACCCAGAACAGGTTGGATGACTTATACATATATAAGACCCAGCCTGCTCATGCCGCATGCCCACAATAAATGTACTGTGGGTAATATCTCTGTTAAAAAAAAAAATGTACTGTGGGCGGTCGGGAACTAGCTAAAAAATTATGAAAACAATGGAGAGTATTGGGGATTCTCTTAGGGAGGGCCAGTCACGAATGGGCATTTGTAATAATATGAATTTTCACTCTTAAATAGTTTTATTAGTGCAACCCTGCTTCTTAGGGAGTGTTTTACATTTTATTACTTGTATTCTCTCCCTGTCAGGACAGTAATGTCATGTTGAGTGTCAAGATGCAAGGCCCACATAGCTCACTGCTAGCAGATGACTCTGAAAAACCTTATATAACAAAGATACTGTCAGAATTTCATTAAATAAACCTAAAGACTTAACCACTTAAAGCGGAGGTCCACTCTAAAAATAAAATGCTTGGCCAATCACAGCGCCGTAGGTACAGAGAGCCGTAATTGGCCAAAGCCAGGGTGGCTTTGGCCAATCATGGCTCAGGGGAGTAGGTACACGCCCCACACTATATAAGGCCGCCGGCTTGGTGGCCTTGTGTAGTGTGTTGGTGTTGGTTAAAGGAAAGAGACAGAGAGAAACCCAGTGTAATTTGATTTGAGTTAGATAGAGCAGGCAGGCGAGTCAGTTAGCTGCAGTTACAGTGTGTAGAGGATATATATGTGTAGCACACAGATCCTTTTCCCCCTTACCTTCCTTTCAGGGTATCAGACACACCATGCCACATGCCCACGTCCTCTGGATTAGAGGTCAGACGATGTTATGTATTTGGGTCCCGCAGTGAGTGGCTTCCCTTCACTGGTTCTTCCCTCTAGATTATAGAGGCAAGTCTTTACCTTTCCCAAAGAAGGTCAATGTCCACACAACACTTCAACTCCAACAAGAGTTTATTTTCTCTTAATTGCTTGAGTAACCAAAAAGTTGAAGAGAGAAAAGGGGTTAGCAGAATAGAATGGATTCAGGCACACTCTTGGCTTCGTCGCCGCTCGGTCCCGAGTGGGTACAGCTCACCCGGATAGTCACTCAATAGCACTAGCAGCCGGCATGAAGCTCGAACAGTGACTTAGTCCCCTCCAAGGACAAAGTCAAGGAGATCCCTTCTTTAGTAACTACACTCCGCAAGGGTAGTCTGCAATGAAAGGAATCCTTCCCTCTGACAGGTCGCCAGGCCTCTCCCGAGACAGCAATACTGTATTACTCGCCTCCTTAATGGGACCGATCCTCCCCTGGTTTCCTCTATGTCAGAGCGGTCACCCTCACCTGGGCTCCCTAGGTTTCCTTTCTGGTTGTAGACCCATTTGAAGGTACTGGGCCTACCTGGAAATCCGCAGCCTCGGGCTGAAGGTGCCCGAGACTCCTCAGTCAAAGTTGGGCGCACCCCCCCCTTAGAGGGGCACACTCCTCCGGGTGCAGGTCCCCGGACACTACCACACAGAACAATGGCGTCTGCCCCTTATATATCCTCTCCCGGCATGCACAGCAGGCCGGAACCACCCACCGCACGGCAGCCGAGAGAGGACATCCAATAGCCACTCCATCACCTGTGGTTCAACCCCGGGTACAAGTGACAACACCACCTATACGCCTAAAGGGGAACTGCATGCCAGGTAACACAGCAGCAAGACAGAGTCCAAATAATTAGAAGACCCGAGCCAACTACCGCTCAGGTCACCCCTAAATTTAGGCATAACAACCCCCTAAGATAGGGACCCCGCTACATAAACCCCTCCCTTAAAGAAACATTGTCCCCAGTGTCTGAAATAAATCCGCACACTCAATCCTGAGCAGGCGCAAATTTATTTCTGGAACTATATACAAAGAGTTGGTGCCCGAATCAAAGCCTGGAATTATAGAAAAGGGAAGAAGGACAGAAACAGTTTTCAATACACATTTTAACAATCCCACCCATCATCCTATCACAACTGTATCCCAGCCATTCCCCCGGTGTAGTTGCTTGATGATCTTCCTGCATAGGAAAGAAGAAAAACATAGCACACAATAAACATCCTATCATTATAAGTGTGCATAGGTGCACCACAACACAAGATTCTCTTTTGTGGATCACGGCGGCTTCCAGCTTGGCCCTGACTAACTCTACCCCAAAGTTCAATTCTCTTTTTTTCAAAAGAGGGAAGGAACAGAAAAAATGTTGTCCCTGAAGTGGTGATAGAAATAAAAAAAAATACAAGTCCCACTTCAGAGGTAAAAACTGGGGTCAGGGAGAACAAGAGACTTCCAGTCCTTATCCAAAGTTTCTATGGAATAGATCACATCGTCTCTGTCTTTGCTACAGATCACGACCCGATCTGCGTATATGTGTCGACCGAGGGTCCAATCTTTCCGGCATCCTTTATATCTCTCGGTCATCACGGCCGAACATTTAAAGTACCTATGGCCTTTCTTTACCTCCAAGTGGTCCCAAACAAAGTCACTGTACCAACGTTCCCGGGAGGCTTCAATTTCAAACAACAAGTTCTTTGGAACGTACGGATACTCCCAGCCATAGTCCATAGCAACCTTCCGATGCAAGAGCCGTTGTAGTCGGGCCAAAGGTGGCATAGTCGCCCGATCTCCAGCTCCTGGCAAAACAACTGCATCCGGAGATCTGCTAGGGCGCACGGGCTCTATCTGTGGCATAGGCGGCCTCAACGGGGAATGGGTCTCCTGAACAGCAGGCACGGGAGACACCGGAGCATGCAAAGCGGGCACAGGAACAGCTTCTCCAGCAAGAATAGGGGCTTCCACCCAGGGTGCGGTTTCCCCAGAGTCCATAGGTGAACCCTCTTTTATGCTACGGGGTGACAAACAGATTCTATGTAACAACAAACCTACAGTCCCTGTCTTGTTTAGACCGCCTGTATACTGCTGTTCAGAGTATATAGGGCCTGGGGGCCCCACGCCTTTCCTTTTTTTAATTTGGGTGCGGGATTCCCCTTAATATCCATACAAGACCCAAAGGGGCGGGTAATGGGCTGGGGGGGGGGGGGGGGCTCAAGCCATTTTTCTCAATGATTTTCATCCATATTGCTGGGACCAGACATTACATTAAAGCCGCAAGCAGTTTTAAATGCCTTTTTTTTCCTTTAGAAATGTAATTTTGTGCAGGGACAGTTCTAAACACGGGAAACACGTGCCACTTCACAGGCATACTTTAGACACCCCCCAGGTACGATATTTAAAGGAATATCTCACTTTTTTTTTTTCACTTTAAGCATCATTAAAATCACTGCTCCCGAAAAAACGTCCGTTTTTAAAACTTTTTTTTGCATTGATACATGTCCCCTGGGGCAGGACCCGGGTCCCCAAACACTTTTTAGGACAATAACTTACATATTAGCTGTTATAATTAGCACTTTTGATTTTGAACTTTCGAGTCCCATAGACTTTAATAGGGTTTTAAAGTTCGCGCAAACTTTCAGTCCGTTCGCAGGTTCTGGTGCGAACCGAACCGGGGGGTGTTCGGCTCATCCCTAATTAACACACTCCTTTAAAGCAGAAGTAAACCCATCGATTTAACAGTTTCAAAAAGCAGTTACATTCCCGGAATGCCGGGAATGCCAACTGTCACATTGGTTGTGCTCTCAACCAAACTGTCAAACCATCCAATGGCTGGTGTCATAACTGATCACATGTACAGCATCATGGCAGTTGAAGATTAAACAGAGGCCAAGATGGCAGCTTTCACCAGGCACCCGCGATCGCCCGCAATCACGGCAGGACCGGGATCTGTGTGTGTAAACACACAAATTCACATCCTGTCAGAGGTGAGGAGACCGATGTGTGTTCCCAGTACAGAGGAACACAGATCGGTCTCCTTCCCTTGTGAGTCCCCTCCCCCTACAGTTAGAATCACTCCCTAGGGAACATATTAACCCCTTGATCGCCCCCTAGTGTTAACCCCTTCCCTGCCAGTCACATTTACACAGTAATCAGTGCAGTTTTATAGCACTAATCGCTGTGTAAATGTAAATGGTCCCAAAAACGTGTCAAAAGTGTCCGATATGCCCGTCGCAATGTCACGGTCACAATCAAAATCGCAGATCGCCACCATTACTAGTAAAAAAAATTTAAAAAATGCCATAAATGTATCCCCTATTTTGTAGACGCTATAACTTTTGCGCAAACCAATCAATATACACTTATTGCAATTTTTTTTTACCAAAAATATGTAGAAGAATATATATCAGTCTAAACTGAGAAAAAAATATGTTTTTAAAAAAAAATCTAAACGTAAAAAATATTGTGTTTGTACAAAATTGTCGCTCTTCTTTTGTTTATAGCGCATAAATCAAAAACCGCAGAGGTGATCAAATACCACCAAAAGAAAGCTCTATTTGTGGGGGAAAAAACAAAGATTTCATTTGGGTACAGTGTTGCATGACCGTGCAATTGTCATTCAAAGTGCGACAGCGCTAAAAACTAAAAATTGGTCTGGGCAGGAAGGGGGTGAAAATGCCCGGTATTGAAGTGGTTAAATCTCTAAAAATTTGAAAAAAAAAAATGTTACTTACCAGAATGAATGAATGAGTGACTTGTATAGCGCTACAAATGTGAACTGAATCGCCTCTAGGCGCTTTTTGCAGCCAGTGTCTGCCTGGCTGGTGTGGTCATTTTACCCCGTAGGATCTCGACACGCTTGGGACACACATATATACATAAATACTGGGCCAAATTGGACAAGATCCAATTAGCCTACCAACATGTCTTTGGAGTTGCTAGGCAGTCATCCTAATCTTCCACTTCCTTCTCCACGGAGCTCCTCGTTCTCGTCCTCCCTCGCGTTGTCTCCTGAGAAATAGGGCGCGCTGTCTTCTGGGACCTGTGTGTCCGAGAACACAGCCGGCCATTCACAAAGCGCTGTGCGACTCACGCATGCGCAGTAAGAAACGGGCAGTGAAGCCACAAGGCTCCACTGCCTGTTTCCCTTAGTTCAAATGGCGGTGCCGGCACCCGATCCGATGGACGGATCGGCCTCGGGGGGGGGGGGGACATCGCAGGCTCCCTGGACAGGTAAGTGTCCTTATTAAAAGTCAGCAGCTACAGTGTTTGTAGCTGCTGACTTTAAAAAAAAAATGTTTTTGGCTGGAACACCGCTTTAGGGACCGGGACTATTTTTCAAACTTGGTGTTTACAAGTTAAAATCTTTATTTTTTTCTAGAAAATGACTTAGAACCCCCAAACATTATGTATATTTATTTTTCAGACACCCTAGAGAATAAAATGGCGGTCGTTTTAATTCTTTATGTCACACTGTATTTGCACAGAGTCCTTACAAACGCATTTTTTGGGGAAAAAAATACACCGTTGTGAATGAAAAAATAAGAAAACAGTAAAGTTAGCCCCATTTTTTATATTGTGAAAGATAATGTTACGCTGAGTAAATTGATACCCAACATGTCGTGCTTCAAAATTGCGCCCGCTTCTGGAATGGCGACAAACTTTGACACTTAAAAATCTCCATAGGCAACGTTTAAAAATGTCTACAGGTTACCAGTTTTGAGTTATAGAAGAGGTCTAGGGCTAGAATTATTGCCCTCGCTGTAACGATTGTGATGATACCTGACATGTGTGGTTTCAACACCATTTACATATGTGGGCGCGACTTACGTATGCGTTCGCTTCTGCGCGCGAGCACGGAGGGACAGGGCGCTTTACTTTTTTATTTTACTTTGTTTTGTTTTTTTTACACTGTCTCTTTAAAAAAAAAAATTGGATCACTTTAATTTCTATTACAAGGAATGTAAACATCCCCTGAAAAAAAGCATGACAGGGCCTCTTTATTGTGAAATCTGGGGTCAAAAAGCTATCTGCTGCCATAACCCCAGTATTCTACGTCCGTACCAAAAACTTGTTAGAAGTGATTTTTGCTTTGGAGTGCTTTGGAGAGAGGCAAGTAAACACTATAGAAATATGTGCTTTGTTCAGATTTTATGTCTGAGGTTTACAGCCACTTTCATTACATGAGTTTTGCCATTTTCCAGCAGCCAAGCAGTGCCAGTTATCAACTTTAAGCTCTGTCAGGAGACAGGTCAGCCCCTTTATGGTCCTTACAGCCTGACCTTTCTTATCTGGCAGGGAGAGAATAACAGTACACAACACACACACTGTGAGGGGGTTAGCTCGGTAGCGGGTGTGTGTGACCCCCTGGATGGGCTCCCCACACAAAAACAGGCCCAGCAGACGGAGGTTGTGGTTTTCAAGATCAAAAGGTGCGGTTTATTTCTCTATTTACAGTGACAAAAACACAGCAAAGCAAAAAGAAACATAAACAAAATAAATCCTGGTCAGCTTGACCTCTGACTAAACATGCAGGTTTCCCTAGCTAACAACTGGGATCAGCCTGGTGCTGTCCTAGTCCCTAAGTCCCTGGTTTAGTAAATGTCCAAACAAATAGCCACACAGGCTTTGTCTCACCGCACAGGGGTTCACTCTCCCTAGACAGTCCACACAGGTCTGGGTCCAGGCATGAGCCAACACCTAATGAAGCTGGGAGTTTTTATAGAGGCCTTAAACGAGCTGACAAGCTTCAGCTGGTCTCATCAACTCCCTGCCTGCACGACGCCCAGCACTCTCCCTAGAGGTATGAATCATCCATGAGCCCACTAGCCTCAGCTGGGCTTCATCAACTCTCTCCCTAGTTGTATAAGTCGGCATAAAGCCTGAATCTGGGAGAAATATACCTACCCCCCTGGATGCAACCAGGTGACTTTACCTTCCTGCTGTCACATACCCCCCCCCCTCTTGTTTTAACCTTGGGGTTGGAACACCAGCAATCAGGCATTCATGTACTCGAGACAAAGCATCCACATTCCCCATTTGAACGCCAGGGCGATGCTTTACTGTGAAGTTGAATTCCTGTAGGGCCAGGAACCACCTATTTACTCTTCTATTTGTCTCCTTGTTTTGAGCCATCCACTTTAACGGAGCGTGATCCGTAACCATGTCAAAGTGCCTACCTAGCAGATAGTACCGAAGGGAATCTAGAGCCCACTTCACCGCTAAACACTCCTTTTCAACCGTGGCGTAATTTACCTCATGGGACTTCAACTTCCTGCTGAGGTAAATGACTGGGTGCTCTTCCCCGTTCCAGACCTGGGACAATACTGCTCCTAACCCCACATCTGACGCATCACTTTGTACGACAAAGTCTTTAGAGAAGTCGGGTGAGTACAACACTGGCTGGCTACATAAGGCTTGTTTCAAGAATTGGAATGCTGCCTCAGCCTCGGGGGTCCATTTAATCATGACCGACCCTTTCCCTTTCGTCAGGTTGGTTAGGGGCACAGCCTTAGAAGCAAAGTGGGGAATGAAGCGCCGATAATAACCCGCGATTCCCAGAAAGGCTCGTACCTGCTTCTTGCTGTTGGGACGTGGCCAACTCTGGATGGCCTCGACTTTGTTGAGTTGGGGTTTTATTACTCCCCTGCCAATGGTGTACCCAAGATATTTGGCCTCCTCCTGCCCAATGGTACACTTCTTGGGGTTAGCCGTAAACCCCGCTTCCCGGATAGAGTCTAGGACTGCTTGCACTTTTGGCAGATGTGAGGCCCAATCTGTGCTATGGACAATTACGTCATCCAGGTAAGCCGCAGCATACTTCCGATGGGGCCTCAGTATCTGGTCCATTTTCCGCTGGAATGTGGCCGGCGCATTCTGTAACCCGAACGGCATTCTCTTATATTGGAACGCCCCGTCTGGGGTTACAAATGCGGTTTTCTCTTTGGCCGACTTGGCCAGGGGAATTTGCCAATACCCTTTTGTAAGGTCAAGAGTCGTCATGTATCGGGCTGTTCCCAGCCGGTCGATCAACTCATCTATACGTGGCATGGGGTAGGTGTCAAATTTTGTAACTTTGTTCAACTGACGAAAATCGTTACAAAATCGCCAGCTCCCATCCGGTTTAGGCACCAACACAATGGGACTAGACCAATCACTTTGGGACTCCTCTATCACCCCTAAGTTCAGCATTTTCTGTACTTCCTCCCGTATTGCCTCCCGTCGGGCCTCTGGGATCCGATAGGGTTTTAACTTCACCCTTTCACCAGGCGGGGTAATAATATCATGCTCTACCCCAGATGTTTGTCCCGGCAGCTCAGAGAACACCTCCTTGTTGCGAAGCACAAACTCCTTAACCTCCTGTTGTTGGGGTTGTGACAAGGTGGCTGCTATTCCAACCTCCGGAATCACGCAACCAGTTTGAGCTGGTGACCAAGTTTCTGCGACTAGGGACTCTCTATCCCTCCAGGCTTTCAACAGATTAACGTGATAGATCTGTTCGGGCTTTCGCCTTCCTGGTTGTCTGACCTTGTAATTCACTTCGCTCACTTTTTCCATTATCTCGTAGGGGCCTTGCCATTTGGCAAGGAATTTACTTTCAACCGTAGGGACAAGTACCAATATCCTATCCCCCGGGGAAAAGGTACGGGTCTTGGCTCCACGGTTGTACACTCTCTGCTGTGCCAACTGCGCTTGGGCCAAATGTTCCTTCACGATGGGCATTACCTGTGCAATTCGATCTTGCATCAGGGCGACATGCTCAATCATACTCCTGTGGGGAGAACTCTCACTTTCCCAAGTTTCCTTGGCAATATCCAACAGCCCTCTTGGGTGTCTCCCATACAGTAACTCAAAGGGGGAGAATCCCGTAGAGGATTGGGGCACCTCCCTAATAGCAAACATCAAATAAGGAAGTAGACAGTCCCAATCCTTTCCATCTCTATCCACCACTTTCTTCAACATTTGTTTTAGGGTTTTGTTGAATCTTTCAACCAGCCCATCGGTTTGGGGGTGATACACAGACGTACGCAATTGCGTCACTTTGGACAATTTACACAGCTCTTTCATAACCCGGGACATAAAGGGTGTACCTTGGTCCATAAGCAGTTCTTTACAAATACCCACCCGGCTAAAAACAAGAGATAGCTCTTTGGCTATGGTTTTGGCCGAGGTATTTCGGAGAGGGATCGCTTCTGGATAACGGGTGGCATAGTCCATTATAACTAATATGTACTGGTGCCCCCTAGCGGACTTGATTATAGGACCTACCAAATCCATTGCGATCCTCTCAAACGGGACCTCAATGATGGGTAGAGGGACCAGCGGGCTACGGAAATGTGGCATCGGGGCCGACCTCTGACACACAGGGCAGGAGGAACAATAATTTTATATGTCCTTCATCACCCCAGGCCAATAGAATCTCTGTAATACCCTCTCTCGGGTTTTCTCTGTCCCCAGATGACCTCCAAGAATGTGCCCATGGGCCAACTCCAACACCAACTTCCTGTAAGGTTTGGGCACCACAAGCTGCTCAACGGTTTCTTCTGCCCTTTTTGCCACCCGATACAGTAGGTCCTTCTCTACGCTGAAGTATGGGTAAGTGCAGGTATTATATGGGTTCACTAACTCGCCATCTATTTCCACTACGTTTTCCCGTGCCTTTATTAGGGCGGAGTCTTTTAACTGTTCTGTGGCAAAATTTTCCCTGTGAACCTCAAGATCAGAAAACTCCACAGACGGTAGGTTTTCGTCTGAGGAGGTGGGCTCCTCTCCAGTTTCTTGAGTCTCGCCTGCCAATACTGACAAGGGAAATTCTGGAGAGTCCTCACCACTCTCAGAGGAGTTCTGGCTATCACCTTCCTGGTACATAGGGGCACCAGTGGGGGGCTCAGGATCATCCCACAGTTCCCAGAACTTCGGAAAATCCCTTCCCACAATGGCATCATGCGGTAATTGAGATACTAACCCCACTGGATGAGAGAGGGTACCTTTGGGGGTCTTGAAACACACTGTAGTCACTGGATACTCTCGGGTGTCCCCATGCACACAAATAACAGCTACCTTGCTATTCCCAGAGACCTCTGTTTTAACTAATTCAGCCTTTATCAGGGTCACAAGGCTACCTGAATCCAGTAATACCACAACATTTCTACCATTAATACACATTTTGCATAAATGTTTCTCAGTTCCCCGAATGGCAGTGCATGCGACTGTCGCACACAGCGACTGACGTCTGTCCGTCAGAAAGTCACATTGCATGGGTTCCTCCACAACCGGGCAATTTGCTGCAATATGTCCCGTTTGCCGGCAGCGGTAGCAAACAATCCTTTTGGCTGCCTCTTGAGCCCCCGACTTCCCAGGCTGTTCTCGCCAAACCCTGGGCAGAGCTCCCACCCTCTCACTCTCTCCACCCTTACCCCTTGGAATCATCTTATCCGCCCCTGGGGATGGTCTGGTCTTAGGGTGGAAAGTCCGAGAGTCTCTGGAAGAGGCCGTCAGGTTCTCTGCAGCCAAGTATCTCTCTACACGATCCACAAGTTTACCGGCCGTTTCTGGGTCTCCATGGCTTACCCACTTTTGAATGGCGGTAGGAAGAGCTCTCAAGAAACGATCCATCACAACACGTTCCACAATCTCCGGTGCGGACAAAGTCTCTGGCTGTAGCCACTTCCTGCTCAGGTGAATGAGATCATACATTTGAGACCTGGGGGGTTTTCCAAGCTGGAAAGTCCAGTTATGCACACGCTGAGCCCGGACAGCCAGGGTGACACCCAGCCTTGCCAATATTTCAGCTTTTAGCATCCCATAGTCTTTTGCTTGGTCAGGCTCTAGGTCATAGTAAGCTTTCTGCGATTCACCAGTTAACAGAGGAGCCACCAGTCCAGCCCACTGCTCCTCAGGCCACTTTTCTCTTTCAGCAGTCCTTTCAAATGTGGTCAAAAATACCTCTGGATCATCCTCTCCAGTCATTTTTGTCAATAAACGACTCACCCCAAAGGACGCGGTATTAGTGGGACGGCTTTCCTCACTGGTCTGCGGACGTTGCTGCATTACTGCTTCCATCTGTTGTTGTAGTCTCTGCTCTTGCTTCTGCAACAGGTCTATGAAGCGGGTGTCAGGGAAATTCCCCGTCTGTTGTCACCAATCTGCGCTCAGTGCGCATACGCGGCAAAACGGCGCATCGGCGCATGCGCGTGCGTGGCGGGACGGCGCTTCGGCGTGCTCGGGTGCGCGCACCGGCGCAACGACGAATGCGCATGCGCAATAGCTCGCCAATGGGACTACAGGCGGGCCTATTTAAACAGACGCAGTAACACTATCTGGTTGCTGGTTTGTCAGCTTTACTGTGTTTCCTTGTGCCTGAAAGAAGTTAAAGTTCTCCTGCTGTGACCCGGACCGGATTTGACTACGCTTCTGCTTCTCCTGAACCTGACCCCTTGGCTTGCTAAACGGACTTCTACCTCTCTCCTTGTGCTTGACCCTCGGCCTGTGACCCGGATCTGCTGCCTGTCTCCAGCCCTCTACCTTCTGCCTGTACCCTGGACTTCTTGCCTAACCTGACTATTCGGGTGCTTCCTGCTAAGCTCCTAAACGGACTTGTGCCTTGCTTCTGGTTGCTGTTTGACCCTGTCTACCCTAGGTGTTTGACTCCTGGCCTGTTCTTCAGACTCATCCCTGCTAGATTCTTCAGCAAGACACCTCCACCCGCTGGTGGCCAGTGCTCAAGACACCTCTACCTGCTGGTGGCCAGTGCTCCCTCGTGCTGTCCTCTCCCTGTCTCACCTCCAGGGGGCGGAGTGCGCTTGGGTGCAAGGGTGAACCACTCTCGGCATCTCGGCCTCGGTAAGTACGTAGCCTGATAGTACAAACCAGCCAGATGTCTGAGGCCGACAGAGTGCGTTCCCCATTTGACACCCTCTGCCAGCAGGTCTCCACCCTAACGGACACTGTCCAAAGACTCCAAGAGGGATATACCCAGATTGATGGCCGTCTTCAACAGCTCACCGGTCTCCTAGGGCCAGGCCCCACAGCTGCCACCTCTGCCAACACCGCCACCAACTCCCAAGTACCTACGAGTTCTACAGTAGTGATGGCCACCCCTGAACCCAGGGTCCCTATTCCGGAGCGTTTTTCGGGTGTCCGCAAAAGATACCGGGCCTTTAAAAACGCCTGCTCCCTCTACCTTGCCCTCCAACCAAGGACCTTCTCTTCGGAAGCAGTAAAGGTGGGGTTTATCATCTCTCTCTTAACGGATGACCCTCAGGCCTGGGCCCATGGCCTGATGGAGCAACAGAGCCCCATATTGGACTCAGTAGAGACATTTTTTGAACATATGGCTCAATTATACGATGATCCCCAGCGATCAGCCACGGCCGAGTCCGTCCTCCATAACCTAACTCAGGGGAGAAGACCGGTGGAAGACTATACGTCGGAATTTAGGAAATGGTCCGCCGACACCAAATGGAATGAGGCGGCCCTCAGATACCAATACCGCCAGGGACTATCTGAGACTCTCAAGGACGAGCTGGCCAGGATCGAAACCCCCACTACCTTGGAGAACCTGATCCAATCCGCCATACAACTCGATAGGCGTCTGCGTGAACGACGGGCGGAGCGATTTCAATCTCCTCGTCCCAACTGGCCTCCATCCAGGACTGTACCTCACTACCCACCAACCTCTGCGCCTGCAGTCACACCTCTTCCTGAGCCAGAACCCATGCAGCTCGGGTTGGTTCGGGCTCCCCTGACTCCTGAGGAAAAACAGCGAAGGCGTCAGGCCAATCTGTGCCTATATTGCGGGGGTGCCGGCCACTTCCTCCTCAACTGCCCCGTAAGACCTAGTAAGTCTATCTCTAAAGACACTTTAAACTATCAACTCTTTGACAACCCTCAGTCTTATGTCATTCTCTTTGTGTCTCTACAGCTGCCGGAAGGGGCAATCCGCCTCCCGGCAATTATTGATTCTGGAGCCTGCAGCTGCTTCCTGGACTCTGCCTTAGCCTCAAGATTCCATGTCCCCACTCAACCTAAGGACCACTGCCTTCAGATCCACCTGGCAGATGGGTCCTTGCCCCGTTCAGGGCTGATCACGCAGGAAACCAAACCTATCCTTGCCATCTCTGACTCGGGTCATCAAGAACTTCTCCGGTTAGACCTCATACCTTCCCCGATGTTCCCCATCATCCTGGGTCTTCCCTGGCTACAGGCACACGAGCCCCTCATAAATTGGGTGAAGAAAGAGGTTAGCTTCACCTCCCCCTATTGTTCCCAGAACTGTCTTGCCTCTGCCTCTACGGTCTGCGCTTCCATGATTGCCAAGCCGGACAACCTACAGCATGTTCCTTCAGTCTATCTAGAATTCCGGGACGTGTTCGATAAGCAGCAAGCCGACCATCTACCACCTCATCGGCACTATGATTGCCCTATCGATCTCTTGCCGGGCTCCAAAATTCCGTTCGGACGTATCTTTCCATTGTCCGAAACCGAGTTGAAAGCCCTCAAGGCTTATATTGATGAAAACCTCCAGAAGAGATTTATTCGCCCTTCCTCCTCTCCAGCCGGTGCAGGAATCTTCTTTGTGGAAAAGAAAGACGGGTCCTTAAGACCCTGTATCGATTACCGGGACCTAAACAAGATAACCATTAAGAACAGGTACCCACTACCCCTTATTCCGGAGCTATTTCAGCGCTTCCGATCTGCTCGGGTCTTTTCCAAACTGGATCTACGGGGGGCCTACAATCTTATCAGAATCAGGGCCGGAGACGAGTGGAAAACCGCCTTCAGATCTCGTTTCGGACACTTTGAGTATTCGGTCATGCCGTTCGGTCTTTGTAATGCTCCAGCCACCTTCCAACACCTAGTCAACGACATTTTCAGACAGCACCTTGATGACTTCTTAGTAGTGTACCTGGACGATATCCTCATCTTTTCCACCAACATCGAACTCCACCGGGCTCATGTCATGAAGGTCCTCACCATCCTTCGGAAGCACAAACTCTACCTCAAAGCTGAGAAATGCGAGTTCGAAAAGACCACCGTACAGTTCCTCGGCTTTATCATTTCCATCGATGGGGTCGTGATGGACCCGCAGAAGGTGAAGGCCATTCAGGACTGGCCAGCCCCAACCGACAAGAAGGGGGTACAGCGGTTTATAGGCTTCGCCAACTTCTATAGGAGATTCATCGTGGGCTTTTCCTCCATTGTGGCCCCAATAACCCAACTTACCCGGCAAAATAACCGTTTTCACTGGTCTCCAGAAGCTCAAGAGGCCTTCTCTCGCCTCAAGGACGTCTTCACTTCAGCACCAGTACTTCAGCACCCGGATCCTCTACTGCCGTTCACCCTGGAAGTGGACGCCTCTGAGACAGCCATCGGAGCCATCCTCTCTCAAAGACGAGGCCCCAAGGCTCTCCTGTATCCAGTAGCCTTTGCCTCTAAAAAGTTGACTCCCCCGGAGCGAAACTATGATGTAGGGGACCGGGAATTACTGGCCATAAAATTCGCACTGGAGGAATGGCGATACCTTCTGGAGGGGGCAGTACACCCCATCATGATCTTCACAGATCATAAAAATCTAGAGTACTTAAGAACAGCTCAACGTCTACGCCCCAGGCAGGCCCGTTGGGCCCTTTTCTTCACCCGGTTCAACTTTCACATTTCCTATAGACCCGGCTCCAAGAATGGGAAGGCGGATGCACTATCCAGGATGTTTCCGGAAACCCCTCAGTCGGCCCAACCGGGCACCATTCTGTCAGCTCAGAACTTTCTGTTGATTCCCCGGGCCGATCTACTCACCTCTATTAAAATCGCTTCCGGGCTCTGCTCTGATCCGGTCACTACCTCCCTGGAGAAGCGGGACGGCCTATTCTGGTCCCAGGACAAGATTTTCGTCCCTCTGGAAACAAGACCGCTGGTCTTGAGGACCTTCCACGATCTCAAACTGGCAGGTCACTTCGGAGCACGTAAATCGTCGGAACTTGTCTCCCGCTCCTTCTGGTGGCCAGGCTGGAGGCAAGATTGTAAGTCTTATGTCGCTTCCTGCACTCAGTGTCAGCGTAACAAGGGGCCAAACACCAAGAGTTGGGGCCTGCTCAAGCCCTTACCCATTCCTGAGCGCCCTTGGGCGGACGTGTCCATGGACTTTATCGTGGACTTGCCTTCCTCCGGAGGGTTTACCACGATTCTGGTCGTTGTGGACCGCCTCTCAAAAATGGCTCACTTTTTACCGATGATTGGGACACCTTCAGCCATGGATACTGCTCAAATCTTTTTTAAGGAGATAACCAGGCTTCATGGAATACCAAAGAGTATCACCTCCGACAGAGGGGTCCAGTTCACTTCAAAATTCTGGAAGGAACTCTGCAAGTCACTAGAAGTCAAAACCTGCCTCTTGTCAGCGTACCACCCCCAAAGCAATGGCCAGACAGAAAGAACCAATCAGACCCTGGAGCAATACCTCCGTTGTTTCTGCTCTGCTTCCCAGGATGACTGGGCATCTCTACTTCCTTACGCAGAGTTTGCCTATAACAATTCAATGCATTCTGCTACCAATCAAACCCCCTTTTGGGCCAATTACGGTTTTCATCCCTCCTTTCTCCCTGAAAACATCCCCGAGGGCCCTGTTCCCGCGGTCCAGGACCGAGTGGCTTCTGTCCAGGCGAATTTCCAAAGACTCCAGGAGATGATGCGGAATGCCCAAGGATCCTACAAGAAATTTTATGACCGGGGAAGGAAGGAAAACCCGGCGTTCAGAGTCGGGGAAAAAGTTTGGCTTTCCGCCGCCAACCTCAGATTGCCTATTCCCTCTCGAAAGCTCGGCCCTAGATTTATCGGGCCCTTCAAGATCAAACGAGCTATTAATCCTGTGGCTTTTGAACTAGCATTACCTGATTCCTATAGGATTCAGCCAGTGTTCCACTCATCTTTATTAAAACCCGTCATTCCCAACGCCTTTCCTGGAAGAGATGAACCTCCTCCACCACCAGTTGAAGTAGATGGGGAAAAGGAATTTGAGATGGAATCCATCCTGGGCTGTAGGAAAAAAGGCAGACAGTTACAATACTTGGTTAAATGGAAGGGGTACCCCCCGGAAGACAACTCCTGGGAACCATCCAGGAACTTGCATGCTCCTCGCCTAATACGAGCCTTTCACCAAGAACATCCAGAATTAATGGCCAGTCTGGGCGTCCGGAGTCCGCCCCTCGGGGGGGGCACTGTCAGGGAAATTCCCCGTCTGTTGTCACCAATCTGCGCTCAGTGCGCATACGCGGCAAAACGGCGCATCGGCGCATGCGCGTGCGTGGCGGGACGGCGCTTCGGCGTGCTCGGGGGCGCGCACCGGCGCAACGACGAATGCGCATGCGCAATAGCTCGCCAATGGGACTACAGGCGGGCCTATTTAAACAGACGCAGTAACACTATCTGGTTGCTGGTTTGTCAGCTTTACTGTGTTTCCTTGTGCCTGAAAGAAGTTAAAGTTCTCCTGCTGTGACCCGGACCGGATTTGACTACGCTTCTGCTTCTCCTGAACCTGACCCCTTGGCTTGCTAAACGGACTTCTACCTCTCTCCTTGTGCTTGACCCTCGGCCTGTGACCCGGATCTGCTGCCTGTCTCCAGCCCTCTACCTTCTGCCTGTACCCTGGACTTCTTGCCTAACCTGACTATTCGGGTGCTTCCTGCTAAGCTCCTAAACGGACTTGTGCCTTGCTTCTGGTTGCTGTTTGACCCTGTCTACCCTAGGTGTTTGACTCCTGGCCTGTTCTTCAGACTCATCCCTGCTAGATTCTTCAGCAAGACACCTCCACCCGCTGGTGGCCAGTGCTCAAGACACCTCTACCTGCTGGTGGCCAGTGCTCCCTCGTGCTGTCCTCTCCCTGTCTCACCTCCAGGGGGCAGAGTGCGCTTGGGTGCAAGGGTGAACCACTCTCGGCATCTCGGCCTCGGTAAGTACGTAGCCTGATAGCGGGCCTCAGATTGCTGCTGGGCTTGTTGCTGGGCCGCAAAGCTCTTTTGCAAACCTGCATTTGTCTGCTGTTGATTGGCATTTGCTAGAGCCAGCTGTTTCAGTATCTCCTCCATGCTGGCTTAAAAAAAAACTGCCACTGGTTCTCCACCAACTGTGAGGGGGTTAGCTCGGTAGCGGGTGTGTGTGACCCCCTGGATGGGCTCCCCACACAAAAACAGGCCCAGCAGACGGAGGTTGTGGTTTTCAAGATCAAAAGGTGCGGTTTATTTCTCTATTTACAGTGACAAAAACACAGCAAAGCAAAAAGAAACATAAACAAAATAAATCCTGGTCAGCTTGACCTCTGACTAAACATGCAGGTTTCCCTAGCTAACAACTGGGATCAGCCTGGTGCTGTCCTAGTCCCTAAGTCCCTGGTTTAGTAAATGTCCAAACAAATAGCCACACAGGCTTTGTCTCACCGCACAGGGGTTCACTCTCCCTAGACAGTCCACACAGGTCTGGGTCCAGGCATGAGCCAACACCTAATGAAGCTGGGAGTTTTTATAGAGGCCTTAAACGAGCTGACAAGCTTCAGCTGGTCTCATCAACTCCCTGCCTGCACGACGCCCAGCACTCTCCCTAGAGGTATGAATCATCCATGAGCCCACTAGCCTCAGCTGGGCTTCATCAACTCTCTCCCTAGTTGTATAAGTCGGCATAAAGCCTGAATCTGGGAGAAATATACCTACCCCCCTGGATGCAACCAGGTGACTTTACCTTCCTGCTGTCACAACACCCATCACTGAATTCAGGCTACTAATATCACTAATTAGGAATGGAGATTCAGGTACTTACATATGCCAATTCCTTGCTGTTTTTTGTATTTTTAAGTGTATGTACACTGCTCAAAAAAATTAAAGGAACACTTTGAAAACACAACAGCTCTCAATGGAGAAAAATATTATGCTGGATATCTATACTGGTAATGGACTGGGTAATGTGTTAGGATCTATACTGGTATAGACTGGGTAATGTGTTAGGATCTATACTGGTATGGACTGGGTAATGTGTTAGGATCTATACTGGTATGCACTGGGTAATGTGTTAGGATCTATACTGGTATGGACTGGGTAATGTGTTAGGATCTATACTGGTATGGACTGGGTAATGTGTTAGGATGTATACTGGTATGGACTGGGTAATGTGTTAGGATCTATACTGGTATGGACTTGGTAATGTTTTAGGATCTATACATGATATGGACTGGGTAATGTGTTAGGATCTATACTGGTATGGACTGGGTAATGTGTTGGGATCTATACTGGTATGGACTGGGTAATGTGTTAGGATCTATACTGGTATGGACTGGGTAATATGTTAGGATCTATACTGGTATGGACTGGGTAATGTGTTAGGATCTATACTGGTATGGACTGGGTAATGTGTTAGGATCTATACTGGTATGGACTGGGTAATGTGTTAGGATCTATACTGGTATGGACTGGGTAATGTGTTAGGATCTATACTGGTATGCACTGGGTAATGTGTTAGGATCTATACTGGTATGGACTGGGTAATGTGTTAGGATCTATACTGGTATGGACTGGGTAATGTCTTAGGATCTATACTGGTATAGACTGGGCGATGTGTTGGGATCTATACTGGTATGGACTTGGTAATGTTTTAGGATCTATACATGATATGGACTGGGTAATGTGTTAGGATCTATACTGGTATGGACTGGGTAATGTGTTAGGATCTATACTGGTATGGACTGGGTAATGTGTTAGGATCTATACTGGTATGGACTGGGTAATATGTTAGGATCTATACTGGTATGGACTGGGTAATGTGTTAGGATCTATACTGGTATGGACTGGGTAATGTGTTAGGATCTATACTGGTATGGACTGGGTAATGTCTTAGGATCTATACTGGTATAGACTGGGCGATGTGTTGGGATCTATACTGGTATGGACTGGGTAATGTGTTAGGAAGGAAAGGATGCCACATTGTTTGATGGAAATGACAATTATCAACTGTGAGGGGGTTAACTCGGTAGCGGGTGTGTGTGACCCCCTGGTTGGGCTCCCCACACAAAAACAGGGCCAGCAGACGGAGGTTGTGGTTTTCAAAATCAAAAGGTGCGGTTTATTTCTCTATGTACAGTGACAAAAACACAGCAAAGCCAAAAAGAAACATAAACAAAATAAATCCTGGTCAGTTTGACCTCTGACTAAACATGTAGGTTTCCTAAACTAACAACTGGGATCAGCCTGGTGCTGTCCTAGTCCCTAAGTCCCTGGTTTAGTAAAAGTCCAAACAAATAGCCACACAGGCTTTGCCTCACCGCACAGGGGTTCACTCTCCCTAGACAGTCCACACAGGTCTGGTTCCAGGCATGAGCTAACATCTAATGAAGCTGGGAGTTTTTATAGAGGCCTTTAAATGAGCTGACAAGCTTCAGCTGGTCTCATCAACTCCCTGCCTGCACGACGCCCAGCCCTCTCCCTAGAGGTATGAGTCATCCATGAGCCCACTAGCCTCAGCTGGGCTTCATCAACTCCCTAGTTGTATAAGTCGGCGTAAAGCCTGAATCTGGGCGAAATATATCTACCCCCCTGGATGCAACCAGGTGACTTTACCTTCCTGCTGTCACATACCCCCCCTCTTGTTTTAACCTCGGGGTTGGAACACCAGCAATCAGGCATTCATGTACTCGAGACAAAGCATCCACATTCCCCATTTGAACGCCAGGGCGATGCTTTACTGTGAAGTTGAATTCCTGGAGGGCCAGGAACCACCTATTCACTCTTCTATTTGTTTCCTTGTTTTGAGCCATCCACTTTAACGGAGCGTGATCCGTAACCATGTCAAAGTGCCTACCTAGCAGATAGTACCGAAGGGAATCTAGAGCCCACTTCACCGCTAAACACTCCTTTTCAACCGTGGCGTAATTTACCTCATGGGACTTCAACTTCCTGCTGAGGTAAATGACTGGGTGCTCTTCCCCGTTCCAGACCTGGGACAATACTGCTCCTAACCCCACATCTGACGCATCACTTTGTACGACAAAGTCTTTAGAGAAGTCGGGTGAGTACAACACTGGCTGGCTACATAAGGCTTGTTTCAAGAATTGGAATGCTGCCTCAGCCTCGGGGGTCCATTTAATCATGACCGACCCTTTCCCCTTCGTCAGGTTGGTTAGGGGCACAGCCTTAGAAGCAAAGTGGGGAATGAAGCGCCGATAATAACCCGCGATTCCCAGAAAAGCCCGTACCTGCTTCTTGCTGTTGGGACGTGGCCAACTCTGGATGGCCTCGACTTTGTTGAGTTGGGGTTTTATCACTCCCCTGCCAATGGTGTACCCAAGATATTTGGCCTCCTCCTGCCCAATGGTACACTTCTTGGGGTTAGCCGTAAACCCCGCTTCCCGGATAGAGTCTAGGACTGCTTGCACTTTTGGCAGATGTGAGGCCCAATCTGTGCTATGGACAATTACGTCATCCAGGTAAGCCGCAGCATACTTCCGATGGGGCCTCAGTATCTGGTCCATTTTCCGCTGGAATGTGGCCGGCGCATTCTGTAACCCGAACGGCATTCTCTTATATTGGAACGCCCCGTCTGGGGTTACAAATGCGGTTTTCTCTTTGGCCGACTTGGCCAGGGGAATTTGCCAATACCCTTTTGTGAGGTCAAGAGTCGTCATGTATCGGGCTGTTCCCAGCCGGTCGATCAACTCATCTATACGTGGCATGGGGTAGGTGTCAAATTTTGTAACTTTGTTCAACTGACGAAAATCGTTACAAAATCGCCAGCTCCCATCCGGTTTAGGCACCAACACAATGGGACTAGACCAATCACTTTGGGACTCCTCTATCACCCCTAAGTTCAGCATTTTCTGTACTTCCTCCCGTATTGCCTCCCGTCGGGCCTCTGGGATCCGATAGGGTTTTAACTTCACCCTTTCACCGGGCGGGGTAATAATATCATGCTCTACCCCAGATGTTTGTCCCGGCAGCTCAGAGAACACCTCCTTGTTGCGAAGCACAAACTCCTTAACCTCCTGTTGTTGGGGTTGTGACAAGGTGGCTGCTATTCCAACCTCCGGAATCACGCAACCAGTTTGAGCTGGTGACCAAGTTTCTGCGACTAGGGACTCTCTATCCCTCCAGGCTTTCAACAGATTAACGTGATATATCTGTTCGGGCTTTCGCCTTCCTGGTTGTCTGACCTTGTAATTCACTTCGCTCACTTTTTCCATTATCTCGTAGGGGCCTTGCCATTTGGCAAGGAATTTACTTTCAACCGTAGGGACAAGTACCAATATCCTATCCCCCGGGGAAAAGGTACGGGTCTTTGCTCCACGGTTGTACACTCTCTGCTGTGCCAACTGCGCTTGGGCCAAATGTTCCTTCACGATGGGCATTACCTGTGCAATTCGATCTTGCATCAGGGCGACATGCTCAATCACACTCCTGTGGGGAGAACTCTCACTTTCCCAAGTTTCCTTGGCAATATCCAACAGCCCTCTTGGGTGTCTCCCATACAGTAACTCAAAGGGGGAGAATCCCGTAGAGGATTGGGGCACCTCCCTAATAGCAAACATCAAATAAGGAAGTAGACAGTCCCAATCCTTTCCATCTCTTTCCACCACTTTCTTCAACATTTGTTTTAGGGTTTTGTTGAATCTTTCAACCAGCCCATCGGTTTGGGGGTGATACACAGATGTACGCAATTGCGTCACTTTGAGCAATTTACACAGCTCTTTCATAACCCGGGACATAAAGGGTGTACCTTGGTCCGTAAGCAGTTCTTTACAAATACCCACCCGGCTAAAAACAAGAGATAGCTCTTTGGCTATGGTTTTGGCCGAGGTATTTCTGAGAGGGATCGCTTCTGGATAACGGGTGGCATAGTCCATTATAACCAATATGTACTGGTGCCCCCTAGCGGACTTGATTATAGGACCTACCAAATCCATTGCGATTCTCTCAAACGGGACCTCAATGATGGGTAGAGGGACCAGCGGGCTACGGAAATGTGGCATCGGGGCCGACCTCTGACACACAGGGCAGGAGGAACAATAATTTTCTATGTCCTTCATCACCCCAGGCCAATAGAATCTCTGTAATACCCTCTCTCGGGTTTTCTCTGTCCCCAGATGACCTCCAAGAATGTGCCCATGGGCCAACTCCAACACCAACTTCCTGTAAGGTTTGGGCACCACAAGCTGCTCAACGGTTTCTTCTGCCCTTTTTGCCACCCGATACAGTAGGTCCTTCTCTACGCTGAAGTATGGGTAAGTGCAGGTATTATCTGGGTTCACTAACTCGCCATCTATTTCCACTACGTTTTCCCGTGCCTTTATTAGGGCGGGGTCTTTTAACTGTTCTGTGGCAAAATTTTCCCTGTGAACCTCCAGATCAGAAAACTCCACAGACGGTAGGTTTTCGTCTGAGGAGGTGGGCTCCTCTCCAGTTTCTTGAGTCTCCCCTGCCAATACTGACAAGGGAAATTCTGGAGAGTCCTCACCACTCTCAGAGGAGTTCTGGCTATCACATTCCTGGTACATAGGGGCACCAGTGGGGGGCTCAGGATCATCCCACAGTTCCCAGAACTTCGGAAAATCCCTTCCCACAATGGCATCATGCGGTAATTGAGATACTAACCCCACTGGATGAGAGAGGGTACCTTTGGGGGTCTCGAAACACACTGTAGTCACTGGATACTCTCGGGTGTCCCCATGCACACAAATAACAGCTACCTTGCTATTCCCAGAGACCTCTGTTTTAACTAATTCAGCCTTTATCAGGGTCACAAGGCTACCTGAATCCAGTAATACCACAACATTTCTACCATTAATACACATTTTGCATAAATGTTTCTCAGTTCCCCGAATGGCAGTGCATGCGACTGTCGCACACAGCGACTGACGTCTGTCCATCAGAAAGTCACATTGCATGGGTTCCTCCACAACCGGGCAATTTGCTGCAATATGTCCCGCTTGCCGGCAGCGGTAGCAAACAATCCATTTGGCTGCCTCTTGAGCCCCTGACTTCCCAGGCTGTTCTCGCCAAACTTTGGGTAGAGCTCCCACCCTCTCACTCTCTCCACCCTCACCCCTTGGAATCCTCTTATCCGCCCCTGGGGATGGTCTGGTCTTAGGGTGGAAAGTCCGAGAGTCTCTGGAAGAGGCCGTCAGGTTCTCTGTAGCCAAGTATTTCTCTACACGATCCACAAGACCACCGGCCGTCTCTGGGTCTCCATGGCTTACCCACTTTTGGATGGCAGTAGGAAGAGCTCTCAAAAACCGATCCATTACAACACGTTCCACAATCTCTGGTGCGGACAAAGTCTCTGGCTGTAGCCACTTCCTGCTCAGGTGAATGAGATCATACATTTGAGACCTGGGGGGTTTTCCAAGCTGGAAAGTCCAGTTATGCACACGCTGAGCCCGGACAGCCAGGGTGACACCCAGCCTTGCCAATATTTCAGCTTTTAGCCTCACATAGTCTTTTGCTTGGTCAGGCTCTAGGTCATAGTAAGCCTTCTGCGATTCACCAGTTAACAGAGGAGCCACCAGTCCAGCCCACTGCTCCTCAGGCCACTTTTCTCTTTCAGCAGTCCTTTCAAATGTGGTCAAAAATACCTCTGGATCATCCTCTCCAGTCATTTTTGTCAATAAACGACTCACCCCAAAGGACGCGGTATTAGTGGGACGGCTTTCCTCACTGGTCTGCGGACGTTGCTGCATTACTGCTTCCATTTGTTGTAGTCTCTGCTCTTGCTTCTGTAACAGGTCTATGAAGCGGGCCTCAGATTGCTGCTGGGCTTGTTGATGAGCTTGCTGCTGGGCTGCAAGGCTCCTTTGCAAACCTGCATTTGTCTGCTGTTGATTGGCATTTGCTAGAGCCAGCTGTTTCAGTATCTCCTCCATGCTGGCTTAAAAAAAAACTGCCACTGGTTCTCCACCAACTGTGAGGGGGTTAACTCGGTAGCGGGTGTGTGTGACCCCCTGGTTGGGCTCCCCACACAAAAACAGGGCCAGCAGACGGAGGTTGTGGTTTTCAAAATCAAAAGGTGCGGTTTATTTCTCTATGTACAGTGACAAAAACACAGCAAAGCCAAAAAGAAACATAAACAAAATAAATCCTGGTCAGTTTGACCTCTGACTAAACATGCAGGTTTCCTAAACTAACAACTGGGATCAGCCTGGTGCTGTCCTAGTCCCTAAGTCCCTGGTTTAGTAAAAGTCCAAACAAATAGCCACACAGGCTTTGCCTCACCGCACAGGGGTTCACTCTCCCTAGACAGTCCACACAGGTCTGGTTCCAGGCATGAGCTAACATCTAATGAAGCTGGGAGTTTTTATAGAGGCCTTTAAATGAGCTGACAAGCTTCAGCTGGTCTCATCAACTCCCTGCCTGCACGACGCCCAGCCCTCTCCCTAGAGGTATGAGTCATCCATGAGCCCACTAGCCTCAGCTGGGCTTCATCAACTCCCTAGTTGTATAAGTCGGCGTAAAGCCTGAATCTGGGCGAAATATATCTACCCCCCTGGATGCAACCAGGTGACTTTACCTTCCTGCTGTCACACAACCTACAGAGGGCTGAATTCAAAGACACCCCAAAAATGAAAGTGAACAAAATGATGCAGCATGCTAGTCCATTTTGCTGAAATATCATTGCAGCAATT
Source organism: Rana muscosa (assembly GCA_029206835.1). NCBI lineage: Eukaryota > Metazoa > Chordata > Amphibia > Anura > Ranidae > Rana > Rana muscosa. The sequence continues at coordinate 296,653,086 of CM055123.1, read as the reverse complement.
CAAAATGGTCCTCAGTAGTTTGTACCAAATCCCCCCACCCACCCGTGCTTGTATGCATGCCCCAGGCATGCTCTTAATGAGAAGACGGATGGTGTCCTGGGGTATTTCCTCCCAGATCTGGACCAGAGCATCAATGAGCTTCTGAACAGACTGAGGTGCAACCTGGCGGTGTCAGATGGACCGAAACATAGTGTGCCAGAGGTGTTTTTTGGATTTAGGTTGTGCGAGTGTGGGGGCCATTTAATAGAATTAATTCCTTCATCCTTCAGGAACTGGCTGAATACTCTCACCGCATGAGGCCGGACATTGTTGTGCACCAGGAGGAACCCAGGACCCACTGCACCAGCATAGGGTCTGACAATGGGTCCAAGGATTTCATCCCGATACCTAATGGCAGTCAGGGTGCCATTGTGTAGCATGTAGAGGTCTGTGCATCCCTCCATGGATATGCCTCCCCAGACCATCACTGACCCACCACCAAACCGGTCATGCTGAATGATGTTACAGTCAGCATAACGTTCTCCGCCACTTCTCCAGACCCTTTCACATCTGTCAAAGTGTGAACCGGCTCTCATCTGTGAAAAGCACAGGTCGCTAGTGGCGGACCTGCCAATTCTGGTGTTCAATGGCAAATGCCCATCGAGCTCCAAGGTGCTGGGCAGTGAGCACAGGGCCCACTCGAGAACGTCTGGCCCTCAGGCCACTCACATGAAGTCTGTTTCTGATTGTTTGGTCAGAGACATTCACACCTGTGGCCTGCTGGAGGTCATTTTGTAGGGCTCTGGCAGTGCTCATCCTGTTATTTATTGCACAAAGGAGCAGATACCGGTCCTGCTGATGGGTGAAGGACCTTCATCAGTTCTGCCTAGCTCTCCTAGAGTAACTGCCTATCTCCTGGAATCTCCTCCATGCTCTTGAGACTGTGCTGGGAGACACAGCAAACCTTCTGGAAATGACACGTATTGATGTGCCATCCTGGAGGAGTTGGACTGTCTGTGCAACCTTTATAGGGTCCAAGTATCGCCTCGTGCTACCAGTAGTGACAATGACCCTAGCCAAATGCAAAACTAGTGAAAAACAGTCAGAAAAGATGAGTAGGGGAAAAAAATGTCAGTGGCCTCCACCTGTAAAACCCTTCCTGTTTTGGAGGTCATCTCATTGTTGCCCATCTAGTGCACCTGTTGTTAATTTGATCAACACCAAAGCAGCTGAAACTGGTTAACAACCCCATCTGCTGACCAGATGAATACCCCAGGAGTTGAATTGACTTGATGCTATACTCTGTTTCAAAAGTGTTCCATTAATTTTTTTGAGCAGTGTATATTCATGTTTTTGTCTTTTCAGTGTTATGGTAGGAAAGAGCTGAAACCCCTGTTGGTTTAACTTTTCTCCCACTTGTGTTCCATTGGGGAGATTCCCATCACTTATTGCCAACAGGGACCCAAAATGAAATGAGAAGATATCTCTCTGAAGTTTGGGGAATTACAAGGTAGACAGAACAAGCGTTCTCTTTGTAAGATTTCCCCACATCTACTGCTCTGGTGACAACTCAACAATTATGCATTTCCCAAAGTGTTCTCTCCCAGAAACAAGAAATGCCATCAGGACAAATAGAGAGGGTGACTTGTCCCACCAGGGACATAGACAGCAATAAAAACTTGGCGAATGTTCGAACTCCTTGCCACTCTACCCACAATTAAAAAAAAAAATTGTGTGATATACAAAATATACTTTTACTGGAGGTGACACAGCCTGAGGGGGTGTTGCCAATTTTATCAGTATTTCTACTTTCTTATAGGGCTTTTCACCTCTATACCCTAAACAAGCCCATTTTTTTAACATTTTATTATACAATGAATATTTGTTATTTGTAATTTCTGTTTGTATTTTTATATCAAATTTTTTCCTTTAAACAGTATAACAATTGCTAAAATAAAATCTCATCTGGTTGTAGGAAAGGAACCTGAAAGAATATATGTTCAGTGTAAGGATGACTGGGTCTTATACAGGGGAAAATGTTATTATTTCTCAGACCAGATTGCTACATGGACGAACAGCCAGAACTTCTGCAAATCAAACGATTCATCCCTGGCAATTATTGATAATGAGAAAGAAATGGTGAGTAATAATAAACCCATTTCCACCCATGACCTGATGCTCAACATGATCGAAGTACAATTCTGTTGGGGATGTGCCCTGGCTATGGAAGATAGCAGACGCAGTTTAGCTTAGCTCTGTGCAGCCTGCATTGGGTCCCTGCCTTCTGCTAGATTTTTACTCAGGTTTCTGGCCTATGCCAACACAGGGAATATACAAAGACCCCACTGGACCCCTTATTCAACTAGACCTGAGGGACTAGCTAATGTTTCCTTGCTCCACGGACCCACCATGCTCTCTGCTAATATGGCACTGGCTAAGACAGCCACCAAATCACTGCAGCATAAAGAAGCTGCCTCTTCAGATAGCAGGGGCTTCCCTGTTCTTCACAGCCTCCTTCCCCAATCCCCTCTCTTGCTAGGAAGTCACAGCCATCTCCACCTCACTCTGAGGAGACACAGTCCAGAGTGGTCTCTGCAGTGGTACCATCTTAGCTTCTCTCCCTGCTCTACTCTCTACCAAAACTGATCCCATCATGTGGGTAGGGATGAGCTTCGTGTTCGAGTCGAACATACGTTCGACTCGAACATCGGCTGTTCGATCGTTCGACGAAGATCGAACGATTTGGGCCGTTCGCGCCAAATTCGAGTGACGCGAACGGCCCACAATGCACTACGCCATCGCAGTGTCATCCAGGCGCTGTGATTGGCCAAGCATGCACTGTGACCCCGCATGCTTGGCCAATCACAGCGCCGGCAGCGAGGAGAGCAATGATTGGCCACAGGCAGGATGCCTGTGGCCAATTATTGCTGAGGGGGTTTAGTACACGCCCCACACTATAAAAGGCCGCCAGCACGGCGGCCTAGTGTAGTGTGTTCCGGAGCAGGGATAGAGCAGCATAGGCAGGGACAGTGACTTTTATTTCTTTCTTGCTTAACCTGGATTCCTTTAGTTTAGGGAAAGAGAAGGATAGGTAGGGAGAGTGTCAGTGTGTTTTGTGCTTGTGCTATATTGTGCTTAAAAAAAACATTTTTTCTAGGGACAGAAAACTGTAGGTAGGGAGAGTGTGTCAGTTTCTTTCACTGTCAAAGTCCTTGTTTCCAGGGACCTGGAAGGACAGTGAGTGAATTCTCCTTGTGCTATATTGTGCTTAAAAAAAAACATTTTTTCTAGGGACAGAAAACTGTAGGTAGGGAGAGTGTGTCAGTTTCTTTCACTGTCAAAGTCCTTGTTTCCAGGGACCTGGAAGGACAGTGAGGTAATTCTCCTTGTGCTAAATTGTGCTTAAAAAAAACATTTTTTCTAGGGACAGAAAACTGTAGGTAGGGAGAGTGTGTCAGTTTCTTTCACTGTCAAAGTCCTTGTTTCCAGGGACCTGGAAGGACAGTGAGGTAATTCTCCTTGTGCTAAATTGTGCTTAAAAAAAACATTTTTTCTAGGGACAGAAAACTGTAGGTAGGGAGAGTGTGTCAGTTTCTTTCACTGTCAAAGTCCTTGTTTCCAGGGACCTGGAAGGACAGTGAGGTAATTCTCCTTGTGCTAAATTGTGCTTAAAAAAAAACATTTTTTCTAGGGACAGAAAACTGTAGGTAGGGAGAGTGTGTCAGTTTCTTTCACTGTCAAAGTCCTTGTTTCCAGGGACCTGGAAGGACAGTGAGGTAATTCTCCTTGTGCTAAATTGTGCTTAAAAAAAACATTTTTTCTAGGGACAGAAAACTGTAGGTAGGGAGAGTGTGTCAGTTTCTTTCACTGTCAAAGTCCTTGTTTCCAGGGACCTGGAAGGACAGTGAGGTAATTCTCCTTGTGCTAAATTGTGCTTAAAAAAAAAAAATTTTCTAGGGACAGAAAACTGTAGGTAGGGAGAGTGTGTCAGTTTCTTTCACTGTCAAAGTCCTTGTTTCCAGGGACCTGGAAGGACAGTGAGGTAATTCTCCTTGTGCTAAATTGTGCTTAAAAAAAACATTTTTTCTAGGGACAGAAAACTGTAGGTAGGGAGAGTGTGTCAGTTTCTTTCACTGTCAAAGTCCTTGTTTCCAGGGACCTGGAAGGACAGTGAGGTAATTCTCCTTGTGCTAAATTGTGCTTAAAAAAAACATTTTTTCTAGGGACAGAAAACTGTAGGTAGGGAGAGTGTGTCAGTTTCTTTCACTGTCAAAGTCCTTGTTTCCAGGGACCTGGAAGGACAGTGAGGTAATTCTCCTTGTGCTAAATTGTGCTTAAAAAAAACATTTTTTCTAGGGACAGAAAACTGTAGGTAGGGAGAGTGTGTCAGTTTCTTTCACTGTCAAAGTCCTTGTTTCCAGGGACCTGGAAGGACAGTGAGGTAATTCTCCTTGTGCTAAATTGTGCTTAAAAAAAACATTTTTTCTAGGGACAGAAAACTGTAGGTAGGGAGAGTGTGTCAGTTTCTTTCACTGTCAAAGTCCTTGTTTCCAGGGACCTGGAAGGACAGTGAGGTAATTCTCCTTGTGCTAAATTGTGCTTAAAAAAAACATTTTTTCTAGGGACAGAAAACTGTAGGTAGGGAGAGTGTGTCAGTTTCTTTCACTGCCAAAGTCCTTGTTTCCAGGGACCTGGAAGGACAGTGAGGTAATTCTCCTTGTGCTAAATTGTGCTTAAAAAAAACATTTTTTCTAGGGACAGAAAACTGTAGGTAGGGAGAGTGTGTCAGTTTCTTTCACTGTCAAAGTCCTTGTTTCCAGGGACCTGGAAGGACAGTGAGTGAATTCTCCTTGTGCTATATTGTGCTTAAAAAAAACATTTTTTCTAGGGACAGAAAACTGTAGGTAGGGAGAGTGTGTCAGTTTCTTTCACTGTCAAAGTCCTTGTTTCCAGGGACCTGGAAGGACAGTGAGGTAATTCTCCTTGTGCTAAATTGTGCTTAAAAAAAACATTTTTTCTAGGGACAGAAAACTGTAGGTAGGGAGAGTGTGTCAGTTTCTTTCACTGTCAAAGTCCTTGTTTCCAGGGACCTGGAAGGACAGTGAGTGAATTCTCCTTGTGCTATATTGTGCTTAAAAAAAACATTTTTTCTAGGGACAGAAAACTGTAGGTAGGGAGAGTGTGTCAGTTTCTTTCACTGTCAAAGTCCTTGTTTCCAGGGACCTGGAAGGACAGTGAGGTAATTCTCCTTGTGCTAAATTGTGCTTAAAAAAAACATTTTTTCTAGGGACAGAAAACTGTAGGTAGGGAGAGTGTGTCAGTTTCTTTCACTGTCAAAGCCCTTGTTTCCAGGGACCTGGAAGGACAGTGAGGTAATTCTCCTTGTGCTAAATTGTGCTTAAAAAAAACATTTTTTCTAGGGACAGAAAACTGTAGGTAGGGAGAGTGTGTCAGTTTATTTCACTGTCAAAGTCCTTGTTTCCAGGGACCTGGAAGGACAGTGAGGTAATTCTCCTTGTGCTAAATTGTGCTTAAAAAAAAACATTTTTTCTAGGGACAGAAAACTGTAGGTAGGGAGAGTGTGTCAGTTTCTTTCACTGTCAAAGTCCTTGTTTCCAGGGACCTGGAAGGACAGTGAGGTAATTCTCCTTGTGCTAAATTGTGCTTAAAAAAACATTTTTTCTAGGGACAGAAAACTGTAGGTAGGGAGAGTGTGTCAGTTTATTTCACTGTCAAAGTCCTTGTTTCCAGGGACCTGGAAGGACAGTGAGGTAATTCTCCTTGTGCTAAATTGTGCTTAAAAAAAAACATTTTTTCTAGGGACAGAAAACTGTAGGTAGGGAGAGTGTGTCAGTTTCTTTCACTGTCAAAGTCCTTGTTTCCAGGGACCTGGAAGGACAGTGAGGTAATTCTCCTTGTGCTAAATTGTGCTTAAAAAAAACATTTTTTCTAGGGACAGAAAACTGTAGGTAGGGAGAGTGTGTCAGTTTCTTTCACTGTCAAAGTCCTTGTTTCCAGGGACCTGGAAGGACAGTGAGGTAATTCTCCTTGTGCTAAATTGTGCTTAAAAAAAACATTTTTTCTAGGGACAGAAAACTGTAGGTAGGGAGAGTGTGTCAGTTTCTTTCACTGCCAAAGTCCTTGTTTCCAGGGACCTGGAAGGACAGTGAGGTAATTCTCCTTGTGCTAAATTGTGCTTAAAAAAAACATTTTTTCTAGGGACAGAAAACTGTAGGTAGGGAGAGTGTGTCAGTTTCTTTCACTGTCAAAGTCCTTGTTTCCAGGGACCTGGAAGGACAGTGAGTGAATTCTCCTTGTGCTAAATTGTGCTTAAAAAAAACATTTTTTCTAGGGACAGAAAACTGTAGGTAGGGAGAGTGTGTCAGTTTCTTTCACTGTCAAAGTCCTTGTTTCCAGGGACCTGGAAGGACAGTGAGGTAATTCTCCTTGTGCTAAATTGTGCTTAAAAAAAAACATTTTTTCTAGGGACAGAAAACTGTAGGTAGGGAGAGTGTGTCAGTTTCTTTCACTGTCAAAGTCCTTGTTTCCAGGGACCTGGAAGGACAGTGAGGTAATTCTCCTTGTGCTAAATTGTGCTTAAAAAAAACATTTTTTCTAGGGACAGAAAACTGTAGGTAGGGAGAGTGTGTCAGTTTCTTTCACTGTCAAAGTCCTTGTTTCCAGGGACCTGGAAGGACAGTGAGGTAATTCTCCTTGTGCTAAATTGTGCTTAAAAAAAAACATTTTTTCTAGGGACAGAAAACTGTAGGTAGGGAGAGTGTGTCAGTTTCTTTCACTGTCAAAGTCCTTGTTTCCAGGGACCTGGAAGGACAGTGAGGTAATTCTCCTTGTGCTAAATTGTGCTTAAAAAAAACATTTTTTCTAGGGACAGAAAACTGTAGGTAGGGAGAGTGTGTCAGTTTCTTTCACTGTCAAAGTCCTTGTTTCCAGGGACCTGGAAGGACAGTGAGGTAATTCTCCTTGTGCTAAATTGTGCTTAAAAAAAACATTTTTTCTAGGGACAGAAAACTGTAGGTAGGGAGAGTGTGTCAGTTTCTTTCACTGTCAAAGTCCTTGTTTCCAGGGACCTGGAAGGACAGTGAGGTAATTCTCCTTGTGCTAAATTGTGCTTAAAAAAAACATTTTTTCTAGGGACAGAAAACTGTAGGTAGGGAGAGTGTGTCAGTTTCTTTCACTGTCAAAGTCCTTGTTTCCAGGGACCTGGAAGGACAGTGAGGTAATTCTCCTTGTGCTAAATTGTGCTTAAAAAAAACATTTTTTCTAGGGACAGAAAACTGTAGGTAGGGAGAGTGTGTCAGTTTCTTTCACTGTCAAAGTCCTTGTTTCCAGGGACCTGGAAGGACAGTGAGGTAATTCTCCTTGTGCTAAATTGTGCTTAAAAAAAACATTTTTTCTAGGGACAGAAAACTGTAGGTAGGGAGAGTGTGTCAGTTTCTTTCACTGCCAAAGTCCTTGTTTCCAGGGACCTGGAAGGACAGTGAGGTAATTCTCCTTGTGCTAAATTGTGCTTAAAAAAAACATTTTTTCTAGGGACAGAAAACTGTAGGTAGGGAGAGTGTGTCAGTTTCTTTCACTGTCAAAGTCCTTGTTTCCAGGGACCTGGAAGGACAGTGAGTGAATTCTCCTTGTGCTATATTGTGCTTAAAAAAAACATTTTTTCTAGGGACAGAAAACTGTAGGTAGGGAGAGTGTGTCAGTTTCTTTCACTGTCAAAGTCCTTGTTTCCAGGGACCTGGAAGGACAGTGAGGTAATTCTCCTTGTGCTAAATTGTGCTTAAAAAAAAAAAAAAATTCTAGGGACAGAAAACTGTAGGTAGGGAGAGTGTGTCAGTTTCTTTCACTGTCAAAGTCCTTGTTTCCAGGGACCTGGAAGGACAGTGAGGTAATTCTCCTTGTGCTAAATTGTGCTTCAAAAAAACATTTTTTCTAGGGACAGAAAACTGTAGGTAGGGAGAGTGTGTCAGTTTCTTTCACTGTCAAAGTCCTTGTTTCCAGGGACCTGGAAGGACAGTGAGGTAATTCTCCTTGTGCTAAATTGTGCTTAAAAAAAACATTTTTTCTAGGGACAGAAAACTGTAGGTAGGGAGAGTGTGTCAGTTTCTTTCACTGTCAAAGTCCTTGTTTCCAGGGACCTGGAAGGACAGTGAGGTAATTCTCCTTGTGCTAAATTGTGCTTCAAAAAAACATTTTTTCTAGGGACAGAAAACTGTAGGTAGGGAGAGTGTGTCAGTTTCTTTCACTGTCAAAGTCCTTGTTTCCAGGGACCTGGAAGGACAGTGAGGTAATTCTCCTTGTGCTAAATTGTGCTTAAAAAAAACATTTTTTCTAGGGACAGAAAACTGTAGGTAGGGAGAGTGTGTCAGTTTCTTTCACTGTCAAAGTCCTTGTTTCCAGGGACCTGGAAGGACAGTGAGGTAATTCTCCTTGTGCTAAATTGTGCTTAAAAAAAACATTTTTTCTAGGGACAGAAAACTGTAGGTAGGGAGAGTGTGTCAGTTTCTTTCACTGTCAAAGTCCTTGTTTCAAGGGACAGAGAAGGACACCTGAAGGTAGCCCTTATTGCTTTTTTCCCATCTCCCTGCAGGCCATCTATTAGAATGTCTGGAAGGCAAACAAGGAGAGGCAGACAGTCAGGAGGCAATAAAAGAGGGCAAGCAGGCTCTGTGTCTGGGGGCAACAGTGCTGGTCGTGGACGCGGTGCATTGTCATCAGCACATGGCCATGGGACACGCTTGTCCTTCTTTTCGGCAGCTGGACATGTTGAGCCACATCATGCCGAAGACTTGGTAGAGTGGATGACCAAGCCCTCCTCCTCCTCCTCATCCTCTCTCACCCAGGCTCAGGGTACTGGAAAAGCAGCTGCCAAAGCGTCCTCTTCCCTGGTATCAATGTCAGACTCATCATCAGTCACTCCTTCCCTAGACCCACCATGTCCTCCTCCTGAGGAGTCCCCCGAACTGTTTCAGCACAGTGTTGGGTACATGCTCCAGGAGGATGCCCAGCGTTTCGAAGGGTCTGATGATGAAACCCAGCTAGAGGAAGGCAGTAGCGTGAGAGCAGACAGAGGGGATGCTCAAGAAGGACACCAATCTGGCAGTCATGTTCCAGCAGCTGCAGCATACTGCCAGATTGCCTCCAGTGATGAGGAGGGAGGTGATGATGAGGTCACTGACTCCACGTGGGTGCCTAATAGGAGAGAGGAGGAGGAGGAGGATGAGGAGGAGGCACATCTCCAACGAGGCAGGATGCCCTTTGGTGGCCAGCGTAAGGGCAGTACACCGACGGAATCACACCGCAGAGCTCCGCCTGTGCAGGGCGCTGCCTCTGCCCGTCATTCAAAAAGTTCTTTGGTGTGGGCCTTTTTTGAGGCTAGTGCATCAGATCGCACAGCTGCTGTTTGCAACATATGTCTCAAGCGTATATCGCGTGGCCAAAACATCAGCCGCTTGGGTACCACATGCCTGACCAGACATATGTTGACCTGCCATGCAGCTCGTTGGCAAGCCTACCTCAAAGACCCACACCAAAGAACAAAGCGGACCTCTCCTTGCACCGCATCAGCTGGGATCTCCAACCCCACTATAACTTCAGTCCTCTCTGAAACATGCACTGAGAGGAATGAAGGTGTAGAATTAGGTGTGTCACAGCCAAGTACTTGCGGCCACTCTGCTAGCAGTACACCAACGTCCGATTCTAGCAGGCAAATTTCCCTGCCCCAGCTGCTGGACCGTCGAAAGAAGTTCACTCCCAGCCATCCACATGCCCAGCGGTTGAATGCTAGCTTGGCTAAATTGCTAGCGCTTCAACTGCTGCCTTTTCAGTTGGTAGACTCGGCCCCCTTCCGTGAGTTTGTGCAATGTGCGGTTCCTCAGTGGCAGGTTCCCAAACGCCACTTTTTCTCACGGAAGGCTATTCCGGCTCTCTACCGGCATGTGGAAGGCAATGTCTTGGCCTCGCTGGACAGGGCGGTCAGCGGTAAGGTGCATATTACCGCTGACTCATGGTCCAGCAGGCATGGACAGGGACGTTACCTTTCTTTCACGGCCCATTGGGTCACTCTTTTGGCAGCTGGGAAGGATGCAGGACAAGGTGCAGTAGTGTTGGAGGTTGTTCCACCGCCACGCCTCCAAAATGCTACTACTGGTTGTGACACACCTCTCTCCTCCACCCCCTCCTCTTCTTCTTCCTCCATGGCCTCTTCCTGTGGTTTGTCCTATGAACCAGCGGTGCTCCGTAGCCGTTCACGGGGCTACGCAAGTACGCAGGCAAAAAGATGCCATGCCGTGCTTGCGCTGGTGTGTTTGGGGGACAGAAGCCACACTGGGGCAGAGGTCCTGTCTGCTCTGCAGGGCCAGGCCGAGACGTGGTTGACGCCACGCCAGCTTAAGCCAGGAATGGTGGTTTGCGACAATGGCACCAACCTCCTCTCCGCCCTCCGACAGGGACAACTGACCCATGTGCCCTGTGTGGCTCACGTCCTTAACCTGGTGGTGCAGCGGTTCTTGGGCAGGTACCCGGGCTTACAGGATGTCCTGAGGCAGGCCAGGAAAGTCTGTGTGCATTTCCGCAGATCTTATAATGCCAGTGCTCGCCTGGCTGAGCTGCAAAAGGAGTTGAACCTGCCCAAGAACCGCCTTATATGTGACATGCCCACCAGGTGGAACTCAACGTTGGCCATGCTGCAGCGGCTGCACACGCAGCAGAGGGCCATCAATGAGTACCTGTGCGACTACGGCACCAGGACAGGGTCAGGGGAGCTTGGTTTTTTTTCTCCACGCCAGTGGGGCATGATCAGGGATGCATGCACTGTCCTGGCACCATTTGAGGAGGCCACGAGGATGGTGAGCAGTGACAGTGCATGCATCAGTGACACTGTACCTCTTGTCCACCTGTTGGAGCACACGCTGCGTGGAATAATGGACAGGGCACTTGAGGCAGAACAGAGGCAGGAAGAGGAGGACTTCCTTGCCTCTCAAGGCCCCCTTTACCCAGACAGTGTTCCTTCTGTCCCACCCATCGCACAGGAAGAGGAGGAGGAGGAGGAGGAGGAGGAGGAGGATTGTGTCAGCATGGAGGTGGAGGCTGGCACTCAGCATCATCAGCAGCAGTCTTTTAGGGATGATTTACAGTCCCAAGAAACCAGTGGACTTGTACGTGGCTGGGAGGAGGTGGCTTGCGGATCATGTCGTCCTTAGTGACCCAGAGGACTCCGGAGCGAATGCCTCAGCAAACCTACGCTGCATGGCCTCCCTGATCCTGCAAAGTCTGCGGAAGGATCCTCGTATTCTTCGGATCAAGGAGAGGGACCATTACTGGCTGGCCACTCTCCTTGATCCACGGTACAAGGGTAAGGTTGCGGACCTTATGTTACCGTCGCAGAGGGAGCAGAGGATGAGACAACTCCGGGAGGCCTTGCAGAAAGGTCTGTGCAACGCGTTCCCAGAGACTGGGAGGTTACAAACTCCTGGTCCTGGACAACGAGTTGCTGAGGCTTCGGCCAGTCAAAGAAGGAGCGGTGGGGAAGGTGGCCGTCTGACCGATGCGTTCAGACAATTCTTTAGTCCGCAGCCCCAAAGTATGATCGGTTCCAGCAACCATCGCCAGCGTCTGATAAACATGGTGCAGGAATATCTAGGGGCAAGGTCAGACTTGGACACCTTCCCCACCGAAAATCCTCTGGCTTACTGGGTCTTGAGGATGGATCACTGGCCAGAGCTTGCACAGTATGCAATTGAGCTACTGGCCTGTCCTGCATCCAGCGTTCTTTCGGAACGCACATTCAGTGCTGCTGGAGGATTTGTCACGGATCACAGGGTGCGCCTGTCCACCGACTCGGTTGATCGACTGACTTTCATCAAGATGAACCAGTCTTGGATCACCACCAGCTACCACACACCTGATGCTGATATAACAGACTAATTGATTTTAACATGTCACATCCCTTCAAGACTGATGCTGATGCTGAGTGCCTGTGCTGTTATGTTGACTGGCTATCCTCCTCCTCCGAGTCCTCAATGATACGATTGATGATGATAGCTTGGAAGATCATTTTTGTTTATGGGTGCCGCCACCAGTGGCTAAGGCCCAATTTTTCAGCCCCTGTTTTACAGGGGCGTGTAATTACAATTTTTTTAGCAATAATTTGCCATAGGGCTCATTGCTGTGCTCCAAGTACAGTATCTGTGAGGGGTTGGAGTGTTGTGGCACCAGTGCCTAAGGCCCAATTTTTCAGCCCCTGTTTAACAGGGGCGTGTCATTACAATTTTTGAAGCAATACTTTGCAACAGGGCTCATTGCTGTGCTCCAAGTACAGTATCTGTGAGGGGTTGTAGTGTTGTGCCACCAGTGCCTAAGGCCCAATTTTTCAGCCCCTGTTCAACAGGGGCATGCAATTACAATTCTTGATCTAATAATTCACAGCAGGGTCCATTGCTGCACCCACCAAGAGTAACTCTGAGGGCTTACAGTCTTGTGGCAACGCCACCACCACCACCACCACGAAAGGCCCAATTTTTCAGCCCCTGTTCAAAAGGGGCATGTAATTACAATTCTTGATCTAATAATTCACAGCAGGGCCCATTGCTGCACCCACCAAGAGTAACTGTGAGGGCTTACAGTGTTGTGGCACCAGCACCACCATCAAAGCCCCAATTTTTACTACCACTGTTCAACAATTATATGTAATTAAAATTCCTGATATAATAGTTGACAGCAGGGCGTTCCAGCACCAACCAAGAGTAACTGAGTGCTTACAGTGTTGTGCCAACACCAACAACTAAGGGGCCTATTTCTGCAGAGTATATACGGCAGGTCCCTACTTTCAAACATCCAACTTACAAACGACTCCTACTTGCAAACGAAAGAAGACAACAGGAAGTGAGAGGAAATCTACCCCTAGAAAGGAAAATTCTCTCCTGTAAGAATAAATATGGGAGAAAGGGGTCTCATCTGTACTGATGCTTTATCAGCAATCCTTGTTTCAAGAAAAACACCACATTTCAAAAACAGTTGTCATTGGGACGGAAAGTGAGGTGAAATGTTCGGAACAGGGGCACAGACAGCAAAACAAATGTTACAGGGGTGATAACCCTTACCTATGTTTCCCAAAAAGTTTAAAAATAGATTTTTGGGCTGGAGCTACACTTCAACAATGTACCTGTTCAAAATTACAAACAGATTCTACATAAGAACAAACCTACAGTCCCTGTCTTGTATGCACCGCCTGTATACGGCTGTTCAGAGTATATAGGGCCTTTTTTATTTTATGTGCGGGGTTCCCCTTAATATCCATACAAGACCCAAAGGGGCTGGTAATGGGCTGGGGTAGGGGGGGGGTCATGGGGTAGCTATGCCATTTTTCTTAAAGAATTTCATCCATATTACCGGGACCAGACATTACATTAAAGCCGCAAGCAGTTTTAAATGGCTTTTTTTTCCTTTAGAAGTGTCATTTTGTGCAGGGACAGTTCTAAACACGGGAAACACGTGGCACTTCACAGGCATACTTTAGACACCCCCCAGGTACGATATTTAAAGGAATATTTGACTTTTTTTTTTTCACTTTATGCATCATTAAAATGACTGCTCCCGAAAAACGACCGTTTTTAAAACTTCTTTTTGCATTGATACATGTCCCCTGGTGCACAACCCGGGTTCCCAAACCCTATTTATGACAATAACATGCATAATAGTTGTTATAATTAGCACTTTAGAATTCGAACGTTCGCATCCATTGTATTTAATAGGGTTCTAATGTTCGTTCGAACTTTCGGTCCGTTCGCGGGTTCTGGTGCGAACCGAACCCGGGGGTGTTCGGCTCATCACTACATGTGGGTTACAGAGATCAAGGAAGCGCTTAAGTCTGAGGTGAATTCCATAAAACAAGTATCCTGTACTTCTGCCAGAGTAGAAGATTTAGATGCCTGCTCACAACAATTAAGTGCTTTTATGGATGCATTGGAGAGAGCCCATACCCAACAGCCACATGCCCTCATCTCCCTGTGCCTGATAGGTGAGAATGGGGAAAACCACTCTCAGTGAAACAAAGGGGATGCCCGAGGCTACCTCTAGTGCTAGGCTACCTCTGACTAAATAAGGATAGCTACTGACCCCACTTGATAGTCCATAGGGTTGAAGATCCCTGCAATGGCTCTCAGTCTCGCCCTCCTGACCTCCTGTGCAGGGTGCTGTTCTTCTCTTTCAAAGAAGAAATTATGCAGTGTGCATGGAGACTCAGGGCCTTCATGCTTGAAGGGGCCCAAATCACCTTCTTGCCTGACCTTTCCAGAGCAACTCTTGCAATGCACAGGAGGGGGAAGCCTCTGCTCATAATGATCTGGGATTATGGGGCACTATAAAAATGGGGCCATCCTTTCAATGTCAAGATCTGTGATTAACTTCTAGCAATCTTCAGGTTTTTGGGTGCCAAGCAAGTGGTAGTAGAGAACCTGTTTGATTTACCTGAAGGGAAAGGCGCCAATCCTTGTTCCTCAGCCCTTCCTAAATTACGTTGGTGTTCTAGAGCTAACCCTCCTTGTGCACTGTTGCCTGTGGAGAATAAAGTCTAATGCTGCTGATTAACCCCGTAGATTGTCACTTCTTCTCACCTATGCCCTGGGAGGTAACAGTGAACTCCTGCATCCCGACTTCAGGGGTACCTATCCTCAATGACTTTTCCTCCTCCACCTACTATAGATGTTACCATATATACTCGAGTATAAGCCGAGTTTTTCAGCACATTTTTTGGTGCTGAAAATGCCCCCCTCGGCTTATACTCGAGTCTGTGTCCATCTTAAACTTTGTGCGCCTGATCCCATCAGCCGTAGGTCCCCTGGACCCCAAACTTGGCACACATGTAGCCCCACTCTTCCTCTACAAGTGTGCAAATTTTATTGTCCGGGGTACCTACAGCCAGGGAGCAGCGATTTTTCAAACCGGGCACCCCTTCCATAGACTCCCATGTTAAACGGTAATTTCTCTGGTGATTTTGGGGACCCGGTACCGGCTGGCCCTAGGTCCCCTGGGCCCCAAACTCCCATGTTAAACGTCAGTCTAGTCACACAGCGCCGGAGATCAGGTAGGCAGATTGGGCACAGTGAGGCATGGACACAGTGACAGTGAGGCATGAACACAGTGACAGTGAGGCATGGACACAGTGAGGCATGGGCACAGTAAGGCACAGTGAGGCATGGACACAGTGAGGCATGGGCACAGTGAGGCATGGGCACAGTAAGGCACAGTGAGGCATGGACACAGTGAGGAATGCACATGGACACAGTGAGGAAAAGTGAGGCACAGTGAGGCATGTAGATGGACACCCTAGGCTTATACTCGAGTCAATAGGTTTTCCCAGTTTTTTGTGGTAAAATTAGGTGCCTCGGCTTATACTCGAGTATATACGGGTATTTGCTTTTTCATTGAATATCCCTGCTACAAGCCTGAGGAGATTACTCTTTGTCCTGGTGCTCCTATATCCCGGGTGCATGGGCGTCCGCTCCATAGGGCAGGGGGGGGGCGTATCGTAAGAGAGTGTTGATGTGTTGAAGAGTAACTAAGACACCATTCAGCCGCGGCCGCCTCCCGCACATCGGTGGGCCAGGGCCGCCGGCGCTGCCGATTGTCACTGTCATGTCTGTCAATGTGTTGTTGCATTTACTATCACGCTCTGCTCCCGCCCCTGTTTGCCGCGCCAGCCAATAGATGATCATCGCGCTGCTCCCCCTAAGTTTACAGCCCCGCCCGGCGCCCGTCCTGGCGGCGTGACGTCACTCACGGCGGGAGGGGATTATCATGGGACTGATGGGAGGAGAGTAAAGACCTGCCTGCTGCACCAAGAAGCCAGCGCCACTGAGGAGAAACCATCTTCATTACAATTTCAGACAGCACAGCAGCATCACAGTCAGTAGTGTCACTACACTATCTATTGCAAGTAAGCACTAAAACTAAATTAAGCTGATGGCATGTCATACGAAATGATGCAGTCTAAAGATTATTAACTGTGATGACTGTGATTTTTTTAATATGCAGCATGTCGGCAGGGGGCAGGGGGGTAAATGTCCTGCACTGGTCATAGTAACTCATGTATTAATGTCCTGCAGGACATTAATACATGAGTTACCATGACCAGTGCAGGACATTTACCCCCCCCCCCCCCCCGCCGCCATGCTGCATATTAAAAAAAATCACAGACAGTCATCACAGTTAATAATCTTCAGACTGCATTCCGTATGGCATCATGTGCAGGGTGCTGTGTAATGTAAAGGGGTCCAGTGATGTAGGGTGCTGTGTAATGTAAAGGGGTCCAGTGATGCAGGGTGCTGTGTAATGTAAAGGGGTCCAGAGCTGTGGGGTGCTGTGTAATGTAAAGGGGTTGTCCAGAGGCTGCAGTTGTAGAGAGGGGGTACACAGTAGTGACAAAGAGATATTGAAAGATGCAGGTGGCACAGTGGGGTGTTTTTAATTTTAACATGGGGGGTCGCTTTTAACCCCCGCTAGCGGTCGAAGAAAGGGTAAAATGCGACTGTGTATCGCCGCTGCCGAAGCACCCCCCCCCCCTAAAAAAAATTCAGCGGACGCCCATGCCCGGGTGGGCACTTTCACAAAGGAACTGCCCCATTGCAGTTTTCATCTCATCTTTATGGCTCTGCACTCAGTCAGATAGTCCTTGGACTGTGTTGTCTTGCTTGATGGCCTGCTTGTCCCCTTACTTGGTCTGCTCTGTTGTTTACAGGACATTATTGTCAGTATAGGATGTAGTTTCCAGTATTACCTGCCAAAACTCCTGCCCACTATTGGTCTTTCTGCAGAAATGTATGTTTATCTTGTCTATGGTCTACACATTACTGGTATCTGTATACAATATAGTTCATGCCCTCTACTGGTCTCTCTGCTGGAGTTTACAATTGACCTTATCTATGGCCCACATCTTAATATTTGTATAAGCTTCCAGTATTTATATAAGATATAGTTCACAAAATTACCTATAAGATGCATATGTACCTTGCCCCATAAAAATAGATATTGGCTCTGAGAGTTTGTCCTCTGATCTTCCAGTATCCACAGCAGAGCCCTAGCTAAGGCCATGGAGACACAGTGCGATTTAAAGTTAGGGGAAAAGCTGTGATACGAGATGGGGAAGCAAAAATGTTGTGGTTTAGGGGCATTGGAGGAGGAAAAATGCATTTCCTGTAAAAATACAACACTGGCATATATTCACCAAAATTCACAGAGAACTTGCGTTCTTTTTTTGGGAATATTAAGTCCCTTGACATGAGGGAGACAAGTTTTATTGAGCCCATTTATACGCAAGTGGGTTACAGGATGGGGGAAAGGGATAGAGGAAAGAAAAGTACGGAGGGGGGGATGAAAGGCACGCTGCTCTTAGGGGGTGACTTCAATGCCACCTTAGACCCCCTCCTCAACTACTTTTGAGGGGCCCGCCACTTCTCTTTCCCCTATTTATGACGCTTCAAGCAATGTCTTCACGAGTCTGGTCTTCGGAGACTCCAACATCATAATGCCGCGTACACACGATCGATTTTCTCGACGGTGAAAACACTGTCGAGAAAATCGACAGGAAAAACGAAGGAACTGCTTGGTTCCCTACACACGTCCGTTTTTCCCGACATTTTTTTTTGGGTCGGGAAAAACGACCATGTGTGGGCTCCGTGGCAGTGTTTCCCTATGGGAAAACTGCCGCGGAAAAAAACGACGGGAATCACGACCAGAAAAATTAGAGCATGTTCTAATTTTTCTCGTCGTGATTAATGCCATTTTTCCCGTCGGGAAAAATGACAAAAAGCCCACACACGGTCGTTTTTCTTGTTAAAAAATAAATTTAAAAAAAAATTCCCGACGGGAAAAATGATCGTGTGTACGCGGCATTATACCAGTGATTATAACTTTTTCTCACCAGTTCAATAAACCTATTCTGGAATCAATTACCTTTTTATGCCTCCTACTCTTCTTGACTCAGTCCAAGAGATTACCAAAAAACCTACCTTAATCTGTGACCATGCCCCGATCATGTTGTCCATTTCTCTCTCGCCTCACCCTGCTCAGCGTACACAATAGTGTCTCAATGAGAGCTTCTCCAGAAGGACCATCTATCGCCTCAGCTATGAGCAGACTTAACCTCCTTTGCTATAAACAACACTCTTGAGATAAGACCTCTTTCTGCTTGGAAAGCCCATAAATCCTATCTTAGGGGCTCCCAAGTTAAATTAGGATCCACACAGAAGAAAGAGCATCTTGAGAACCTCTCCTCCCTGATTGCCCATCTAGCCCTGTAAAGCAAAAATCGCTGTACTCACCTGTTCTGCAGCTGCTTCGGTGCAGTCCCGTGCTGAGCTGTCAGTGGTGGCTTCAGTGTGTAGGCCTGTAGTAACTCTATGGGTGACATCACTTCCCAGGCATTTCCCAGCCATTGTCGGTTCTCTCCTGCACACAGCATTCGCTTCTGGAGACAGGGCTAGATGGATTAGTCTTAAGTCTCGTACACACGGTCGGACTTCCATCGGACTTTTCCGTGGTTTTTTTGTCCGAACGTAGTTGGTTGGGAACACCCATAGCATACACACGCTCGGACTTTTCTGCAAACTTTCTTAAAACTTCTTACAACATCGCGTGTTTTTTCTGCTCTTTTCTGCTCTTTACCGCCACCCTTTGGTCAACTTCTGCTATTGTTGGTTGATTTTAAAATTAGTTGTTTTGTCCATCGGACTAAAGTCCGATGGTTTTCTGTACACACGGTCGGACTTTGCTCCATCGGACTTTTGTTGGCCAAAAGTTTGTCCGTTTGCAGACCCAACTTTTGTCCGATGAAATCCAAAACCAAACGAAAAAAGTTTGTCCGATGGAGCGTACACACGGTCGGATTGTTGGTCCAACTTGCTCAAAATGAAGTTTGTTGGCCAAAAGTCCGACCGTGTGTACGGGGCTTTAGAATGTGGCATAGAGTAGGACGCCCAGCATAAAAAATTGTGAGCCCTCAGACTGGTGACGGAATTGCATGCCCTTCATAAAGGGGTTAACTTACTGCTTCTGTCTAAGGTTAAAGTGGAAGTTTAGGCAAAAACAAACTAATTCTAATCCTACTCTATGTCACATTCTAAAGCCTCTTACACACGATCGGATTTTCAGCGGACAAAGCGTAGGACTTTTGTCCGAAGGGCGTTGGCCGTGAACTTGTCTTGCATACAAACGGCACACAATTGTTGGCCAACAAACACAAAATTTTGTGGTTTTTCAGCTCTTGAGCGCCACCCTTTGGACACCTTCTGCTAATGTCGTGTTTGGTGTGCATTGATTCTGAGCATGCGTGTTTGTACTTTGGACTTTTGTCCGACGGACGTGTGCACATGCTCGGAAAATCTGACAACAGACAATTGTTCATGGAAAATTTTAAAGCATGCCATCCAACATTTGTCCGCAGAAAATCCGACAACAATTGTCCGATGGAGCGTACAAACGGTTGGAATTTCCGCCAACAGCCTGTCATCACACAATTCCCGTCGGAAAATCCGATCGTGTGTACGAGGATTAAGACTAATCTATCCAGCCCTGTAAAGCAAAAATCGCTGTACTCACCTGTTCTGCAGCTGCTTCGGTCCAGTCCCGTGCTGAGCTGTCAGCAGTGGCTTCAGTGTGTAGGCCCGTAGTAACTCTATGGGTGACATCACTTCCCAGGCATTTCCCAGCCATTGTCGGTTCTCTCCGGCACACAGCATTCGCCTCTGGAGACAGGGCTTGATGGATTAGTCTGATGCCGCGTACACACGATCGATTTTCTCGACGGTGAAAACACCGTCGAGGAAATCGACGGGAAAAACGAGGAATGGCTTGTTCCCCTACACACGGCCGGTTTTCCCGACATTTTTTCTCTTCGTCGAGAAAAACGACCGTGTGTGGGCTCCCCGGCAGTGTTTCCCTATAGGAAAACTGCAGTGGAAAAAAATGCCGTGAATCACAACGAGAAAAATTAGAGCATGTTCTAATTTTTCTCGTGATTAATGCAGTTTTTCTCGTCTGGAAAAATGATCAAAACCCACACACGTTGTTTTTCTCGTCAAAGAGAAAAAATTTCATTTTTCCAGACGAGAAAAATGGTCGTGTGTACACGGCATTAGAATGTGGCATAGAGTAGGATTAGAGTTAGTTAGTTTTTGCCTAAACTGACACTTTAAAGTTAAAATGCTTTACAGCAGACGCTTCTGATATGAATGCGGAAATAAATTTGGAAGACTGTTAGCGAGTTCTTTACGTGATCCCAAAGCACAGGATTTTTCCCCGAATAGGTATTCCCTCGGGTCAAAAACTGACCAAACCCTCAGATATTACTGATGGCTTTAGGGATTTTTATTCATCCTTTTATAACCTCCTAGACTCCCTAGCCACTTACTCTTTGGAAGACAGGGACTCCCTTATCCATCAATATCCCTATATTTCCCATTTAAATGGACAACTAAGAATCTTAAATATTTGAGCGTCTTCCTTACTCCGCCATTGACGTCCACATTCTGGGAAAATTTCCCCCCATTTCTCTCTTCCCTCAGAAAAGATCTTTGGAGGTGGCATCTCTACTCACATACCTGGTTCAGCAGGAACAATATAAGAATAAATATCCTCCCTCGCCTCCTTTATCTCTTTCAGACACTCCCAACCTCCATTCCCCCAAACTTTTTGTGCCAGGTCAAGAGAGAATTCTTGCAGTTTTTAATGGGCGAAGTGCCCACCAAGAATAAAATCGGACAACTTGATCTGACCAGGCATGCAGTGGGCATGGCGTTTCTGATCCTCATTCGTTAGCACCAGGCTACCCATCTCTGTAAAGTCCTTGACTGGTTCAAGCACACAAACTCAAAAAGCTGGCTGTTCATGAATCAGGTCTTCTCCCCAATCTCCTGCCTACAAGGCTTATGCCCAGCCAGTATTAGAGACCACCCAATTTTGGGTGCTATCCTCAGGGCTGACCCTAAAGCTATAGTTACCACTCATGTTTCGTCAATGTAACCTGTTATAGGGAACCCTGAATTTTCCCTGGGGCTCCATGACATGAGTTTTCACCCATTTATATCAGCAAAAAAGTTTAGGGTGCAGGATTTTTGGGATACCAGAGGCTGGAAAATGGTGGCCGCTATTCAGTCATTCAATATGTAATTGACTCCACTCTGGCACTATGGCAAGCATACCAGATGAGACACTTTGTTCTCTCATTACCCACATTTCAGAGTAGCTATTAAGACCCTACTTCTTTTAAACTTGCCTGTTCAAGACCAGCGCCGCTTCAACATGGCCTCTTTGTTGCTTATGCTGTGCTTATTGCCCCCATGACTGAGGACCCTTTCTTCGTCAAGGACAGGGAAATAAACCTGGCTCAACAATTCTCCGGCGACCAATGCAAGTTTATTCTCCATTTTATGCTTAGGCCTTATATCACCTCTAGACTGCAGGAGTCTGGGTACAAGCTATTAACCCAATGGTACCAAGTTTCCACAAACCTACATCACATGTACCCATAGACCATTACTGCTGGAGATAATTGGACAACAAATGCATTCCCTCAGTTCCCCTTCCTTCCCTATTCTCCATGAAATTATTATTTTTTTTTTATCAAAATCTTCTTTTTGTTAAAAACATTACATTGTGTGACATCAGAGACTGTGGTCTGGGTCTTGCCTGTTTCCCTTTTCTCCTCAAGTGGGAGGGGCTAAAAAGACTACTCGTGCCACCACAGCCATTCATTGGTCTGGCTCTTGGTGTGTCCATGCAAAATGCGCCCATCTGAATGGGGAGGTTTAAAAGCAGGCTTCTGTGTGGCTGCATAAGCCTAAACTTAAACAGCGTGATGACAAAGGTTAACTGCTTGATCAAATTCTGTCAAATGGGCAAGTTGGAAAACGTTTGTCGATCAGCACCTGCAGCTGCTGATCAGTATGTTCTGACAACAGCAGGTTTCACTGTCAGAATGCAATGTTCCCCTGGGTGGGATTCCTCCATCCACCTTGTTTATGTGGATGGTGGAATCTGCTGGGTTTGGCCAAAAAATCTACCAGTCTATGACCAGTTTTAGGTTGGAGTTCAGCTTTAAAGTTTAATGGATACCCATAATGCATAAATAACCCCTATATGTAAAGCACCACAAGATTTGATTCCAGTTCAGTACAATTTTTAGACAGCTTTTTATGAAAAAAAAAAATGTTTGTTATTTCAATAGATTTTATTTCTGTCTTGCAGAACTTTTTAAATCTCCTGAGCGCTAACAAATACTGGATTGGACTGAGCAGGTCACAAGATGACTCAGGCTGGGTCTGGACCAATGGAACGTTGTACTCAGAAACAATGTAAGTTCCTCACCTAAAATGTAAAGGTCAGCTTCACCTAAAACCGATGATTCCTTTTATTTCATAAAGACCCCATTAAAAAAAATGGTTTGTAGTAGTTTGAAGTGTGTGCCAAGTCTTTGCTTAGCCCATCCAGTGCATTACTAAGTGAGTAGTGGATCAAGATACAAAGTCATTATTATTAGACCTACTAGTCCCAGTCTGGCACTCATGGGGAACTCATCATCTCCTCTGCTAAGAAGGCTTTGTATGCCAAAGCACTACTATTAACCACTTCCATTCCGAGCCAATTCTGACATTCCTCTCCTACACGTAAAAAACATCACGTTTTTTGCTACAAAACGACTAATGCCTCGTACACACGACCGGTTTTCCTGACATGCCAAAAACCAACGTTTTTCCCAACGTGATTCTTCTCAAGCCTGCCTTGCATGCACATGTTCAGGCAAAAAAATGCTCGACCAAAGCGCGGTGACGTACAACACGTACGACGGGACTATAAAGGGGAAGTTCCATTCAAATGGCGCCACCCTTTGGGCTACTTTTGCTGATCCTCGTGTTAATAAAGTTTGTTGAGCAACGATTCTTGCTTTTCAGCCTCGTGCTTTTCAGTCTGTTACAGCGTGACGAATGTGCTATCTCCATTATGAACGCTAGTTTTACCAGAATGAGCGCTCCCGTCTCATACTTGATTCTGAGCATGCACGTTTTTTTCCCCTCGGAAAAGCATACACACGAGCGGTTTTCGCGACGAGAAAAAGACTGACGGGAAACAAGACGAGAAAAAGGAGAGCTGGTTGTAATTTTTTTGCGGGCATTTTTTTAGTCGAGAAAACTGCTAGGGAGCATACACACGACCGGTTTTCACGACCAATATAAAAAATGGCAGTTTTCTCGTCTGGAAAACCGATCGTGTGTACAAGGCATTAGAACCCCAAACATTTACCGTATATACTCGAGTATAAGCCAACCTGAATATAAGCCGAGGCACCTAATTTTACCACAAAAAACTGGGAAAGCGTATTGACTTGAGTATAAGCCTAGGGTGTCCATCTGCATGCCTCACTGTGCCTCACTTTGCTTCACTGTGTCCATGCCTCACTGTGTCCATGCCTCACTGTGCCCATGCCTCACTGTGCCCATGCCTCACTGTGCCCATGCCTCACTGTGCCCATGCCTAGACTGACGTTTAACATGGGAGTCTATGGAAGGGGTGCCCAGCTTTGAAAAATCGGTGCTCCCCGGCCCTAGGTCCCCCAGACAAAAAACTTTGCACACTTATAGAGGATAAATGGGGCTACATGTGTGCCTAATTTTGGGTCCTACGAACGGCCGGTACCGGGTCCCTAAAGAAAATGCATGTGTACTGGATATCAATGGGAAAGTATATACAAAAACAGAAAAGAACATAAAAAAGGGGGGCTTCATTGTATTAAGAAAGACTGAGGGTAAGAACGAATCAGATGCATAAGGATATAAATGCTTACCCATATGTGTGGAGCGTAAGCTCAGGTCCCCCAGCTCTAGGTAGGGAAATGCCAAGTGAGCAGGTTAAATACTCTCCTCCATCGAGCCCGGCGTCTGATGTCACCGGGCGCAAGGCGGGCGGCTGGATGTCAGTGCGCATGCTCCAATGACCTGAGATGTGAATTCCTACAATCCCCACACTGCCGCGTGGCAGGAAAGAGGAAGGGCAATAACCAGGACGCCAATGGTAGGGCGAACATGGAAATCCCGCCCCAAATACCAGCCACAGCAGTGTGGGATAGGGCAGGAACGAGAGGGGAGTGGACGCTAGGGAAAGAGGTGGTGAAATCCAAGATTCGACACAGAGGGGCCGTAGCATGACAAACTGGGTAGGTGACGGGTAAGCAAAGGAAACCCGCCACCTTTGGCACCCATGTGAACCAACGGGGAAACCACCAGGGGGATCCATAATCAGGGTAAAGGGGGAGGAGGAGAATGATAGAGAAAAAAAACAGCGGAGAGAATGCACATAGATGGGCCGGGCAATGTAAACCACCCAAAGCCAGGACCCAATTGGAGAATCAGCAACAGCGCGGACCCATTGAAATATAATCAATTGGACAAAAAAGAAGGGGGAGAAAAAATGAAATATAGTATCATACAAAGGAGTTTCTTGTCTAATAAATACATATTACACGAAATTTCCAAAAATGTTATATTAAACATACAACATAAATACAAAAATCCTCAATACAAGAAAATGGTGAATAGAATAACCTGGGGAGTAAAAAGGAAAACAAAAAAGAGGGGGAGGGGAAGGAAAAGAAAACAATGGGGGAAAAGGGGGGGGGGAAGGAACAAGGGCAAAAAGACATAAACCCTGTATAAAGAGGGGGAAGATCAGGGAGAGAGCGGAAAGGTAGAGAATGAGACACAATATCACTCAAAGAGACACATATTTATTTAGAGAAAAGATCTAAAGCTTAGATTCTCATTGAAACCAGGAAAGCAAGTTGCCCTGAGATCATAAATCCAGCGGGCCTCGAGCTGGAGCAGCGTTTTGTCTACACTGCCCCCTCTCAAGTCCAGAGGGACATGTTCAAGGGCAAGAAATTTAATACAATTAGGATTAAAATCGTGATGCATACCCACATGCCTGCTGACAGCAGTGACAATCCTTTTTTTTGAGAATGGGTTTAATGTGATCCCTTATTCTTTTAAGAATGGGCGTATGGTTTTTCCCACGTAAAAACCACCGCACAGACACTGGGCTAAATGGATGACCCCAAGTGTCTGGCAGGTGACCCTTACCCTGGTGGAGTGCCATTTGCCATTGGGAAGTAGAAATTTAGACTTGTGGTCAACATAACGACATACGTCGCAGTGACCACAAGGGGAAGTACCAGTAAGTATCGAATCTTTGAGGGCTGATCTACGTACATCAAATCACAAAAAATTAGCATAAAAGTGACCCCAGAGGGTGCTATCACCAGATCCAGCCGTCCAAGGAGAGCAGGGGACTCCTTGCAGATACCGCAGCAGCTTCCTAGTAGGAGATCGGAGTGTGTGAAGCGCACTCGTCACTTCCGGGTTAGCGGGAATGTTGTGGGTCATGCTCTGACGCGGCGTTTCGTCAAACGACTTCAACAGAGAGCTCTCTGTTGAAGTCGTTTGACGAAACGCCGCGTCAAAGCGTGACCCATGACATCCCCGCTAACCCGGAAGTGATGAGTGCGCTTTACACACTCCGCTCTCCTACTAGGAAGCTGCTGCGGTATCTGCAAGGATTCCCCTGCTCTCCTTGGACGGCTGGATCTGGTGATAGCACCCTCTGGGGTCACTTTTATGCTCATTTTTTGTGATTTGATGTACGTAGATGGGTTTAAGGGGGCTTTCAGTGTATGGACTACTTGGGAATATTAAACAGGATTACACTATATTGCTGTTTCTTGTTTTTATGACCT
Source organism: Rana muscosa (assembly GCA_029206835.1). Lineage (NCBI taxonomy): Eukaryota > Metazoa > Chordata > Amphibia > Anura > Ranidae > Rana > Rana muscosa. Next base: position 296,627,315 of record CM055123.1, on the reverse strand, counting down.
TGTTTGGAGCTCCTGTGCCTGCTGTCCCTGCCTGCTGGTGATGGTCCGTGGAAAAGTGGCTGGTGTATCTGCTTAAGGCTCAGATTTTTTAATCTTCTGGTGGGTTTAACCCCCCTCAGGGAGAGTGCATCACACGGTGGATTGAGATTAATGTTTCTCCCTGGTGGAAGGTGCACGCTAGGATTACTACTAAGACACCATTCAGCACTTTGGATTGTTTACACCACCTTGACTACATCTAAGGCCTCGTACACACGACCGATTTTCTCGTCGTAAAAAACACGTCGTTTTTTTCGACAAGATTCTTGTTAAGCTTGTCGATTTTCTCGTCAAGCTTTCTATGCGTACACACTGTCATTTTCCAATTTCCTCGTGGTTCTCTGCGCTCACGTCCAGCACGTACGACGGCACTATAAAGGGGAAGATCTTTTTTCTTGGCGCCACCCCTTGGGCTGCTTTTGCTGATCTCGTGTTACCGCGTCTGAAGTAAAAGTTTGGGAAGAGACGATTCGCGCTTTTCAGTCTTCGTACTTTTCAGATCGTTTTCTGCCATTCAGTTTGTGCTTGTGGGTTCGTATCTTGACTTTCAGGGCGTCTAGGCAGGTCGTATCTGTTTTACAGTGCGTTATTGCCTGTTCGTTTCTGAATTTCAGTTCGTTATTCATAGGCCTTGCTGTTCTAAAGTGCGTTCTGTTCTGTACGTTCTGATTAGACGACCGTTTCCTAGCCATGTCGCCTGGACGTTCTCGTCGTCGAGTTCGTGCTGTGCGTGCGCTTGGTGTTGGTCTGCTTGTTTTGGACCAAGACCAGTCCATGAATGGTGTGAGGAGGAGTTCATGGACCAAGAATTGGTTGCTCCAGCGGGACCAATTCTGCCACATGCCTCTGCTGCGGGAGATCGTCGAGAATAATCCTGAGGACTACAGGAATTTTCTGAGGATGTCTGACCCCGTTTTTCAGGAACTGTTGGCTTTGGTGTCCCCCTATATTACCAGGAAGGACACCGTTATGCGGGAAGCCATCAGTGCTGAGCAGAGGCTCATCGCCACGTTGCGTTACCTGGCGACAGGGAGAAGTCTTCAGGACTTGAAGTTCACCACAGGCATCTCCCCCCAGGCTCTGGGCCTCATAATCCCAGACACCTGTTCTGCTATTATACAAGTCCTGCAGGAGGACTATATTAGGGTAAGTTTTCTCCCTTCACATCACATTTTATGTATTACATGTATGCTAATGTATTGTATTTCTTTCATCCTTTCCTAATTACCATGATTGTAATATGCTGAGAATGTCCCCTTTGTCCCCATGCATGTTGGAAGCTTTAGATTGCCCCTTTTTTATCCTCCCTAAATATTTCCCCTCACTAACTTTTCCAGCAGGGGCGCCTGTTGCTCCAAATGTTGGGGGGTTACAACCCCAATTTCGGAAATAAACTTCCTCCTTTTTTGCTCTGTTGCCTAATAAACGCCCCCAGTTGTCCCCTCCAATGCAGCCATTTAGTCCCCTCTATTGCAGCCAGTTTCCCCCCAGCCCTGCACTTACCTTCTTGTGGTCAGCGCCATCCTTCTTCTGTCCTTGATGTCTTCTCCTTCCCTTCATGTTGCATCAGCCAATCATGTTACCATTAAACAGACTTGGTGAACATGATTGCCAGAGCTGCCTGTCAGTGTTTACACAAGGAATGCCCCCTCCTTGCGTCCCCGATTTTTCTTTGAGGAAGCCAATTACATCCCTCAGGTTGTAATTTGCAAGACTTTTTTAATACCTGTTTCTGCTCTGCAATTTTAACCCCCTAAATGACGCAATTAATCATATGTCGGTCGCTTTACAAGAGGCCATCCACCTGAATAGTGTGCGGCATAGACAATACATAGGTTCATGCAATGCATGAACCTATGTATTGTTCTGAGTGATGGGCACAGGAGAGAGGGGACAGTGCTCCAGCGCCCACTCTGGACGCACCGCCACTGCAATGCTATCCTGTGGCCAAACACATCTCCCCCCCCAAAATAATTTAGTAATGGCCCATCAGAGGGGGTGATGAATATGATAAATGAGCCTTCCATTATACTTTTTTTACACACCTTAATAAACGTATAATTAGATTGATGTTGGTCTCTAATTTTTTGGTCTTGAATTTGCTTGTAATGTATGCCTTTGTTTTTCTAATATTATTTCATCTTGTTTCACTCCACAGCTTCCTTCAACGCCACAGGAATGGCAGACTGTGGCATCGGAGTTTGCCACGCGGTGGGACTTCCCCAACTGCGGTGGTGCCATAGACGGGAAGCACGTCCGCATCGTGCCGCCACCCCGTTCTGGATCCTACTACTACAACTACAAGGGGTTTCATAGCATTGTGCTGATGGCGGTGGTGTCAGCACGGTATGAATTCCTCTATGTTGATGTAGGGAAGAATGGCCGGATGTCCGATGGGGGATCCTTCATCCAGACGGAGTTTGCCCTCCGTCTCCAGAGTGACGACCTTGCATTGCCACCGGATGCAGGGAATATTGAAGGACTCCCCTTTGTTTTCTTGGCTGATGAAGCCTTCGGACTCGGACGGCATCTTATGAGGCCATTTCCACAGAGGACCCTGACCCCAGAGAAGAGTGTGTTCAATTACCGGCTGGCCAGGGCCCGAAGAGTCGTTGAAAATGCCTTCGGCATAATGGCCAGCCGGTTCCGCCTTTTTATGACTTCCATCCACTTGGCGGACTACAAAATAAACTATGTAGTGTTATGCTGCTGTGTGCTACACAATTTTCTTTGCCGCAAAGCGAATTCATATATGGCCTCAGTTTTGCCAGAGGCTGGACTTTCCCCTGCAAATCCCCTTCCGGGCCTGGAATCTGCCCGTCTTGGCTTGCCCCCCCAAAATGCCCGTGTGGTTCGGGACAAATACATGGAGTATTTCACGGGTAGGGGGGCAATTCCTATGCCAGCCTATGTCTAAGTATCCCAATAAAAATCTTCTTTAAACCTTTAATTATTTGTTCTTTCCTGTCTCCTAGTTTGTCTTTGTGCATTTGTAGTGGCAAGTGTATTTTACTTTAGTAAATAACAACCAATTTCACTATGTTACCTTACAAAAGAACCAAATAAGCTTAGAGTGTATTATAAAAAGAAGCTACACGTTGTTTGTGTTCAAATATTTTACTCTCTGCACATTTTTTTTTGTTTTACTTTGGGGTTGGCCTGACCACAACCCGTCAAATTTTGGCTTATGAAAATACAAAAATACCACTTGCATTTCTAAAATGACAACATTGGATACCTCTGAGCAATCTGAGACATTCAGTTACACAAACTATGTCTCTATGTGCCCGTCCTAATATGGGGTCCTGCCACCCCTTGCCCAGTCAAAAATTCAATATGCACACATTTTTACTTTTTTGCAAATAGGAAGTTTACAATCCTGATCCCTATTGTCAACATGTGCTATCTGCCATCAGGGGTGATCAATGGATGTGTTTTGGGGGTGCATCCCCTTCCTCAGTTCACCGACTTTTGATACGAGGAAGGGGTTGCACCCACAAAAGACGTACATGGATATCCCCTGATGGCAGATAGCACATGTTCACACACTGTGTGCATATTCAATTTTTGGCTGCTTTGTTACTCAAAAAATTAGTAAAAATATAAAAACAAACATGTAAAAACAAATGTGTTTGGATGGCTTATTGAATTCTCCCCAAAACATCGAGAATGTCTTTAAATGTTTGTTCCATCACATGGATTCTTTGTTTAATTAGGTCCAGTTCCGTGCTACATTCCATCACTTGCTGGATGAGGCGGAGGGCACTGTCAGCAGAGAACGGTGTGCTATCCTTCACAACATTTCCATCCCCTAAAAACCATAAAAAAAAATTAATAAAACTCTGCAGGCCTACCTCGCTTACCTTAAGCTGTGGTGTCAGATACTGACCTGTTGTGGTGACCAGATCCACAACGTCATCCACCTCTCCTTCCTGCACTTCTCCTTCCTCCACCTCAACTTCCTGCACATCTTTCGGTTGTGGATCTTTGGGAGTTTGGGGTTGCTTGGAAGTTGTGGGGTGCATGTGCTCCCTGGAGTGTCCTCCTCCCAGTCTTCTCTCCCCTATGAGAATAAAACCAAAGGTCTATTTATCACACTGTAAAAATCTCATTTTTAAACTTAAAACAGGCTAAATTGTTTGGAAGTGGGGTACAAGTGTGTGTTTGTGCGGAATTTAAAGAAAAATGCATTCTTTACGACCCCAAATATGTTTATTATTCACATTTGGATGTAATTTTTTGGACATGGAGGCACCACAAATAAACTCTGATGCACCTGTGTGGGACACCCAAAAAAGGCGGGTCTGGTGGCCCACACTATAGTGCTCCAAAGTACAGATGTGGAAGCAGCTGCTGAGTGTCCTCTCCTTTACACTGATTAAAGTTTGCATTTCATTCTCCTTACAAACACATCATCTAGACTTAAAAATTATCCACAATACTTGATCAAAAATGGCAGATGTCTAATTACTTTTGGGGGTCTTAAATAAGCCAAAACCACGGATAGTGGCCGAACGAAGTGTCGGTAACGTAACGAACGATTACTGTGCCCAACCTAGTTCAAAATAATACATTTTGGAAGGGAGTCCAATATGCTTTAAAAAAAAAAAAAGTAAGTTTCTAAAAAGATTAATAGCAGAAAGGTCGTCATTTTACTTACTTTTAGCGAGCATCCTCTTTATGCTCCTCAACTGGTCTGGCTCCCTCAGTTTGAGGTCTGACCACCTCTTTCTGAGCTGCTCATTTGAGCGTTTCACCCCGAACTTCGCCCTCAGACTCTTCACAACTTTAGTGAGGATTTTGGCCTTCCTTCTATTTGGTTTGCTATACGGCCCATGCTTGGCATCATAATCAGCCTTGACCAAGATGTCCACCATCTCCGCCATCTCCGCCAAAGACATATTCGATGCCTTGAATCTCCTCCTTGATCGTGACGTGTCCTCGGTCTCCGGGCTTGTCTCCTCGCTAGTTGCGGAATTATCAGACACCTGCTGTAACTCCGCCATATCTGTCTGCGCGCCGAAAGAGAAGGGGCGGGGAAAAGATGTTAGTTAGAACGTCATGGGCGGGCGACGTGTGCGGAGCGACGTGTTCCAATTTGGACGCATGCGTGGTGTGTATATAGCAAACACACATGTGACTATAGTACGTTCGGTGTGCGGAGAGAGGAGTTCAAGTGACGGACGTGCGAACGAAGGTATGTGATTTTGTGAGACTTGTTAAAATTGTTGGCCTATACTGTCTTGAGATTGTTGGAGGATATATATGGTGACTAGGATGTGAAGGAGGTTAGACTGTTTGCCTCACATTATTTAAATATAATTTATTTTACTTGCAGATACAATATGAATGTATTTATTAGCGACAAAGAGTTCCTGGCGGAATTTATTGACCGGGTAAGGGAGCTGCCGGCTCTGTGGGAGACCAAAAACCCCATCCATAAAAAAAAAGGGGTGAGAAAAGCAGCGCTGGATAAGCTGCTCCCATTTGTGCATACCAAGGTGCCCACAGCCACAGCAAAACAAGTGGACACTAAAATTGGGAGCTTGAGAGGTACCTACAGGACTGAACGCTCTAAGGTGCTGGCTTCTCAGAGGTCAGGAGCAGCAGCAGATGATGTTTATGTCCCGGTTTTGTGGTACTACAGCAGGATGTCCTTCCTGGATGACCACATTGAGCCAAGGCCATCACTCTCCACTCTTCCCCCCAGACTTCCCTGCAGCCAACCTGAGCCTTCTCTGGAGCAAGAGGAGGCAGCCATCCTGGATGATCCTGATTTGGCCATCTGGAGCCAGGTATAGTATTAACTGAAAATGTAGTGGGATAAAATTAATGTTTCCCAAATATGTCAGGATGAGAAACATACATTATTTTGTATTCAACAAGTGAAATCATGATCTGTAGACATTATTCTGCACTTAATTGTGTGGTAAATAGTCAAGCTGATGTAGTGGTAAATTTAAAGCAAGGATTTATGCATTTACATTCTAATTGCTTCCATCAGGATTACAAAGTTTGATGCAAAGATTAAACCAACATTGTCAGGGTCACCTGTGGCCAGGTGACAGATGCACACCGTAGGGGGACAGGAGTGCACCGCGAGGTAGTGAACCCTATGGCTGGCTTCTGTGGATAGGAAACTGGGTGGTTGTGGAAAGCGGGACCAGAGGAGCACAACCGGGATCCCAACGGAAGCGAGAGCCAAGATTCCCCAGGGCGCGGAGTCTAAGACCCAGCTGGTCTTCTCCAGGGCCTCTAGTGGTGAGGATGTTACGCTGCAGGCTGGGACCAGGTCGCGGCCCCTGGAGTTTCCTAGCTCACGCCCCGTAGGATAAGGGGAAGCAGCAGCACACGATAGAGAGAACCGAATAACAAGCCGAAGGTCAGGGGCCACAAGCAGACAAGGATAACGAAGAACGAGCCGAAGGTCAAGGGTCACGAGCAGACAGGGATGGTCGGGGACAAGCCAATAACGTAACAGAGAGACAGACGTAGCACACGGCAGGCAGGAACCCAAACACACAATGCCTAACAAACACGTTGATCAGCAAAGCAGGCTTGCAGTGCACAGGTTAATATAGTGTTCTGTGATAGGGCCTGGGGTGGAGTCTGGCTGGGAGGAGATTATAAAGGAAGCCAGGTGAAAGGGCTCAGGCCTCTAAGATGAACACATGGGAAGGAAGGTAAGCTGACAGACAAACACTACTGCATATCCATGACAGTACCCTCCCTCTTATGGGCCCTCCCCCGCCTGGACCCAGGCTTAAAGGGAAATCTCTGATAAAACCTTCTCAACAGATGAGGTGCAGCGACATCAGATGCAGCGATCCAAGACGCCTCCTCAGGACCAAAACCTCTCCAATGCACAAGGTACTGAAGAATGCCTCTGCAGAGCCGAGAATCCAGAACTTGTCTAACCTCGTACTTAAGATTATCCTCAGAGACCGAAAACGAGGTAGGGAGATGACAAGAAGATCTATTGAGGACCAAAGGCTCTCTAGGAATAAGCAAGGGCATGAGAGGATCAACAGGAATCTGAGGAGGGTCCCCTAGACCCTTAAAGGGGAACTGGTCATCTTGCTCAGGACCATCAGACTGGGCAGATGTCAGTGGAACCCTGAAGTCAGGTTGGTTAGAAGGTGACATGTCGCCGGAGTCAAGCTGAATAGCTGAAGGACAAGCAGAATGTCCCAAACAAGAAAAAGTAGGAGGCTCACTGGGCATGGGCTGGACTGGCATAACTAGTACAGAGGCAGAGTGAATAGCTGAGTCAGGTGTAGCGACTACCTGAATCGCATCGCAAGACGTAGCGACTGCAGGACTTGTAGACAAGCTAGCCTGGCTGTGCGTCCAAGGGTGGTTAGGGACAGAGAAATGTAAATGGTTATGCAACCTGGAATGAATGACCGGCTCAGATTCACAGGGGGCAACCTTGGGTAGGCAGGACGAGGAACAGGAGGGACCCCAAGCCAGGATCTGTCCAGTAGTCCAGTCCACATGAGGAGAATGGAGCTGTAACCATGGGAGACCCAAAATGATAGGCGTTGAGGCCTTGGGTAAGATAAGGAAGGATATCCACTCCTGGTGGAGTGTCCCTACCGACATCTTAACAGGGAGGGTCTGGAAGCGGATAGGTCCCCCTGGGAGAACAGTACCATCAATCGCCAAGACCACCAATGGCGTGGTGAGGGGCAAAAGAGTAAGTCTCATGGACGATGCGATTTCCCAGTCCATGAAATTACCAGCGGCTCCGGAATCCAGATATGCTGAGACCGAATGAGAAGAAGCACCAACATGAAGGAACACAGAAAGCATAAGACGAGAAGGGGAAGGTGATATTTCTGGGTCCAATACTCCACTTTCCAGATGAAGTGGACCCGAACGTTTTTCTGGACAAAGAGAGCAAGTGTCACGAAAATGACCTTTGCCCCCACAGTAAAGACACAGACCAAGAGTTCTGCGCCTAGCACGTTCCTCGGGGGATAACCTGGTCCGACCCAGCTGCATGGGTTCCTCAGCTGGTAGGAGATGCTCTACGGGTCGAAGAGAGGGGAGCTCAGGCTGACTAAGAACCAAGGAGTGCTGGCGTTGCTTTTCTAAGGTCCTCTCCTGAAAGCGAATATCGATCTGGTTACACAAGGAGATAACGCCGGCCAGATCAGTGGGGATGGTTCTTCCTGCTAATTCATCCTTCACTCTATCAGACAGGCCATGCAAAAAGGTTGCGACTAAGGCCTCATTGTTCCAGCTCAACTCAGCCGACAGTATGCGGAAATGAAGGGCATACTGTCCCACAGAAGCAGACTCTTGGCGGAGACGTAAAAGGGCGCTGGCCGCTGAAGAGACACGAGCCGGTTCTTCGAAGATATTCCGAAAAAGTTTCAAGAAGCCAGACAGGCTAGAAACCACTGGATCATTCAGTTCCCACAGAGGGGCTGCCCAGGCTAAAGCTTCACCAGAGAGGAGGGAAATGATATAGGCTACCTTAGCCCGATCAGACAGGAAGTTTTGGGGCTGGAGCTCAAAATGAATCGTGCATTGGCTAAGGAACCCCCTGCAAGCCTTGGAGTCCCCAGAGAAACGGGACGGAGCTGGCAGTTGTAGTGAGTGTGTGGCTGCGACTGGTGCAATAGGTGCAGCCGCTGATTGTATTTGAGGTTGTGGATTCAGGGTTCCCAAGGAGGCCTGAAGCTGCTCGAAGCGAGAAGCCAGATCCTGGAGGAATCGCATCACCTGAGTCTGATTCGATTCCTGGGTTTCAAGTCTGCAAACTATGCCCTGCAATGGATCATCCGCGGGTAGCGGGATGTCAGCCGGGTTCATGGCTGATCAAACTGTCAGGGTCACCTGTGGCCAGGTGACAGATGCACACCGTAGGGGGACAGGAGTGCACCGCGAGGTAGTGAACCCTATGGCTGGCTTCTGTGGATAGGAAACTGGGTGGTTGTGGAAAGCGGGACCAGAGGAGCACAACCGGGATCCCAACGGAAGCGAGAGCCAAGATTCCCCAGGGCGCGGAGTCTAAGACCCAGCTGGTCTTCTCCAGGGCCTCTAGTGGTGAGGATGTTACGCTGCAGGCTGGGACCAGGTCGCGGCCCCTGGAGTTTCCTAGCTCACGCCCCGTAGGATAAGGGGAAGCAGCAGCACACGATAGAGAGAACCGAATAACAAGCCGAAGGTCAGGGGCCACAAGCAGACAAGGATAACGAAGAACGAGCCGAAGGTCAAGGGTCACGAGCAGACAGGGATGGTCGGGGACAAGCCAATAACGTAACAGAGAGACAGACGTAGCACACGGCAGGCAGGAACCCAAACACACAATGCCTAACAAACACGTTGATCAGCAAAGCAGGCTTGCAGTGCACAGGTTAATATAGTGTTCTGTGATAGGGCCTGGGGTGGAGTCTGGCTGGGAGGAGATTATAAAGGAAGCCAGGTGAAAGGGCTCAGGCCTCTAAGATGAACACATGGGAAGGAAGGTAAGCTGACAGACAAACACTACTGCATATCCATGACAAACATATTAAACTATGTTTCTTTTTCATACACAGGATGAAATCAGCCAGGAGGAGGGTCTGGAAACTGTCAGGCAGGAGGAGGAAGGGCCCAGTGGCAGCCAGGAGGTGGCAGGGCCCAGTGGCAGCCAGGAGGTGGCAGGGCCCAGTGGCAGCCAGGAGGTGGCAGGGCCCAGTGGCAGCCAGGAGGTGGCAGGGCCCAGTGGCAGACAGGAGGTGGCAGGGCCCAGTGGCAGACAGCAGGTGGCAGGGCAAAGGAGAAGCAACAGATCCCAGGTGCCTCCCATCAGGCTTCACAAAAGAGGCAGGAGGGACAGGACCACCAGTGAGGCAGCAATGGCCCTTATTAAAGAGGCCCATGCCACCCTCAAGGAGCCCACATCCCCTGAAGAGGCCATTGCCGGCCTAGTGGAGGCTAAGTTCAAGGTGATGAGCATGGAGCAACGCCTCCTATGCGAACCCCTGCTCATCACCTTGCTCAACAAGGGGGTGATGGAGCAAATTACCCCCAATACCGCCATATGTGAGGTGGCCCAACTGACCCAACCTCAACCTCCACCTCCACCTTCCTCTTCTGCCCCACCCCCTTCTGCTACCCCTCCACCTTCTGCCCCACCCCCTTCTGCTACCCCTCCACCTTCTGCCCCACCCCCTTCTGCTACCCCTCCACCTTCTGCCCCACCCCCTTCTGCTACCCCTCCACCTTCTGCCCCACCCCCTTCTGCTACCCCTCCACCTTCTGCCCCACCCCCTTCTGCTACCCCTCCACCTTCTGCCCCACCCCCTTCTGCTACACCTCCACCTTCTGCCCCACCCCCTTCTGCTACACCTCCACCTTCTTCTTCTGCCCCACCCCCTTCTGCTACACCTCCACCTCCTCCTCCTGACAGGAGTACCCCTCCAGTGGGCCAGCCTCCAGCTAAACGAAGAAGGAAGGCTTCAGTAAAGGCTGCAGGGAAGGTTGCCAGGAAGAAGAGGAAGTGATGGCCTTGCTTCATTGTGGTCGCACTGGTCGGACAGAAGGCAGCCTGTTGTAGTACCACACACTTGGGACATATATCTCACCTGCTGCTGTTCCTGACCTCTGGGAGGCCAGCATCAGATTGTGTTCTGAAATGTGGGCCTTCTCAAGCTCCCAATTTTAGTGTCCACACAGGGTTGCTGTGTGCTCTGGGGTCCCTGGGATGCACAAATGGCAGCAGCTTCTCCAGCGCTGCCTTCTCTTTATTTAATTTATAAACATGAATAAATGTGTTTTTTGTTTAAGTTCATACTTGACTATGTGTATTTTTAAATAAAAAAAAACAAGCTTTGGAGTAAGCAGATACATTTGACTGACAATAAAAGGCACAGATATCACCCCCCCAAAAGAATAACTAAATATGATTAGCTCAAAAACATGGTGTGAAATTTTAAAAATATAGATTAGAAAATTAAATGGGAGATCGCTATCAAAACATTGAGAAATTATAATTAACATCATTTTGAAAAATCTAACCATTTAAATTATTCCTAAAAACTTGCACGATATAATACACATAAATCTTATAAAGAGCAGCATGAAAAAGGTTAAAAATAAGGCATAACTCTGTGTGAATATCAGCAGCAAAAGAAGGTCTCTCGTTTTGATTAATGTAACATTCTAACGAAGAATTCAATGCAGAACATTTAAACGATGAAATATTTATGAGCGTGACGAATGTGCTCTCTCCATTATGAAGGCTTGTTTTACCAGAAGATGCGCTCCCGTCTCATAATTGCTTGTGAGCATGCGCGCTTTTGGAAGAGTCGTAAAAGCATACACACGAACCATTTTCTCGTCACAAAACAGGCCGACGAGAAACAAGACGAGGAAATCTGGACTCCTGACGAGAAAATAGAGAGCAGGTTCTCTATTTTCTCGTCGAGATTCTCGTCAAGTTTCTCGTCGTAAAACCATACACACGAACGTTTTTCTAGACAAAAAAACTCTCGCGGCACTTTTCTTGACTGTTTACGACGAGAAAATCGGTCGTGTGTACGAGGCCTAAGACTTTCTTTATTCAGTGGTTTTTCCACGAGTCTATCATTATTGATTTTTAAGCGCTGTTTTGTGTATATTAATATCACAGAGGCTGAACTGTTTTATTCTCATACCGTGGTTTTATTTTTACTTTAATTTTTAAACGGCTGCTCAGTGGTTTTATATTGGAAAATATTTTTACCATTTTTTTTTTATCTCTGTTTGTACTGCTTAGAGGTCTGTGGGTTTGATCTGGCGCTGAGTGGGTGTTCTGCAGGCCTTTTATTTACACCCCTTTATACATTATATATATATATATATATATATATATATATATATATATATATGATCCTAGGTATACAAAACATAGACAAATTTCAAGGTGGTCACAGTGTACAGGTCATTTTCAAGCCAAGAGTGAGAAGTTGTCGCAGTAACCCGACATGTTTGGCTTATGCAGCTTCTTCAAGGGTTGTGCGAAAACACTCTGCTATCAATAACAACTGTGTAGACAACAAGAACAGAATATTAAATTTGAATTTTTCTCTATATATATAACAGCAATAATAGATTCAACAATGGGTCAAACGCTGTGCTTCAATCCAAAGAAGTAAACTCACCCCGCTGTAGACTCCAACCAGATGAAACCACCGATACAATCCCTGGATCAGAAAAGGATCCCCCAAGGGGGGCTAGGGTTGTCCCTGGAGGTCACAGAGGACAGTATATGGGACTAACTGAGTAGTAAAGAAAAAGAAAAAAAGGAAAAGGTAGTAAAAAATAAAATGAATAATAAATAAAATAAAAAAAAGGAAATGTATCACTATTTTAAATGAAGAACACCAATGTACATAAAAATACATCTAGGTGTCACTTACTTAAAAACAGCGAAAAAATTATTCAGAAAGGGGAATATGAACTTTAGGGCTTGCTGGAGTTTTCACAAACAAGCAACAGTCTGATAACTGAAAAAATGGATAAATAAATAAATCGAGATGGAAATGTTAAAATATTTCCAATGATACATTTCAAGAAAGCATGCAGAGCAAGGCTGCGGACTAATGTCTCAAAAGAAAATGCATGTGTACTGGATATCAATGGGAAAATATATACAAAAACAGAAAAGAACATAAAAAAGGGGGGCTTCATTGTATTGAGAAAGACTGAGGGTAAGAACGAATCAGATGCATAAGGATATAAATGCTTACCCATATGTGTGGAGCGTTAGCTCAGGTCCCCCCGCTCTAGGCAGGAAAATGCCAAGTGAGCCGGTTAAATACTCTCCTCCATCGAGCCCGGCGTCTGACGTCACCGGGCGCGAGGCAGGAGGCTGGATGTCAGTGCGCATGCTCCAATGACCTGAGATGTGAATTCCTACAATCCCCACACTGCTGCGCGGCAGGAAAGGGGAAGGACAATAACCAGGACGCCGATGGTAGGGCGAACATGGAAATCCCGCCCCAAGTACCTGCCACAGCAGTGTGGGATAGGGCAGGAACGAGAGGGGAGTGGACGCTAGGGAAAGAGGTGGTGAAATCCAAGAGTCGACACAGAGGGGCTGCAGCATGACAAACTGGGTAGGTGACGGGTAAGCAAAGGAAACCCGCCACCTTGGGCGCCCATGTGATCCAACGGGGCAACCACCCGGGGGATCCATAAACAGGGTAAGCGGGAGGAGGAGAATGATAGAAAAAAAAACAGTGGAGAGAATGCACATAGATGGGCCGGGCAATGTAAACCACCCAAAGCCAGGACCCAATTGGAGAATCAGCAACAGCGCGGACCCATTTAAATATAATCATCTGGACAAAAAAGAAGGGGGAGAAAAAATTAAATATAGTATTATACAAAGGAGTTTTGTGTCTAATAAATATATATTACATGAAATTTCCAAAAATGTTATAATGAACATACAACATAAATACAAAAATCCTCAATACAAGAAAATGGTGAATAGAATAACCTGGGGAGTAAAAAGGAAAACAAAAAAGAGAGGGAGGGGAAGGAAAAGAAAACAATGGGGGGAAAAGGGGGGGAGAGGGGGAAAGGAACAAGGGCAAAAAGACATAAACCCTGTATAAAGAGGGGGAAAGATCAGGGAGAGAGCGGAAAGGTAGAGAATGAGATACAATATCACTCAAAGAGACACATATTTATTTAGAGAAAAGATCTAAAGCTTAGATTCTCATTGAAACCAGGAAAGCAAGTTGCCCTGAGATCATAAATCCAGCAGTCCTCGAGCTGGAGCAGACGCTTGGTGCATAGCCAGCTTTCCCAGGTAAAAACCACCGCACAGACACTGGGCTAAATGACCCCCAGTGTCTGGCAGGTGACCCTTACCCTGGTGGAGTGCCACTTACCATTGGGAAGTAGAAATTTAGACTTGTGGTCAACATAACGACATACGTCGCAGTGACCACAAGGGGAAGTACCAGTTAATATCAAATCTTTGAGGGCTGATGTAGCAGAGAAATGGCTATGCACCAATCGATCTTTCAAGGAGGAAACGCGTCAGTGTGATCTGATGCTTGTGGAAGCTGATGGAAAAGGAATGTACCGCGCTTAATAGAGTGAATAATTGAATGAATAAATTAGTAAAACTAAAATTAAATTGAATTAAACCCCTAAGATTGCAGCAAGTTTACAGATGTGTAGACAAAACACTAAATATAGGAACAAAAGGAGAAAGAGCTGCACAAAAAATTAAAAACCATAATCAAGTGATAATATATGTGCATATATATGAAACAATCACCCTGACTATAACTAACTACTAAATCAATAATAGTGACAAGTATAAATGATAAACCAGCCAACAATTGGATAGAAACCAGGCAAATAAAAATTAATTATGTGAATGTCCTTAATAAAAGTCCATGATATGATCCATAGCGTAAATCTTGAAGTGAAGGTGTAAAGTGGAGGAGAAAGGGTGAACTTCAGAACTCACACCAAACTGCACACGTGCACCACCACCAAATCAATGCGCTTACCAAAGGCAAGCTGGTTACAAGCCAAACACATAGGTAGCTCCCTTCCTCACGGTGGATGAATGACCCAAGGATGGAACACTCCAAAGGCAGGAACTCAGTACCCAGTAATCATTATCTGGAAATAGAAAAGGAAAACCACATAGTGTATATCGTCCAAACAAACCATTTATTTAGAATAAAAGTGGCAACTTACAGCAATCTGGTAAAATACAAGCATAAAATTGAGGAGAGCCGGCCGGCATACAGTCTCCCGTCCAACAGCGATGACGTCAGCACGTCAGCCTCCCGGCGTACGTTTCGCTATAGGTAGCGTCGTCTGGGGAACGGGCGACGCACGGACTCATCGCATCATTTATAGCAAAGTGAAACCACGCCTCGACGGCTTGTTTACTGTGCCGAAAACCTAATTGCTTCCGGTTTCTGATGTCACACAGTGGGATGCCGCCAGACATATCCTTACCAAGCTCTCTGATTGCACAGGAGAGTCTTTTAAAAAGCCCCTTCCACTTCCTGTCAAAGTAATCCAGTGACTCTTTAGATGAGTGAGTGAATACTTATATAGCGCTACAAATGCGGGGATGTGGAGGAGGTTTTGGTTGGTTGATCAGAGAATGCGATTGGGGTTGTAGTGTTTTATCTTCTCGCATAAATATTGAGGAGCATTTCCTTGTGTGCACTTGTGGGTGAGACAGAGGGTCTTGAATGTGACCCGATCCTTTACGGTTAGCCAATGAAGGGTCCTCAGTGAAGGGGTGATGGATTCCCAAGGTTTTATCCCTGTTACCAGTCTGGCTGCCGTGTTCTGGACGACTTGTAGGCGCGAAATCTGTATTTAGGTAGTCCTATGTAGAGGGAGTTTGCGTAGTCGAGTCGGGAGTTGATGATTGTTCCAACTACTACTGCTATGTCCTCTTCTGGGATGAAGGGGATGAGTCTACGCAGCAGGCGGAGGAGATGGTGCGATCCGCTGACTACATGATCAAATTTGTGCATCCATCGACATCTCTGAGTCAAAGATGACTCAGAGACTTTTGACTTTAGTGCTCGGGGTGATGGTCTGTCCAAGAATGGTGGGTGGTGTCTAAAAAGTCTTAGTTTTTGTCTTTCGGTTTGAGAAGAAGTTCTGTTTTGGATCCATTGAGTTTGAGGGAACTCTCAGTCATTTAATCATCGATCAATGTTCGGATTCGTTTTACAAGAGGCAGAATTGCCGGCTGAAGAAAATATCTTGGTCATCGCTGCAGTTGCAGAGTTATTACCCTTCCCATCCTAGGACGTTGAGGTACGTCCTATGGATGGGAAGTGGTTAAGATTGTTCAGAGATCATACAATCAAGACTGCAGGTTTATTATCCAGAATTTTATGTTGTCATGAGCATATATTATGCCGCCTACACACGATCATTTTTCCCATCGGGAAAAATGAAATTTTTTCCTTTGGATGAGAAAAACGATCGTCTGTGGGCTTTTTGTCATTTTTCCCAACGGGAAAAACTGCATTAATCACGACGATAAAAATTAGAACATGCTCTAATTTTTCTCGTCGTGATTCCTGTCATTTTTTCCCGCGGCAGTTTTCCCATAGGGAAACACTGACGCGGAGACTACACACAGTCGTTTTTCTCGCCAAGAGAAAAAATGACGGGGAAAATCGGCCGTGTGTGGGGGAACAAGCCGTTCCCTCGTTTTTCCTGTCATGATTCACGGCAGTGTTTTCACCGCCGTGAATCACGATCGTGTGTACGCGGCATTAGATCTGCATTATCAGAGTTAGATCTATATTTGTTTGTTAGAAATCTGAGCTCTGTAAACAGACTTATTTTTGCAAAGCAGATAATGATGAACTGGTAAATGTGTATGTAGCGGGTATCAATATTTAGGGGAAGTGTCTGGGCGGTAGCATGGCCCAGATGCACGGATTATTAGGGTTTATGGCTGTTTTGGTTTGTGGAAGATATCAATGGTGTCCAGTTCCCTGCGACCCTTGGGTGGCGTTGAACCACCATTGTAGGGGCGTGCCCTTTTTGTCCTCTCGTGGCAGTAGTACAGCGGGGCGGGGAACCTGCTGTGCCTGCTGGGAGAGGGTATAAAGGGGCGGACATCTTGCACACGAGGTCCGAGCCCCAGGCACCTTCAGCCTGGGGGCTGCTGTCCGTTCGTCCATGTCCAGGTTCCCTTGGCCTGGGCACGTGGAGTCGAGTTCCATTCCAGGCACCTTAAGCCTGGGGTGAGGTACTTTGCAAGAAGGCCTGGGGCCCAGTTACCTTCCACTGGGTCCTGCGAGGGATGAAGCATTCCTAGGGTGCCCCCGGAATGGGTGCCCGAATCCAGGGCGTAAGGGACCAGAGATGTGACCCTCCCTGGAACAGCATAATGCCGGTGACGGTGTGGGCCTCTGGAGACCGTCCGGATGGATGTCTTTCCCTGACAGGGTCCATTTGTTCCAAAGAAGGTAGTCCACGTTCTTATGGTCTGTGGCAGGGACCCAACTAAACCAGGTCGGTGGCAGAGACCTATCACTAAGGTCTGTGGCAGAGGCCTCTACTTTCACCAGGTTTGTGGCAGGAACCAAGTTCACGGTCGGTGGCAGCGACTGTGCGCCAAGCCTGTTTGCGCTATACGGAACAGGAGAGAACTTAATTCTTTGATTGTGCCTGGACCTTCCTCTTTCCCACACCCGTCTGTTCTTTAAGTTCAACCAGTCTACTCTTCAAGGACTATTTATTGTTCAAACAGAATAAATAAGTGTTGGACTTTATTTGGTGTGGGACTCAAGTTACTGGGAGCTAAGTGCCCCGTCTGCAACAGTGACAATCATCCTCCACAGGAGAAGCTGAGGCTCCGGCCTAAAACACAGACCCGAAGGTAAAAGGTTTAGCTCACATCTCTGCATACCACACATCAGAGAGACGAGCTGGTGGTGCGTTTCCCTCCCCCATTCTTCTCCTCGTTACCCCTAGACAAGTCAACCAGCCGTAAGAAAAGAAAAGGAGAAGACGGGTAAAAGGGAGGCTGCTACATGTAAAAAGGGAACACAGCTCCATCTGCTGGTTTCATGTGAGCATTTAAATAATTTACATGCAATATGTCATATTCATCTGACAGAAAATAAACTATTTTGTAAATTTTTTTTTTTAGTCCTGACCATAAAAGACATAACAAGAAAATATATGCAAAACCACTATATGATTTGTCATTATTATGTAATAAAAAAGATACATTATAATATTAACAGCAAACTTGTTACATAATGTTATATTTTATTCTTTTTTTTTTCCAGATTTGTTATTAACAGAAATAAAGCCGACCCCGGTGAATCAGAGCATGTTTACCTGAATGGGGAAGGTTTTAAAAGTGGAAGTGGAAGATATCAAAAGAAATGGATTTGCAGCAAGAGATTAATTTCGAAAAAATGAACATTCGGCCGTGAGAGCAAACGATAGTGCTATCATGTAATGACTGATAAATCGTTCAGTGGACATAAATGAATCAATTTTTTGTTTGTTTTTTTAACTTATACCTAGTGCAAACAGTTCGGACGGGAAACAATTTAACCTTTCAATTTATCGTTCGTTTGGCCGAAAATTTCCAAAACTTGTCTTTCGTTTTTTCGGCTCAAAAACGTCCCAACGATTATCAATTTTGTGCCCATTAACTGGCCAAAAAACGAAGGAACTGCCGATTTTTTGTATAGGGTATGGCCAGCATTATTCATTCTTCCTGGTACACACATGAGTTAATTTACTAAAACTGTATGGTGCAAAATCTGGTCCAGCTCTACATAGAAATCAATCAGCTTCCAGGTTGTATTGCCAAAGCTTAACTGAACAATCTGAAGTTATTTTATATTTTGTTTATTATAGGTGCTTATATAGTACCATCAATTTACACAGCACTTTACATATATTGTACATTCACATCACTCCCCGCCATCAATAAGCTTACAATCTAAGGTCCCTAACTCACATTCTCTCACATACTAGGACCAATTAACCTGCCAGCACTTCTTCGGAGTGTGGGTGGAAACCAATAAAGGCAGAACATGCAAACCCCAGACAGGTAGCGCCCAGGGCCGGATTTCTCACAAGGCCACCGAGGCCAGGCCTCGGGGTGGCACTGAGTGAAGGGGCGGCGCCCGCCGCCCGCCCGTTCGACAGTGTGAGGTGCCCGCCCGTCCACGCTGGCTGCTGTTGTGAGGGCGGCATGTGTAGGTTTGTTCGGAGAGGGGGGCTTTCGCTCGCTGAGGGGAGAGAGAGAAGGCAGAGGCAGCGCTGAGACTGTGGACTGCCCTGCCCCCGCCTATCCAGAGACAGAGAGAATGTAGGGAGGTGGGGAGGACACGGCTGGCACCAAGTAAGAGAAGACAGGGGAGGAGCTGCAGGAGGTCGCGGCCGCTGTGTAAGGAGTAGATACAGTGACATGTGGAGCAGAGGGAGCCGAGAGAGACACGGAGCAATGCAGGGGAAACAGAGTGGAAACTGACAGCAAGTAAGTGTCTCTTATCCCGGCACCCAGCGCTGCCAATAAACCCAGTACCCACCACCACCACCGCTGATTCCATCCCACCACAGCCACTCATCACTTCCCCCCAGCACTGACACTCATCCCCCCAGCACTGACACTCATTCCATCCCCCCACCAGCACAGCCACTCATCCCTACCCCTCCCCACCACTGACACTTATCCCCCCTACCACTGACACTCATCCCATCCCCCCAGCACTGACACTCATCCCACCCACCCACCCCACCACTGCCACTCACCCCCCCTCAGCACTGCCACTCATTCCATTCCCCCCAGCACTGCCACTCATTCCATTCCCCCCAGCACTGCCACTCATCCCACCAGCACTGACACTCATTCCATCCCCCCACCAGCACAGCCACTCATCCCTACCCCTCCCCACCACTGACACTCATCCCCCCCCACCACTGACACTCATCCCCCCCACCACTGCCACTCACCCCACCACTGCCACTCACCCCCCCAGCACTGCCACTCATCCCATTCCCCCAAGCACTGCCACTCATCCCCCCCACCACTGCCACTCACCCCACCACTGCCACTCATCCCCCCCCAGCACTGCCACTCATCCCATTCCCCCAAGCACTGCCACTCATCCCACCCCCCCAGCAATCCCACTCATCCCCTCCCCCCCAGCAATCCCACTCATCCCATCCCCCCAACACTGTCACTCATCCCATCCCCCCAGCAGGGGTGTATGTACAGGAGTTGCTGGGGTCACAATTGCATACTCCAGGGTTCCCGTGCAGCCCCCTGTACACCTGGATAGGAGGGGTGGCATATAGAGGAACTAATCCCCTTCATATGAAGGGAAACTGTTCCTCTATATGCCCCCCCCCCCCCAGCTATCCACCACCTGCTGCCCCAAGCTCCTGTGTACTCTTTGGCCCCCCCTCATCCCCCACAGTGCTGTCAGGTTCCCCCCTCTCCTCTCCTTCCCGGCTGCTGCGGGGGATGCTTTCTGGATGGAGAGTGGGGAAGGGACCAGTAAATGTGTAATTTACTGTAATTTACCGGCTCCTCCCTTGTCTTAATGAATAGAGTCAGTGATCCGCAGGGATCACTGACCCAGTTCATTTATAACTGAGGCATAGAAAACCGTGTTTACTATGCTTTAGCTTGTGAATAAACAGGAAGCTCTGTATGGAGCTATTTCTGTCCATTCATTCTGTGCAGCTGGGGCTGCAGAGATGGAGATTGTGGGCTGTGTCCTCAATCTCATTTCTCTGTTTCAAAGATGAAACATCAGAGGTCTGTTTAGACCCCTGATATCTCACCCACAGTCCATATTCTCATCGCACACATTCCTGCAATGAGCTCTTAAGGTACTGGATGCTGTAGCGACCGCCAGCTGGAGTTCCAGAGCCATGTAGGACCGCTTTGTCAGGCATGTCTTATCACATGCCTGACAAAGGGGTCCTGCGTGGCTCCGAAAAGTTGCACTACATTGTTTTGTGATGTGAGCTTTCTTGAATAAAAACGTTTGGACGAAAATTGACGATCCTTGGTGTGCTGGCGAATATCCACATATGATATCTCACCCACCCCCCACCCCCAACAGGCTCCTAAAAAATAAATCTGAAAAAATAAATAAATAAAATGGTAGCAAATAAAATAACAAAAAAAAAAAATACTGACTCCAGTGTCGGTACTACCAGGGTCCCAAGGGTCGCACTTGCGATCACACTCTGGCTTTCTGCCACCATGGGTGTGCCCCGGGTGGTGGTCAGGGGGGCCCTCTATGGTCTCTTGCACCTGGGCCCTGAAGGTTCTAGTTACGCCTCTGCTACTTGGCCTGGGGAGGGGAGTGACAGGCACCCCCATGACGGCCGATGACTGGCCAGAGTGGCGGAAGCGGAGCCTAATGCTCCGCCTACCCTCCTCTGCGCGCCATCACCTCCTCCCCCCCTGAGCGGGGAATATGAAGTGAGGTGAAGAGGAGAAGAGAGGACGGGAGAAGGAATGTATGGCGGCCCGATGGGGAACCCCCAGCAGCAGCACCAAGAAAAGCACCAGCCAGGTACTACTTCTTGATAATGCTCAGTGGATTCAATAAATATTCATAGCCATAGCATAAATAAACTGTAAAAAAGTGATTTGTGAACAGCTGTTGCACAAATCACTTTATTACACTTTATTAATGATATCTATGGCTATGCATATTTATAATTTATTTAATCCATATTGAGCACTATATTTGATGCCTGGCACACACACATCATCACACATGATGATGACTTAAAAGTTTTAAGTCATCATCATGTGCAATTGTGCGTGTGTGCCAGGCATCAAATATAGTGCTCAATATGGATTAAATAAATTATAAATATGCATAGCCATAGATATCATTAATAAAGTGTAATAAAGTGATTTGTGCAACAAGCTCATTAAACAGTCCACATTCAGTGAAAGTTCATCTACTACAAACTTTGCAGTGCATTAACTTTCACTGAATGTGGACTGTTTAATGAGCAGGGGCTATTGATGGGTACATTAGCTGCGTTTGATGGCACAGTGGCTGCGTTTGATGGCACAGTGGCTGCGTTTGATGGACACCGTGGCTGCATTTGATGGGCACAGTGGCTGCATTTGATGGGCACAGTGGCTCCGTATGGGCACAGTAGCTGCGTTTGATGGGCACAGTGGTGGCAATTGAAGGCACAGTGGCTGCGTTTGATGGACACAGTGGCTGGGTTTGATTGGTACAGTGGCTGCGTTTGATGGGCACAGTGGCTGCGTTTGATGGCACAGTGGCTGCGTTTGATGGCACAGTGGCTGCGTTTGATGGGCACCGTGGCTGCATTTGATGGGCACAGTGGCTGCATTTGATGGGCACAGTGGCTGCGTTTGATGAGGAAAAAACGAAGAAGTCTGGATAGCCGCACTCCAATCCAACGTGGCTTTTATTGGAAAAATAAAATAAAACAGGCACTACATGTCACAGCAACGGGGTAACAGGGACAGCTAACGCGTTTCACACTTAGGAGTGCTTACTCATAGCTAGTTAACTATTTTTTTTTATTATTATTTATTTTATTTTATTTTTCCAATAAAAGCCACGTTGGATTGGAGTGCGGCTATCCAGACTTCTTCATTTTTTCCTCATTGCCTTGTGCATTGCCAGCACCCTTGGTTCCTGGAGAGGTATTTGTTGTTGGGGTGAGTCTATTTGGAGCGGCAATTTTTGTTTTGTATATACTGTGGCTGCGTTTGATGGCACAGTGGCTCCGTTTGGGCACAGTGGCTGCAATTGATGGGCACAGTAGCTGCGTTTGATGGGCACAGTGGTGGCAATTGAAGGCACAGTGGCTGCGTTGGATGGACAAAGTGGCTGGGTTTGATTGGTACAGTGGCTGCGCTTGATGGGCACAGTGGCTGCGCTTGATGGGCATAGTAGCTGCGTTTAATTGGTACAGTGGCTGCGTTTGATATGCACAGTGGCTGCGTTTGATATGCACAGTGGCTGCATTTGATGGGCACAGTGGTGGCAATTGATGGCACGGTGGCTGCGTTTGATGGGCACAGTGGCTGCATTTGATAGGGGCGGATATGGTAAGAAGAGCCCCTTGCTGTATTGAGAAAAGCATCCGCCCATCATAAATCACTGCCCATCATGCTATTTCTAACCATATCCACCCCTTTGAGAAAAGCATCCGCTTGCTTGCTGGGGGAAGGTGGGGGGGTGTGATGTTGAAGTACCCGGCCTAGGGGCGGCAAAGGGAGTAAATCCGGGCCTGGTAGCGCCGTGGTTGGTATTCAAACTGACAATCATTGTGCTGCCTGTAAGTTAGGAGCTGATTGTCTACCATGCACTGCTGCACCAGATTCTGAGTGCTCCAGTTTTAGTAAAATCTCCTCGTTAGTTAACTCTAAGTTATATGATCAAAGCATATCAACTGATAAATCCCCAGCTCCTCAATGATGTTCTTTTTACCTTTTTATTGTGAAAGAATAGTTACATATGGTATAGCTAGCAGCAGTCAGATTCTGCTGGACTTGTTCTGTAATGTTTAAGATGTTTTGTAGCTTCTCCAAACCACTTCTTCTGTTACTAAAATTGATAAAACATACCACAGAATTTATAACCATTGTTCTATACAGTGCCTTGAAAAAGTATTCATACCCCTTGAAATTTTCCACATTTTGTCATGTTACAACCAAAAACGTAAATGTATTTTATTGGGATTTTGTGTGATAGACCAAAACAAAGTGGCACATAATTGTGAAGTGGAAGGAAAATGATAAATAGTTTTCCAAAATTTTTACAAATAAATATGTGAAAAGTGTGGGGGGTACATTTCTATGGCGCCCCCCGGAGTCAATACTTTGTAGAACCGCCTTTCACTGCAATTACAGCTGCAAGTCTTTTTGGGGATGTCTCTACCAGCTTTGCACATCTAGAGAGGGACATTTTTGCCCATTCTTCTTTGCAAAATATCTCAAGCTCTGTCAGATTGGATGGAGAGCGTCTGTGAACATCATCTTTCAAGTCTTGCCACAGATTCTCAATGGGATTTAGGTCTGGACTGTGACTGGGTCATTCTAACACATGAATATGCTTTCATCTAAACCATCCCATTGTAGCTCTGGCTGTATGTTTAGTGACGTTGTCCTGCTGGAAGGTGAACCTCCGCCCCAGTCTCAAGTCTTTTGCAGACTCTAACAGGTTTTCTTCTAAGATTGCCCTGTATTTGGCTCCATCCATCTTCTCATCAACTCTGACCAGCTTCCCTGTCCCTGCTGAAGAAAAGCATCCAAACAACATGATGCTCCCACCACCATGTTTCACAGTGGGGATGGTGTGTTCAGGGTGATGTGTAGTGTTAGTTTTCCACCACACATAGTGTTTTGCTTTTAGGCCAAAAAGTTCAATTTTGGTCTCATCTGACCAGAGCACCTTCTTCCACATGTTTGCTGTGTCCCCAACATGGCTTCTCACAAACTGCAAACGGGACTGGTTATGGCTTTCTTTCAACAATGGCTTTCTTCTTGCCACTCTATCCATAAAGGGCAGATTTGTGGAGAAGCACGACTAATAGTTGTCCTGTGGACAGATTCTCCCACCTGAGATGTGGATCTCTGCAGCTCCTCCAGAGTTACCATGGGCCTCTTGGCTGCTTCTCTCATGAATGCTCTCCTTGCCCGGCCGGTCAGTTTAGGTGGACGGCCATGTCTTGGTAGGTTTGCAGTTGTGCCATAGTCTTTCCATTTTCAGATGATGGATTGAACAGGGCTCTGTGAGATGTTCAAAGCTTGGGATATTTTGCAATATAATACTGCTAAGAGGAGATGAAAAATTATTATTTAAAATAATCTGGAAATGACAAACAATCCTGAAGTGGTAAAAGCAAATCATATAAATCAAATGTAAAACACACTTAAAGAAATTAAGAAAACAAAGGGCTCTAAATGTCTGTAAGGGATTTTTTTATGAAATAAATATATCTTTATTTAACCACTTAAGCCCTGGACCATTTTAGCTCCAAACAAAATTGACGTCTTTTTTTTCCCACAAATAGAGCTTTCTTTTGGTGGTATTTGATCACCTCTGCGGTTTTTATTTTTTGCACTATAAACAAAAATATAGCGACAATTTTGAAAAAAATGCAATATTTTTTACTTTTTGCTATAATAAATATCCCCAAAAAATATATAAAAAAAGCAATAAGCGTTTATTGATTGGTTTGCGCAAAAGTTATATCTTCTACAAAATAGGGGACTGTTTTATGGCATCTTTATTAATCTTTTTTTACTAGTTATGGCGGCGATCAGCGATTTTTATCATGACTGCGACATTATGGCGGACACATCGAACACTTTTGACACATTTTTGTGACCATTGTCATTTTTACAGCGATCAGTGCTATAAAAATGCACTGATTACTGTAAAAATTACACTGGCAGTGAAGGGGTTAACCACTAGGTGGCGCTGTAGGGGTTAAGTGTTTACTAGGGAGTGCTTCTTACTGTAGGGGGGATGGGCTGTGTGTGACATGACACTGATCTCCGCTCCGACTACACGGAGCAGAGATTAGTGTCATTGTCACTAGGCAAAGTGGGGAGATGCTTGTTTACACAAGCATCTCCCCGCTCTATCTCTCCGTGAGACGATCGCGGGTATCCCCCGCGGCGATCGAGTCCGCGGGACCCACGGTCGGGCTCACGGAGAAAGCAGCAGGGTCACAAGCTCGCCGTCGGTGGCGCGCGCGTGACCGCACGGCGGCATCTTAAAGGGGACGTACAGGTACGATTTTATGTAAATGTACAGGCGGCGGTCCTTAAGTCGTTAAATCAAATACCACCAAAAGAAAGCTCTATTTGTGGGGGGGGGGGAGGATGTCAATTGCTCTATTTGTGGTAAAAAAGGCGACGCAGCGCCGTATCGCACAAAATGGCCCAGTCAGGAAGGGGGTAAATTCTTCTGGGGCTGAAGTGGTTAGGGTTGTTGTCCTGCTGGAAGGTGAACCTCCGCCCCAGTCTCAAGTCTTTTGCAGACTCTAATGCCTTGTACACACGATCGGAATTTTCGATGGAAAAAGTCAGACGGAAATTTTTCATTGGATATTACGATCGTGTGTGGTCCCTATCGGACTTTTTTCCGTCGGAATTTAGAAAGAGAACATGTTCTCTTTTTTTCCGATGGAAAAAACTCTATCGGAGATTCCGTTCGTCTGTGTGGAACTCCGATGGAGAAAAAACAACGCATGCTCAGAATCAAGTCGCCGCATGCTCGGAAGCATTGAACTTCCTTTTTCTCGGCTCGTCGTAGTGTTGTACGTCAGAATTTGATGTGACAGTGTGTATGCAAGACAGCTTGAACGGAATTCCATCGGAAAAATCAGTCAGAGTTTATCCCGACGGAAAATCCGATCGTGTGTACGGGTTTTCTTCTAATATTGCTCTGTATTTGGCTCCATCCATCTTCCTATCAACTCTGACCAGCTTCCCTGTCCCTGCTAAAGAAAATCATCCCCACAAAATGATTCTACCACCACCATTTTTCACAGATGGTGGTTTTTTGAAGTTGTAATTTTTTTCCACATTTCTTTGCAAAATGAATATTTACATTTTTTTCACAAAACTGTAATTTTAACAAGTTATTTCTCACACACTGTGTAGGCATATTTAGAATTACACATTTAATATTACATATTTAGAACTACACCCCAAAACACATTCTGCTATTCCTCCCGAGTATGGCGATACCACATGTGTGAGACTTTTACACAGCCTGGCCACATACAGAGGCCCAACATTCAGGGGGCTCTGACTACCTATTACACTTTTGTGAGGCACTGTAGTGGTACTGATGTGGCACGGATGAGCCTAGAGGGGGAATGAATGACCACGGATGAGGCCAGATGAGGCACGAATGAGGCATGGAAGAGCACTGATGTGGCACGGATGAGACATAGATGTGACATGGATGAAGCATGGCTGAGGCACAGATGAGGCATGGATAAGGCACAGATGGGCATGGATGAGGCACAGATGGGCATGGATGAGGCACAGATGGGCATGAATGAGGTGTGAATGAGGCATAGATGGGCATGAATGAGGTGTAGATGAGGTACAGATGGGCATGAATGAGACACAGATGGGCATAATTTAGGCACAGATGGGCATAATTGAGGCACATATGGGCACAGATGAGGCATGGATAAGGCACATATGGGCATGAATGAGGCACATATGGGCATGAATGAGGCACAGACGAGGCATGAATGAGGCACATATGGGCATGAATAAGGCGCAGATGAGGCACATATGGGCATGAATGAGGCACAGATGGGCTATAATGAGGCACAGATGGGACAGGGGTGAGTGCTATTGCAGTCTCCCTCCTCTCCTTGCTACCTGTAACGATCAATGTGTACAGTGTGTGCGAGAAGAGGAGAGAGAGATGAACCGAACATGCGCCAGTTTGTTGTCAAGTAATCGCTCCGTCATTGGACAGAGCGATTACGTGGTAAAGGGCCGCTGTCATTGTATGCTCTCCCAGAATAAGCCGACCGCGCTGTAGCCATCATTCATCTATGGCCCGGTCGGCAAGTGGTTAAACAATTTAGAGACCAAGAACTGTAAAAGACAGCTTAGTCACTGTGCTGGGAATGCACACTGAGCACGCTCTCAGCATAGAGTTCGGCCACCCATGGACACGTATACATTATATTACCAAAAGTATTGGGACGCCTGCCTTTCCACACATTTTACGGGTATCCCAGCCCTAGTCGGTAGAGTTCAATATTGAGTTGGCTTTTTTTTTTTGGAGAATCTTGCAAACGAAACACATTCCAACTTTTTTAATACAAAATTACAAAAAATAAATACTATTATTATTATTATTATTATTTTTTATATTTTTTTATATATGTGTGGCGGCCTCACCCCTCTCACCCCTTCTTCTTCTTCTCGGCTTGCTGTCTTGTCTAGGGGGATCAGGGAGGGAGGGTGCGGTACACTATGGCCCATGTTCTCTAATGTGTAGAGGTGAAAGCCAACACCTGTTTACCTTCGGGCTGTGTGCATAACCCAGAGCCAAGTCCGTTCTGTAGATGACCCCCCTTTGCTCCCAGTAACTGGAGTTCCACACCACTGAAAAGGTCCAACTCTTATTTATTCTCTGACAGCAATAAATCGTCCTTTAACAGCAGACAGGTTGTGACCCAAAGAACAGTTCAGTATAGGTGGGGAGTAGGTCGAGGCACAATTCTTAGATAGAACTAACCATTGTGGTGTCACCAATGGTTATGGCGCACAGTCGCTGCCATTGACCGTGTAGAACAAGAACAGAATTACCTTCGCTAAGTGCAGCCCCTGTCAGAGGGAAGACATCCTTCCAAGAGAGTTACCAGAGGCCCCGCCGTCACCAGCAATGCTGCACCGGACTGTTCGGAGGGGTTACGCTCCCTGGCCTCCTCGTCTCAGATTCGGGCGCCCAACACCTTAGGGCCCCTCGGACTCTTCCACCCTTGCGGAACCCAGTCGAAGGTACTGGGCCCCGGGCCTCCTCAGTAGTACCTCACTCCAGGCTGAAGGTGCCTGGGATGGACTCCATCTCCCGCTCCGGCCAGGTCAAGGGCACCTGGGCCCGGAACTCCGGAACGCTAGCACCCAGGCTGAAGGTGCCTGGGCGCGGCTCTGACCTCCGACGACTGACCCCGTGTTGAGGGCATCTGTCCCCTTTATCTCCTCTCCCGACAGGCACAGCAGGTTCCCCGCCGTACCGCTGCCGAAACAGGACAAAAAGGGCACAGCACTGCAGTGATGGTTCAACCCCGGCCCAGGGCGACAGCGCCACCCACAGGCCGCAGGGAACTGCACACCACTGAAATCCTCCATGACTGAAAATGGTCCCAAATTCCCTAACAATCAGTGCATCCGGGTCATACTACCACCCAGATGCGCCCCTAAATTTAAAGTACCCGCTACATATGCATAACATATTGTATACACGACTTAAACATAATAATAAAGGCTTACTTCAACCTATAATATATGAACAAAAGGTTTTTTTTTTTCAACCAAGAGAACTATCACTATTATATTATACTACATACATGTAGCACTACCCCCGTAGGAGCTGCTGGTTATTTTTGGTCCTGCCGTTACCCCACAGTTCAATGTATCAAAACTTGCTTGGCTCTAAATTGGGCAATGAGCCCACAGATGCATTCACCAGTCACTTAGTCTTTTTCCCAATGCTTTATATTAAACAACTTGAGCCGTAGAGGGATGGAGGGTTAGGGGAGAGTTCAGATGCATTGTGCAGATCACTGAGGAACTTGGGATCCAGAAGACAACAAATACAACCCCTTGTCAGCGGATCTTGCTCACCCGGATAGGCCTCTCTCACTGGCCTAGCAGCAGGAATGATGCACGGACAAAAGTCTCTGCCACAGACTTGATGATAGCAATAACTATTTGTACAATCCTCTGCCACAGGATTTGATGATCAGCAATAGACAAGCGAACACAGCCACACAGTACCTAAAGTCCCTTTAAGCCATCCGGCGGTACTGTGAGGTCGTTTTTTTAGGATGCATCCGCCAATTGAGTCTCCAGGCTCTTCTTGAGATACCAGCCTTTCGCTCGGTCCTCTCCAAGATGAGTCCTCCCCCGGATCTTTCAATTGCTCGGCTTCTTCCCACAGGTAAGACAGCACAGGACCACCTCTGAACCAGTAGGCCCCAGACAGGCTTCTGGGCCTACTTGTAGTCACGTAGCCTCGGGCCAGCAGGCCCCCCGAGGCAGAAGAGGAGTTGTCACATACCTTAGGCCAGGCGGACCATGAGGTCAGAGAGAGAGAAAGAAAAATGGCATCTGCCCTTAAGTATCCTCTCCCAGAATGTACAGCGGTGAACCACTCCCACTGGGCTGTTTCTGGGGAAAAGAGACACCCAATACACCTTAGCCTGTTGTCCTTCCATTACTGGCCGGTGGTGACAACGACACCTACAGACGACAGTGTGGAACTGCACAGAACACAGCCAATGCTGGAGCAGAGGCTACTTTAGCCTAGGGTGACCAGACATCCCCGGTTTCAGGGGACAGTCCCTGGATTGAGGACACTGTCCCCGGACCAAGTCTGTCCCCAGTTTTGTCCCCGGACCCCGGATTGGACAGGGGCTGGGGCAATTTCAAAGACAGTCAGTGCAGAAAAATAATTCTGAATTACATCCCCCCCCCCCCCCGCTCTGCCGCTCCTACTAGCTTAGGGTGGTGTATTTTTTCCATTATCTGTGCCCCTTTCTGATGATCATGTGCTGGTCGGAGCGGAGGGAATATTTCTTCAGCTCCGCTCGCATGTTCTTCTGCCTTGGCTCAAGTCCCAGCCGCCTGCTTATCTCCTTCCCTTCCCTGGCGGAGTGATCTTCCTCCGCTCCCCACCTAGTAGTAGCCGGGGGGCCCGGACAGTAAGACTTGACAGGCTGTGAGGCGGGTGGTGGCGGCGACGGGCAAAGAGTCACTGATTGCCACCATTACTAGTAAAAAAAAAAAAAATATGTCCCCGGATTTCATTTTAAAAATCTGGTCACCTTTCTTTAGCCACAATATTAAATCTGAACTATGTACAGAACAGATAACCCACTAAATTTACATGTGAGCGCCTGGTCAACAGGAGCAGGGCGCTACAGTGACAAATTCTAAATCCCATTATTCATTTCTACAACATTATAAGATGGACAAAACTCTTACCTGCTGCCTCCATGTCTGATAATACAAGGAGAGTCCTGAGCTGCTGTACTGTGGTGTCGGGTCTAATAGGCTCTATGTATGATATCACATACACTATACATGGTGTGACTGCACTGCCACCCCCCTGTTCCTGTGTGGTCACCCAGGCTGAGAAATGCCCAGTCCAGTCTAACCATGAAGAACAGTGTGAAGGGAATAACATCCTGTATTTATGTGTGTTTGCATGACCGTGTAAGGATTTTTAATTTTTAGTTTGACGAGGTGCAGGTACTGATGTGAGCCAGTCTGGGTGCAGCCATGTCAACTCAGCCTAAAATCCAGGCATTACCCTGCATTTCTTCCATGTCACCCTGCACAAATATCCTAAGACCTTTCCCTGTCACCCTGCATTGTGTACATACTGTATATCCTATGACCATCAGGCATCACTGATGGACTCTGGGCACTGATGGTGCCCTGATTATCATTGTAGATGTCCCTTGTGTGGATTGTCGCTTACCAGCTCTCCTCTCCTCACGCACTGTCAGCGTGAGGAGAAAACTGCAGATTGCCAGCAAATGCTATTTACACTAGGGTGACCAGACGTCCCTGGTTTCCAGGGACAGTCCCCAAATTGAGGACACTGTCCCAGGAGACCGTCTCTCCACGGATGTGTCCCCGGATTGCAGTGGCATGGGGAGGGGGGGCACATACAGCATGCCTCCTCCGGCCACCTACATCTCAGATGAGGCATGTCCCGAGCATTGCTCTGCACCGCCTCTCCCCCCGTGCCCAGGGACTACTATGGTCCAGCCAGCCCTGTGTCCCCCATGATTCCTCAGGTGCGGGCGGCCCGTGTGTGCAAGAACTGGGGAGGGGCGGTACAAAGTGTGTGGCAGCGGCTATTGGAGGAGCTCTCAGTAGAGGAGCTGCTGGATGGCTGGAATAGTACCCGGTGCTGGGGAGAGCCCTGCTCCCATGGATTATCATGGAGGCAATGAAGAAGTGAGTAACCAAATCTACACTGTACATTGGTGTGGGGGGGGGGAAGTATTGCAGGAATCAGTTTAGGGATCAGGTAGGTCAGTGTAGTGGACAATGTTGGAATCAGGTAGGTCAGTGTAGGAATCAGGTAGTTTAATGTAGTGGACAGTGTAGGGATCAGGTAGTTTAGTGTAGTGGACAGTGTAGGGATCAGGTATGACAGTGTAGGGATCAGGTAGGTCAGTGTAGTGGACAATGTAGGAATCAGGTAGGTCAGTGTAGGAATCAGGTAGTTTAGTGTAGTGGACAGTGTAGGGATCAGGTAGTTTAGTGTAGGGATCAGGCATGTCAGTGTAAAAATCAGGTAGGTCAGTGTAGGAATCAGGTAGTTTAGTGTAGTGGACAGTGTAGGGATCAGGTAGGTCAGTGTAGGAATCAGGTAGGTCAGTACTACTGTACTAGTGGAAGGGACTCAGGGAGTGCTAAAAGTCTGGCGGGGGGCACAAATTTCTTGCCTTGTCCCGGGCACTGACAATCCATGCTACGCCACTGACTGCATATATGTGAAGCAGGTGGTCACATTTAGGGGAAGTATCTGAGTGGTAGCCAGGCTCAGATGCAATAATTGTTAGGGTTCATGGACCAATTTATGCCAGTGGAGGTTATCAATGGTGTCCAGTTCCCTGCGGCCTATAGGTGGCACTGTCGCCATAGGCCGGGGTTGAACTACCATTGGAGGGCTGTGCCCTTTTTGTCCTCCTGCGGCAGTAGTACAGCGGGGCGGGGAACCTGCTGTGCCTGCTGGGAGAAGGTATACAGGGGGCAGACATCTTCCGCTCGTGGTCCACGCCCAGGCACCTTCGGCCTGGGGGTGAGTGATGGTGGTCTCCGGGTGACCTTTGGTCTGGGGTGAGGTACTCTGAGGGAGGCCTGGGGCCCAGTACCTTCGACTGGGTCCCGCAAGGGATCGAGGGCTCCTAGGGTGCCCCTGGTGTGGGTGCCCGAATCTAGGATAAGGAGGCCAGGGAGGTGACCCTTCGTGAATCAGGTCGTTGGCAGAGGCCCAACAACCAGGTCTGTGGCAGATCCAGTGCAGCATTTGCTGGTGACGGTGGGGCCTCTGGTAACTGTCCGGATGGATGTCCTTTCTCTGACCGGGGCCATTGCTTCTAGAAGGTAGTCCACGTTCTCATGGTCTGTGGCAGGGACCCATCGTTAATCAGGTCGGTGGCAGAGACCCAACAACCAGGTCTGTGGCAGGAGCCTTATTCATCTGGTCTGTGGCAGGGACCCCCTCACGGTCGGTGGCAGTGACTGTGCGCCAAGCCTGTTGGCGCTATAACGGAACAGGAGAAAACCAAGTTCAAGTTTGTGCCTGGACCTCCTCCCCACCTTGTCTGAACTGTTCTTGTCGCAACCTGTCTGCTCTCACAGAGACTGTTTATTGCTCTCATGAATAGACAAGTGTTGGACTTTCATTGATGTGGACAGTAACTTACTGGGAGCTAAGGGTCCTACCTACACCTGCGTGGACGGTGGGAATCATCCTCAAGAGAAGGTTTGGCTCTGGATGGAAACACAGACCCGAAGGTACAGTTTGTTTAGCTCCATCTTTGCATGCAGTGTAATGTGAGCTGGCGGTGCGCCACACTCTCCTCCCTGGTCCCCTAGACGAGAGCCAAATACCATAAGAGAAAATGGAGTAAAGGGTAAAGGGTGAGGCCGCTACATATAATTTGAGGAAAATATGTTTATAAAATAGTTTACCATTTGCCAATAAAAAAAAGAAATGTCCCCGGATTTCATTTTAAAAATCTGGTCACCTTAGTTTATACCGTGATGAGCTGTGATTGGCTTGTTACCCCACCCATTGCAAGCTGCTTGCTTTGGGGGCACTTGGCAGGAGGGAGGGGCCAGGAGAACTGGTGGGGACCCAAGAAGAGGAGGATCGAGGCCACTGTGCAAAATCGATGCACAGAGGAGGTAAGTATAACATGTTTTATTTTTTTTAATTATTATTATTATTATTTTTGCCTTTAATCCTCATGCTGCTAGCATTAGTAAATAGATAGGAAAGTATATCAAATGCAAATTACGTCATAAATCCCAGGAGTCTTCAGGAGGAGAGGCTTTCTCAGCTAAGCATGCTCTCTTGTCTTCATGCTTGATCTAAGGACAGATGGATTCCAGAAAGTAAATGCTACATGAATCATTTGCCCACCTCAAGATGGCCACAGCCAGAAATGCTTGGGGGGGGGGGGTTCAAAGTGATTTCTCAACAAAGTAAAGCATGGAGACTTAGATAGATGCTTTGAGTATTCAAAAATTATTAAATAGTGTTTTTGGCTTGTGGTGTTTAGATGCAGTAAAGTTCTGCTGAAGCAAAAGAGTAAATCAAAATAAACCTTTTTCACTGCGATCAGAGCAGCCGCTGTCACAGGCGGCGAGGAGGTGATTTGTCACTTTTGTTTGTCCCCAGTTGGTTTCATTAAAGTCATTCTTCCCCTGCAGACAAGTTTCAGATATTTTTATTTGCTCAGCACATTACTTTTAACCACTTCAAGCCCAGGCCAATTTTGACATTTCTCACATATATGTAAAAATCTGCTTTTTTTTTTTGCTAAAAAAATACATAGAACCCCCAAATATTATATATTTTCTGAAAGCAGATGCCCTGCAAAATAAAACGGTGGTTGTTTTAATTGTTTGTCACCAAATGTTTGCAAGGATATTTATCAAATGCAAATTTAGAGGGGGAAAAAAAATGCACAATGTATTTTGGTGCACACAAGCAAATACCGTATTTATCGGCGTATAACACACACTTTTTTCCCCTTAAAATCAGGGGGAAATCGTGGGTGCGTGTTATACGCCGATACTCACCTATCCCCGTCGAATCTCCGCTGACTGTGAGCGGAGCGCAGCGATCGTCGCCGAGATACACATAGCCGAGTGTACTCGGCTTTTCTCGGCTCCGCTCACAGTCACGCCCAGTCCCACCATTGGACCTGTGTTATGTCCATCATAGGGCGGGACTCGGCGTGACTGTGAGCGGAGCCGAGAAAAGCCGAGTAGAGCCGAGTACACTCGGCTATGTGTATCTCGGCTCCGCCCAGTCCCTGCGTTCTCTGCGGCGTTCGCCCCGCTTGGCGGCGCCAAATTTAAATTCAGCCAAGGCTGCAATGGACACTGGGGGGGGGGGGCAAGGCTGCAATGGACACTGGGGGGGGCAAGGCTGCAATGGACACTGGGGGGGGCAAGGCTGCAATGAAAACTTTGGGTTTGCAAGGCTGCAATTGACGCTGACATGGCTGCAATGGACACTGACAAGGCTGCAATGGACACTGTCAAGGCTGCACTGTGACAAGGCTGCAATTGACGCTGACATGGCTGCAATGGACACTGACAAGGCTGCAATGGACACTGTCAAGGCTGCACTGTGACAAGGCTGCAAATGACACTGATAATGCTTCATTTAAATGTAAGTTTTTTTTCCTTAAACTTCCCTCCAAAAACTTTTTTTCCCTAAAATTCCCTCCTAAACTTGGGGTGCGTGTTATACGCCGATAAATACGGTAGATACAAAACCGGTCAAGACTCAAAATTTCTCACGCCTATAAAATGGCAAAAAAACGACTACTGTACCTAAAAATCTCCATAGACGATGCTTTAAAAGCCTTTACAGGTTATCACTTTAGCCTTAAACAGCTCTGGTGCTAAAAATAAAAATATTGCTCTCACTCTGACGCTCATATGTGTGCGGGACCTGCGTGCGCATTAGCATTTGTGTGTGAGCACAGGTAGGGATTACATTTTTGTTAATCGTATTATTTGCTTAATGTTTTATTTATTTTTTATCAAGTTTATTGCTGTTACATAAGGCTGACCAAAATCCCCTGTGATAGCATTGGCAGTGACAGGTTCTCTTTATTGAGGGATATGGGGTCTATTTGACCCCTGATCTCTCCTCTGCCCTCAAAAGCATTTGATAAAATGTTTGCCTGGCCAGTACCGGCTAACGACCAAAACCAGAAGTGACGTATTGCACATTGCTTCTGGCTTCATTTGTTACAGAGGATGGAGTTCCTCTTCTCCTCTGTCTGCAGCCCTCCTGAGTGTAGCAGTCCTAGGCTCCCCTATTAGCATGGGAGAGTCCAGGAATGACAGGGGTTGCAGGGGGAGGGGGCCCCCTCCTGCACCCTGTAAAAATGATCTGGAGGCTTTAGAGCTGCTCGGATCACTTTAAGTTCTCATGCACACATGGCACAAAAATGCAGCTTTTACAGGCAATTTACACTTTTTTTCAGCCTATAAATGCACCTCTATGTTTGCCTATGTGACACGTAGATTTTTACAGGCGCATTGGAAGAGGAGCGCTGAATAAAAAAAACATCAGCACATTCAGGATTTGAGCTTTCTGGTGGAAAAAATGCCTAAACAAGTTCAGCATGAATTAATGGAATAATGCCCACACGCTTAATGCCCCAAATGCGTGTGCAAAATGCGACTTTGGGAACGTTTTTTTAGCTGCTTTTTTCCTGCCAGGATCAAAAGTGTCCAAGGGAGGAAAAAATATGTCCTGTGTGCATGAAGCCTTACAGGAAAAAGCATCTTTGCATCTAAAAAAAGGATACCAGGATCATGGCTGCAGCTTCGGATCCTGGTATAACCGCTTCTACGCAAAGACATACAAATGTGTATGTAGCGGGGTCCCCAAATTCAACCCCCGCTATACCTAAATTTAGGGGTGACCAGAGCAATAGTTGGCTCGGGTTATCTAATAATTTGGACTCTGCCTTACTGCTGTGTCACCTGGCGTGCAGTTCCTCTTTCTGGTGTATAGGTGGTGTTATCACTTATGCCCGGGGTTGAACCACAGGTGATGGAGTAGGTATTGGATGTCCTCTCTTGGCTGCAGTTGGTGGGTGGTTCTGGCCTGCTGTGCATGCCGGGAGAGGGTATATAAGGGGCAGACACCATTGGTTTAGAGATACCCGGGGCCCATGCCTGGAAGGTGACTACCCGGGGCCCACTGCCCGGAGGGAGCTACCCCTCAGAGGGGGGTGCGCCCAATCTTGATCGAGTAGTTTCGGGCACCTTCAGCCCGAGGCTGCAAAGTTCCAGGTAGGCCCGGTACCTTTAACTGGGTCTACAACCGAAGAGGAGTCCCAGGAAACCCGCGTGAGGGTGACCGCTCTGACACAGAGGAAGCCAGGGGAGGATCGGTCCCATAGAGGAGGCGAGTGATAAAGTATTGCTGTCTCGGGAAAGGCCTGGTGACCTGTCGGAGGGAGGGATTCCTCGCTTCGCAGACTGCCTCTACGGAGTATTGCAAGTTCAGGAGACATCTCCTTGACTTGGTCCTTGGAGGGGACTGAGTCATTGTTCCAGCATCACGCCGGCTGCTAGTGCTATCGAGTGACTATCCGGGTGAGCTGTACCCACTCGGGATCGAGTGGCGGCGAAGTCAAGAGTGTGTCTGAATCCATTTCTATCTGCTAACCTTTTCTCACTTCACTCTCTGGTTACTAAAAAGCAAGATAAAATAAACTCACGTTGGAGTTGATGTGTTGTGTGGACATTGACCTCATTTGGGAAAGATAAAGACTCGCCTCTATAAACATAGAGGGGAGAACCAGAAGAAGGGAGCAACTCGCTGCGGGACCCAAGTATGTAACACCGCCTGACCTTTATAATCTAGAGGACACGGGCATGTGGCATGGTGTGTCTTACCCCCCTGCTTGAGAAGGTAAGAGGGGGGGGGGAAAGATCCGTGTGCTACATGTACTAAGGACTGGGAGCGGTTAAGCTAAAACTATATACTTGTAGGTGGGTTGCAAATAGGAGAACTTGTATTGTAGCAATGCAAAAATTGTTTACAACAAAGCCTGTGGGGAAAGATCCAACAGGAAGCACTCACGAGGATCAACAGTGTGTAGAGAAGCGGATCTCAACGTCTGTCTGGACGGGCAGAATGCAGCCTGGTCATCTCGTGCCCAAATGGGAAGTTCTCCAAAGAAGTTGAGAGCCCTAATCTTTTGCTCCTCATCTGGAAACATTTCCCTGCTGCTAATACTGTCCTGACAGATGGGTAACCTGTCCCTACACTACACTACCCACACACGAATGTGCACCAAAACCTGGAGGCAGGGATTTAAAAAGACTCTTCTGACCCAAGGTGGCCACCAAGGGTAATCTGGACACAGCGTAGCCAACCGGAACACTTCCTCCAGGAAACCACAGTGAAATTAAGTTTTCCCTGACTTCATCTCCAGGCTGCAAAACCTCGGGGCAGGCAGTGGCGGCCCGTCAATAGGGGGCGCAGGGGCGCCGCCCCCCCCCAGGCTACTTATTTAAAAAAATATAATAATAAAAAAAATTTTTGATAGTGTTCTTTTAACCACTTAAGCCCCGGACCATTTGGTAGCTAAAGGACCAGAGCTGTTTTCAGAGTTTTGCACTGCGCTGCTTTAACTGGAAATTGTGCGGACATGCAATGTTGTACCCAAACAAAATTTGCGTCCTTTTCTTCCCACAAATAGAGCTTTCTTTTAATGGTATTTGATTGCCTCTGCGATTTTTATTTTTTGCGATATAAACGGAAAAAGACCGAATTTTGAAATTTTCTACTTTTTGTTATAAGAAAAATCGAATAAACTCAATTTTAGTCATACATTTAGGCCAAAATGTATTCAGCCACATGTCTTTAGTAAAAAAAATGTCAATAAGCGTATATTTATTGGTTTGCGCAAAAGTTATAGCGCCTACAAACTAGGGTACATTTTCTGGAATTTACACAGCTTTTAATTTATGACTGCCTATCTCATTTCTTGAGGTGCTAAAATGGCAGGGCAGTACAGAACCCCCCCAAAATGACCCCATTTTGGAAAGTAGACATCCCAAGGAAATTGCTGAGAGGCATGTTGAGCCCATTGAATATTTTTTTTTTTTGTCTCAAGTGATTGAATAATGACAAAAAAAAAAAAAATTACAAAAAGTTGTCACTAAATGATATATTGCTCACGCATGCCATGGTTATATGTGGAATTACACCCCAAAATACATTCTGCTGCTTCTCCTGAGTACGGGGATACCACATGTGTGGGACTTTTTGGGAGCCTAGCCGCGTACGGGACCCCGAAAACCAAGCACCGCCTTCAGGATTTCTAGGCACAAATTTTTGATTTCACTCCTCACTACCTATCACAGTTTCGAAGGCCATAAAATGCCAAAATAGCACAAAACCCCCCCAAATGACCCCATTTTAGAAAGTAGACACCCCAAGCTATTTGCTGAGAGGCATGGTGAGTATTTTACAGCTCTCATTAGTTTTTGAAAATGAAGAAAGAACATTTTTTTT
Organism: Rana muscosa; assembly: GCA_029206835.1. NCBI lineage: Eukaryota > Metazoa > Chordata > Amphibia > Anura > Ranidae > Rana > Rana muscosa. The sequence goes on along the minus strand of CM055123.1, from coordinate 296,588,721 downwards.
TTTTTTTCAATTTTCAAAACTTTGTGACAAAAAGCGAGATCTGCAAAATACTCACAATACCTCTCAGCAAATAGCTTGGGGTGTCTACTTTCCAAAATGGGGTCATTTGGGGGGGGTTTTGTGCCATCTGGGCATTCCATGGCCTCCGAAACTGTGATAGGCAGTGAGAAGTGAAATCAAAAATTTACACCCTTAGAAAGCCTGAAGGCGGTGCTTGGGTTTTGGGGTCCCGTACGCGGCTAGGCTCCCAAAAAGTCTCACACATGTGGTATCCCCGTACTCAGGAGAAGCAGCAGAATGTATTTTGGGGTGTAATTCCACATATGCCCATGGCATGTTTGAGCAATATATCATTTAGTGACAACTTTGTGCAAAAAATAAAATAAAAATTTTCTTTTTTCCGCAACTTGTGTCAACATATAAAATATTCCATGGACTCGACATGCCTCTCAGTATATAGCTTGGGGTGTCTACTTTCCAAAATGGGGTCATTTGGGGGGGTTTTGAACTGTTCTGGCATTTTATACACAACATTAGGAAGCTTACATCCACTCTTCTAACCACTTGAAGACAAAGCCCTTTTTGACAGTTTTTGTTTACATGAAAACATTTTTTTTTTTTTTGCAAGAAAATTATGTTGAACCCCCAAACATTATATATATTTTTAAAGCAAAGGCCCTACAGATTAAAATGGTGGGTGTTTCATTTTTTTTTCCACACAGCATTTGCGCAGCGATTTTTCAAACGCATTTTTGGGGGAAAAAATACACTTTTTTTAATTTTAATGCACTAAAACACACTATATTGCCCAAATGTTTGATGAAATAAAAAAGATGATCTTAGGCTGAGTACATAGATACCAAACACGACATGCTTTAAAATTTCGCACAAACGCGCATTGGTGACAAACTACATACATTTTTAAAAGGCTTTAAAAGCCTTTACAGGTCACGCCGTTAGATTTACAGAGGGGGTCTACTGCTAAAATTACTGCCCTCGATCTGACCTTCGCGGTGATACCTCACATGCATGGTGCAATTGCTGTTTACATATGACGCCAGACCGACGCTTGCGTTTGCCATTGGGCAAGAGAAGGGCAGGACAGGGGTGCTTTTTTTTTTATTATTTATTATTAATTTTGCTTTTTTATTTTATTTTTAAACTGTTGCTTCCATATTTTTTTATTTCTTTTTTTATCATTTTTATTGTTATCTCAGGGAATGTAAATATCCCCTATGATAGCAATAGGTAGTGACAGGTACTCTTTTTTTGAAAAAACTGGGGTCTATTGGACCCTAGATCTTTCCTCTGCCCTCAAAGCATCTGACCACACCAAGATCGGTGTGATAAAATGCTTTCCCAATTTCCCAATGGCGCTTTTTATATCCGGGGGGGGGGGACATTCCCTCCCACTGCTTGTAAAAGCAGTCCAGAGGCTAATTAGCCACTAGGATTGCTTTTACATGAAAGCCGGCCGCTGGCTGAAAAGAATTATACCAAGATGATACCTAAACCCGCAGGCATCATTCTGGTATAAACATTCAAAGTCCAGCAACATACCAGTACGTTGCTGGTCCTTGTTGGACATGTATTGTAATCTTTTTTTTCATGCAGCCTGTTGGCTGAACGAAAAAAAAAGATTGATCGGTGGGTATGCCCACCATTAGAATACCGCCCTTCATCCACCCACTTCTAATGATGGGCATACATGCACCATTTATATATGCCAAAATTTATGCCGCGTACACATGGTCAGACTTTTCCACGGGCAAGCCTCCGTCGGAATTTCGACTGTATGTATGCGGCATTAGGAGCAAAATCGCTCCTCCGCTCCTCCGCCCCTGCTGCCCCAATGCTTCGGCATATATGCTTTTTTTTTTTTTAACTGTGGTGGTGAAATCACCTCCTACAGCACTGGAGTCGCAGGGATCAGGCCTGTCTCTGCGAACGCTGCAGTTATGTGTGTTGTGTTTTGCAAGTGACAGTGATCGATCGATACTGCACTTGGGTTGGCCTGGGCTGGACGGAGGGGCAAAACGCAGGTGCTAGCAGGTATCTGGGCTGATCCCGCTAACACTGCGTTTTTGGGAACCCTAAACTGCTGGGGACGCTAGTATAGATCTGATCAGATCAGATATTGATCTGTTCAGATACTATACCACTAAGGGAGGTATATGCTTCACGTGTGGGTGTTAGCGCTACTGGCACTAACCTGACGCTGCCTAAGGTGTGACGCAGACCCTCTCTGACGCTAAAACCTAATTGATATCACCCGCCGGGCGATCAGGGGGTTAAACCTTTATTGGGTTATATACGGCGGGTGCCCTGACACTATAAAAAGCAAACTAACTAACCAGCGTCACCCGTAACACTTATATGATGATCACTGGTGAAAGGGTTAACTAGGGGCAATTAGGGGGTTAAAACCTTTATTAGGTAATATATGGGGGTACCCGACGCTATATAAAAACCTGACGGCGAACCTAAAAAAAATTACTGGCTACCTATCGGCATCACCGACACTAAGACAGCGATCAGAAAAACGATCGCTTAGCGACAGTGGTGATAGGGGGTGAAAGGGTTACCTGGGGGGCGATCAAGGGGGTTAAACCTTTATTAGATAATATATGGGGGTACCTGACGCTATAAAAACCTGCGGCGAACCTAAAAAAAATAACTGGCTACCGATCGGCATCACCGACACTAAGACAGCGATCAGAAAAACTATCGCTTAGCGACAGTGGTGATAGGGGGTGAAAGGGTTACCTGGGGGGCGATCAAGGGGGTTAAACCTTTATTAGGTAATATATGGGGGTACCTGACGCTATAAAAACCTGCCGCGAACCTAAAAAAAATAACTGGCTACCGATCGGCATCACCGACGCTAAGACAGCGATCAGAAAAATGATCGCTTAGCGACAGTGGTGATAGGGGGTGAAAGGGTTATCTGGGGGGCGATCAGGGGGTTAAACCTTTATTAGGGGGGTTAGGGGGCTACACTGGACCTAAAACTAACTTTAGTGACACTTTTACAGTCACAAATGTCACTGATTGCAGTGATCAGTAAATAAATGGTCACTGCAATCAGTGACACTGTGACTGGGGGCTGGGGGGTGATCTGGGGTGTCTGGGGGGGCGATTTATGTGCCTATGTGTCCTGGTGTCAGTGTAGTGTTTTGTGCACTAACCTGCATCTTCTCTTGTACGGCGCTCGGTATATGTGAGCGCCGCAGGAGAGATGACATCACTTCCTCTGCCTGTGTAAACATTACACAGGCAGGGAAGCTTTCTCATTCGACGGGAGCGATCGCGAGGGGGTGGCCGGAATCGAACGGCCGTCCCCTCTTCCTGGATCGCTCCCGAAAACTTAACCACTGCTCACTGTGAAGAAGGGGGGTCCGATCGGACCCCCCAACTATACAAAAGCGATCACGTAGATATACGTGATTCTGCCTGTCAGTGCCATTCTGCCGACGTATTTTTACAGTGGGCGGTCGTTAAGTGGTTAAGTGGGTGTGTTAAGGGCGCCGGACATGGGGTGCTATTGGAGGCATGACTTGTGTGTAAACACGTGATTGGGGCTAAGAAGCTCTATTGGCGTAGTCTAGAGTGTGTTCGGGGTGAAAATCTTTGCGCCCCGAACTCTCCACCTCTGGCATTAGGTTTCCAGTGCTTGTAATTGATTGGGTCCATAGGGTGGGGCTTTAATCAGACATGCAGCGTCATTGGCTCAGGCTCACAGGCTGCCTGTCTCCTTCAGTAAGTTAGGGGGGAAACCCAGCAGAAGAACAACTGCTCAGGGCGGACAGGGAGCGATAGGTCCTTGCAGAGGCAGCTGCCATTTATCTCCCTGTGACACAGACTCGGCATCCAGCAGTGCACACAGAAATCTCCAGGTACAACACATGTCAGGATTGAACGGGGGAGGGGGCATAAGGGGCTATTATCACTGTGTCCTGAGAGACTTTACAGCAGCATTTTTAATCTCCAACTTTACTTCACCTCTCTCCATGTAATGCAGGTCTGTACACCTTCCCTATCACACCATCCCCCTCCCCCCTTCATTATTTTCTGATTGCATAGTTCACTGCTCACATCCTGCAGTCTCTGTCACCATGCTAAGATAGTTTGTCCTGCTAGATGGACCCCACATCCCACTCTGATCCCCCAATGACTGTCTGTGCAGTTTTCTGGACAATAGTCCTCCGGCTCCAGGCTGTCCTGATTCCGATGTATTCAGTATTACTTGTGCAAGGATAGGGGTGTGTGCATCATGTTCCTGACCTGTATAACTAACACATGCTTCTTGGGCCAAATCTCAGCAGGCTGGTGCTGTGCAATGCATTAACCTGATCTCCCCAGCATGATATTGTATATGACTCCAAGGTGGATGGGTGTCCAGGTGTTTTCCTAGCACTGCAGGGACTTGTAGTCCCATACATGGGAGATTGCATGAACCAGAGTCCTAGCAGAAGATGAAGAACTACAAGTCCCAGCAGGTTATAGCATAGGGCTCCAAGTAGATAAGTGGTCATGCGATGCTGGGACTTGTAGTCCCTTACCTAAGAGAATTGCATTAACCAGAGTCCTAGGAGGGAGAGGCTGGAGAACTACAAATCCCAGGAGGCTGGTGTGCAATGGGATAACCTGATCTCCCAGGAGAGGGTGGAGAACTACAAGTCCCAGCAAGAAATAGCATAGGGCTCCAACATAGATGGGTACACATGTGATGCTGGGACTTGTAGTCCCATACATGGGCTATAGCATGAACCTGCAGAACCTAGCAGAGGATGAAGAACTACCAGTCCCAGCAGGTTATAGCATAGAGCTCCAAAGTGGCCGAGTGCCCATGCAATTCTGGGACTTGTAGTCCCTTGCCTAAGAGAATTGCATGAACCAGAGTCTTAGGAGGGAGAGAATGGAGAACTACAAATCTCAGCAGGCTGGCGTGAAATGGGTTAACCTGATCTCTCCAGGAGAGGGTGGAGAACTACAAGTCCCGGCAGGTTATAGTATAGGGCTCCAAGGAGGATGGGTGCCCGTGCGATGCTGGGACTTGTAGTCCCATAATGGGGAATTGCATGCACCAGAGTTCTATGATGCTGGGATTGTAGTCCCACACATACATAGGGAACTAAATCAGCCGGGAACCTAGCAGATTATAACTTAAAACTCGAAGGATGATGAGTGGTCATGACTTTTTTTCCCAATGCTGGGACTTGTAGTAGTGTTGTAAGAAGAAGAGGCTGTCGCCTGGAGGAGTGTGTCTGTCTGCCCTGCCACCCTGTGCTGGTCTGGGGGGGGGGGGGGGAGGTGATTGCTGTGTCCACCACCCCCCTGCCATGTGTATAGTGTAGCACTGTAGCTGACCTGATTGGGGGGGGGGGGGGGTTGCAGAATGCAGATACATGTGATTTACAGGGTGCAGAATGCAGATTTGTGCGATTTACAGGTTGCAGATTTATGCGATTTACTAACAGTGTAATTTTTTTAGTTTGTTTGCGCTGATCTGTAAGGCTGCGCTATATACCATGATCTGTGATGCTGGGGCTGTATACTCTGTGCTGTGATGCTGATCTCTATACTCCTGACACTATGAGTGGAATACAGGGGACGGAGTGGGTGGATTATATAAGGGGTGTGGCTTATGAGAAGTGAGAGGGGCCAAACGTGGAGGGGCGGGGTCTTGCGCCCCCCCATCCTAAAACGTCACCAGCCGCCACTGCCATGCATGCATGTCACAGGGGCCACACCATGCATGTCACAGGGGCCACACCATGCATGTCACAGGGGCCACACCATGCTTGTCACAGGGGGCACACCATGGATAGCACAGGCTGGATGCAGGGACACATGCTGGTTTTGAGGAGGGGAGATCAACAAGCTGTTGTATCGGCTACACACAGGCTGGATGGTTGGCACAGGGGGCATAGTCTGTATGTCACGGGGGGGGGGTCAGTCTGCATGTCACAGGGGGGGAGGGGGGCAGTCTGTATGTCACAGGGGGGGCAGTCTGTCACAGGGGGGGCAGTCTGCATGTCATGGAGGGGGGTCAGTCTGAACGTCACAGGTGGGCCACAGTCACATGTCACAGGGGGGGGCATAGCCTGGATGTTAAAGGGGGGCCACAGTCTGCATGTCACAGGGGGTCCCCGGCTTTCCCAATGACGTGGGCGTGGGTGACTTCCAGATTTCGGTAATCCCCCCCCCCCCGCAGACCCCCACAACCACAGGGCAAGGTTTGTGGGGATGAGGCCCTTGTCCCCAGCAACATGGGGACAAGGTGCTTTGGGGAGCACAGACCCCCAAAACATCCTCCCCATGTTTAGGGCATGGGGCCTGGTACTGTTCAGGAGGGGGGGCTCTCGCGCCCCCCCTCTTTTTCTGCGGCCTGCCAGGTTGGGTGCTCGGATAAGGGTCTGGTAATTTTTATTTTTTTTTGGGGGGGGACCCCACGCCATTTTTTTTTTTTTTTAATTTCAAACTACGCGTGGTTCCCCTTAATATCCATACCAGACCTGAAGGGCCTGGTAATGGAATTTTGGGGGGACCCCCACGCATTTTTTTTGTAGCATGAATATCACTACCCCCTCTAAGATGCTACCCCCTGACGCTACTGCTCATGCGCCGGTTTGAGACAAGAAACCGAGCGCAGAGCTGCTCACGACGTCTACAGCTGACTCGTATTAACCCCTCACACGCCAATCTATCAACTACACACAACTTAATAGAAATAACCCCTTACATGACAGAGCGGGCCCACAGGATCGGGCCTTACAGGACAGAGTGGGGGAGGGGATACCGATCTGCATGCTACAATCCTAAACCAGGGCTCAATGTATAGATGACATGAATTTCACATTCACCTTTTTCCGCCTACCTGCTACAGTCATCGCTAGGCCTGGCATTGTGCCTGTACATCACCACTGATCTTCAGTGTTTGTGGTGTGGCGCTTCCAGACCTGCATTGCGATTGGACACAGCGCAGGTTTTACATCTTATTTTAGGGAATGATTTGCGCCCAAAGTGGAATCTGGCTGTTAATTTTACCTGCAAATGAAAGACGAGAAAAGCTTAAACCCACATGTACAAGCAGGACACTTTTAGACCCCTTTCACCCTGGGGCGTTTTTCATGCGCTTAAGAGTTTAAAAAAAGAGACTGTAAACCGTCTGAAAGAAGCGCATCTGCAATCCCAATGTGAAAGCCCGAGTGCTTTCACACTAAGGCGTTTTAGCGCTAAAAATAGCGCATAAATAACGCATGAAATTATCCTGCCACAGCATTCTGAATGTGAAAGCCCGAGGGCTTTCACACTGAGGCGATGCGCTGGCGGGAGAAAAAAAAATCTCCTGCAACCAGCATCTTTGGCGCGGTGAATGAGCATTATGTATACCGCTCCTTCCCATTGAAATCAGCGGTTTGCGGGCGGTATTAACCCTTTTTCGGCCGCTAGTGGGGGTTAAAACCGCAACGCTATCTGCCGAATATCGCGGTAAATATGACGTTATAGTGGCGCTAAAAATCGTACCGCCACCGCACCTGTCCGCCTCTGTGTGAAAGGGGCCTAAAGCGCCAGAAAAAACCCCCAGTGTGAAAGGTTTCTTAACGTTAAAATAAAGCGCCTTTAAATCGCGTGAAAGAAGCCCCATCTGCAATACCAATGTGAAAGCCCGAGTGCTTTCACACTGAGGCGCTGCGCTGGCAGGGCGTGAAAAAAAGTCCTGCAAGCAGCTTATTTGCAGCGCTTTAGGAGCATTGAATACACCGCTCCTAAAGTGCCTCTTCCCATTGAGGCGATTTTTTTATAACGCCCAAGCGCCGGAAAAACGCCCCAGTGTGAAAGGGGTCTTGACGGAGCTTTACCAATGTTTTTCGTGCGCTGGCAGTGTGAAAGGGCTCTGAAACCACTCGGGCTTTCACATTGGGATTGCAGATGAGGCTTCTTTCAAGCGCTTTACAGGCGCTTTTTTTAAACACTAACAACCCTTTCACACTGGGGTGTTTTTCAGGCGCTTTAGTGTGAAACCAATCAGGCTTTCACATTGGGATTGCAGATGCAGCTTCTTTCAGGCGCTTTACAGACGCTTTTTTTAACGCCAATGTGTCTGAAAAACGCCCCAGTGTGAAAGGGGTCTAAGGCTACTTTCACACTGAGGCGCTGGCGGTATAGCGGCGCTATTTTTAGCGCCGCTATACCGTTTTTTTTGCTGCGATATGCGGGCGCTAGCGGGCGAAAATGGGTTAAAAACGCCCACAATAACGCCTCTTTGCTGCGTTTTGTGGGCGTATTGGAGGCGCTACCCCATTGATTTCAATGGGCAGGGGCGCTATAGGAGCGCTATTTTTAGCGCTCCTATCGCACCTCAAAGATGCGGCTTGCAGGAGTTTTTTGACCCTCCTGCAAGCGCAACACTCCAGTGTGAAAGCCCTCGGGGCTTTCACATTGGATACAATTGAGCGCCTTTTTTGGGGCGCATTGCAGGCGCTATTTTTAGCGCAATAGCGCCTGCAAAGCGCCTCAGTGTGAAAGGGGTCTAACGCATATACAATGAAAGGGACACATTTTGCCATGAGATGTTAACCCCTTCCTTTGCAGTGTCATTAGTACAGTCACCGTGCATAATATTAGCACTGTTTACTGTATTAGAGCCCTTTCACACCGGACCGCCCATAGCGTCTGCGTTTAAACGCCACTGTTTTTTCCACCAACCCTATGGGCGGATTTGCCTCGCATTTTGGCCACTAGCGGGGCGGTTTTACCGTCCGCTAGCGGCCAAGAAAGGGTTAGAAGTCACTGGTGATTTGAGTGTTCAATAGTCCAGTAAAGTTTGTTCTGCAAACAAATTGACCTTGTGAATAAGGCTTTAACCACTTGTCCCCCGCCCACTGTCAATAGACGGCGGGCGGAGGATACTCTCGTTCTGGGAGGACGTCATATGACGTCCTCCCTTTAAAACGAGCTAGGAGGCGCGCGCCCGCCGCGTTCACAAGGCCCCGGTGCGTGTGACCGGCGGCCGCGATTGCCCGGGAAACGAGCAGGAAAGTGGGTCTCTGTGTGTAAACACAGAGATCCACGTCCTGTGAGGGAGAGGGGACCGATGGTGTGTCCCTTGTACATAGGGACAACCATCGGTCACCTCCCCCAGTCAGTCCCCTCCCCCCACAGTAAGAACACTTTGAGGGAACATATTTAACCCCTTCCCGCCCCCTAGTGGTTAACCCCTTCCCTGCCAATCACATTTATACAGTAATCAGTGCAGTTTTATAGCAGGGATCGCTGTATAAATGTGAATGGTCCCAAAAATGTGTCAAAAGTGTCCGATGTGTCCGCCGCAATATCGCAGTCACAATAAAAAATCGCAGATCGCCGCCATTACTAATAAAAAATAAATAAAAAAATGCTATAAATCTATCCCCTATTTTGTAGACGCTATAACTTTTGCGCAAACCAATCAATACGCGCTTATTGCGATTTTTTTTTTTTTACCAAAAATATGTAGAAGAATACGTATCGGCCTAAACTGAGGAAAATTTTATTTAAAAAAAAAAAAATTATATTTATTATAGCAAAAAGTAAAAAATAGTGTTTTTTTTTCCAAACTGGACGCTCTTCTTTTGTTTATAGCGCAAAAAATAAAAACCGCAGAGGTGATCAAATGCCACCAAAAGAAAGCTCTATTTGTGGGAAAAAAAGGACGCAAATTTCGTTTGGGAGCCACGTCGCACGACCGCGCAATTGTCATTCAAAGTGTGACAGCGCTGAAAGCTGAAAAATGGCTTGGGCAGGAAGGGGGTTTTCGTGCCCAGTAGGGAAGTGGTTAAAGCCCTCTGGAGGTCAACGGTTTATTCACTTTACATGGTTTTAAATTCTGGTCACAAATTTATCAAATTTTTACTTCAAAATCGGTGAAATGCAAAATGCGACCCTCAAGAGGTTGAAGGACTAGAAGTCCAGTGGGTCATAGAAAGACTCTGAGAGCCACCAGCATGACACCAAGATGATGAGTCATGATGAGACTTTTCATTTTGCAATAGCTGCTAGAGGGCCCCATTTTGCATATTTGCATGTAACTGATGTAGACTTGGCCTGGGTGTGCCCTGCACATGACCCTCACATTTCCTTCCATATCCCCTCCCCCTTTCTCTGCCTATTTATTCAATGTAAACCTCATGGCACTGCCTCTTCTCTTCCAATACCTCCTGAAAAACTCATCCTGCAGTTGATAATAGAATATAGGTATGGAAATTCTTGGATCATCTTCTACCAGAATTAAAAAAGGTATTTATATATTTTATTTTATTATTTATTTAATAGGTGCACATAAAAATATTTTTTTTTTTGGGGGGGGGGGGGGGGCTGTCACATTTCAGAGGCTTTCTTATGGAGAATAGTCTTGCATTGAGGTAAGTCTGCACAGTATTGGATTACTGAGTGCCATCATTATTCACTGCCATTTTCCTGCTTTTTATGGTGCTACTAGTTAACATGGAACCTCCCAAAGGCAAAAAGAAATATTTGATTACTTAAGTGAAGCAAAATATCCTGATGGATCAACAAAAAGGGATAAAGTTATTATTCGACAGTGTGCAGCAAAATTCACACTAAGGGTATGTTGTTTTTTTTTTTTTTGTATTTTGCATAGATAAATTAATTTTGGTACATGATGCAATAATAAAATCTATATGTTTTTAATACGAGCAATGCCTTTAGATTTAGGCCCGGTTCACATAGGGGCGACTCAGTCGCCTGACGAGTCGCGTCCCGCTCTGTTGAATGGAACCGTTCTAATAGGAGCGACTCAGGTCGCTCCGACTTAGAAAAAGGTTCCTGTACTACTTTGGGGGGCGACTCGGGACGACTTGCATTGACTACTATACAGAAGTCATTATGCAAATCGCCTGAATTGGGCCTCTCAAGTCGTCTTGAGATCGAGTCGCCCCCAAAGTCGTGCCGTCCCTGTGTGAACCGGGCTTTAAGCATATATTTTTAGATTGTTTTACTGTATTTATCATATTAATATTGGTTTAGGTTATAAATTATTTTGTCAACCCTTTTTGTATATATTTTTTTTTTTCTTTCCTTTTTTTTTTTTTTTTTTTTTTGTCTGTAGGGGGGGGGGGTGGAGGTGTTTAACCACTTAAGCCCCGGACCAATATGCAGCATAAAGACCAGGCCCCTTTTTGCGATTTGGCACTGTGTCGCTTTATCTGACAATTGTGCGGTCGTGCGACGTGGCTCCCAAACAAAATTGACGTCCTTTTTTTCCCACAAATAGAGCTTTCTTTTGGTGGTATTTGATCACCTCTGCGGTTTTTATTTTTTGCGCTATGAACAAAAATAGAGCATTTTTTAACTTTTGCTATAATAAATATCCCCAAAAAAAAACTAAAAAAAAAAAAATATATATATATATATATATATATATATATATATTATTCCTCAGTTTAGGCCGATACGTATTCTTCTACATATTTTTGGTAAAAAAAAACGCAATCGGCTTTTTTTTTTTTTTTTTTTTTTTTTTTTTTTGTGACTGCGACATTATGGCGGACACTTTTGACAAATTTTTGGGACCATTGTCATTTTCACAGCGATCAGTGCTATAAAAATGCACTGGTTACTATGAAAATGACACTGGCAGTGAAGGGGTTAACCACTAGGGGCGCTGGAGGGGTTAAATGTGCCTAGGGGAGTGTTTACTACTGTGTGGGGGCGTGGCTACGACTGACACGTCACCGATCTCCGCTCTGATTACACAGAGCGGAGATCGGTGACGGTGTCAGTAGGGGAGCGGGGAGATGTTGTGTTTACACTAACATCTCCCCGCTCCATGCCTCCGTGAGACGATCGCGGGGATCCCTGCGGCGATCGAGTCTGCGGGACCCGGGGTCCGACTCATGGGGAAGGGAGGGGGGTCGCGACCGCGGCAGTTAAAGGGTCACGTACAGGTACGTGATTGTGCCTGTACGAGCCATTCTGCCGACGTGCATATATACAGTAAGGGGTCCTTAAGTGGTTAATGGCTTGCTGCCTAATTTACTTTGCTCCATGACAAGAAGTGGCTAGATGGCAATCATGGCATTTGTTCTCCAAATTTTAACCCTTAATTGACTGTACTGTAAAAGCTATACAGCCACGGTGTTGGAGGGTCCCATCCTGTGTAAGAAAACCTATGATCGGCAGTAAAAGGATTGCGATGTTTTTTCAGAAATGTTTAGAAATACAAAATAAACACATGCAAAAGCACATATACTCACTGACTATTATTATCAAGTATGTATATACAGTAAACCCCCCTCCATCGCGGGGGTTGCGTTCCGGACCCACCCGCGAAAAGTGAAAATCCGCGAAATAGAAACCCTATCTAAATACACACTAGGCATGTTTTTATAACTTTCACTGTACTTTTAAAAGCATTTTAAGATCTTTAAACACACTTTCCTGGTGCCTCCATGGCAGCATACCTGTGATAGAGCTCCGCCTTGACTCCTCCTTCAGGACTAGTGAATAGCATAAATTAAAGGCATAGCCCCTCCCCCAACATTCTCCTTTTTTTCCTCATACCTTCTTGTGCTGGTGAAGAGTAGCAGTATGTCCATACCTCTGCAGTCGGCAGCGTCCGCCGGGTTTAGCCTTTCCCGTGCGCAGTCCCTGTTCTTGGGCCGCTCACAGCGCTGATAAGACTGGGAACCCCTCTGTGGATCTGTTGGGGTCATTTCGCAGAGTTTCCTCACAGGAACGCAGTCTGCTATCACATCCATGATGAATGCAGTGGAAGTCGCAAAAGGATCAGCTCCATCTTCCCAGGCTGGTGGTTTCCATTTTTTATTGCAGGCATTTGTGTTTTTCCCCTTTCTTTTCCTCTCTTCCCCTCCCCCTCCCCTTTTCCTTTGCTTGTTAGGCTCCTTCAAATGATTGTTATCTTACTTTTTTGTTCCTTTAAAACTGTGCAACTGGATAGGGCAGGTGTCTCTCTGTGCAACAACATTGTGGTGCTTATTTCCGGGTTCGGGGGGGGCTACAGGTGCTCTGTACGTCCCGCCAGGTAGGAGAGTGTCACGGCGCAGCGTCCTCGCCGCCATCTGCGCATGCGCGATTCGGGAGTGATACAGAGCCGTAGTTTCTCGGCTCTCTGTACTGGGCGACGCTGGATCTTCTGCGATTGCGCATGCACAGACGCTTGGTTCAGTGGCGGCCATCTTGGATTCTGGAAAGAAGGCTAGATTTGCCCTTTTTTTTCAATCAATTCCAAATGGTGGTTTATGGGATTAGCCCACGCACCTTGAGCCTAATTAGGTTCAGATTCAGGGATGGCTGTCAGTCTCCTCAGCTGTGCCCTGCTAGGTCTCTCTGATGCTGCTTTGTGGTAGGTACCTTTTTATTTTCTCAAAAAATGTTGCCGATCAGAAATGTTTATGTTAAAAAAAAAGAGAGATAATATAAAAATGTTTATGTTTAAAAAATAAAATAAAAAATAAAAACAGATGACGATATAAAAATGTTTGTTTAAAAAAAAAAAAAAAAAAAAGTGACGCCAAAAACTCCTGATTCTTTTCCCTTTCTTACTATATTTCTGGAGCTGATCCTTGTGCCTAACTCCGCAATGAGTCATTCATCTCGCAGCAAAGATCCTCACACTTCTATTAGGTATGTGACCAACTATACATGAGTATTAAAAAAAAAAGTGCGCTCACTGGTCTAGCGTGAGTTCCTTACACCGTAGCCCCACCCACTCCAAGGGGTCCCGCTCATCAGGGCGTAGGTCCCATTCTTCACGTCGTAGATCAGAGAGGTCAAGATCCAGAGGACGTGATCGACCCCCCCTCTCCTAGGACCTATAGGAAGAAGAGATGCTGGATATGTGGGGCTACACCGCTACCAGACAGAGTGGTCTGTAAGGACTGTTTTACGGACTATGCGTCCAACCGCGAGCTAGAAAATCAGCACGCTGTAGATCTGCTCAAGCGAACAATGAAGGACTCCTTCTCTGAGCTTTTGGCTTCGGTCCCCGCTCAACCACTTCAGCAGATATCCCAGGTTCAGGATATAGAACCTAATCTCCCTGGTCCGTCAGCAGGCAGGAGCGCTCACGACTGTTGAGTTTGGAAGGAGGGCAGTTCAGGCTGCTATGTCCTCTTATAATTAAACATTTATTGTTAAGCAATTATCCCACCCATGTCAGCTAGTTGGTTATCACAGGTATGCTGCCATGGAGGCACCAGGAAAACGGAAAATTGTATCATACTTACCAGTAATTTTCCTTTCCTGGTGCCTATCCATGGCAGCATACGCTCCCACCCTCGGTATTCTATATTACAGAGAATGTTGGGGGAGGGGCTATGCCTTTAATTTATGCTATTCACTAGTCCTGAAGGAGGAGTCGAGGCGGAGCTCTATCACAGGTATGCTGCCATGGATAGGCACCAGGAAAGGAAAATTACTGGTAAGTATGATACAATTTTCCGTTTTTAAAACAATAGAAACACATTTAAACACATAAAAGATACTGAGAGACATAGCAAGAGCATTGGAAAACACAAAAATATTTAATTAACAATGATTTTATCAATAAATTAATGTTAATAGGTCTTACAGAAAAAAACGCAATATACCGGGACCGCAAAAACTGAACCGCGATATAACGGGGGTTTACTGTGTGTGTGTGTGTGTGTGTGTGTGAATAACATGTTTTTTCTTCAGCAAATTTTAATTATGCCCTACCATCCTCCCCTCGAAAGCATCATAGATTAATCTTTAATATAACCAATGATCATAGGCATATCCTCAAAATTAAACCAAACAAATTTTTATTTTTAAATATATACGCGCGCGCGCGCGCGCACACACACTTTTATTAAAATAATAAAGTCCTTGGAGGATGCAGGGGTGTCCAGTTCCCTGCGGCCTGTAGGTGGCGCTGTCACCATAGGCCGGGGTTGAACCACCATTGGAGGTCTGTACCCTTTTTGTCCTCTCGCAGCAGTAGTACAAAGGGGCGGGGAACCTGCTGTGCATGCTGGGAGAGGGGGTAAAAGGGGCAGACATCTTCCGCTCAGGGTCCACGCCCAGGCACCTTCAGCCTGGGTGTGAGTGCTGGTGGTCTCCGGGCGCCCTCGGCCCGGGGATGGAGCTGCGATTCCACCCCAGACACCTTTTTAGTCTGGGGTGAGGTACTCTCTGGAGGCCTGGGGCCCAGTACCTTCGACTGGGTCCCGCAAAGGGATGGAGGAATCCTAGGGTGTCCTCCGGTATTGGACACCCGACTCCAGGGCGAGGGGGACCAGAGAAGTGACCTTCCCCGAGATCCAGCGCAGCATTGGCTGGTGACGGCAGAGGCCTCTGGTGAGCGTCCGGATGGATGACTCTCCCTGACAGGGGCCGCATCTCAAGAAGGTAGTCCACATTCTCATGGTCGGTGGCAGCGACCCAACTGAAACCCAGGTCGGTGGCAGAGACCAAGTCCATTTCACCCGGTCGGTGGCAGCGACCACCCTCACGGTCAGTGGCAGCGACCTTGCGCCAAGCTTGTTTGTGCACACCGAAACAGGAGAGTAATAAGTTTGTTTGTGCCTGGACCTTCCTCATCACCTTGTCAGTTCGTTGTCTAACCAGTCTGCTCTAAAAGGACTATTTATTGCTCTAAAAGAATAAATAAGTGTTGGACTTTCAATGGTGTGGAACTTGAGTTACTGGGAGTTAAAGGTCATTCTCAAGGGAAGTTTTGGCTCTGGACAGGGGCACAGACCCGAAGGTAATTGGTTATAGCTCACACCTCTACACACTGGAGGATACGAGCTGGTGGTGCGTCACACTCTCCTCCCTGGTCCCCTAGACGAGAGCCATTGACAGAGAAGGAGGTAGTGAGAGGTGAGGTCGCTACACTAGCACTGTAGATAACATGGCGACACAACACGGTAGATTGAAGAGAGGTAATATTTGGTTCCTACCTTTTTGTTAACACGGTATATTAAACGCCTCTTAGGAAATTACCACCCTGATTCACTGTGATAAGGCTTATCACCAATTAACACCTGTTATTAAATGTGTAATGGTCGTTTAACCACAAAGGGGTTAATATGGATTCTACTACTGTTCCGAATTGTAAAGGTTAGATAACATTGCATGCATGCTTGAAAGCAAGACTCCGACACATCCGTGCAGATCCGTTACTTCCGTATCTAATGTTTAATTACAGGCAGTACCAAACTTTTTACACACAGCATGAAAAGTCACTATTATGTTAATGTGACACTAATAAGCGCATCTGATTGGCTGCAAAACAAAAAGAGTACAGAAACCTGATGTTTAAGCTGGGCTGTCCTCTGGTCCTATCTTCATATCCGCATTCCAAAGATGTGTGGGAGAAGGGGGTATCTGCCATTTTCTGTCTTCTCCAGTCTTTTTGGTGGGAGGGGGTGTTATTAGAAGTTGATTTGAGTAAGGAAGAATTACAGCAGTGGTGTACATGAAAAAGCAATATAGACTTTATAGTATAGTGAAGATGCATAGAGAATAGACATTTTTCTAGTTTAACATTATGCTCATCACATTCCTTTACACATGTACACCTTGGTCGGGGAGGAGAATTGTAGTGTCGACAAAAATGAACACAAATACTCAGCTATATGGCTCATGGTGACAGAGGATAAAACCAAACTAGGCATACTTCTGTGACCCACAGAAGTAGTACAGAAAGTGTGTGACATTATTCAGGCTTTTCATTTTGTATTAGATCAATATTGCCAGGAACATGAATAAATAGCTCCTGTTCTTCTTGTCATTTTTTCCTCAAACAGATGGTTTACTGCATTATGTTGGTGCACAAAAAAAAAAAAAAAGTGTGTCAAAGTAGTGACCAGCGAAAAAGAAACCATTGTACTTTTTCATCAATTTCACAATAGTCCTGTTGGTGGACACAGTGGAATTGTAAGGACCACGGATACACTCGGAAGTCGATATTATTGGCCTGGGATGACATTAGATATTTGTAGATGGGTAGGTTGTTTTATTTTACTAAAAATTATCTTTGACGAGCTTTTCAAATATGTTACAAACACACATACATATATAATATAATATATATATATATATATATATATATATATATATTTACAATTTTGTAAATTTGTAGGATTGTGAATTACATGAGGCACCCTTGTAATACCGACAGTTCTGTGGTTATGGAATTTAATTTTAGGTCACGTTAAGAAAAATTGACTTGCAGCAGAGTTCCTAATTGCATTTGTGTGCAATGACGCAATTGTTTTAAATCACTGCTCACTCCAGTTATATACTAATCACCTTACTACCTCGGCGTGCTCAACACACTTTATATCACAATCCCGGTTTTAGATCAGAAACCCGAACTTCACATCAATTTTCTGCTATAAAAGCACTGTACTCAGGCCCATTTCACATCACCACCATCACCTTTATAGTAATATTCATTTTACATCAGTGTCCTCCAACTCCCTTCACATCAACACAAATCAACACAAACAAATTAGTGTACCCTACCTCCCTTCACATCCAGGGCTGGTGCAAGGATTTTTTACACCTTAGGCGAAACCTAATTTTGCCGCCCCCTTGGCTCTGCCCCTGACTCCACCCCCTTTGCCCTACCCTTGTAACATGTGAACTACCTGACACATACACTGACCCCCCCCCCACCTGACACATACACTGACCCCCCCCCCCACCTGACACATACACTGACCCCCCCCCCTACCTGACACATACACTGACCCCCCCCCCCCCTACCTGACACATACACTGACCCCCCCCCCCTACCTGACACATACACTGACCCCCCCCCCCTACCTGACACATACACTGACCCCCCCCCCCCTACCTGACACATACACTGACCCCCCCCCCCTACCTGACACATACACTGACCCCCCCCCCCTACCTGACACATACACTGACCCCCCCCCCTACCTGACACATACACTGACCCCCCCCCTACCTGACACATACACTGACCCCCCCCCCCCCACCTGACACATACACTGACCCCCCCCTACCTGACACATACACTGACCCCCCCCCCCCCTACCTGACACATACACTGACCCCCTCCCCTCCCTACCTGACACATACACTAACCCCCCCCTACCTGACACATACACTGACCCCCCCCCTACCTGACACATACACTGACCCCCCCCCTACCTGACACATACACTGACCTCCCCCCCTACCTGACACACTGACCCCCCCTACCTGACATACACTGACCCACCTACATGACACATACACTGACCCCCCCCCCCTACCTGACACATACACTGACCCCCCCCTACCTGACACATACACTGACACACATACACTGACCCCCCCCCTACCTGACACATACACTGACCCCCCCCCCCCCTACCTGACACATACACTGCCCCCCCCCCCTACCTGACACATACACTGACCCCCCCCCTACCTGACACATACACTGACCCCCCCCCCCTACCTGACACATACACTGACCCCCCCCCCTACCTGACACATACACTGACCCCCCCCCCTACCTGACACATACACTGACCCCCCCCCCCTCCTACCTGACACATACACTGACCCCCCCCCCCCCACCTGACATACACTGACCCACCTACATGACACATACACTGACCCCCCCCCCCCCTACCTGACACATACACTGACCCCCCCCCCTCCTACCTGACACATACACTGACCCCCCCCCTACCTGACATACACTGACCCCCCCCCACCTGACACATACACTGACCCCCCCCCTACCTGACACATACACTGACCCCCCCCCCCCTACCTGACATATACACTGACCCCCCCCCCTACCTGACACATACACTGACCCACCTACATGACACATACACTGACCCCCCCCCCCCCCTCCTACCTGACACATACACTGACCCCCCCACCTGACACATACACTGACCCTCCTATCTGACACATACACTGACCCTCCTACCTGACACATACACTGACCCCCCCCCTCCTACCTGACACATACACTGACCCCCCCCCCCCCTCCTACCTGACACATACACTGACCCCCCCCTACCTGACACATACACTGACCCCCCCCCTACCTGACACATACACTGACCCCCCCCCCCCTACCTGACACATACACTGACCCCCCCCCCCCCTACCTGACACACATACACTGACCCCCCCCCCCTACCTGACACACATACACTGACCCCCCCCCCTACCTGACACACATACACTGACCCCCCCCCCCCTACCTGACACACATACACTGACCCCCCCCCCCTACCTGACACACATACACTGACCCCCCCCCCTACCTGACACACATACACTGACCCCCCCTCCTACCTGACACATACACTGACCCCCCCTCCTACCTGACACATACACTGACCCCCCCCCCCCCCCCCACCTGACATACACTGACCCACCTACATGACACATACACTGACCCCCCCTCCTACCTGACACATACACTGACCCCCCCCCCCCTCCTACCTGACACATACACTGACCTCCCCCCCCCTACCTGACATACACTGACCCACCTACCTGACATATACACTGACCCCCCCCCCCCCCCTACCTGACATATACACTGACCCCCCCCCCTACCTGACACATACACTGACCCACCTACATGACACATACACTGACCCCCCCCCCCCTACCTGACACATACACTGACCCCCCCTCCTACCTGACACATACACTGACCCCCCCCCCCTCCTACCTGACACATACACTGACCCACCTACCTGACACATACACTGACCCCCCCTACCTCACAAATACACTGACCCCCCCCCCCCACCTGACACATAGACTGACCCCCCCCCCCCTCCTACCTGACACATACACTGACCTCCCCCCCCCTACCTGACATACACTGACCCAC
The DNA here is from genome assembly GCA_029206835.1 of Rana muscosa. Classification (NCBI taxonomy): domain Eukaryota; kingdom Metazoa; phylum Chordata; class Amphibia; order Anura; family Ranidae; genus Rana; species Rana muscosa. The sequence continues at coordinate 296,568,842 of CM055123.1, read as the reverse complement.
CTACCTGACATATACACTGACCCCCCCCCCCCCCTACCTGACATATACACTGACCCCCCCCCCTACCTGACACATACACTGACCCACCTACATGACACATACACTGACCCCCCCCCCCTACCTGACACATACACTGACCCCCCCTCCTACCTGACACATACACTGACCCCCCCCCCCCCTCCTACCTGACACATACACTGACCCACCTACCTGACACATACACTGACCCCCCCCTACCTCACAAATACACTGACCCCCCCCCCCACCTGACACATAGACTGACCCCCCCTACCTGACAAATACTGACCCCCCCCCTACCTGACACATACACTGACCCCCCCCCCCCCCCCTACCTGACACATACACTGACCCCCCCCCCCCTACCTGACACATATACTGACCCCCCCCCTACCTGACACATATACTGACCCCCCTACCTGACACATACACTGACCCCCCCCCCCCCCTACCTGACGCATACACACTGGCTCACCTACCTGACGCATACACACTGGCTCACCTACCTGACGCATACACACTGGCTCACCTACCTGACGCACACACACTGGCTCACCTACCTGACGCACACACACTGGCTCACCTACCTGACGCACACACACTGGCTCACCTACCTGACGCACACACACTGGCTCACCTACCTGACGCACACACACTGACCCACCTACCTACCTGACACATACACTGACCCACCCACCTACCTGACACATACACTGACCCACCCACCTACCTGACATAAAAATCGCAGAGGTGATCAAATACCACCAAAAGAAAGCTCTATTTGTGGGAACAAAATGATAAAAATTTAGTTTGGGTAGAGCGTTGCATGACCACAAAATTGTCATTCAAAGTGCAATCTGAGGACCACACAGCCTGAATGTGCATCACAGAAGTCACTTTGTTTACAGCATGCTGGGATTATACTGAGTGGACTATACTATCAGCTGTTTAGTGACTTTGCATCTTTATCAGCCTTTTAGCAGCTCCCACCTGGGGCAGTGACTGAAAGATTTTCTGGATGTTCATGTTTTGCACTATATTTTGGTTTATTTTGCTTTGTTATTCCTACCACTGCGAATTACACATTCAGAGGAAGGATCCTCATGAAATTAGCGCTTCACTTCATACACGTTGATGTACTCAGCACTTACACTATATGTTTATGGTGTTCACATCACATTTGTTTTATGGTGTGTTTTTTTAAATTATATTTGCAACACCAACCTCTGAAGGGCAATTTGCAATAGATCACCTTTCAGAGGCCAAGTTGTAGAAGTCGCATCTACCGTATTTTCCGGCGTATAAGACGACTTTTTAACCCATGAAAATCTTCTCAAAATTCGGGGGTCGTCTTATACGCCGGTACCTGACATGCAGAATCTGAAGTCAGACCGTGGCCGTCCCTTTTTTCAAAAGCCGCGCCTCCTCCTCGTGCTGTTCTGTGATAGGCGGAACACTCAGCTTCCCAGCAGAGCCTCTGTTTAGTGTTCCGCCTATCATGGATGCCCTCTCATCCTCGGCCTCGGATAAGAGGGCATCTGTGATAGGCGGAACACTGAACACAGGCGGAACACTCAGCTTCCCAGCAGACACTATCACAGAACAGCACGAGGAGGAGGCGCGGCTTTTGAAAAATGGACGGCCGCGGTCTGACTGGAGATTCTACATGTCAGGGATAAGGTATGTGATCGTCAAGGGGCACAGTGAGGCATTCAATGGCACAGTGAGGTATGGTGAGGCATGGCTAGTCGGAAGGGGGGTCGTCTTATACGGCGAGTATATCCCAAAACCAAAATTTTAGCTGGAAAATTAGGGGGTCGCCTTATACGCCGGCAAATACGCTACATACTTTTTCACATTATCCTCTCACTCAATTTGGGCTGATTAGCCGGCACAATTCAGCTTTTTGGCAGCCAAGGGTGCCACACGTAACCACTAGGAAGAGGTGTCATTGAGTTTAGGGTTCCCTTACATCTCTTAGCTTTAGCAGCGCCATTCCCTCTATTTTCTTACTTTCACTACCGGACGCATACCCCCGAACCTACCGGACGCATACCCCCGAACCTACCGGACGCAGACATGGGAGTAAGTCTCAAGCAAGTCCCAAGTTACTGTGACGAAAAGCAAGCAAGTCGAGTCCCTGCTAGAAGTCAAGTCATTTATTTTGGTCAAGTCACAAATCAAGTCAAAATACTGATCTACCCCATACTGTATAAAAATAATAGGAGGGATAACAATAAATAAATAATGGTTATGTGCCCGTGCCTCACTGTGCCCGTGTCTCACTGTGCCCATGCTTCACTGTGCCCGTCAGCCATGTACCTGATCGGTGGCATCCCGGCGGCCATTCCAGTATTCAAAAGCCACGCCTCCTCCTTGTCTGTGATAGGCGGAACACTCAATTTCCCAGCATTCAGTGTTCCGCCTATCAGACGAGGAGGTGCGGCTTTTGAACACTGCAATGGCCGCCGTCTGTCTGCATGACACGCTGATCAGGTAGGCAGACGGCGGCTTGCGGTTAGTGTTGCCAAGTCAAAGTCAAGTCGCAAGTCAAGTCGAGTCATTTATTGAATTCTGTCAAGCAAGTCGCAAGTCCTCAAACAGGTGACTTAAGTCTGACTTAAGTCAAGTCATGTGACTCAAGTCCCTCACCTCTGACCTGACGCATGCCCCGGACCTACCTGACGCATGCCCCGGACCTACCTGACGCATGCCCCGGACCTACCTGACGCATGCCCCGGACCTACCTGACGCATACCCCGGACCTACCTGACGCATACCCCGGACCTACCTGACGCATACCCTGACTCCTATTTCCTGCATTACTAACACACCCCCCATCCCCCACACACTAGATCTAGATGAGGATCCATCCTCCTCTTTACCTCTGCGCTTCATCGACCATCACATCCGGGCTCTCCTCACCGCTGGACGGGCAGTATTGATTATGTGTTCCCTGCCGGCGCCGCCATCCAGATGCTTCATGGTGTCCCTGCTGGCCGGGAGGTCAGCTAACAGATGCTGTACCTCTCGGTGCTCCCATCTCCGAGTGCCGCACCAGAGGGACACACTGGAGCAAAGGAGTCCCGGAGCAGCGCTGTGTGAGGAGATGCGACAGCGGGCCTTTGGCGGCACGCAGCGGATGTTTTCCTGAGACAGCCGGCACAGCATTGAGCAGGGGCGAGCTCCTGCACGTCTGGAGCTTCACTGAAACAGAGGCCATGGCTGCGCCCTTGGTGTTAGTGTGCCCTAGGCGACTGCCTACTCCGCCTAGTGGTAGCGCCGGCCCTGTTCACATCCTTTTCACCAGTAGTGCCCTTCATTCCACACAAACACCCCCTCCAACCACAGTAGTGTCCTTCTCTGCATCCTTCACAGTTCAGTAATGATGTCATACTCTTTACACTTCACCATTCATAGTTGATTCCTCCTCCTTTCACCATTTTACTACACCACAAAAGCATTGTATTCTTCTTTGGCAATTCCCCCTGACAGTAGTGTCCTTCTTTTCTCGGCTTTAACTTCACCCCAGATATTCACAACCATGTCTAAAGCCCCATACACACGGTCGGACTTCCATCTGACTTTTCCGTGGATTTTTGTCCGAACGGAGTTGGCCGGGAACACCCATAGCATACACACCACTGGACTTTTCTGCAAACGTTCCCAAAATTTTTCCAACATCACGTGGTTTTTCTGCTCTTTACCGCCACCCTTTGGTCAACTTCTGCTATTGTTGGTTGATTTTAACATTAGTTGTTTTGTCCATCGGACAAAAGTCCGATGGAGCAAAGTCCGACCGTGTGTACAGAAAACCATCGGACTTTTGTTGGGCAAAAGTTTGTCCGTTTGCAGACCCAACTTTTGTCCGATGAAAAGAAGAAAAAAACAAGTTTGTCCGATGGAGCGTACACACGGTCGGATTGTTGGTCCAACTTGCTCAAAATGAAGTTTGTTGGCCAAAAGTCCGACCGTGTGTACGGGGCTTTAGTTGATTCACTCCCACACCTCACAGGGCTCACAGCAGAGCAGGGTGTGGCAAGCAAAGCAGCCATGGATGGAATTTGGTAGCGTCATCTGCTGAAGATAACTTTTCATATGAACTAGCTATATTTTCTGTGGTTGCTTGCTGAATGTCAAAACAATAAAATTAAGAGCTAATTAGGCATAGTTAACAAAATAGCATACACAAAACTATTACAACCCTATGAAGCAAATTTTAGAATTTTTTTTTTTTTTTTTTTTTTTTTTTAAATAACCTATAAATATTTTTATTATGCAAGGTTAGTGAATGTGAACAATGTCAGAAACATCCTGAAATTTTGAAAGAGAAAACAAGTTACACGCCAATTAAGGTAAGAGTGCCTAATATTGATATGATCTTATAATATACATGACATATGTATTTGTACTAGGGTTGCCACCTCCTCCCTTTAAACCCGAACACATATGAATTACACAGGTTCTGAGGCTAATTTAATGCAGATAAGGCACCAAGTGAGTTTAAGTACCACCTTAATCAGCCACAGAACCTGTGTAATTCATATGTGTTCAGTTTTAAAGGGATGAGGGGGCAACCCTAATTTGCAGGGACCATGTATCTGGATTGGCTGCGTTTTAATTATTATCCTCACCCATGGAGAAGAGAGCAGTCAACACATGTGGTGCCATCACCGCGCCACTGCATGTTAACCACTTGCCGACCCCTCACGGTATATATACGTCGGCAGAATGGCTCGTACAGGCACAATCGCATACCTGTACGTGGCCCTTTAACTGCCGACGTTGGGGTCGCGCTCGCGACCCCCTTGCCTTCCCCGTGGGTCCCGCAGACTTGATCGCCGCGGGGATCCCCACGATCGTCTCACGGAGGCATGGAGCAGAGAGATGTTGGTGTAAACACAACATCTCCCCGCTCCTCTACTGACACTGTCAGCGATCTCCGCTCTGTAATCAGAGCGGAGATCGGTGACGTGTCACTAGTAGCCACGCCCCCCCTCAGTTAGAAACACGCCCCTAGGCACACTTAACCCCTCCAGCGCCCCTAGTGGTTAACCCCTTCACTGCCAGTGTCATTTTCACAGTAACCAGTGCATTTTTATTGCACTTATCGCTGAGAAAAATGACAGTGGTCCTAAAAATGTCAAAAGTGTCCGATGTGTCCGCCATAATGTCGCAGTAGGGCTGGGAAAAAAATCGATTTTAATCTTGAATCGAGTTTTGAGCTCAAATAGATTCAGTTTTGAAGAAAATCGATTTTTTTTTTTAGATTTTTTTTTTTTTTTTTTTCCTTCAAAGTTTCCGTAGCAGGACTGCAGGGGGCGTATCCGGAATGGCACTGGGCAGCGTTACCCCAATTACATCTACTCGCTGCAGCCGCCATCTGCCTACCTGATCAGCGTGTCATGCAGACAGACGGCGGCCATTGCAGTGTTCAAAAGCCGCGCCTCCCGAGTCCTCGTCGTCTGTGATAGGCGGAACACTCAATTTCACAGCAGGCAGTATTCAGCCTATCACGGATATCCTCTCATCCTCGTCTGTGTTATGAGGATGACCATGATAGGCGGAACACTGAATGCTGGGAAATTGAGTGTTCCGCCTATCACAGACGAGGAGGAGGCGCGGCTTTTGAATACTGGAATGGCCACCGGTATAGCAGTAAAATCTGTATACCATGAAAATCTGCATCAGGTACGGGCACAGTGAGACACGGGCACAGTGAGACACGGGCACAGTGAGACACGGGTACAGTGAGGCATGGACACAGTTCAATTCAACTAAGAGTAACCTCAGGATTTTTTGTTGTTTTATTAGCTAAATCCAAATACAGTATTAATAATTTGGATGGTTAACAATCTTTGTTGCACACTGCAAAAAACAACAAAAGGTCACAAGCGCTAAATTGGTGGATAAAGAAAAAAATATAATGGATGATAATAATAATAATAAGAAAAAAATCCCAAATATTTTGGGAAGTACAAAGTATCCAAAAGGGGGGAAAAAACAGGATCCAGCGCAGCAAGAAAAAATCCGTACCCAAAAGTACAAAATACACAACATGCACACAATATAATCCAGCGCTCATGGAACATACATTATTAACTATTGAAAACTCTTGAAGAATTGATAAAAAAGCTTAGTCCATTTATCACAATAAAGAGAGGGATCCAATCCCAAATGTGCAGAGGGCAAATGAATCTTAACTCTCCAGTTGCCAGTGGTGACAAACTTGTTAAACTTGCAGTGACATCCGTGGAGCAAGGAGGGGTTAAAAAAGTCAAAACAAAGCCTGTGGCATGATCTCAGTGTGAGCACAGTACCTTGAATGATGGACAACAGGCAGACCAGCGTGTGGAGGGCCCTCCAACCCAAAAGGATGCAGAGCCAGGATCGCAGCAAGGCTGGGACAGAAGGAATCACACACAGAGTTTCAAGAGTTTTCAATAGTTAATAATGTATGTTCCATGAGCGCTGGAATATATTGTGTGTTTGTTGCACACTGACTTTGCAGTTAGAGAAAGGGTTTGCCTTTGCAATTTTGTTTGTTGATGCACTTTAATTAATATAATAATAAAAAAAATCGAATCGTAAATCGAGTTTTTTATAAAAAAATCGCAGATTTTTTTTGGGGGGAAAATCGCCCAGCCCTATGTCGCAGTCACGAAAAAAATCGCTGATCGCCGCCATTACTAGTAAAAAAAAAAAGTTTATAAAAATGCCTTAAAACTATCCCCTATTTTGTAAACGCTATAATTTTTGCGCAAACCAATCTATAAACGCCGATTGCGTTTTTTTTTTTTTTTTTTTTTTTTTACCAAAAATATGTAGAAGAATACGTAGCGGCCTAAACTAAGGAAAAAATGTTTTTTTTTAATATATTTTTTGGGGATATTTATATTAGCAAAAAGTAAAAAATATGTAATTTTTTTTTTCAAAATTGTCGCTCTATTTTTGTTTATAGCGCAAAAAATAAAAACCGCAGAGGTGATCAAATGCCACCAAAAGAAAGCTCTATTTGTGGGGAAAAAAGGACATCAATGTTGTTTGGGAGCCACGTCGCACGACCGCGCAATTGTCAGCTAAAGCGACGCAGTGCCGAATCGCAAAAAAGGGGCCTGGTCATTATGCTGCGTATTGGTCCGGGGCTTAAGTGGTTAAAAAAACTAAATTTTGCCCTCAGTTGTGCTTGAATGCATACACATGATGCATTGATAAGGTTATGGTGTGTGTGTGTGTGTGTATATGTGTCAATAATATATGTTTATTATCGCCCTAATATTTCAAATATGTGAAAGTGACTTAAGCATCAGCAAGAACAAAAATTTTATTTTACATTTATCCAATTAGTCATAAAATCATTATTAGACTATTTATACTCACCCTATGTTGACCGTGTTCCACCAAAACAGTATTTGTTGTTTTTTGATTTGCAGTGGTGCTCTAAAAAAGTAAGATCAAACACAATTGTCAATTATGCAAAAGCTTTCGATCACATATGTATGCGTTCAGGTCATCATGTAACACGGCAATGCATATATTATATGATAGAGCAGGGCATGTGATCTGCATGATCACACAACATGTTGCGTCTTCCATCATCATTTTTAAAGCTCTTGATGTTTTAAACTTGCCAATAGATTGTTGAATAATCTGTTGGTTGAGCAGGGACTGGACTGATTTACATGAATGTAGGGGTAGGCTGCTTGTACTCTATTCAATGTAAAAATCATCTCCCGATTCATGAAAAAATTTCCAAAAATTAAGGGTGAAGGTAATGTTTACTGCAAACACTCATACTACTTTTTAACCTGGTATGAGCACCCCATGTAAAGGTGAGAAACAATATAAATATATTTATATTTATTTTCCAAAAAAAAAAAAATTGTTTAAAAACTTTGTAATTGTTAAGTATGTGATAAGGCCTCATGCCCACGGACGTTTTTTACAGCTTAAAAACCCCTGTGCATGTTATTGTATAATTAATTTTATTATTTAAAAAAAAAAAAAAAAAGTCGGAGCTGAAAAACGCGACCGCGGCGTTGGTGCGCGTTTTTTTGCACGTTTTTTGACGCTCGCGTTTTTTTCTGCCTGACGCTGAGGAACGCACTGGTCCTGGGTTTTTTTTACAGCTTAAAAACGTCTATGCTATTTGCAGCTCAAAAACGCCTAGGTGGGCATGAAGCTAAAGACTAACATGGGCAGGCGTTTTTAAGCTGCAAAAAACGCTCAAAAACGCGGCTGTAAAAACGTCCGTGGGCATGAAGCCTAAAAATAAAAATGTATATACTCACCAAGTTGCGTTGGTACAATGCTGCATCTGTCCCATACCAATTCTCACAACGATACATACACAAGCACTTTACAATAGAATGCTCAGTTCTCAGTCATAATTGAGCACACTTCATTGACACATGACTTTAAAATGATGGTATCTCTGCTGTGCCCCTTAAAGCGGAGGTCCACCCAGATTTTTTTTTTTTTTTACATTAAAAATCCTAAAAAAAATAATAAAAAAATTAATAGAAAAAATTAATTATACTCCCCCGAAATGCCTGTTGCTATGCAGAAGTCCCCTAATCTGCCTCTACCGTGCCTCTTCCTTGTCCTCGGATTGAGAACTTCCGCTTCCTCTTGTGAATGGTTCGCGCTGCCTTCTGGGAACTGTGTGTAATCCCAGGAGGCAAGCCGCCCATTCACAAAGCGCCGTGCGAGTGGCGCATGCGCAGTAGGAAATGGGCAGTGAAGCCGTAAAGCTTCACTGCCTGTTTCCCTTAGTCAGGATGGAGGAGCCAGGACCTGCGAGCAGCGATCGATCGCCGTGGCGGGACCAACATCGTGGGTGAGTAGGACAGGTAAGTGTCCTTGTTAAAAGTCAGCAGCTACTAACAGTTTTTTTTTTAAAACTGGCTGCACCTCCACTTTAAGCACTAGGCAAGGGGGGGGGGGGGGTAGGTAGAGGATGGCTCATGCTCTAAGTTGTTCACTGAGTCAGAGCTCAGCCGGCTGTCAGTCATGCATCTTGGTGGATCCTGACAATATTGTCAAGATGCTTCCAGACCCTGTAGAGGATCTGTGATGTCAGCCAACAGCAAGTACAAGTGCACTCACAGGAGAAGTAGGGGCCAAATAGATGTGACCAAATATCTATTTTAATTTGTTGTTCAAAAAAAAAACATTAGCCTCAGTTAGGAATATAACTTTTTTTTTCTCTTTTTCTAAAAATTATTTTAGATCAATGAACCGTGGTTCTTTATTGGGGTGGACTTGATAGGTCCACTCGTCCCCACCAAGCACGGTCATCGCTACTTGTGTGTTATAGATTACTATACTCGGTGGGTTGAAGCCTACCCGCTGAAAAATAAAACGGCACTGGAGACAAGCAAAGTGCTTCTCGCCCTATTATGCGCCATGGAGCACCAAATAGATTGCCAACAGATCAAGGGCGTGAATTTGTAAATGAGGTAAGTTAAATAATGATACTCGAGTATAAGCCGAGGGGGGCATTTTCAGCACAAAAATAATTTTGACTTTTGACTAAAGTCACATTTGTAATTCAATTAGATTTTGTACTTTTTTTAAAAAAAGTCTTGAGTTTCAATGCACCTGCAGTCATATAAAGTATAATACCGCATACACACGATAGTTTTTCATGACGTTAAAAATGCCATTTTTAAAAATGGGCATTAAAAACGATCGTGTGGGCTCCAGAGCATTTTTAACAACGTTAAAAATGGCCTAAAAAAATTAGAACCTGCTCAATTTAACGTCTTTTTTTTTTCACGTTGTTTTTTTAACGTCGTGAAAAACGGTAGTGTGTGTGTTTTTACGGCGTGGAAAAAAAAAACGCGCATGCTCAGAAGCAAGTATGAGACGGGAGCGCTCGTTATGGTAAAACTAGCGTTCGTAATGGAGATGGCACATTCGTCATGCTGTAAGGGACTGAAAAGCGCGAATCGTCACTCAACAAACTTTACTAACATGAAGGATGGCGCCATCCGAACGGAACTTCCCCTTTTTATAGTGTCGTTGTACATCACCGCGCTATGCTCGAGCGGTTTTTTTTTTTTTTAAATGAACGTGTGTAGGCAAGGCAGGCTTGAGAGGAAACATGAAAAATCACGTCGATAAACGTTGTTTTTTTAAATGACATTAAAAACGATCGTGTGTAAGCGGCATTAGTTTTATTGTAATAAAACTCTAACAGTACAAATATCATTTAAGACATACCGTATATACTCGAGTATAAGCCGAGTTTTTAAGCACATTTTTTTTTTGTGCTGAAAATGCCCCCCTCGGCTTATACTCGAGTCACCTTTTTGTGCCTGATCTCCCGGACTTTGGGGAGCCGGTACCGGCCGGCCGTAGGTCCACTGGACCCCAAACTTGGCACACATATAGCCCCACTTTTCCTCTAAGTATGCAAAGTTTCTTGTTCAGGGGACCTACGGCCGGGGAGCACCGATTTTTCAAAACCGGGCACCCCTTCCATAGACTCCTATGTTAAACGGTAATTTCTCTGGTGACTTTGGGGAACCGGTGCCGGTCGTAGGTCCTCTGGACCCCAAACTTGGCACACATGTAGCCCCACTCTTCCTCTACAGGTTTGCAAAGTTTCTTGTCCGGGAGACCTATGGCCGGGAAACACAGATTTTTCAAAGCCGGGCACCCCTTTCATAGACTTCCATGTTAAACGTCAGTCTAGTCATGGGCAAAGTGAGGCACACCCTAGGCTTATACTCGAGTCAATAAGTTTTCCCAGTTTTTGTGGTCAAATTAGGTGCCTCTGCTTATATTCGGGTCAGCTTATACGCGAGTATATATGGTAATTAGTTGAATTTTTTTATTTAACCACTTCCCGACCGCGTCATGGACAAAAGACGTCCACAGAGTGGTCGAGTTATCCTGAGCTCACGTCCCTGGGACGTCCTCGTGCATTCGCGCTTCCCGCGCGCCCCCTGGTGCGCGCTCGCGGAAGTGTCCGTGCTCGCCGAGTTCACGGCTCCCACTGCAACAAGGATCGCGGTGAAGAGCCAATGATAGCGGCTCTTTACCACCTGATCGCTCCCTCCAATGAGGGAGCGATCAGAATGTAAACAAACTGGGGTCAAACAGAGGTCCAGCTCTCTTCTCACACCGATACAGCGTGTGAGGAGAGGAGAGATCCTTTTAACAGTGAGTGTCTCATATATATTCAGCAGTGCCCTTAAGTGCCACACAGTGCCACACAAGTGCCAATCTGTGCCCCACACTACCCATCAGCGCCCCTACAGCTCCCCTACAGTACCCATCTGTGTAAGCAGTGCCACAAAAATACTCATCAGTGCCCATCAGTGCCACTAGAGTACCCATCAGTGCCACCACAAGGCTGATCAGTGTCACTACAAGGCTGATCAGTGTCACTACAAGGCTGATCAGTGTCACTACAAGGCTGATCAGTGTCACTACAAGGCTGATCAGTGTCACTACAAGGCTGATCAGTGTCACTACAAAGCTCATCAGTGCCACCAGTGCTCATCAGTGCCACCTCTGCCACTTCAGTGCCGCCAGTGCTCCACCAGTGCCACTACAGTGCCACTACAGTGCCCCATCGGTGCCATCAGTACCACATCAGCGCCACTATAGTGCTCATCTGCACCCTCATCAGTTACCAGCAGTGCATCCTCATCAGAACCCAGAAGCACCCTCCTCAGAACCCAGCAGCACCCTCATCAGAACCCAGCAGTGCAGCCTCATTAGACCAGCCTCATCAGCACCCATCAGTGCAGCCATATCTGTTCCAGTTTTCCTACCACAGTTTGTCACCACAGCCCACAGTCACCAGTATGGCGAAAAAAATGTTTTCCGCTGAGGAGGCATACCAACAGCTTTGCTTGACTGACGAGAGCAGCGACGAGCTCTCTGTCTGATTCTGGTTCAGAATATGAACCTGTTATAAGCAGTGGGTCTTCTACAGATTCAGAGGAAGAGGAAAGTGTGCCCAGGAAACGAAGGCGTTCTGACATGGATCAGCAGGCTACCACAAGTAGTGCTGTGGCATCAACCAGCAGCTCAGTGCCATCCACCAGTAGCACAGTGCCATCCACAAGAAATGAAGTACCACTACAGCAAAGGCCAAGAACTAGCGGGGTGTCATCTCAGCCCCAAAGGGTTAGGACCCATGCCAGCCTTCCCTATGCCCTTGAAAACCCTCTGTGGCTTCCCCCCAATTCAGGAGCAGCAAACATCCCCCCTTTCACTGCCCAGCCAGGTGTTCAGGTGAACACAGAGAATTTTGCCCCTATTGATTTTTTTAATTTAATTTTTACCCAAGACCTATTATCCTCCATCGTGACCCAGTGCAACCTCTTTGCACAACAATTCATAACTAACAACCCTGATTCAAGTTATGCCCGTCCCTATGTGTGGAGAGAATTGACAGTGGAGGAATTTAAATTATTTTTAGGCCTAACGTTCAACATGGGGCTCTCAAAAAAAAATGAAGTATACTCCTATTGGTCCTCCAAACCCATCCAGCACATGCCAGTCTTTTCATCCATTATGTCAAGATCCAGATACCTCATGATAATGCGCTTTCTCCATTACAATGACAATACCCAGTGCCCTCCCCGAAATGACCCATCACATGACAAATTATTTAAAATTCGGCCACTTCTAAATTTTTTCTCTGAGAAATTCCCCCAGTTATATATCCCCGACCAAAATATATCTGTGGATGAGTCATTGGTCCACTTCACAGGCAGGCTTGGCATCAAGCAGTTTATTCCAAGCAAAAGGACCCGATATGGGGTTAAAATCTACAAGCTATGTGACCGGGTCACTGGCTACATTTACGCCTTCCTGGTGTATGAAGGGAAGGACTCCCAACTGCATCCCCCTGAATATCCTGAGTACATCGGTGCCAGCGGAAAGGTTGTTTGGGAGCTTATATATCCACTCCTTGAAAAGGGTTACCACCTTTATGTGGATAATTACTATACCAGCATCCCCCTCTTCCGCAACCTTTACCGGAAGGGCACTCCAGCGTGTGGTACAGTGCGAGCCAACAGGAAGGGTTTCCCGCAAAGACTCGTTACTGAAAGACTACGAAAAGGGGAGACGGCGTCTTTGCGGAATGAAGAGCTATTGGCTATCAGGTGGAGGGACAAAAGAAATGTCCACATGCTCTCAACGATACATAACGACACCTACGTGGAAATCCCCAAAAGAAACGGCCCTATCCAAAAACCAGCATGTGTTCATGATTATAATTTGTTCATGGGGGGAGTCGATTTTAATGATCAGATGATTGAACCCTATCTTCCCACAAGAAAAAGCCGCTATTGGTATAAAAAGGTCTCCATATATCTTTTCAGTATGGCCCTTTACAATACTTATGTCATTTACCGTAAATCTACAAGGACCCCCTTATCTTATTTTCAGTACCAAGAAGAAATTATCGAAGCCCTTTTGTACCCTGAAGACCCACCAGAAAGCATTCGCTCAGATTCAGTGAGCAGACTCCATGAACGCCACTTTCCTGATAAACTCCCCCCCCATGAAACAGGCCGAAAACGTCAGAAGAGATGCCGGGTGTGCTCCAAAGAAGGAACTAGAAGAGACACTGTGTATTATTGTCCCGATTGTCCTTCCCAACCAGGCCTTTGTTTTGGTCGATGTTTCCGTCGTTACCATACTTTTCTACATTATTAGGAAAGTATGGTAAACCTAATTGTCATTTACCGCCACACCCCTTATGCCACTGTACATACCGCTGCCTTCTCCGGAACTGACCCTGACCTGCTAAACGACCACGCCTCTGCCTAACGCTAAACTGTACCTACCTCTGCCTGCCCTGGAACTGACCCTGGCCTGTTATACGACCACGCTTCTGCCTAACCCTAAACTGTACCTACCTCTGCCTGCTCTGGAACTGACCCTGGCTTGTTATACGACCACGCTTCTGCCTAACCCTAAACTGTACCTACCTCTGCCTGCTCTGGAACTGACCCTGGACTGTTTGACCACGTTTTTTGCCTGCCTCTTGGATTGATCTTTTACCCTGCTATGCTAATGGGGACACAGGGGTCTCACATATGTGAGGGGCTCCAGAATTGTTTTTCTGGATGAAGAAAACAAATTTTTTAGTTTTCTCATTCCCGGATTAGGGTCTGGAGACTCGGAGGCTTCAAAGAGATTTGGGTGGGAGAAGCCTCTACCCCTGTCCCCATTCTTTCCTGGCCTGCTACTTGGACCATGTTCCTGCTTACTACCAGGACCAATATTTTGGCACTGCTGGCAATGTCTCTACTTGCACTGACCTTGGACTGTATATGGACAGTATCTCTGCCTGTACTGACTATGGACAATATTCCTGCCTGCTGCCTGGACAATTACATTCACTGACGCTGACCACGTCCCTGCCTGCTGCCTGGATCAGGGCTCTCCTTCTGTGGACAATTGCACTACTAAAACCACAGGTAATCTTTTGTTTACCATTTACTCAGCAGAATGTAGTTCAGGGTGTAATTCTTGGTATGTACATGCTATATGCTAGAAATATGAAGGGCCTTCAAAAATGTGATAGATTGTAAGGAAATTAGATGCGTAATTTATGTCCCTAGGTCACCTGATGGTGCTTCCTGGATATTGGGCCTCTATGTGGCCAGGCTGTGTAAAAGTCTCACACATGTGGTATCGTCATACTCAGGAGTAAGAGAATATATTATGGGGTGTCATTTTTGCTATGTTCATGCTATGTGTTGGAAATATCTTATAAATGGGCAACTTTGTGTAAAAAAAAGTGTTTTTATTTTTTTTCCAAAAACTTCTGGAAAAAAATGAACAGTTCAAAAGACTCATAATGCCTCATAGATTATACGTTGGGGTGTTTGCTTTCCAAAATGGGGTCACTTTGTTGGCGTTTCCATTGTCCTGGTGCTCCAGGGCCTTCAAAAGTGTAATAGGTGTTTGAGAGATTAGATGTGTAATTTATGCTCCTAGAACGCCTGAAGGGGCTACTTCAATGTTGGGCCTCTGTATGTGGGCAGGCTGTATAAAAGTCTCACACATGTGGTACCGCCATACTCAGGAGGAGTAGCAGAATATATTTTGTGGTGTTATTTGTGGAATGTACATGCCATGTGAGAGAAATAACCTGTTATAATGACAATTTGGTGTGAAAAAAAAAAAAAAAAAAAAATCTTCATTTTGCAAAGAATTGTGAGAAAAAATGACAACCTCAAAAAACTAACTATGCCTCTTACTAACTACCTTGGAATGTCTACTTTCCAAAAAGGGGTCATTTGGGGGGTAATTGTTCTTTTCTGGCTTGTTAGGGTCTCAAGAAATGAGATAGGCTGTCAGTACATCAGGTGTAATCAAATTGATACATTTTCAGTGATTGGCACCATAGCTTGTAGACCCTATAACTTTCACCCAGACTAAATAATATCCACTAATTTCGGTTATTTTTACCAAAGATATGTAGCAGTATACATTTTTTCCCAAATTTATGAAGAAAAATTACTTATTTGCAAAATTTTATAATAGAAATTAAGAAAAATTCATTTTTTTACAAAATTTTCGGTCTATTTTCATTTATAGCACAAAAAAAAAAAAACCCAGAGGCAATCAAATACCACCAAAAGAAAGCTCTATTTGTGTGAAAAAAAAGGACGAAAATTTCATATGGGTACAGTGTTGCATGACTGAGTAATTGTCATTCAAAATGTGAGAGCACCGAAAGCTGAAAATTCGTCTGGTTAGGAAGGGGGTTTAAGTGCCCAGTTGTCAAGTGGTTAATGAGTATTTATTTACTCCTGTGTCTGTCTCATTTTTCACATTAGCTTTCCTTAATGCTGATTGTATTAACAATTCTAGATAAGATTTTTATTCGCTCTCTTCCAATTTTATTTATTTTTAATACAGCTCAATAGTCAATTTATGTGAATTTGCTGCACCATACCATCCCCCAAACAAAGAATTATGTTTTCGTTGAAGCCGATGATTTATTTAAGCGGTGGTGTCCGCAGCTTTAATTTTTTTTCTATAATAAGGCTTACCTGTAGGTAAAATGAATATCTCCTACACCTCCAAGGTTTAGGAGATATTCACCCTGCATGCAGCCACTGACACCAGCCACGCATGCGCTCTGAAGGTGCGGCGTATCTTAACGAACCTTAAGAGCTCCTTGCTGGAAAGATAACTCCCGCGTGTCATCGTGGCTCTGGCCACTCACAGCTCCTGAGCCGCCAAACACTTAAGAGAAGCCGAGGGAAAATGTGCGCTCCCTCAGCGGTGACCGAGCGCCCGTGCTGGATGTTCGTTCGAAGGTAAGTATTTCATAATGTGCTAGTATGCAATGCATACTAGTACATTATGCCATTCTTGTTCACGTTTTTTTTTGGCCAGGGGATACAACCACTTTCAGATGACAGATAGGACATAGATGCATCAACAGATATTTAGCGTGTTAAATAATGTTATATCAAAACTAACATATTCAAAGTACATTTCCAACCCAAGGAAAAAAAAAAAATGGTTCTCACAATTTTATATCTAATTGAATAACTTTAAGAACAATGTATTTCTGAATACTATTTCAATTTTTCTTCTTTACGCATAATTTTTTTTTTTTTTTTTTTTTAAGGGCACTTACTAAGCTAGTAAATAAAGAAAATGATAATTGGGATGAATATATTGAGACGATATTATTCGGAATTCGAGGTAAAAAACAATTCACCACAAAATATTTGGCTTTTTTTTTTTTTTTTTTTTTTTTTTATTATATGGAAGAGAAGCCAGATTTCCTGTAGAAGTGGCAAATGATTTTAATGTAAGTGACAACTTTTTTTTTTTTTTTTTTTTTTTGTGGTGTTAATAATGAGACATGGAAAAATATTTAAAGGAGTAGTAAAGGTACATGTTGTTTCACCTTAATGCATCCTATGCATTAAGGTGAAAAAACATTTGACAATACCGGCCCCCTCAAAAGTCCCGCGCTCGCTCCCGTCATCCTCCGAGTTCCTGAGCCCGGCCGTTGATTGGCTACTGTGGATGGATTGAAAGCAGCGCAGCCATTGGCTGGTGCTGCTGTCAATCACATCCAATGATGCGGCACGTCGGGGGGCGGGGCCGAGTGATACAGTCGGCGGCTATGGCCGCCGCTGTATCACGGGAGCGCGCCCGCAGAAACTCCACACTATGCTCGCTCGCATTATGGTGTGGAGTCCTTGCGGGGAGGAGCCGAGACAGCCGCCGAGGGACCCCAGAAGCGGAGGATCGGGGCCACTGTGTGCAAAACGAGCTGCACAGTGGAGGTAAGTATAACATGTTTGTTATTTAAAAAAAAAAAAAAAAAAAACGGGAACCTGTAGTGTTCCTTTAAGGCAAATACAATTGTAAACAATGTATTAAAATTATTAATTTGCATTACATGCATTTCAAGAGAAGTATGGATTGTTTTTTTTTTTTGTTTTTTTTTGCATATTTATACTAATCTAGGTGGATGCAGCATCAGTTCACCGCCAGTTCTAATATTGATAATTCAGCGATCTAACACTGCAGTTCGCTCCATTCTAAGGGCTGCCTGAGCATGGAGCTGCTGGCTGTCAGACAAAATCTGTCTGCTCTGCCACCTCCTCCCTCATTGGAGTGCTTGGCTCTGGAGGGGCGTGGGAGCAGCTCTCTGAGAGGCTGAACTTGTCCCGTCATGTTGGATCCTGAGATCATTATTGCAATATTGCCTGAGCCAGGACTGGCTCTGTGACTTTAGCCGACAGCGGACTTCAAGGTCCAGCTGCAACTCCAACGCAGAGTTTATTTTTCTCTTTGAACACAGTCTCTGACAGGAAAAGGTTGGAGCAAGAACAGGACAGCTTAAGGTGTGGAGGAGGTCCAGGCACAAACGTAGTTATTCACTTCACTGCTCTGATTCTCAAGCAGACTCAGCCTTTCTGGATAGTCTCCCTTGCTTGGGACTAGCAGCCAGAATAATGCTCTAACCTAACCCAAAGTCTCTGCCACAGACCTGGTGAACTTGGTCTCTGCCACAGACCTGGTGAACTTGGTCTCTGCCACAGACCTGGTGAACTTGGTCTCTGCCACAGACCTGGTGAACTTGGTCTCTGCCACAGACCTGGTGAACTTGGTCTCTGCCACAGACCTGGTGAACTTGGTCTCTGCCACAGACCTGGTGAACTTGGTCTCTGCCACAGACCTGGTGAACTTGGTCTCTGCCACAGACCTGGTGAACTTGGTCTCTGCCACAGACCTGGTGAACTTGGTCTCTGCCACAGACCTGGTGAACTTGGTCTCTGCCACAGACCTGGTGAACTTGGTCTCTGCCACAGACCTGGTGAACTTGGTCTCTGCCACAGACCTGGTGAACTTGGTCTCTGCCACAGACCTGGTGAACTTGGTCTCTGCCACAGACCTGGTGAACTTGGTCTCTGCCACAGACCTGGTGAACTTGGTCTCTGCCACAGACCTGGTGAACTTGGTCTCTGCCACAGACCTGGTGAACTTGGTCTCTGCCACAGACCTGGTGAACTTGGTCTCTGCCACAGACCTGGTGAACTTGGTCTCTGCCACAGACCTGGTGAACTTGGTCTCTGCCACAGAGAAGACATCCCTCCAGAGAGTTACCGGGCCCCTTCCTTCACTGTGACTTCCACATCAGTCCTTCGGAACGGTTCCTCCCCCGGCCTCCTCATCTAAGATGTGGGTCCCCTCGCAAGGCGGCACCCTGAGATTCCTCGATCCTTGGTGGGCTCCAGCCGAAGATGCTGGGCCCAGGCCTTTGCTGCAGCCCCAGGACTAAAGGTGCCTGGGACTGATTCACCGACCTCCGCCCCTGGGCCTAAGGTGCCCAGGGCGGACAGGAACACACTCCCCGGGGCAGGACCCCCGACAACGAACAAGAACCCCGAACAGGCAGCGTCTGCCCTTTTATACCCTCTCCCAGCATGCACAGCAGGTAGACCACACCCACTGCATGGTTACCAAGAGGGGACACACAAGGCACATCAGTGGTTCAACCCTAGCCTACCATAGCAGCGCCACCTGTAGGCCACAGGGAACTACACACCGATACTCTCCCTGCGGACAAAATGGTTGCAAGAACCCTGACAATTAGGGTGTTTGAGTTTAACTACCACTCAAACACTTCCCCTAAATGTAGCACCCCGCTACATGTATACCAACCGTTCTCTAATAAAAATAGAAAGATAGAGGAAATATGCTCTACAGCTAAGGGAACACAGGATTAGTGAAAAGTTTCATTATTTTGGAATGAGGGGAAGGGAACCGATAGCGGTGTGTGTTTTACATGAAAGCAATTGTAAAAGTATACATTTGATTTTTAAATAATATAAATGTCTTACCTTGGGTGTGTAAAAAGTTTGGGAAAGAGCAGCAGCAATCCTCTCTTCTAGGGTCCTCCGCCAGGGCTTCTGGTTCAGCCTTCTCTCCGAGTGGCTACATAGCAATCCGCTTGCTAAAGGGGCATTTGTGTGGTCTTGATCACAAGCCAGAATGACAAATAGTCTGGTGATGAAAAGTACATGTAACATGTGTGAAGTCATTTTACATTCATCAAAATGTGTAATTTTAGGTCTATCCATATAGCTATGGTGAGCTGCATATGAAATGAACATATTTCAGTACTGTACTGTTGGTTTATAGAGTACCGTCTGTGGAGTAAGTGTTTCTAAACTTGAATTTTTCAACTAGTGCATGTTATATGTAAATCTATTTATTTATATATATATATATATATATATTTATATTATTTTTATTTATTTTTTTAAAGAAAGATTAGAGTCAGAGCCGGTTCACACTGGGCGGCACGACTTTGGGGGCGACTCGGCAAGGCGATCTCAAGACGACTTGAGAGGCGATTTGCAAAATTACTTCTGTATTGAAGTCAATGCAAGTCGCTATGAGTCTCCCCCAAAGTAGTACAGGAACCTTTTTCTAAGTCGGAGAGACCTGAGTCGCTCCTATTAGAACGGTTCCATTGAACAGAGCGGAGCGTGACTTGTCAGGCGGCTGAGTCGCCTGACGAATCGCCCCTATGTGAACCGGGTCTCATACAAATATTTAGTAATCAATGGTATTAGACAATTAGACACATAGGATACATTTTAATATATACAGTATCTGTTTTTTTTTTTTTTTATCTCATAGTACGACATTGAAGGCACAATGGAGGACGAATTATTACATGAGGGGCTAATTATGAAAAGAAACATTCAAGATATTGTACAAAAAAAAAATGTAGAAAAAGCAATAGATAAAAATCAAAAGCGTAAAACCCTGTACACACGATCGGTTTTACCGATGAAAACCGTCCGATGGATTGTTTTCATCAGACAAAACGATCGTGTATGGGACCCATCGGTCTTTTTTCCATCGGTTTTAAAAAATAGAACCTGTTTTAAATTTTTCCGATGGATAAAAAACCGATCGAAAACTCCGATCGTCTATGGGCAAGTCCATCGGATAAAAAACCCACGCATGCTCAGAATCAAGTCGACGCATGCTCAGAAGCACTGAACGTTTTTCTCGGCTCATCGGAGTGTTTTACGTCACGGCGTTTGGACCGGTCGGTTTTTTGACTGATGGTGTGTAGGCAAGACTGATGGAAGTCAGCTTCATCGGATTTCCGATGGACAAAACCATCGGATTAGAATCCATAGGATATCCGATCGTGTGTAAGAGGCTTAAGAGAAAAACGGATAGTGGATAATTTTTGACAAAAGGAAGATATTTTAGTGGCCAATATGAAAAGAAAACAGAGGAAAGGAGACAAGCTACAGCCATGTTTTGATGGTCCCTTTAAAATTGTAGAGGTTTATGGAAGGATTGCAACAATTGAAACCAATGAAGGAAAAATCTAAAAAGTTCATATAAACCATGTTAAAAATTTTTTACAAAGCCAACACAAAAGCTACCCAAGAACTAAGACAAGAGGTAAATGACGAAAATATTGACATAACGGCACCATCATACTCTGAAAGAAATGTCAACGTGGAGAGTACCAATCAAACTGCTGATACAAAGAGTTTAGAAAAGGTCGACTGCAAAGGTTCCACATCAATAATTAAAGGTAATTACATAATAAATGTATAAATCTCATTTTAAAAATATTATTATATATTTATTAGTCCCAATATTGATTTATAACATCTATCTGTAAAATCCTTCAGATATAGAAAAGTCGTGGAACAGTGACACTGGTTACATACTTCGGTCAAAAATTGGCCCGTATAAAATGTTTGAGGACTTAAAGTGGTTGTAAACCCCGTAGACAATTTTTTTTTTTTTTTTTTAAACTTACCTGCAAGACAAAGCTATAATGAGCTAGTATGACTAGCATACTAGCTCATTATGTACCACTTACCTTAGGTCGGGGCCCCCGAAGTCGTTCGTGTCCCTCCTCTAGCCGCATCCATCGCTGCGGCGATAGCCGGAATGTTACGTCCAGGTATCGCCGCTGCAGCCAATCACAGCGCCGCTCCGGCGCTGTGATTGGCCGGAGCGGCGAAGACGTGACTCCGCGCGTGATCCGTCGAATTCGGCTACGACGTCGAATGTTGCGACCTAGCCGAATTTGTGAATGGGGTTAACCCCATGTGCATGCGTGTGATGTCACGGCGCCGTTTTTTTAAATGCAAATATCTCCTTAACCGTGTAGGTTAAGGAGATATTTCATGCACTTACAGGTAAGCCTTAATCTAGGCTTACCTGTAGGTCTTTGTTTACAAAGTGGGTTTACAACCACTTTAAAGAGACTGCAGCCAGGAATGGAGCTAGAAAGTGAGGTATTGTATCAACTTGAATAATTGTCTACAAATGTCATAGTTACTAAATCCAGGAGACAGTATTCACTATATTTTGTCTAACATAGTTAATATAACATGGATATGCATTTTAGTAAATAGAAATGACAAAATACCTTTTCTCCACCAGCAGTATTTTGCAATTTTGTGACTTCTATCAGTGTCTCGTTCAAGTGTGTAGGAGAAGTTTTTATTCTCCTCTGACTGTCCTATCAGGCTGTGTGACCCCTGACTTTGTCTGGACAGTGCCGATTGTCCCTGTGCTGACCACATGTACCCTCCCAAAAAATAATTAATCAAAAAACACACAGAACTGAGCATGTGCAAAGGGGACACTAAGGCTCTTTTCTAACAGCAGATAGATTGGTGACTGTGGAAGCAGAGGAGAATCAGAAGACCGTTTTTATTGACGAGAAAAATGCCATTTTTTTAAAACGATCGTGTGTGTGGGCTTCAGAGCATTTTTCACGACGTGAAAAATGCCCATGAAAAAATTGGAACATGCTCTAATTTTTCTCGTCGTTTTTCACGTCATAGTTTTTCTCGTCATGAAAAACAGCCGTGTGTATGCTTTAACGACGTGAAAAAAAAATGCGCATGCTCAGAATCAAGTATGAGACGGGAGAGCTTGTTCTGGTAAAACTAGCGTTCGTAATGGAGATGGCACATTCGTAATGGAGATGGCACATTCGTCACGCTGTAACGGACTGAAAAACGCGAATCGTCTCTCAACAAACTTTACTAACATGAAGGGTGGCGCCATCCGAATGGAAATTCCCCTTTATAGTGCCGTTGTACGTCACCGCGCTTTACTCGAGCATTTTTTTTCCCACGATAGTGTGTAGACAAGGCAGGCTTGAGAAAAATGCAGTTTTTTTCAATGACATTAAAAACGGTCGTGTGTACGTGGCATTAGACAGCCTTTTTACAGGATTAACACTTATATTCCATTGTGCATATAACAAGAATGTTTTACTGTTAATGCTGTGTGTTTAATATCGCTTTAACTTCAATAATGTGAATTATGTTGCAGGATGATTCTCCGTTTTTGCATTTTATTTTCATAACTTAGGATTTTAAACATCTAGGAAAGTGTTCTATTTTAATCTACTGTTTAAATTAACATTGAGTAACATTACATTTCAGATAATAAATGCCTATCTGCAGATACTGTCCAATCGGACAGAGAAACAAGGAAAATAAAAAATTTATTGATACATTCCTAAATGACCGCAATGTGGGAAGGAAGAAATTACAAGCCATTTTGGGTAAAAATAAATGGTGTGTGTGTGTGTGTGTGTGTGTGTGTGTGTGTGTGTGTATATATGTATATGTGTGTGTGTGTATGTATGTATGTATGTATGTATGTATATATATATATATATATATATATATATATATATATATATATATATATATATATATATAATGTATGTATGTATATGTGTGTGTATGTATGTGTGTGTGTGTGTATATATATATATATATATATATATATATATATATATATATATATATATATATATATATAAATTTATTTTTTTGTTTTATTTTGTAATGTTGCCAAAGGAACACCTTGAATTTATTTTGTGACTTCTTCTTTTAAAATCACAATATGCGTTGATTAATTACTATTTATGTAATTCCAGGGTAATATTTTGGAATACGATATGTTGATCGGCTCAGCAAATCAAGGTCATCATTGGACACTAATTGTGAGTGTACTTGATAAGTGAATTTCAAAATTAATATCTATTTAAATATGATGCACTTAAAGCAGAGGTCCACCCTGAAAAAATGTTCATTAAAAAATAAATAAAATGATACTCACCCTAAATGCCTGTTGCTATGCGGAAGTCCCCTAATCTGCCTCTGATGTTCCTCTTCTCGTCCGCGGTGGGTCTCCTTCCTCTTCTTGTGAATGGGGCATGCTGCCTTCTGGGAACTGTGTGTATCCCAGGAGGCAAGCCGGCCATTCACAAAGCGCCGTGCGAGTGGCGCATGCGCAGTAGGAAACGGGCAGTGAAGCCTGTTTCCCTTAGTCAGGATGGAGGAGCCGGGACCTGACAGCAGCAATCGATCGCCGTGGCGGGACCGACATCACGGGCGAGTAGGACAGGTAAGTGTCCTTTTTAAAAGTCGGCAGCTACACTGTTAGTAGCTGCTGACTTTAAAAAAAAAAAAAATGGCTGCACCTCCGCTTTAACTTCCTTTTTGCTTTAATTAACATTTATTGTTGTAGTTTGTGTGTTTTTGGGTTATAATAATGAGCACAACAAAAAGTTGATGCACTACATATACTAACAAAGGAATATACATTCCAAAGAGGCTACCACCTGCACAATAATTGTTAATTATAAAATGGATTGTCGAAATTAGCACTGCAAGTTCCTGCTTAAAATGTTACTAAACACAGATTCTGCATTTACTTTAGCTGGTCTCCGGTACACAGAACATGGGAATGCAATTATTTTAGTTATTATAAACGGAGAAATACATTTTCTCATCCGTTTGTATATAGCAATTAGAGTAATTTTGTGACTTGTATCAGTGATGCTGGTATATTGTAGGTGGAGTTTTCAAATCTTCCACAATTGACATAGCAGAGTTCAAAGACCCGTGATTCTCTGTCTCCACAGTGCTGATTGGCCCTGGGCTTATCACATGTACCCTTCCAATAAAAAAATAAAATAAAAAAATCATCAATCAAACAAGATGTGACATCCCATCCACTGTTGTTTTTTTTAGTTGGGGCCCATGCACACGAGACGCTGGTAAACGCGCGTTCAGAGGCAGTTGGATGCTTTTTTCAACTGCTCCTGAACTCATTCAATGTTATCCTATGTGACCATGCACACCGTCGTTTTTTGGCGTTTTTAAGCAGTTGCGTTTAACCTCGTTTTTCCAGAAGCAAAAAAAAATGGGTTCAGACGCAAAAGTTTTCCACGTTTCAGATGCTAAACGCGGTACCTATTTTTTTACATTAGAAATCTCAAAAATGATGGCAAATGATGAAAAACCATTAAAAAAAAACTGTAATTGCTTGCATTGTGGACAATCCACAACTTGTGGCAAGTGGACAATCCACAACTTGTGGCCAGGTGACATGGCATCTAGACAACTTGTGGCCAGGTGATGTGGCAGGTGACGTGGCCAAGTGATGTGGCCAAGTGATGTGGCTGGTGACGTGGCCAGGTGGCGTGGCAGATGATGTGGCCAGGTAACATGGCAAGTGGACAATCCACAACTTGTGGCCAGGTGACGTGGCCAGTGGACAATCCACAACTTGTGGCCAGGTGACATGGCATCTAGACAACTTGTGGCAGGTGACGTGGCCAGGTGACGTGGCCAGTGGACAATCCACAACTTTTGGCAGGTGACGTGGCCTGTGGACAATCCACAACTTTTGGCAGGTGACGTGGCCTGTGGACAATCCACAACTTTTGGCAGGTGACGTGGCCAGTGGACAATCCACAACTTTTGGCAGGTGACGTGGCCAGTGGACAATCCACAACTTTTGGCAGGTGACGTGCTAAATACAAGTACACTGCTGCTCTCTCAGCTGCTGCTACTCACTCTGGTCTCACGAAATGGTTAAATACTGTTTTTTGAGCTTAGGGAGGGTCTTATGATGTTTCTTAACTAAACGCTTATAGACGCAAATGCGGTAAAACGCCACTAAAATCGCGGCAAAACAAGCGTTTCTAAACGCCGGTTTCAGCGTTAAACACACGTTAACGTGTGTTCAGCAGAGTTTTTCACCGGCGTCTCGTGTGCATGGGACCTTACTGGGCATGGAGGAAGAGGGAGGGAATGGGCTGTCATTTAGGATCTGTATACACACCCAAATGTGTGATGTTAATACCATGGGACCTGAATAGCTCTGCTCAAACCACAAAGTGTTCTCTGACTTAAAGACCAAAAAAATATTTTAGAAATAGATTTATTTTAAAAACCATGCATTAATAAATTTTTAAATGTGTCTATCCTATTCAGACAGGGCACAGGGGTTGGCTCTTGGACTATCAAAGTAACTGATCCTGATTATTTGCGGTCATGGTTAGGCCAAAAAAAATGAGTGTGTTTAAAAAAATAACATGACTACTTACCTATGTAGCTTCTGCGTTAATCCACAAATACTGCTTCCAAATAATCTCCACAATCCAAACCAAGAAATGGACAATTGGAGAGCGCCAATTGCTCAGTTCTTGATTCAGCTCTGAGAGCAGACCAGTGACTGTGACCGTTTTTGTCCCTCCAAAATGCAAGACGATGGAGGATGCAAGAGTAGCTGTGAAAAGCTCTGAGCATATACCTGACAGACTGAGCCAGCTTCCAATGAGGCATCTGTACAGGAGCCAACAGTATTTTAATGATTCCCGAAGAGCATGCCCATGCTCTGTGACATTAGCCAAAAGCAGGCTGTTGTCTGTTGACTCTTTGTCCCAGGGCTGCAAAACTAAGTTCACTCCTGTCACACCTAGGAAATGTATAGGCAAAAGAACTTTGCACATACCATATATACTCGAGTATAAGCTGAGGTACCTAACGTTGCCAAAAAAAACTTACTGACTCGAGTATAAGCCGAGGGTGAGAATGCAGCAGCTACTGTAAGTGGAAGAGGGTCAACAATGCCCATTTGCACGCCTCACTGTGCCTATTGCAACTTCATTAAGCCAATTGTCACTGTGCCCATCCTCACTGTGCACATCCTCACTGTGCCCCTAAAATTGAAACTGTACCTGAAATTGAGAGGCTGCGGGCGTCCATTCATTGTTTAAAACTCGCGGTCTCTTACTGGTCCCTTCCGTGATAGGCGGAACTGTGTCTGCTTAGAAAACGCCCATCACGAACGTTCTCTCATCCTCAGTTTCCCAGCAGACACTGTGTTCAGTGTTCCGCCAATCACGGGCGTCCTCTTGTCCGAGGATGAAAAGGCGTCCGTGATTGGCGGAACACTGAACACAGTGTCTGCTGGGATGGGTGAGTATGAGAGAACGTTCGTGATAGGCGATTCTCAGCAGACACAGTTCCGCCTATCACGGAAGTGACCAGGAGGAGACCGCAAGACTTAAACGATGGACGCCCGCAGCCTCAATTTTTTTCAGGTACACTGACTCGAGTATAAGCCGAGGGGGGCACTTTCAGCCCAAAAAAAAAGCTGAAAATCTTGGCTAATACTTGAGTAAATACGGTACTTCTCCTTTAATATTTTACATTAGTCTTTGATTTTATTAAATTAGCAAATATAAAGTTGAGTAAAGACAGATGTGACACCTACCAACATAATTTTATATGTTCCCTACAGGGGTTGGCTTGACATTTGCTTTAGAAATGGACATCTGCAAAATATAAATAAAATATTAGTGATGAAGAATAATAATTGTTTTTTTTTTTTTTATTAACAGGTAATATACCCAAAGGAAAAAACTTGTCTCTACCTCAATTCATTGGGTGAAAAAAATATGGTTATCAAGCAATGTACAGATGTTGTAAGGTAAGAAAAAAACCCGTAATGTCCTCTATAATTCAATACAAAGTTGACTTTTGAAATAAAGATAAAATTAACCAGAAAGCAAAGTCGCCTAAAACAAGGGAAAAATATATATTTTTTTTTTTACTATACAGCCAGGCTGTGCCCACCTTTCACGTGCATTGACATACTTACCTAATACTCAGATCCTCCCAGTACGAGACCAGTCTGGAACTACCGCAATCAAGCAGTCTTCAGTTGCAGACTGATCCTGACATCATAAAGCCCAGAGCAGACTCATGCCTCGTACACACGGCCGAGATTCTCGTCGAAAAAAAATGTTTTTTTTTTCGACGAGATTCTTGGACAAGGAACTTGTCCCGGCCGAGTGTACACATGCTCCTTTCAAAGAACCCGCGGTTCTTTGAATGGAGCAAACGCGGTGACGTCATCGAATACGACGAGCATGCGCTCGTCACATTCGATGCCGCCGCCATCTTGGTTCACCCTACCTATGCCTAGGAAGCTACCGCACATGCGTCGAAGTCATTTCGAGCATGCGCGGGCTTCCCGGAGAAAAGGTAAGTGTACACACACACACAATTTTCTCGTCGAAACAGGCTGACGAGAAAATAGAGAGCAGGTTCTCTATTTTCTCGTCGAGATTCTTGTCGCTTTTCTTGACGAGAAACCATACACGAACGAATTTCTCGGCAAGAAATCTCTGCCAGCAAGTTTCTTGCTGGTTCTTGCCGAGAAACTCGTTCGTGTGTACGAGGCTTCACCGTAAGAACGTGGGGGGAGGGGGGTATGGCGGACATTATTTTAGGGTGGATAGAAGGATTAGGTGAGTATAAGCTTTCTCCTCAGCCGTAGACAAAATGCCAAGCACCACTGCATGGGGAAAACCTTTAAAACTTTTTAATTTTTAAAATTAATATTCGTGGTTATTCCAAATATTTCAGATTTCACTGTACTCCTCAACAGTGGCCGACTATGCTTGCCACCCGCTACTACATTCTTACAAATGATCTGAGCATCTATGAATGTAAGACAGTTGGGTGATTGATGGCTCCGCCCTCTCAATTCAGACATAGTGTTTGCAATTACATAAAAATTTGTAATGACCGTGGGATCCCCTCTTCTGGCACAGCATGATCCCTATAGGGGTGCCATGGAGGGGCGTGGTTCTCGATTGATTAATTTATTTTTTCTTTTTATTCTGGTTTAGCTAAAGTAAATCTATATAACATTTTTTTTAGGCTTTCTGGCCTTTATCGGATAAATCTTCTATTGAAAGTAAAGCTACATATTGCTCTTTATTTTATTTTTATAAAAATTTTTGAATATGGAATATTATTTGTGCTGTCTATATTCTCCTGTATGAATTATTTGTATGTTTATACTGTATATTTGTTTTATTTTATGATTATTGAAAAATAAAATATTTTGAAAGAAAAATTAGTAATGACTTCTTAGAAAGAATTCAATGGGTCATAAATTATGGATCATAGTCTGCCACTCTTATGAGCTAATTTAAAAAGATAATTTAGTTCCCTGAAGTCATGCTGCAACTAAAGATTAAACAGGTGGTTTTAGGGGCAATTAGCGGAGAAATACATTTGATTTGACATTTCACCTGTGCTACTGTCTTAAACTCTATTTTAGTAATGTCCCATTCATATGCTAACTTGTTTAGCAAGAGTAAACTTTGTTTTTATTGTAAAAAAAAAAAAGATGACATTTTTTATTTTTTGATTTTAGAGCTTTTTTCCGCAAAAATAAACTGAATTTTTCAAGAGTAAGAACTGAAACAAGGTGGCACCCCAATCAACTCGACAGTGTGTCTTGTGGGATATATTTTTTCAAGGTAGTACTGTATTTATCAGCATATAACACGCGCCGGCGTATAACACGCACCCCAAGTTTAGGAGGGAATTAATCCTTTTATTGGTCTTTAAGAGACAAACAAGTGTACAACATAAAACACAGAAGAAAAAAAAAACATAATACACAATAGTGACCTCCACATGGGGTACAAAAAGTACATCAGGAAATATTCATAGTATAGTTAAGCGGCAATCACTATTACATGAAGTGAGGTGTGGATCCCACGGCTGGAGTCATGCCAATTGGTGTAAACGTCAACCTTATGCTCTTATATATGTACAAATGGTAGAGGACACAGAACATAGCTTGTCCACAATTCTGAACCTTCGTGGATGAGGTAAATGTGTTTTCCGGGTCAGGCGGGGGCTGCTCCAGGTTTTACTGCACCTGTCAGGCAGTGGATGGTTCCGCCAACCATTTTGGCCATACCTTCAGGTATTTGGTAGGACTTAGGAGGGAAGTTTAACGAAAAAAACGTACATTTAAATGCAGCCTTGTCCAGTGTCCATCTGCAGCCTTGCCAGTCTCTGTGATATTAAAAATTGGCGCCAATTTCCGTGTGGAGAGGAGCCGAGTGTACTTCGGCTCCTCTCGCAGTCCCGCCCATCTCCACTGATTGTGCCGCTGACCTACAGAAAGCCGAGTGTACTTCAGCTAGACTCGGCTCTGCTCACAGTCCGGGGACGGACTGCGAGAGGAGCCGAAGTACACTCAGCTTTCTGTAGGTCAGCGGCACAATCAGTGGAGATGGGCGGGACTGCGAGAAGAGCCGAGTAAAGCCAAGTGTACTTCGGCTTTGTGTATCTCAGCTCCTCTTGCTCGTTTCAGCGGGGGATCGGCGTATAACACGCACCCACGATTTTCCCCTGATTTTAAGGGGGGAAAAAAGTGTGTGTTATACGCCGATAAATACGGTATATCTCATAATAGAATTAAAATTAATGCTGTTTAAAGTGAACAATAAGACTGAAAACAATAACAAAAAATAAAAAAAATAAATTGTATAACTTTTTTTATGTTAGAATTGGATATAAATATCTTTTAAACCTTTCTGATCAACAACCTTTATTTTATTCAGTTTGCAGAGCTGATCGTAGGAAAAAAAATAAAATAATATTTGATAATTCCATTAGTAAAGTAGATGAATTTCTTTTTGAAATAGCGCAAACCATTCTACAAGAAAGTGGTATGTAATAATTGATAGTGTAAATTATAATGTGTATGTAAAGGTGTTTTCTCCAGTCACTGGAGGGGGGAGTGTCCCGTCACTCCAGGCCGCCTCCCACTCAAGCAGTTCCCTCTGAGCAAGTAAAGTATGCTTTTTTTAAAAGGCTGATGCACCGTGTGTGTAAATGCAATGCTAAAAGCTAATTAGCAGATTGATTGCTTTAACAAGTGGCAGGAGGGGTCCTGTGCTGGGATTTCTTTTAAACCAAGAAGAGTAAATTGTATCCAAAAAATATAAAGTATAAGAAAAATAATTTTTTAGTCACGCAAATTGATTGATACCAATGACTGGATATTAACCACCTCGCGCCCGCCGTACGAGTATATACGGCCGCGAGGTGGTTGTTACATGCCGGGAGGCCGTTATTATATGGCCTCCGCTAATTTGGCCACCGCGTACCCGGCGCGTCACTGCAATGCCGATGCGCGTGCCTGGTGGCCGCGATGTCCGCCAGGCACCCGCGATCGGCGGTTACAGACAAGGACATGTAAACACACAGATCCATGTCCTGTCAGGGAGAGGGGACCGATGCTGTGTCCCTTGTACATAGGGACACAGATCGGTCACCTCCCCCAGTCAGTCCCCTCCCCCCACAGTAGCAATCACACATTAGGGAACATATTAACCCCTTCCTCGCCCCCTAGTGTTAACCTCTTCCCTGCCAGTCACATTTATACAGTAATCAGTGCATATTTATAGCACTGTTCGCTGTATAAATGTGAATGGTTCCAAAATAGTGTCAAAAGTGTCCGATGTGTCCGCCATAATGTCAGTCACGTAAAAAATCACTGATCGCCGCCATTACTAGTAAAAAAAAAAATTTATAAAAATGCCATAAAACTACCCCCTATTTTGTAAACTCTATAACTTTTGCGCAAACCAATCAACGCTGCTTGCAATTTTTTTTTACCAAAAATATGTAGAAGAATACGTATCGGCCTAAACTGAGGAAAAAAAATAAAATTTTCCAAAAAAATTGGGATATTTATTCTAGCAAAAATCAAAAAAAAAATGCGTTTTTTTTTTTTTTTTTTTCAAAATTGTCGCTCTATCTTTGTTTATAGCGCAAAAAATAAAAACTGCTGAGGTGATCAAATACCACCAAAAGAAAGCTCTATTTGTGCGAAAAAAAGGACGTCAATTTTGTTTGGGAGCCACGTCGCACGACCGCGCAATTGTCATTCAAAGCGTGACAGTGCTGAAAGCTGAAATTTCCCCTGGGCAGGAAGGGGGTATATGTGCCCAGTAAGGAAGTAGTTAAATTCAGAACATGCTAATGCAGCAGTGTTCACATCTCAATTTAAAAACCTTACAATTACATTTAGAAACAAATACTTATTTTTGGTTTTAATTATGCCTTAACTGCTTCAATACCGGGCACTTTTACCCCTTCCTGCCAAGGCGAATTTTGAGATTTCACCACTCTGACGCTTTTATTAACAATTGGGCTGTCATGCAACACTGTGCTCATGACATTTTTTGATAAAAGTAGACTTTTTTGTTTTAGTGGCATTTTATCACCCCTGAGTCTATTTTTAGATTTTCCTAACAAACGAAAAAAGAACAAACATTGTTAAAATAATAAAATAAAAAACATTATGTTTGAAAACGTAAGTCATTTTTGTGGTTCATTGATATGCGCTGATGAGGCAGCACTGCTTGCTAGACATGTGCACTGCCGAAAAATTATTATTTTTTTTTTTTTTCGGAATTCCAAATTACGAATTTTCTAATTTCCGAATTTCCAAAAAAACGAATAAAATGAAAAATGCATTTCCGATTTTCAGAAATTCGGGACTTCTAAAAATTCAACTTTCCAAATTTCCCATTTTCGAATTTTAGATTTTCGAATTTTGCAATTTCGAATTTTCAAATCTCGAAATTTCCGAAATTGGAAAATTCGGAATTAACAAATTTCTCTAAATTCGTGAAAAATGAATTAGAAACTAAATGAATTGCACATGTCTACTGATGGCCACTAATATGCTGCAGTGATGGTTATTGATGATGCGGTACTAATGGGCACTGATGAGGAGGCACAAATATTTAGCACTGATGGATGGCACTGAAAGGCAGGGCTGATGAGCACTGAAAGGCAGGGCTGATGAGCACTGAAAGGCAGGGCTGATGAGCACTGAAAGGCAGGGCTGATGAGCACTGAAAGGCAGGGCTGATGAGCACTGAAAGGCAGGGCTGATGAGCACTGAAAGGCAGGGCTGATGAGCACTGAAAGGCAGGGCTGATGAGCACTGAAAGGCAGGGCTGATTGGCATCAAGAGCACAAGAGGGTGGGCGGGTAGGGCGTGGGAAAAATATAAATAGGAGATATGTTAGATTTAAAAAGGTCATGATATGTGTACTTTGTATAACGCATTTTATCTCAAATAAAATAAAGATTAAAAAAAAAAAAGAGCACAAGAGTGGGACGACATCAAAAATGACAAGGACGCATAATGGATTGCAGAACACTCAAAATATACATTTAAATATCTAAAAAAAAACGATGACAGTAAAAATCTACATTTTATAAAATTTACATTATAATGAGTGTTTACTAAATGCATTGAGAAACTACAAAATATATGAACTAATACATTTTATATTTATTCAATTTTTTTCACCCTTCTACATTTTTTTTGGCACAGATGATTTGAATGGCCTTTGCCGAATATGTGGGGAAAAAGATGACTTGAATGAAAGTACCTCTACAGTAAAATGGGTACGTTGAATAAAACTTATACTCAAAGAATATCATAATTTTTTGCCATACCAACATGACATCCATAAAAAAATCCCCAAAAATACCTTGTATGCCCAGCTTTATTAGATATCGCTCTAACAGTGGTGTAAAGTTTTTTTCCAATTAAAAGATATATTGCTAAAAAAAATGGGGTTGATTTACAAAAAGGTGCAAAATTGGTTGCAGCAGTGCATGATAGCCATTTAGCTTGTAATTTCAGCTTGTTGAATTAAAGCGGAGGTCAGCCTCCAAAAAAACAAATACTGCAGCTCCTGACTTTTAATAAATGGACACTTACCTGTCCAGGGTGCCCGGGATGTCGGCAGACGAAGCCGATGAATTGGTCGGCTCTCAGCTTGCCCCGCCGCCATCCTTGGTGAGGGAATCATGAAGTGAAGCGTTGTGGCTTCACAGCCTGGTTCCCTACTGTGCATGTGCGAGTCGCGCTTCGCAATCCGAATGGCCCCCGCTGTATTACGGGAGCCGTGTGTCTCCCAGAAGACAGCGGGGTGGGGGGGTGGCCATGAAGGTTTGTGACTCACGCGGGAGTCTATGCCTGGAAGTGGGTGCAAATACCTGTATTATACAGGTATCTGAACCCCCCCCTCCACCTTGAGAGGGTTACGAAAAGCGTAGGTTTCATTGTTGTGTGGACCTCCGCTTTAACCTTTGACAGAAAAAACAAGACATTAAAGATGACTTGTTTCTATGCAGCACTACACAAGATTTTTAACGTTTCAGTCTTTGTCAATGGTGAAACACATAGGGCTTGATTTACTGAGACTCTGTCTACATATACGACTTCAACAAAAAATTATTTTTAACTTGCAATATATCATTTTCTTTTCTTTCTTTTTTTTAAGATTGCATGTGAAAAATGTGACTTGTGGTTCCATTTATCCTGCATTGGCCATGAAGTGAAGGAGGAATACATATGCACATTATGTTTAAGAGTTAATGTTTAAATACTGTAAATATGTTGTATTGTCCATGAATAGAAAAACTTTTTTTTAAGATGTTCTTAGATATTAAAAATTGTTTAGAGGTATAGCTAAATTTTACAGAGTTTATAATAATTTTTTTTTTATAAACGAAAAAAATTGTGTTCTGTTAACACAATTAAAATTGATATTAAAAATAAAATTGATATAAAAAATATGTAACTGTGAAGCTTTCTAAATATTTTTTAAAGGCTCAATGACACTTGCTTCAATACATGAGCAAAGCGCACTTGAAGCAACTGCAGCTTTTGAGAGATTAAGGGCGCTTTTACACGGAGGCGTCGGCGGTAAAGCGATGGTATTTTTAGCGCCGCTTTACCGTCGTATTTGCGGGGGGTATATTTCCGCTAGCGGTCGAAAAAGGTTTAAAAACAACCTGAAAATAGCGGTACAGCCGTGGTGTCCCATTGATTTCAATGGGCATGAGCGGTGGAGAAGCGGTATACACAGAGCTCCTTCAACGCTCCAAAGATGCAGCTAGCAGGACTTTTTTTGTAGTGTCCTGCCAGCACACCGCTCCAGTGTGAAAGCCATCGGGGCTTTACCACTGGAGAGACAGCAGTGGCTCTTTCAGGCCGCTTAGCAGGCGCCATTTTTAGCGTTAGAATGCCTGAAAAGCGCCTCAGTGTGAAAGGGGTCTTAGATTCACCCCCCTAAGCACAAACTAACACACCTCCACCACCCCAAGACTGTAAAAACACAATGCTAAATGCTGATATAATGATTTGATATCACTGCACTGTATATTCTGTCTATTTCCCACCCTCTAACTACTATTATGATAATGCATCCTGAAAAATTCTTCCGACCAGCAACAGACCAAAACTGTAAACACAGTGACATCCTCTAGGCCAGTGGTCTCAAATCTTTTTGGCACTGGGAACCAGTTTAGTGAAAAGTTTTGCGGGCAATTTTTCCGGCCAATGGCTGATGTTAGATATTCAATCATCACAACACCATAGTCGATATGGTGTCAGGATGTTTGAAGCGCACTATTTATGTTAATACATTGTAATATAAAATAAAAAAGTTCCAAATCACCACAATGCAGAATCAGTGGGAATCCGGAGCATGTCACTTGCCACCATCTCCTGACACCAAATGCAGCTTGTCACTTGCTACCGTCGACGGGCATCAAGGTTTTATGCAGTGAAAACACTTACATGGATCCCTCTTCTTGCAGCCTCTAGACCGTGGTACGGCATCTGGAGCATCTCACATTCAAGAGTGGGGAAACCGTTGTTCTGGCAAAAACTCCAAATTGCAAAAATCTCCAACACCTTCTCCTCTGACTTTCTAGCACCAATTATTGGAGTTTTTGATGAGTTGCTGTTTTCACAGACCACGTGTAAACGCTGTAATGTCTGTAAAACACTACTCACGATCAACCTGGCTGCCTCTAAGGCGCCAACAACTTTTTTTCTCCTTAACCAGTGTTTTGTGAAAAGCGGCAAGTGATCGTGTAGCAACTCATTGAAATATCGAATTATTGCTGCTGGAGAGTCATGAGAAGTGATGTAGTTGGAGATTTGGAGGAGTTGCAGTTTTCGGAAGAACACTGGCACATGCCCATTAGCGATACTGCCGTCTTATGACAGTCAGAAGACAGAACAGTGGTGATAAAGGGCGGGAAGAGACCATTATGTGATCTCTCTGCTTGCCTACCACACCTTTCAGTGCAGCCTTCGCTGCCACGGTGAATATAGGGCATGGACTGGTACTGGGGGCCCCTGGTCTACACCAAACTAACGTCCCCTGCCCCCCAATGACAGACCAACACCCTCCCCAACTACAGCTCACCCATTCCACACTGACAGGCCTATATCCCCCCAACGTTGGTCATAGAGAATCCCCACTAATAGACCTACATCCACCTAAATAGGGACCACCGCCTCACCCATTATCAGAATCCCTTCCTCCGCACTAACAGACCCCCACCCCACCACTAATGATACCTGCCACCCACTGACAGACCTCCATCCACCAACTACCACCACCTCCACACCACACTACCAGACCCCACCACTAATGAGCCCTGCCTGCCATCCACTGACAGACCACCAACTCACTCACACCACACTACCAGCCCCCCACCAGACTCCCAACTCATGCCACACCACCCCCACCCCCCTGACTACTGCTCCGCCATTACCAGAACACCCCTCAACTAACAGACCCCCCCCCCCAACAGCCCTCCGGCACATGGTGTGCCCCCTATGCTATCCATGGTCTGCCCCCTGTGCTATCCATGGTGTGCCCCCTGTGCCAAACATACAGCCTGTGCTATCCATGGTGTGGCCCCTGTGGCATGCATGGTGTGGCCCCTGTGGCATGCATGGTGTGCCCCCATCCAGCCTGTGTGTGTGATGCAGCTTGTTGCTGTGCCCTCCACGCAAGCAGCCTATGTGTCCACTGTGACCCTGAGGGGATAGTGATATTCATGCTACACCTGTCCCCTCCTGGCAAGCCGCCTATATGTCCGCTGTGACACTGAGGGGATATTGATATTCATGCTAAACCTGTGGCCCCTGTGGCAAACATCCAGCCTGTGTGTATGTGATAGTGTGGCCCCTGTGCCAAACACATCCAGCCTGTGTGTATGTGATACAGCTTGTTGCTGTCCCCTCCTCGCAACCAACCTGTGTCCGCCGTGACCCCTCGCCAGCTGTTGTCATCTAGATGGAGTTTGTGTCTTCCTATGTTTAGCTGATAGATCAGCGAGTGAGGGGTTAATCCAAGTGAGCTGTAGACATCGTGAGCACCTCTGCACTCTGCGTCTCAAAGCGGCACATGCGCAGTAGCGTCAGGGGGTAGCATCTTACACGGGATAGTGATATGCATGCTACAACGGCTCTGCCTCTCCTGTGCACGCTCTGGCCAAGGGGAGTGTAGAGGTGGGCGGGGAGTCTGCTGACATCATGACTCCGCCCACCAAGCGCCGATAACAGACCCGCCCACTGAATCTGCTGTTTTTGGGGGCTTCTAACTACTAAACGGGACACATTTGACAGGCAAGGATACATGCAGGAGGCATGTTTATCCTTATAGTTCACCACTATGTCAGTACTTTATAATTGATGAGAGTGGGTTTACATCCACTTTAAGGGAAGCACACGGACTGCATCACACAGCAGAGCTCCGCATGTGCAGGGCGCTGCTGTCTCTGCGTGTTATTCCAAAAGTTCTTTGGTGTGGGCCTTTTTTGAGACGAGTGCATCAGATCGCACCGCTGCTTTTTGCAACATATGTCTCAAGCGTATCTCGCGTGTCCAAAACATCATGCGCTTGGGCACCACATGCTTGACCAGACATATGTCGACCTGCCATGCAGTTCGTTGGCAAGCTTACCTAAAAGACCCACACCAAAGAACAAAGCGGACCTCTCCTTGCTCCTCATCAGCTGGGATCTCCAACCCCACTATACCTTCAGTACTCTCTGAAACCTGCACTGAGAGGAATGAAGGTGTAGAGTTAGGCGTGTCACAGCCAAGTACTTGCGGGCAATCTGCTATCGGTACACCGACGTCCGCTTGTACCAGGCAAATTTCCCTGCCCCGGCTGCTGCACCGCCGAAAGAAGTTCGCTCCCAGCCATCCACATGCCGTGCGGTTGAATGCTAGCTTGGCTAAATTGCTAGCACTTCAACTGCTGCCTTTTCAGTTGGTAGACTCGGCCCCCTTCCGTGAGCTTGTGGAATGTGCGTTTCTTCAGTGGCAGGTTCCCAAACAGCCACTTTTTCTCACGGAAGGCGATTCCGGCTCGCTACCGGCATGTGGAAGGTAATGTCTTGGCCTCGCTGGACAGGGCGGTCAGCGGTAAGGTGGATATTACCACTGACTCATGGTCCAGCAGGCATGGACAGGGACATTACCTATCTTTCACAGCGCATTGGGTGGCAGCTGGGAAGGATGCAGGACAAGGTGCAGTAGTGTTGGAGGTTTTTCCGCCACCACACCTCCAAAATGCTACTACTGGTGATTCTGACACGCCTCTCTCCTCCACCCCCTCCTTCTTCCTC
Source organism: Rana muscosa (assembly GCA_029206835.1). Taxonomy (NCBI): domain Eukaryota; kingdom Metazoa; phylum Chordata; class Amphibia; order Anura; family Ranidae; genus Rana; species Rana muscosa. The sequence goes on along the minus strand of CM055123.1, from coordinate 296,530,653 downwards.
CGTGGCCTCTTCCTGTGCTTTGTCCTCGGAACCAGCGGTGCTTCGTAGGCGTTCAAGGGGCTACGCAAGTACGCAGGCAAAAAGATGCCATGCGGTGCTTGAGCTGGTGTGCTTGGGGGACAGGAGCCACACTGGGGCAGAGATTCTGTCAGCTCTGCAGGGGCAGACTCAGAGGTGGTTGACGCCATGCCAGCTTAAGCCAGGAAAGGTGGTTTCCGACAATGGCACCAACCTCCTCTCCGCCCTCCGACAGGGACAACTGACCCATGTGCCCTGTATGGCTCACGTCCTTAACTTGGTGGTGCAGCGGTTCTTGAGCAGGTACCCGGGCTTACAAGAGATCCTGAAGCAGGCCAGGAAACTCTGTCAGCATTTCTGCCGGTCATATAATGTCAGTGCTCAGCTGGCTGACCTGCAAAAGGAATACAACCTGCACAAGAACCGCCTAATCTGTGACATGCCCACCAGGTGGAACTGTACGTTGGCCATGCTGCAGCGGCTGCACATGCAGCAGAGGGCCATCAATGAGTATCTGTTGCAATATGGCACCAGGACAGGGTCAGGGGAGCTTGGATTTTTTCCCCCACGCCAGTGGGCCATGACCAGGGATGCATGCACTGTCTTGGCACCATTTGAGGAGGCCACGAGGATGGTGAGCAGTGACAGTGCATGCATCAGTGACACTGTTCCTCTTGTCCACCTGTTGGAGCACACGCTGCATGGAATAATGGACAGGGCACTTGAGGCAGAACAGAGGGAGGAAGAGGAGGACTTCCTTACCTCTCAAGGCCCCCTTTATCCAGACAGTGTTCCTGTTGGCCCCCCTATCACACAGGAGGAGGATTGTGTCAGCATGGAGGTGGAGCCTAGCACTCAGCAGCAGTCTTCAAGGGATCAATTACAGTCCCAAGACACCCATGGACTTGTACGTGGCTGGGAGGAGGTGGCTGCGGATCATGTCGTCCTTAGTGACCCAGAGGACTCTGAATCGAATGCCTCAGCAAACCTACGCTGCATGGCCTCCCTGATCCTGCAAAGCCTGCGGAAGGATCCTCGTTGACACGTACCTTGGAGGTGAGCCTGACGTGCAGAGGGAGACCTCTCGTACAGCCCTGGTTCCCAGGTCACTGGAGTTGGGACAGTGGCTGTCAGAGAGGGTTAGTAGACCAGACTGTGTGACTGCATAGAGGAGACCAAACGGGTGTAGGTGAAAATATAACAATTTATTATGGTGAGTGACCAACATACAACCACCTCCAATAGAACACAGTGCAATACATCAAACAAGTAACAGTGACTATAAACAGTATATACAAGTATGGGAAATACCAGAATCGTAGTGAAAGCCAGGCCGAGGTCATACACAAGGGGATCCAGCAGATGGGTAAGGATGGGAATAAACAGTAACAGGGAGGGGATGGATGGGTTGGCTGCAGAGCAGGGATCAAGGTAACCGAGAGACAGATGCAGGCTGAGCTTAAGGTAGGGATCAGGTCGGATCGGGTAAAGCAGGATGCAGGTTCAAGGTAGGGATCGGGTCAAGCAGGGTGCAGGTTAGGGATCGGGTCGGATACAGGCTCAAGTCAGGGTCACAGGTCCTAGATCAGGGAGAGAGATACCAGGGCAAGGAGTGCTTGTGCTTGCCGGGTATTTATGGGAAGGCTAATTGGCTTCAGGTCACAGCTGAACGGAGGAAGGGCAGTTTGCTCCACACTGCCAGGATCCATCCACTGGTGGAAACCAGTACTCCGTCCAAAGGATAGTACAACACCAGCAGGGAAAGGTTCTCCTGGCAGTTCCAAACTGCCAGGAGACACCTGCTGGTGGACCACAGTACTGCAAGACAAATATCTCCAGCGGATGGAACCTTTCCTGACAGTGGCCGAAGGAGCACAGTGGGGTATGAGTGCCTGTTAGGTTCTCCTGGACTAGATGAGAGGACAGCTGAAGATGCAGGTCAGGTGATGCAGGCCAGCGGGTGCAGGTAGCTGGGGATGCGGCTGGAAGGTGCAGATCAGCTGATGCAGGTAGCTGAGGATGCCGGTGGATACGGATACAAGCAGCAGGCAGGAGAAAGGTCAGACGAGCCAGGTCATGCACAGCGGATCAGATACAGACAGAAGTGTCAGGCAGCGGAGGGTCAAGTTCAGGCTGGATCAGGCAACAGACGATCAGGCAGACAGATGAGCAGGACTGGGTCTAGGAAGCCAAAGGTCAGGACTGGAGATAGCAGCAAGGTCAGGAAGCCAGGTCAGAGTAACAGCAGGTGCAAGTTCAGGATCAGGTCACCGCATAACTGCAGATCAGACAGCAAGAGTCTGGACAGAGGAAGCCCCTTTTAAAGGCCACTGGGCGCCAAGGCAGCGTCACTGTGCGCGCGCGATTGGCGCACGCGCAATGGAAAACTTCTGTTTACACTTGGAAGCCTACTAGCGGGGATGTGCCTGAGCCTTGTTGTGGGTACCAGAGGCATACATCCATGACACTCGTATTCGTGCTATCAAGGAGAGGGATCATTACTGGCTGGCAACCCACCTTGATACAGGGTACAAGGGTAAGGTTGCGGACCTTATCTTGCCGTCGCAGAGGATGAAGCATCTTCGGGAGGCCTTGCAGAAAGGTCTGTGCAACGCGTTCCCAGAGACTGGAAAGTTACAAATTCCTGGTCCTGGACAACGTGTTGCTGAGGCTTCGGTCAATCAAAGAAGGAGCGGTGGAGAAGGTGGCCGTCTGACCGATGCGTTCAGACAATTTTTTAGTCCGCAGCCCCAAGGTATGATCGGTTCCAGCAACCATCGCCACCGTCTGGTTTACATGGTGCAGGAATACCTAGGGGCAAGATCAGACTTGGACACCTTCCCCACCGAAAATCCTCTGGGTTACTGGGTCTTGAGGATGGATCACTGGCCAGAGCTTGCACAGTATGCAATTGAGCTACTGGCCTGTCCTTCATAAAAATGAATCAGTCTTGGATCACCACCAGCTACCAAGCACCTGATGCTGATGTAACAGAATTTTCTTTGAAATGTCAGATCCCTTTAAGACTGCCTATGCTGATGCAGAGTGACAATCCTCTTCCTCCTCAATGATCATGCTGATAGCATGTAAGAACATTTTTGTTTTTGGGCACTGCCACCAGTGCCTAAGGCCCAATTTTTCTGCCCCTGTTTAACAGGGGCGTGTAATTACAATTTTTAATTCAATACTTTGCAGCAGGGCTCATTCCTGCACTCAAACTAGAGTATCTGTGAGGGGTTGCAGTGTTGTGGCACCAGCACCAGTGCCTAAGGCACAATTTTTATGCCCCTGTTCAACAGGGGCATGTAATTACAATTATTGATCTAATAATTCAAAGAAGGGCCCATTGCTGCACCCACCAAGAGTAACTGTGATTGCTTACAGTGTTGTGGCAACACCACCACCACCAAAGGCCCAATTTTTCTGCCCCTGTTCAACAATGGCATGTAATTATAATTCCTGATATAATAGTTCACAGCAGGGCGTTCCAGCGCCCACCAAGAGTAACTGTGAGGGCTCACAGTGTTGTGGCAACACCAACATCTAAGGGGCAGATTTCTGCAGAGTATATACGGCAGGCCCCTACTTTCAAACATCCAACTTACAAACGACTCCTCCTTGCAAACGGAAGGAGACAACAGGAAGTGAGAGGAAATCTACCCCTAGGAAGGGAAATTCTCTCCTGTAAAAGTTAATATGGGAGAAAGGTGTCTCCTCTCTACTGATGCTTTATCACCAATCCTTGTTTCAATAAAAACCCCACTTTTCAAAAACATTTGTCATTGGGACGGAAAGTGAGGTGAAATGTTCTGAACAGGGGCACAGACAGCAAAACAAATGTTACAGGGGTAATAACCCTTCCCTATGTTTTCCAAAAAGCTTAAAAATATATTTTTTGGGTGGAGCTACACTTAAAAAATGAACCTGTTCCAAATAACAGATTCTACTTAAGAACAAACCTACAGTCCCTGTCTTGTTTGCACCGCCTGTATACTGCTATTCAGAGTATATAGGGCCTTTTTTTTTTTGGGTGCGGGGTTCCCCTTAATATCCGTACAAGACCCAAAGGGGCTGGTAATGGGCTGAGGGGGGTTGGGTACCCATGCCATTTTTCTTAAAGATTTTCATCCATATTACCGGGACCAGACATTACATTAAAGCCGCAAGCAGTTTTAAATGACTTTTTTTCCTTTAGAAATGTCATTTTGTGCAGCGACAATTCTAAACACGGGAAACACGCGCCACTTCACAGTCATACTATAGACACCCCCCAGGTACGATATTTAAAGGAATATTTCACTTTTTTTTTTAACTTTAAGCATCATTAACCACTTAAGGACCGCCGCAGGCCGATGTACGTCGGCAGAATGGCACGGCTGGGCACAAGGGCGTACAGGTACGTCCCCTTTAAGAGCCCAGCCGTGGGTCGCGAGCGCGCCGCCGGTGGTGCGCTCGCGACCCGGTCCTCTTCTCCGAGACTGTCCTCGCAGGAACAGCGGACCCGATTGCCGCCGGTGTCCCGCGATCCGGTCACAGAGAGTAGGAACGGGGGGAAGGTAAGTGTAAACAAACCTCTCCCCGTGCTTCCTAGTGAGCCTGTCACTGATCGTCTATTGCCTGTCATAGGGAACGACGATCAGTGAAGCCACGCCCCCCACAGTAAGAAACACACATCAGGGCACACTAAACCCCTACAGCGCCCCCTCCTGGTTAACCCCTTCACTGCCAGTGTCATTTTTACAGTAATCAGTGCATTTTTATAGCACTGTTCGCTGTAAAAATGACAGTGGTCCCAAAATAGTGTCAAAAGTGTCCGATGTGTCTGCCATAATGTCGCAGTCACGATAAAAATTGCTAATCGCCGCCATTACTAGAAAAAAAAAATTATTAATAAAAATGCAATAAAACAATCCCCTATTTGGTAGACTATACAAATTGTGCGCAAACCAATCAATAAACGCTAATTGCTATTTTTTTTACCAAAAATATGTAGAAGAATACGTATCGGCCTAAACTGAGGGAAAAAAAAAATATTATGTATATTTTTGGGGGATATATATTATAGCAAAAAGTAAAAAATATTGCATTTTTTTCAAAATTGTCGCTCTATTTTTATTTATAGCGCAAAAAATAAAAATCGCAGAGGTGATAAAATACCACCAAAAGAAAGCTCTATTTGTGGGGAAAAAAAGGATGCCAATTTTGTTTGGGAGCCACGTCGCACGACCGCGCAATTGTCAGTTAAAGCAACGCAGTGCCGAATTGCAAAAAGTGGCCTGGTCTTTAAGCTGCATAATGGTCCGGTCCTTAAGTGGTTAAAATCACTGCTCCCGAAAAAACAGTTTTTAAAACTTTTTTTTGCATTGATACATGTCCCCTGGGGCAGGACCCGGGTCCCCAAACCCTTTTTAGGACAATAACTTGCATATTAGCCTTCATAATTAGCACTTTTGATGTCGAACGTTCGAGTCCCATAGTATTTAATAGGGTTCTAAAGTTTGCGCGAACTAATGGTCCGTTCGCAGGTTCTGGTGCGAACCAAACTGGGGGGTGTTCGTCTCATTCCTAATCAAAAGTACCATTTCTGTCTTTGCAGATGACACCAAGCGATGCAGTGGAATAACGTCCTTACAGGATGTCTCCAATTTACAAGCCGACCTCAATGCTCTGTCTAATTGGGCGACTATGTGGCAAATGAGGTTTAATATTGCTAAATGTAAAGTTGTGCACTTGGGGGCTAAGAATATACATGCAGCATACACAGGGCCGGTGCTACCACTAGGCAAACTAGGCAGCTGCCTAGGGCGCACTGCTGCCTAGGGCGCCCGGCCACTGGTGTTCCTAATCTCTTCTCTCTGCAGCAAGCAACTAAGTCTCAGCATCAGCAGCTAGTCGTCACTCCGTTTGCACATAGTGTCAGAGGCCGACTCCCGAATGAATGGAAACAAGCAAACATTCATTGATGAGCGCTGGTGAGGCTGCATTTGATGGGCACTGGTGAGGCTGCATTTGATGGGCACTGGTGAGGCTGCATTTGATGGGCGCTGGTGAGGCTGCATTTGATGGGTGCTTCATTAAAAAGTGCAATGGATGGTGGCGCAGGTTATAGTATATAAAGATGTGTAAGGTAAGTCCAACAGGAAGTCCTTTGAGCTTAGTTATCTCTAGTGTGAGATGAACAGTCTGATATAACAGGGCAGCCTTGCAATGGGAGCTGAAGCCACTCCAAACATGTAAAGAGAAAAGCAAGAACAACAGGTGCCTCTTGAGTAAGACTGTATTATATTTAATCGACAAGTGCATTAAAATAACTCATATTTAGGTATCTTTAAGCAGGCACAAGAAAGTCCAGTGTGCTCAGTCACCGTCTCCGCTGTCAGCAAGGGTTTTTGGTTCTGTGCCTCCGTGTGTGGCCGGTGTTCTGCCGAATAAGTTCCGCCCGGCGGATAAGGACCCCCTTGTACTGCGCAGGCGCGGCGGCTAGTCTCCGAAAATAGCCAAACAGTACACGGCGCATGCACAATGACTGTGGCATATGTCCACACGCTCCCGATGCTAGTGCTACTCTGCGGGGTGATTTTAACAATAAAGTACACGTCTTAGCAGGGCGTGTTGATGGGCGTGTTTTTTGCAATGTTCAAATAACAATAAAGTGTGAGAAGTATTGAAATTGTCCATCAACATTGGTGCCCTTATCTCTGTGCATCATTTTGTGAGTAAAATGTGCAAATGCGCCCATCAACATGCCCTACTAAGACGTGTACTTTATTGTTTAATCCACTCCCGCCCCTTACAGAGTAGCACTAGATTCGGGAGCGTGCGGCATTAGCAGCGGGAGCATGCGGCATATTGGTGCATGCGCCGTGTAGAGCTGAGTGTCAGCTCTACATGTTCGGCTATTTTCGGAGGCTTGGTAGGATCGGTTGAGGTTTGTACTGCGCAAGCGCCGCGCCTGCGCAGTACAGGGGGGGTCCAAATCCCCTGGGGGAATATTTTCGGCAGGACACCGGCGTCCTGTCCAGCAGGGCTCTTCCGGATTGCGAGTGGGATCCAAAGCGAGGCTTGGAACTCAGCTGATCGGTCACAGAGAGGGCTGGAGAGCGGCGTACGACTGGAGGTGCTCGCTCCTTTGTCAAGCTGAAGAATATAGGCTACGAGCAGCCTATTTATGTGCCTTGTTGGTGCTGCCACTCAGTGGGGAAAATATAGAATGCAATCTAAACATACACATGGAAGCACATAATGGGATAAGAACAAAAGGAATAAAGTGCATATATATTTCACACTGGAACCTTTCCGATAAAATGATATAGAATGTTATGATATAATGATATGGAATGTTGTATTATATTAGAATTGGACCATCAAGCCAAAAATTATATATATATATATATGTGTGTATGTAGTGGGGCTTTTAAATTTAGGGGAATGTTTGAGTGGTAGTTGCACTCCAACACCCTAATTGATAGGGATTTACTAACCGTTTATACCGCAGGTGGAATACTAGTGTATAGTTCCCTGTGGCCTGTAGATGGTGCTGCCATCGGAGGCTAGGGTTGAACCGCTGGTATAGTGCTGTGCCTTGGATGTCCCCTCTCGGCTGTGCATGCCGGGAGAGGATATAAAAGGGTCAGACGCTGCCTGGTCAGGGTTTGTCTTCTTCCCCAGGAGTGGGGTTGCGTGTTCTGTCCCGGGGGGGGGGTCCTACCCCCGGGGAGTGTGTTGCTGTCCAGCGAATCAGTCCCAGGCAACTTTAGCTCTGGGGCTGCAACTGAAGGCCTTGGGTCCAGCACCTTTGGCTGGGGCCCACAGAGGATAGAGGAATCCCAGGGTGCTGCCTTGCGAGGAGACCCGTTTCTAAGATGAGGAGGACGGGGGAGGACCGTTCCGAGGGACTGGTGAGGAATCACAGTGAAGGAAGGGGCCCGGTAACTCTCTGGAGGGATGTCATCTCCCTGAAAGAGGCCAAATACCACAAGTAAAGTTCACCAGGTCTGTGGCAGAAACCCTAAGCACCAGATCTGTGGCAGAGTTTGTACAGAGACTGTGTGGAATCTAGTTTGAGTATCATTCCGGCTGCTAGGATCCACTCCATGGGAGACTATCCGGATGAGCTAAGCCTACTTGAGAAGATAAGTAGTGAGTCAATATTTTGTTTGTGCCTGGACCTTCTCCACACCTTATGCTGTCCTGTTTCTCCATCCACCCTTTCCTATCTAATGACTGTGCTTTGAGTAAATAAACTCTATGTTGGAGTTGCAACCTGTGTGGACCTTGGAGTTATTGGGGGAAATAGAGACTTGTCTTTATTGTATGTGAAGATGAGAACCATTCTCTGGAGAACATAGCTGTGGAGACCCAAGTTAAGACACCGCTCAACCTCTTCACACAAGAGGGTACGGGCACATAGCACGGTGTGCCTCTTCCTGCTAAGAAGCCAAAAGCAGGTAAAGGTGGGTTTCGTGTAGGGCCGAAACAACTACCATATTTATCGGCGTATAACACGCACCCTAACTTTAAGAGGGAAGTTTCAGGAAAAAAACTTTCCACGGCCCCCTGCGTATAACACGCAGGCACAATTTACCCTCTATTTTCAGGGTAAAAAAGTGAGTGTTATACGCCAATAAATACAGTAATCGATTAATCGACAACTAATCGATTATGAAATTAATCGATGACTATTTTCATAATCGATTAATCGGCCAGTAACATAATGGGTTTAAAAAAACGAAAATTAGCCCTTTATAGTACAAAAAGAGCAAATAATCACTACTGTTAATATTATATTAATACGAAGAATCTTTGTACATTCGCTGAATGAACGAATGTTTGAAATTTTCACTTGCTTTTAACATTCAGTTTTAAAATGAATGTCATTTGTGAACGAAATCCACATACACGGTCTGAAAATTCCTTTGACCAAGAAGTTTTCTATTTGTTCTGAACTTTCCCATCACTGTGGTTGAAAAAGAACGTCGATTTGACCCCACTGACGATTAGAAAATCGAACGAACGTTCTTACAATGTCTTCCTTCAAAAATAAAAAATAATTTTATGGCCAGCATATAATATACTACAGTCTTTAACTTTTTTTTTCTTTAAATAAAAAAATTTGATCTGAGTCTGATGATCTTTACCAGATTCACCCTCTAATAGTATATACAGTACATCTATTCTGTCAGTTATTCTCGAGGGTGGATTTGAGATTTTGCTCACTAACCATATACTGTATTTATCGGCGTATAACACGCACCGGCGTATAACACGCACCCCAAGTTTAGGAGGGAATTTTAAGGAAAAAAACTTTTAGGAGGGAAATTCAAGGAAAAAAAACTTACATTTAAATGCAGCATGCAGCCTTGCCCAGTGTCCATCTGTCCATCTGCAGCCTTGCCCAGTGTCCATCTGTCCATCTGCAGCCTTGCCCAGTGTCCATCTGTCCATCTGCAGCCTTGCCCAGTGTCCATCTGTCCATCTGCAGCCTTGCCCAGTGTCCATCTGTCCATCTGCAGCCGTGCCCAGTGTCCATCTGTCCATCTGCAGCCTTGCCCAGTGCCTTTGCGATCTTGTCAGTCTCAGCGTTTTTTTAAATTTGGCGCCGATTTCTGTGGAGAGGAGCGAGCGGGGCCGAGTGTACTTCGGCTAGACTCGGCTCCTCTCGCAGTCCCGCCCATCTCCACTGACTGCGCCGCTGACGGAGAAAGCCGAGTGTACTTTGGCTAGACTCGGCTCTGCTCACAGTCAGGGGCAGGACAGCGAGAGGAGCCGAGACTAGCTGAAGTACACTCGGCTTTCTCTATGTCAGCGGCGCAGTCAGAGATGGGCGGGACTGCGAGAGGAGCCGAGTAAAGCCGAGTGTACTTCGGCTTCGGCTCCTCTCGCTCGTTTTCAGCAGGGGAATTCGACGGAGTATCGGCGTATAACACGCACCCACGATTTTCCCCTGATTTTAAGGGAAAAAAAGTGCGTGTTATACGCCGATAAATACGGTAGTTGGTTATTTATATTTACCACTTCATAGGGATATTTAAGAATAAAATTGTCTTTTTTTTTAAAACTTTACATATTAACTAAATTATACACCACACTTTTAAAAAGGTTATTAACCGATTAATCGAAACAATAATCGGCCAACTAATCGATTATGAAAATAATCGTTAGTTGCAGCCCTAATTTTGTGTGCTACATACCGTATATATATATATATATATATATATATATATATATATATATATATATATTGTGACAGCAGGAAGGTAAAGTCACCTGGTTGCATCCAGGGGGGTAGATATATTTCGCCCAGATTCAGGCTTTACGCCGACTTATACAACTAGGTGGAGTGTTGTATAAGCCCAGCTGAGGCTAGTGGGCTCATGGATGACTCATACCTCTAGGGAGAGTGTGGGGCGTTGTGCAGACAGGGAGTTGATGAGACCAGCTGAAGCTTGTCAGCTCATTTAGGCCTCTATAAGAACTCCCAGCTTCATTAGATGTTAGCTCATGCCTGGAACCAGACCTGTGTGGACTGTCTAGGGAGAGTGAACCCCTGTGCGGTGAGACAAAGCCTGTGTGGCTATTTGCTTGGACATTTAAAACCAGGGACTTAGGGACTAGGACAGCACTAGGCTGATCCCAGTTGTTAGTTAGGAAACCTGTATGTTTAGTCAGAGGTCAAGTTGACCAGGATTTATTTTGTTTATGTTTCTTTTTCTTTGCTGTGTTTTGTCACTGTAAATAGAAAATAAACCGCACCTTTTTGATTTTGAAAACCACAACCTCCGTTTGCTGGGCCTGTTTTTGTGTGGGGAGCCCATCCCGGGGGTCACACACACCCGCTGCCGAGCCAACCCCCTCACAGTTGGTGGAGAACCAGTGGCAGTTTTTTTTAAGCCAGCATGGAGGAGATACTGAAGCAGCTGGCTCTAGCAAATGCCAATCAACAGCAGACAAATGCAGGTTTGAAAAAGAACTTCGCAGCCCAGCAGCAAGCTCATCAACAGAGCCTTGCAGCCCAGCAGCAGACAAACGCAACTTTGCAACAGAGTCTGGAGGCTCAGCAACAAGCCCAGCAGCAATCTGAGGCCCGCTTCATAGACCTGTTGCAGAAGCAAGAGCAGAGACTACAACAACAGATGGAAGCAGTAATGCAGCAACGTCCGCAGACCAGTGAGGAAAGCCGTCCCACTAATACCGCGTCCTTTGGGGTGAGTCGTTTATTGACAAAAATGACTGGAGAGGATGATCCAGAGGTATTTTTGACCACATTTGAAAGAACCGCTGAAAGAGAAAAGTGGCCTGAGGAGCAGTGGGCTGGACTGGTGGCTCCTCTGTTAACTGGTGAATCGCAGAAAGCTTACTATGACCTAGAGCCTAACCAAGCAAAAGACTATGTGATGCTAAAAGATGAAATATTGGCAAGGCTGGGTGTCACCCAGGCTGTCCGGGCTCAGCGTGTGCATAACTGGACTTTCCAGCTTGGAAAACCCCCCAGGTCTCAAATGTATGATCTCATTCACCTGAGCAGAAAGTGGCTACAGCCAGAGACTTTGTCCGCACCAAAGATTGTGGAACGTGTTGTAATGGATCGGTTTTTGAGAGCTCTTCCTACTGCCATCCAAAAGTGGGTAAGCCATGGAGACCCAGAGACGGCCGATGGTCTTGTGGATCGTGTGGAGAAATACTTGGCTACAGAGAACCTGACGGCCTCTTCCAGAGACACTCGGACTTTCCACCCTAAGACCAGACCATCCCCAGGGGCGGATAAGAGGATTCCAAGGGGTGAGGGTGGAGAGAGTGAGAGGGTGGGAGCTCTACCCCAAGTTTGGCGAGAACAGCCTGGGAAATCAGCGGCTCAAGAGGCCGCAAGAAGGATCGTTTGCTACCGCTGCCGGCAAGCGGGACATATTGCAGCCAATTGCCCGGTTGTGGAGGAACCCATGCAGTGTGACTTTCTGACGGGCAGACGTCAGTCGCTGTGTGCGACAGTCGCATGCACTGCCATTCGAGGAACTGAGAAACATTTATGCAAAATGTGTGTTAATGGTAGAAATGTTGTGGTATTGCTGGATTCAGGTAGCCTTGTGACCCTGATAAAGGCTGAGTTAGTTAAAACAGAGGTCTCTGGGAATAGCAAGGTAGCTGTTATTTGTGTGCATGGGGACACCCGAGAGTATCCAGTGACTACAGTGTGTTTCGAGACCCCCAAAGGTACCCTCTCTCATCCAGTGGGCTTAGTATCTCAGTTACCGCATGACGCCATTGTGGGAAGGGATTTTCCGAAGTTCTGGGAACTGTGGGATGATCCTGAGCCCCCCACTGGTGCCCCTATGTACCAGGAATGTGATAGCCAGAACTCCCCTGAGAGTGGTGAGGACTCTCCGGAATTTCCCTTATCAGTATTGGCAGGGGAGACTCAAGAAACTGGAGAGGAGCCCACCTCCTCAGACGAAAACCTACCGTCTGTGGAGTTTTCTGATCTTGAGGTTCACAGGGAAAACTTTGCCACAGAACAGTTGAAAGACCCCGCCCTAATAAAGGCACGGGAAAACGTAGTGAAAATAGATGGCGAGTTAGTGAACCCAGATAATACCTGCACTTACCCATACTTCAGCGTAGAGAAGGACCTACTGTATCGGGTGGCAAAAAGGGCAGAAGAAACCGTTGAGCAGCTTGTGGTGCCCAAACCTTACAGGAAGTTGGTGTTGGAGTTGGCCCATGGGCACATTCTTGGAGGTCATCTGGGGACAGAGAAAACCCGAGAGAGGGTATTACAGAGATTCTATTGGCCGGGGGTGATGAAGGACATAGAAAATTATTGTTCCTCCTGCCCTGTGTGTCAGAGGTCGGCCCCGATGCCACATTTCCGTAGCCCGCTGGTCCCTCTACCCATCATTGAGGTCCCGTTTGAGAGGATCGCCATGGATTTGGTAGGTCCTATAATCAAGTCCGCTAGGGGGCACCAGTACATATTAGTTATAATGGACTATGCCACCCGTTATCCAGAAGCGATCCCTCTCCGAAATACCTCGGCCAAAACCATAGCCAAAGAGCTATCTCTTGTGTTTAGCCGGGTGGGTATTTGTAAAGAACTGCTTACGGACCAAGGTACACCCTTTATGTCCCGGGTTATGAAGGAGCTGTGTAAATTGTTCAAAGTGACGCAATTACGTACATCTGTGTATCACCCCCAAACCAATGGGCTGGTTGAAAGATTCAACAAAACCCTAAAACAAATGTTGAAGAAAGTGGTGGATAGAGATGGAAAGGATTGGGACTGTCTACTTCCTTATCTGATGTTTGCTATTAGGGAGGTGCCCCAATCCTCTACGGGATTCTCCCCCTTTGAGTTACTGTATGGGAGACACCCAAGAGGGCTGTTGGATATTGCCAAGGAAACTTGGGAAAGTGAGAGTTCTCCCCACAGGAGTGTGATTGAGCATGTCGCCCTGATGCAAGACCGAATTGCACAGGTAATGCCCATCGTGAAGGAACATTTGGCCCAAGCGCAGTTAGCACAGCAGAGAGTGTACAACCGTGGAGCCAAGACCCGTACCTTTTCCCCGGGGGATAGGATACTGGTACTTGTCCCTACGGTTGAAAGTAAATTCCTTGCCAAATGGCAAGGCCCCTACGAGATAATGGAAAAAGTGAGCGAAGTGAATTACAAGGTCAGACAACCAGGAAGGCGAAAGCCCGAACAGATCTATCACGTTAATCTGTTGAAAGCCTGGAGGGATAGAGAGTCCCTAGTCGCAGACACTTGGTCACCAGCTCAAACTGGTTGCGTGATTCCTGAGGTTGGAATAGCAGCCACCTTGTCACAACCCCAACAACAGGAGGTTAAGGAGTTTGTGCTTCGCAACAAGGAGGTATTCTCTGAGCTGCCGGGACAAACATCTGGGGTAGAGCATGACATCATTACCCCGCCCGGTGAAAGGGTGAAGTTAAAACCCTATCGGATCCCAGAGGCCCGACGGGAGGCAATACGGGAGGAAGTACAGAAAATGCTGAACTTAGGGGTGATAGAGGAGTCCCAAAGTGATTGGTCTAGTCCCATTGTGTTGGTGCCTAAACCGGATGGGAGCTGGCGATTTTGTAACGATTTTCGTCAGTTGAACAAAGTTACAAAATTTGACACCTACCCCATGCCACGTATAGATGAGTTGATCGACCGGCTGGGAACAGCCCGATACATGACGACTCTTGACCTCACAAAAGGGTATTGGCAAATCCCCCTGGCCAAGTCGGCCAAAGAGAAAACCGCATTTGTAACCCCAGACGGGGCGTTCCAATATACAAGAATGCCGTTCGGGTTACAGAATGCGCCGGCCACATTCCAGCGGAAAATGGACCAGATGCTGAGGCCCCATCGGAAGTATGCTGCGGCTTACCTGGATGACGTAATTGTCCATAGCACAGATTGGGCCTCACATCTGCCAAAAGTGCAAGCAGTCCTGGACTCTGTTCGGGAAGCGGGGTTTACGGCTAACCCCAAGAAGTGTACCATTGGGCAGGAGGAGGCCAAATATCTTGGGTACACCATTGGGAGGGGAGTAATAAAACCCCAACTCAACAAAGTCGAGGCCATCCAGAGTTGGCCACGTCCCAACAGCAAGAAGCAGGTACGAGCCTTTCTGGGAATCGCTGGGTATTATCGGCGATTCATTCCCCACTTTGCTTCTAAGGCTGTGCCCCTAACCAACCTGACGAAGGGGAAAGGGTCGGTCATGATTAAATGGACCCCCGAGGCTGAGGCAGCATTCCAATTCTTGAAACAAGCCTTATGTAACCAGCCAGTGTTGTACTCACCCGACTTCTCTAAAGACTTTGTCGTACAAAGTGATGCGTCAGATGTGGGGTTAGGAGCAGTATTGTCCCAGGTCTGGAACGGGGAAGAGCACCCAGTCATTTACCTCAGCAGGAAGTTGAAGTCCCATGAGGTAAATTACGCCACCGTTGAAAAGGAGTGTTTAGCGGTGAAGTGGGCTCTAGATTCCCTTCGGTACTACCTGCTAGGTAGGCACTTTGACTTGGTTACGGATCACGCTCCGTTAAAGTGGATGGCTCAAAACAAGGAAACAAATAGAAGAGTGAATAGGTGGTTCCTGGCCCTCCAGGAATTCAACTTCACAGTAAAGCATCGCCCTGGCGTTCAAATGGGGAATGTGGATGCTTTGTCTCGAGTACATGAATGCCTGATTGCTGGTGTTCCAACCCCGAGGTTAAAACAAGAGGGGGGGGTATGTGACAGCAGGAAGGTAAAGTCACCTGGTTGCATCCAGGGGGGTAGATATATTTCGCCCAGATTCAGGCTTTACGCCGACTTATACAACTAGGTGGAGTGTTGTATAAGCCCAGCTGAGGCTAGTGGGCTCATGGATGACTCATACCTCTAGGGAGAGTGTGGGGCGTCGTGCAGACAGGGAGTTGATGAGACCAGCTGAAGCTTGTCAGCTCATTTAGGCCTCTATAAGAACTCCCAGCTTCATTAGATGTTAGCTCATGCCTGGAACCAGACCTGTGTGGACTGTCTAGGGAGAGTGAACCCCTGTGCGGTGAGACAAAGCCTGTGTGGCTATTTGCTTGGACATTTAAAACCAGGGACTTAGGGACTAGGACAGCACTAGGCTGATCCCAGTTGTTAGTTAGGAAACCTGTATGTTTAGTCAGAGGTCAAGTTGACCAGGATTTATTTTGTTTATGTTTCTTTTTCTTTGCTGTGTTTTGTCACTGTAAATAGAAAATAAACCGCACCTTTTTGATTTTGAAAACCACAACCTCCGTTTGCTGGGCCTGTTTTTGTGTGGGGAGCCCATCTCGGGGGTCACACACACCCGCTGCCGAGCCAACCCCCTCACAATATATATATATATATATATATACACACATGTGAACATTTATAAAAATAACTATAATAAAAAAATCTTATTATAGGGACAATAAACAAAAATGGCCATATTACTATATTATTATATTATTTAGTCAGTATAAAAATGTATTTAACTGTAAAAAGTCAATAAAAAAATAATTAATTAATATATACCTATGAAATAGAATTTTAAATATTGTTATTATCAACCAATATAGTCAATCAAAAATCAATCAATTAAAAGATTTATAAAAAATTCTTTAAAAAATTGGTCCATTGGAAAATAGAAGATTATTATGGTATCCAAACCAACCAATCATCTCTTAGGGCAAAAAATGATGTTATCAATAATGATTCATTATCAATACTCAATGGGAGCTTGCTCTATGTGCATATATAGAAAATATATATATACAAAAGAATGCAAAAAAATGCATATAAAAACATATACCGTATATATATATATATATATATATATATATATATATATATATATATATATATATATATATATATATATATATATATATATATTAGAGGTCGACCGATATATCGGCCGATATTTGGCCATTTTTGATAAATCGGCATCGGGCCGATTATTATCAAAATTAGGCCGATATTTTAAACTGGCCGTCCCTCCTGTCCTTCCTACTCAGCGCGGCACTTGATGTTGCCAGAGCTGCTGAGTGTGTGAACAGAGAGGAGGGAGAGAGAGGGAGAGAGAAGCTGTCAGCTTGATGTCGGGAGTAAGGGGGCGGGGCGGCAGATCACTTCACTTCCTTGTTACTTTATGGTCAGTAGTCCAGGCAGCTCCTCCCTTCTGCACTTATCTCTCTGCATGATCACACAGTAAGTCAGCACCGATCCTCCTCGCTCCCGCTCCCTCCCATGCCTAGTTAATTTTTCCTGTATCTTATCTGCTGTCCTCTCCATAAATCTTCACTACACTTATCATGCTGCCTCCTGTCCTGTCTCAGCTTTGCATTCCACACACACAGATCTTACACCCTTTCCATCCCAGTTTGCTTTTAGCTCTCATAGTTGTCCTGTCCCCACCATGAAGCCTAGCACATTCCCTGCATTCTGTCACTAATAAAGACATTAGCACTTACATTTACCACCCCAACCTCCTCACCATTCTCTCTTTTATAATATCTTAACCTCCCCCCCCCCCTTCACATTGTAGCAATTTGACAAGTCACATCCTATTGCCGGCAAGGCACTGTTCAAATCAATGCGACACTGACTTTGAGTTGCCGCATAAACTTGAAAAGTAGTACATGCACTACTTTTGCGATTTAGGGTGTGACTTCAATAGCCACACAGATGTCTTTAAAGTCACAATCCAATGTCGCACTGAGATGCAGCTCTGAAATTGTGCGATTTCAGGTTATGCCGCACAATTTCAAAGCCACAGTCAATGTGAACGGGGGGCTAATAGTAGGTTCACACTGGCGTGCTGTGGTCTGGCCACAGTGCGATTTGTATATTCAGTTTACCCAGAGTTTTAGGTGCGCTCCCATTCAATTCTATTAGACTGTCTGTTTTCACGAAAGCAAATTACAGTCTTGCGTGCTGCATCTTTGATGCGCAATCAGAAAACACACAGTCCACTAGAATTCATCAGGCGCACACCTAAAACTGCAAGTAAATCACACATACAATCGCACTGTGGTCAAACCAAAGCGCACCAGTGTGAAACCGCTATACAGCTAGGTTCACGCGCAGTCAGGATCATGCACAAAATTGTGGTTTTCTTGACAAACACAGAAGCGCACTGTCCTTTAGTAGATACACAGCAGTGCCATTGATTGTTAAAGGCACCCCCACTCATCACACATGTGGTTTGGTACAGGACATTTTTAGAAAAGGGTCTTGGACTTCCTTTCCACATTTCCAAATTGGCACCACTGACCACTACCCCATATGTGTGCACCCATTACTCTCAGGTTGCTGCAGCGCAACACTTTAAGTACTATTATAGTGCATGTCACAAACATTACTCAATGGGGGATCGTTCCTCTGATCCCCGCTGAGCAGGCCCGTCTCCGCTCACTGTGCTGAGATGGACCTGTCAGAGACCCGCTCTCCTCTATGGAAAGATCGGATGAAAACGGATCGATAGGCTTTCCATCTGTCTGGATTTCACTGACAGGATCGGGTGTCAGCGGACATGTCACAGCTGACATCCGCCGCTCCATAGGAGTGAATGGAGGTTCCGATCAGGTCCGCCTGAAAAACTGGCAGACAGACCTGATCGGAAAGCCTGTGTGAAAGGGGCCCAAGTCCGAACCCGAGGGGGCGCACTTTGCCCTGGGCGCTGGATGACCTTGTCCCAGCACTGGTTACAGTTACACTCGGCTTAGTGTGAAACCTGCCAGTGTCACCGCCAATCAGTGCCATCTCTCAGTGCCATCTGTCAGTGCCACCGCAAATCAGTGCCACCCGCCACTGCCGCTTAGTTCCACCAGCCAGTGCCACCCGCCCCTGCCAGCCAGTGCCACCCGCCCCTGCCAGCCAGTTTCAATTGCCAGTGCCACTGCCAATCAGTGCCATCTGTCCCAAACTAGTGCCATCTGTCAGTTCCAAACCAGTGCCACCTGCTAGTGCCAATGCCATCTGACAGTTCCAAACCAGTGCCATCTGACAGTTCCAAACCAGTGCCACCTGCCAGTGCCAATAGTGCCATCTGTCAGTTCCAAACCAGTGCCACCTGCCAATGCCAACCAGTGGCAGCCAGTGCCATCTGTCAGTTCCAAACCAGTGCCACCTGCCAGGTCCAACTAGTGCCATCTGTACTGAGGACATCAAGTGTGTGCTAGAGTGACAGGAGTAAGCAAGGAGTGGAGTGGGTGAGTTTTTTTTTTTTAAATCGGCCTAAAATATCGGCCACAAAAATCGGCCATCGGCCGCCCCAATTTCTAAATATCGGCATCGGCATCGGCCAGAGAAAAACCCATATCGGTCGACCTCTAATATATATATATATATATATATATATATATATATATATAGTGATGGTAAGATCCTGTACGTCCTTAAAGAGTGTTGGTTTACGCCAGATTTGGTAAAGAAAGACATGCTGATTGAACAGCTGTGTGTTGGGCTATTCAGTTCTGACATGACTATGGATCAGGGCCTCACCCAACAGACAGGAAGTCTGTCCCTGGGAGTCAGGTGGACTCCCATCCCTCTGAGAGGAAGTCAGAGGCTATCTATGCTGCAGGGGTGCAGCCAAAGTGTGCGTGTCTGCAAGAGGCAGACGTCATTGCTGAAGTAAGCAAGAAAATGCTGACCTGGAGTAAGCGAGGAGTGAGCTTATCTCTAGGAAACTCTGTTTGTTCTGAGGAGCAGACTTTAGGCCTAGGCTAAAGGCCTGAGACAGCCGGATGGCAAAGAATGTAAGCCAGGAGGCTAAAGTGTTGAGTACACAGTAATGGTGGAACCCCCTGCAAGGGCTACTGATGTATTTGTGAACTTTTTGTGCTTTTAAATAAAAGTGGGCTACCATGCCTTTAAAAATTGTTCCTGACTGGCTGGAATCACTGGAAAAACGCATCTACTACGAGAACTAACAATCCCCAATCTTACATATGATGGAGAATGCGGGCAGTTTTGGAAGAGTTCCAGATCCGCGCATACCAAAAACAGTGAGTAGAAAGAAACCATGTGTTTTGCAGCAATACTGTGATGAACAGCCAATGTGAATGAAAAGTCAAAGTTTTCTGCGGTGAACTGCTGTTAGCTGTGTGGGACAGCCAGGCGAACTGCATTGCACAGGAGTTCAATTAATGGACTGTGTTGTATACAGGCGATGTGCCTGTGGAAGTGAGCTCAACGTGGCTTGAGAGGATGTGTCCACTTTGGAAGTAGGGATGAGCTTCGAGTTCGAGTCGAACTCATGTTCGACTCGAACATTGCCTGTTCGCCGAACAGCGAACAAATTGGGGTGTTCGTGGCAAATTCGAAAAGTCTATGGGAGAAATCTAAAGTGCTAATTATAAAGGCTTATATGCAAGTTATTGTCATAAAAAGTGTTTGGGGACGGGGGTCCTGCCCCAGGGGACATGTATCAATGCAATTTTTTTTTTTTTTTAAAACGGCCGTTTTTTCGGGAGCAGTGATTTTAATAATGCTTAAAATGAAAAAATAAAAGTGAAATATTCCTTTAAATTTCGTACCTGGGGGGTGTGTATGATATGCATGTTTCCAGTGCTTAGAACTGTCCCTGCATAAAGTGTAATTTTTGAAGGAAAAAAGGTCATTTTAAACTCACTCGCGGCTATTAATGAATTGTCGGCTCCCGGCAATACATAGAAAAGTCTTCTTTTTTTTTTTTAATAAAGGACTTTTTCAAGGTGTTTGTGTGGTTTTTTTTTTTACATTTTTTTACGCTTTCTTCGTGAAATGGTAGGGGTACAATGTACCCCTTACCAATAAACATAGGGGGGCGGGATCTGGGGGTCCCCTTTGTTAAAGGGGTCTTCCAGATTCCGATAAGCCCCCCGCCCGCAGACCCCCACAACCACCGGGCAAGGGTTGTGGGGATGAGGCCCTTGTCCCCATCAACATGGGGACATCCTCCCCATGTTGAGGGCATGTGGCCTGGTACGGTTCAGGAGGGAGGGGGGCCGCTCTCTCGTCCCCCCCCTCTTCCCCTGCGGCCGGCCAGGTTGCGTGCTCGGATAAGGGTCTGGTATATATTTTTGGGGGGACTCCACGCCATTTTTTTTTAATTTGGGGTGGAGTTCCCCTTAAAATCCATGCCAGATCTGAAGGGCCTGGTATGGATATTTGGGGGAACTCCACGCATTTTTTTTTTTAATTTGCGGCGGGTTTCCCCTTAATATCCCTTCCAGACCTGAAGGGCCTGGTAATTGAATTCTGGGGGACCCCCGCGCTTTTTTTTTTTTATCAATGACTTTCCTATGTATTGCCGGGAGCCGACAATTCATTAATAGCCGCGTTTTAAATTACTTTTTTTCCTTCAAAAATGACATTTTTTGCAGGGACAGTTCTAAGCACGGGAAACATGCGCCACTTTACATGCATATCATACACACCCCCCAGGTACGAAATTTAAAGGAATATTTCACTTTTATTTTTTCATTTTAAGCATTATTAAAATCACCACTCCCAAAAAAACGGACATTTTTAAAACTTCTTTTTGCATTGATACATGTCCCCTGGGGCAGGACCCGGGTCCCCAAACACTTTTTAGGACAATAACTTGCATATAAGCCTTTATAATTAGCACTTTAGATTTTGAACGTTCGAGTCCATTGTATTTAATAGGGTTCTAAAGTTCACGCGAACATTTTGTCTGTTCGCAGGTTCTGGTGCGAACCAAACAGGGGGGTGTTCGGCTCATCCCTGTTAGGAAGGTCCAGTGGAGGAATGATTCAAGCAGAGAGTGAAGTCTGCATGTGAAAGTGTGCTGTTTGCAAGTCTTGGAGACAGTACCTCAAATGTTCCTGTGTTAAAAGGAACTGTGTTAAAAAACGTTGTTGGCCTGATTGCAGAGATGGGAGTGGTCAAAACACAAAAAGGAAGCAATGTTTGCTGAGATGAGAGACAGAATCTTGTGGCTGGAGGGGTTGTTACCCACAGAACAAGCCCCAGACTGGTGCAAAATGCACTTGGCCGCACTGGAGCAAAGGAAAAAGGAAAGCAAGCCGTCACTTAGTGCAAAGAGTGAGCAGATGTGTGCGGTTGCCCATCGCAACAAAGCAGAAATCCGTACAGCTGACTTCATACGGCCTATGTTGCCTTCTGAATGTGTTGAGGACTTTTTGAATGAGTTTGCGATGATTGCTTCCTTCAGAAGATGGCCCAAAAGTCGCTGGGTTGAGTTGGTGCAACCTTTTCTGATAGAGGAGTACCAGGAGGTGTACCGTGGGATGTATAGTAACCGAGATGACTATGACAATTTCCTAGGAGCAATCCAATCTAGAGAGCCCTGATAAAGATCAGCGGGGAGAATGTGGTCTCCCATAGCAACCGGAGAAAGTATGTTTTCAGAAAGGAGGAGCTACAGAGAGGAGGTATACCACCATCCTCATAGAGATACCAGTAAAAGTCTGCATGTTGGGAGAGTGCCGTCTCCCTTAGCAACAGGAGAAAGTCACCAAGTGCCATGCCTGGAATGTGGTCAGCTGGGCCACGGGATCTTTTCTTGTCCAAGCTTGTGGAATACAGCTGCTGATTGTGTTGTGGGGCTTAATGCTTTGCCTGCAAGCCCAGAGAAGAGGGTATCGTATCCAGCATCCTGCAAGGGGTATGGTGTGTAGGTCTGCTGTTGCCCCTGACAACAGATTTTTTTTTTGCCTGCAGGCGATGTTGGAAAATCCGGAAAGGCTGCAGTGTTGCTCCATGGCCACATGGGTGAGTCAGCCTGTGGAGACACCACACCTGTGAGACAATGCACTCAAGTGAAGGCTATTACACCACCTGCAGGATATGGTAAGACTGTGGCAATTTGTGAGACTGATCCGAGTGAAGTGGCATTATGTTCGGTGAGGAGATCTGCAGAAGGTGTAAAAACGGACTTGCTGCAGTGTGCTACCCAGATCAGTGGGGAGACACAGGTTAAAACCCTGCTTTTAGCAAAGTCAAGAACTGAAAAGGACATGTGGACTCTGGGTACACCTAAGGTAATCCAGCAGAGTGCTGGGAGAGATGTGCTAGGGGTGACCAAAGCAGTTGGTATGCCATGTTCCCTAGTGACAGTGACAGGTGCTGCACAGTTGCCAAGGGAAACCACCAAGGAGCCTGCAGTGGTGAGGCAAGTGGTTTCCCAGGACAACTGTGAAGACGCCCTAGTGGGCAAAATAATTCCTTTGGAGAAAAAGGGTGGTGTGCTGAGTGGCACGCAGGGTGCCATGCGTTTTGACATAGGACAATTTGATAGAGTTTATAAAACTGCTATGTTTATGAATGCTGATGACACATGTGCTTATGGTAATGTGATGCTTAATGAGGTAGGGGTGATCGCTAAGCAGGATATGCGATTCCCCTTGGCAACACTATCTAAGGCTGCAGAGGTGTCCTTAGAAAGCTCCAGGGAGCTCTGTGTGTTGGAGCCAGAGGTTGCCTGGGACAACTGTGGTGCCGCTCTGATAGATAAGAGGGTACTTGACCTTGGTGATGAGAAAAATGGTAAAACTCAAATGTTTGAAATTGCTTGTAATGATAATGAGTTGCTACGGTCTGTCACTGCTGACAGTCCTCATTGGTTTAGTGAAGCGCCACCCAAGCAAAGTGGTCAAGTTATGTTATTGCAGCCTGTTGTGTTTAAAAATGTTTTGCCACAAGGGCATTTAAACAAGGAAGGCTCAGTGGGTAACAGTGGAGTGGACACAATTTCTGCTGTGCTAAATAGAGAGGCTGCAGGGCCGGTAGACACAGGTGCGTTGGCTTTTGCAGAAATTAACCCTCTCCAGTTGGAAGGATCTGAAAAGGGCGCATGCATGGCAGAGCTTTTGTCCACAGCAAAAGAGATGAGTAATGTTGATGAGGTAATGGATAGCGATTTGGAAGGGCTCAGTGTTGCTGAGAGTGAGAGGATGAGTGTGACACATGCGATTTGCAGTGCTCAGCGGGAGCCGCAAATTTTGTTAGTTGCCTCTGAGGTAGAGGTCTCTTTAAGTGTCTCGGCCTCTCACGCCTTAGCAAATGAGCCCCTCCATGTCGTTGGTAAAGGAAAAGTTCCTACAGTTCTGTTTAGATGCGGCATGTCTAGAAATAGCTGAGATATTGTGGGAATTGGTGAAAATCTTTCCGATGTACACCTGCATGTATCCACAGCAGAGGGGCGACATGGTACTGCGTAGTACCAATCGGTGGACGCAGGTGATACATGCGTTGTTAAGCAATATAAATAAATAAAAACTTGCGCTAAAACATGATATGAATATACCATATAAACCAATGACAGTGGTATAACATTAAATGAAAAGTGTCCAATTCATGAATAAAAATTGTGTCCAATTCATAAATAAATCCGTGATGAAAAATGAGTAAGTGATCAAAAATAGATAAATCAATCTGAACCAACAGTGATAATAAAGTGTTATTTGAAGCTCTTTGTTTTAAAGAGAAATCCAAAAAGAACTTGCTGATGCAATGTAACCAAATCCACAGTGCCACAACGGTAGAAAACGTGATGACAGAAAAGCACCTCCACCTCCAGTAAACACAGCCGCTTACCAGATAAATCTGATCTCTTATTACAGGAGATCGAACTCGCTTGGGCTAATGACCCAGCCTGGGGTTCTTTACGATGTACACCACAGCATACATACAGCAAACACCTCGTAGGGATGCGAATCTCAGCCACTGATGTTCAAGATCACAATGTTTAGCAAAGGGAGTTCTTGAATAGAAGCTTAAAGCCTTTCCTTCGTAGTGAATGGGCTGTACTCCTGGCAGCATCTGAACCTGTACCTCCCCGACGTTCCAAGCAATGTTGATGAAAATTGGTTGCTACACTGTTGGTTGCTTTTGTGGAAAGTTGTCTCGCAGTTTTCTTCGAGAGTGCTTCCAGCGGCGGTTATGTGCGGAAGGCGCTCAGGGGAATTGTTGGAGAAATAAGAGATAATAGACATAGAGGAAGTCTCTCCGTATGCTGGTGTGGTGGGGTGCATTCCTGCTGGTGCGGTCCGAGGTGCGGCTGAGCAGTGGTTGGTATGTGGCGCGCGTACTGTCCCACCCGCTACACCTCATGTAAAGGAAGGGCCCGGAACGGACGTGGCAGTAGTGGGAATTCAGTCCATCACGTGCAGAGAGGTGCAGTTTGAGGTACCCAGAGACACTTTGACAGGAAATAACAGTGATGGTAACTGTAATGGAAAAGTGTATGAGAGGCACTGTGGAGCACTGTCAGACAACTCTGAGCTATTGGTTGAGGTACCATTGGACACAGAAATGGTTAAAGAGATTGATGTGGAAAAATGTGGTGAAAAATGTGCATTGGTAGGACAATTGCTATTGGAGTGTTGGACAACAGGGGGCGATGTGAAACTGCGGGACTGTCCCATAGGGAGTAACTGCTTGCCTGTAGGTGGTCCCTCCATAGATACTGTCCTAGCAAACAAGGGGACAAGAGGTCCCAATGATAATATTGAGGTTAAACGGAAGGATATGGTGTTGATCCTAGATGGTTTGGTTGCCAAGAGTAACCACACAGGGGTTAGTGAACCTGAGAAACAAATGTTGTTGATTAATGTTGTGTCAGGTAGTGAGAGTGGCCAGTCCCTGACAGAGTTCATGAAAGGGGGTCCCCAACAGTCCTGGGAGAGTAGGTCTGTGGGAGAAAAAAGGAGGATCCTGAGGCCAGAAGGTAGAAGGGATAGAGAGATTAGTGGGAGTCCACGGTTCAGGAAGAAGTGCTGGTGGAAGCACACCCGGAAGAAGATGTGGGTGGAGTGCCCCTTTAAAGAAAAGGCTGGGCAGATTAGGACTCCTGCTACTGATAGTTGGTACAGAGGCGTCAAAGCGAAGTGTTGGTGGAAACATACCCGGAAAAAGAAATGGGCCTACGCAGCCAATGGCTGGCACAGAGGTGTCCCATTTGTGATGACGGGTTTATGTGTTCCTCCCTCCGGTTCGAAACAGGGGGGGAGGATATGTGATGGTGAGATCCTGTACGTCCTTAACCACTTAACGACCGCTCACTGTATATATACGTCGGCAGAATGGCACCGACAGGCACAATCACGTAGAGCATACGTGATTGCCTTTGTATAGTTGGGGGGTCCAATCGGACCCCCCTCCTATACAGTGAGTGGTGGCTAAGTGTCCGGGAGCGTTCCGGGATGAGGGGGCAGCCATTCGTTTCTGGCCACCCCCTCGCGATCGCTCCTGGCGAATGGAAATGCCCCCTCTGTCTGTGTCAGACAGAGGGAGCAGGAGGAAGTGATGTCATCTGGTGCGGCGCTCACATATACCGAGCGCCGTACAAGAGAAGACATCAGGTCAGTGCACAACACTACACTGACACCAGGACACATAGGGACATAAATCGCCCCCCCCAGGCCCCCCCAGACACCCCAGATCACCCCCCAGATCACCCCCCAGCCCCCAGTCACAGTGTCACTGATTGCAGTGACCATTTATTTAGTGACATTTGTGACTGTAAAAGTGTCACCAAAGTTTAGTCTTAGGTCCAGTGTAGCCCCCTAACCCCCCCTAATAAAGGTTTAACCCCCTGATCACCCCCCAGATAACCCTTTCACCGCCTATCACCACTGTCGCTTAGCGATCATTTTTCTGATCGCTGTCTTAGCGTCAGTGATGCCGATCGGCAGCCAGTAATTTTTTTTAGATTCGCCGCAGGTTTTTATAGCGTCAGGTACCCCAATATATTATCTAATAAAGGTTTAACCCCCTTGATTGCCCCCCAGGTAACCCTTTCACCCCCTATCACCACTGTCACTAAGCGATCGTTTTTCTAAACGCTGTCTTAGTGTCTGTGATGCAGATCGGTAGCCGGTAATTTTTTTTAGATTCGCCGCAGGTTTTTATAGCGTCAGGTACCCCAATATATTATCTAATAAAGGTTTAACCCCCTTGATCGCCCCCCGGGTAACCCATTCACCCCCTATCACCACTGTCGCTAAGCAATTGTTTTTCTAAACGCTGTCTTAGTGTCGGTGATGCAGATCGTAGCCAGTAATTTTTTTTAGGTTCGCCGCATGTTTTTATAGCGTCAGGTACCCCAATATATTATCTAATAAAGGTTTAACCCCCTTGATCGCCCCCCAGGTAACCCTTTCACCCCCTATCACCACTGTCACTAAGCGATCGTTTTTCTAAACGCTGTCTTAGTGTCTGTGATGCAGATCGGTAGCCGGTAATTTTTTATAGGTTCGCCGCAGGTTTTTATAGCGTCAGGTACCCCAATATATTATCTAATAAGGGTTTAACCCCCTTGATCGCCCCCCAGGTAACCCTTTCACCCCCTATCACCACTGTCGCTAAGCAATTGTTTTTCTAAACGCTGTCTTAGTGTCTGTGATGCAGATCGGTAGCCAGTAATTTTTTTTAGGTTCGCCGCATGTTTTTATAGCGTCAGGTACCCCAATATATTATCTAATAAAGGTTTAACCCCCTTGATCGCCCCCCCAGGTAACCCTTTCACCCCCATCACCACTGTCGCTAAGCAATTGTTTTTCTAAACGCTGTCTTAGTGTCGGTGATGCAGATCGGTAGCTGGTAATTTTTTTTAGGTTCGCCGCAGGTTTTTATAGCGTCAGGTACCCCCATATATTATCTAATAAAGGTTTTAACCCCCTGATTGCCCCTAGTTAACCCTTTCACCAGTGATCACCATATAAGTGTTACGGGTGACGCTGGTTAGTTAGTTTGCTTTTTATAGTGTCAGGGCACCCGCCGTGTATATAACCCAATAAAGGTTTAACCCCCTGATCGCCCGGCGGGTGATATCAATTAGGTTTTAGCGTCAGAGAGGGTCTGAGTCACACCACAGGCAGCGTCAGGTTAGTGCCAGTAACGCTAACACCCACGCGTGAAGCATACACCTCCCTTAGTGGTATAGTATCTGAACAGATCAATATCTGATCTGATCAGATCTATACTAGCGTCCCCAGCAGTTTAGGGTTCCCAAAAACGCAGTGTTAGCGGGATCAGCCCAGATACCTGCTGGCACCTGCATTTTGCCCCTCCGTCCAGCCCAGGCCACCCAAGTGCAGTATCGATCGATCACTGTCACTTGCAAAACACAACACACATAACTGCAGCGTTCGCAGAGACAGGCCTGATCCCTGCGACTCCAGTGCTGTAGGAGGTGATTTCACCACCACAGTTAAAAAAAAAAAGCAAATATGCCGAAGCATTGGGGCAGCAGGAGCGGAGGAGCGATTTTGCTCCTAATGCCGCGTACATACGGTCGAAATTCCGACGGAGGCTTGCCCGTGGAAAAGTCCGACCATGTGTGTGCGGCATAACTTTTTTGCGGGAGGATGCCCCCATGCTTCGGCATATATAAATGGTGCGTGTATGCCCATCATTGGAAGTGGGTGGATGAAGGGCGGTATTCTAATGGTGGGCATACCCACCGATCAATCTCTTTTTTCGTTCAGCCAACTGGCTGCATGAAATAAAAAGATTACAATACATGTCCAACAAGGACTAGCAACGTACTGGTATGTTGCTGGACTTTGAATGTTTATACCAGAATGATGCCTGCGGGTTTAGGTATCATCTTGGTATCATTCTTTTCAGCCTGCGGCCGGCTTTCATGTAAAAGCAATCCTAGCGGCTAATTAGCCTCTGGACTGCTTTTACAAGCAGTAGGAGGGAATGCCCCCCCCCCCCGGATATAAAAAGCGCCATTGGGAAATTGGGAAAGCATTTTATCACACCGATCTTGGCGTGGTCAGATGCTTTGAGGGCAGAGGAAAAATCTAGGGTCTAGAAGACCCCAGTTTTTTCAAAAAAAGAGTACCTGTCACTACCTATTGCTATCATAGGGGATATTTACATTCCCTGAGATAACAATAAAAATGATTAAAAAAAAATACTTGGAAGGAACAATTTCAAAATAAAATAAAAAAGAAAAATTAATAATAAAAAAAAAGAAAAAAAAAAAAGGACCCCTGTCCTGCCCTGCTCTTGCCCAATGGCGAACGCAAGCGTCGGTCTGGCGTCATATGTAAACAGCAATTGCACCATGCATGTGAGGTATCACCGCGAAGGTCAGATCGAGGGCAATCATTTTAGCAGTAGACCTCCTCTGTAAATCTACTGGGGTAACCTGTAAAGGCTTTTAAAAATGTATGTAGTTTGTCGCCAATGCGCGTTTGTGCGAAATTTTAAAACATGTCGTGTTTGGTATCTATGTACTCGGCCTAAGATCATCTTTTTTATTTCATCAAACATTTGGGCAATATAGTGTGTTTTAGTGCATTTAAAATTAAAAAAAGTGTATTTTTTAACCCAAAAAATGCGTTTGAAAAATCGCTGCGCAAATACTGTGTAGAAAAAAAAATGCAACACCCACCATTTTAATCTGTAGGGCCTTTGCTTTAAAAATATATATAATGTTTGGGGGTTCAACATAATTTTCTTGCAAAAAAAAAAATGTTTTCATGTAAACAAAAAGTGTCAAAAAGGGCTTTGTCTTCAAGTGGTTAGAAGAGTGGATGTAAGCTTCCTAATGTTGTGTATAAAATGCCAGAACAGTTCAAAACCCCCCCAAATGACCCCATTTTGGAAAGTAGACACCCCAAGCTATATACTGAGAGGCATGTCGAGTCCATGGAATATTTTATATGTTGACACAAGTTGCGGAAAAACGAAAAAAAAATTTTTTTTTGCACAAAGTTGTCACTAAATGATATATTGCTCAAACATGCCATGGGCATATGTGGAATTACACCCCAAAATACATTCTGTTGCTTCTCCTGAGTACGGGGATACCACATGTGTGAGACTTTTTGGGAGCCTAGCCGCGTACGGGACCCCAAAACCAAGCACCGCCTTCAGGCTTTCTAAGGGTGTAAATTTTTGATTTCACTTCTCACTTCCTTTCACAGTTTCGGAGGCCATGGAATGCCCAGATAGCACAAAACCCCCCCAAATGACCCCATTTTGGAAAGTAGACACCCCAAGCTATTTGCTGAGAGGTATTGTGAGTATTTTGCAGATCTCGCTTTTTGTCACAAAGTTTTGAAAATTGAAAAAAAATATATATATATATATATATTTTCTTTCTTCATTTTCAAAAACAAATGAGAGCTGTAAAATACTCGCCATTCCTCTCAGCAAACAGCTTGGGGTGTCTACTTTCCAAAATGGGGTCATTTGGGGGGGTTTTGTGCTGTTTTGGCATTTTATGGCCTTCGAAACTGTGATAGGTAGTGAGGAGTGAAATCAAAAATTTGTG
The DNA here is from genome assembly GCA_029206835.1 of Rana muscosa. Taxonomy (NCBI): domain Eukaryota; kingdom Metazoa; phylum Chordata; class Amphibia; order Anura; family Ranidae; genus Rana; species Rana muscosa. The sequence goes on along the minus strand of CM055123.1, from coordinate 296,500,861 downwards.
CCTAGAAATCCTGAAGGCGGTGCTTGGTTTTCGGGGTCCCGTACGCGGCTAGGCTCCTAAAAAGTCCCACACATGTGGTATCCCCGTACTCAGGAGAAGCAGAAAAATTTATTTTGGGGTGTAATTCCACATATAACCATGGCATGTGTGAGCAATATATCATTTAGTGACAACTTTTTGTAATTTTTTTAATTTTTTTTTTGTCATTATTCAATCACTTGGGACAAAAAAATATATATTCAATGGGCTCAACAGGCCTCTCAGCAATTTCCTTGGGGTGTCTACTTTCTAAAATGGGGTCATTTGGGGGGGGTTGTGTGCTATTTTGGCATTTTATGGCCTTCGAAACTGTGATAGGTAGTGAGGAGTGAAATCAAAAATTTGCGCCCTTAGAAATCCTGAAGGCGGTGCTTGGTTTCCGGGGTCCCGTACGCGGCTAGGCTCCCAAAAAGTCCCACACATGTGGTATCCCCGTACTCAGGAGAAGCAGAAAAATTTATTTTGGGGTGTAATTCCACATATAACCATGGCATGTGTGAGCAATATATCATTTAGTGACAACTTTTTGTAATTTTTTTTTATTTATTTTTTTGTCATTATTCAATCACTTGGGACAAAAAAAAATATATTCAATGGGCTCAACAGGCCTCTCAGCAATTTCCTTGGGGTGTCTACTTTCTAAAATGGGGTCATTTGGGGGGGTTTTGTGCTATTTTGGCATTTTATGGCCTTCGAAACTGTGATAGGTAGTGAGGAGTGAAATCAAAAATTTGTGCCTAGAAATCCTGAAGGCGGTGCTTGGTTTCCGGGGTCCCGTACGCGGCTAGGCTCCCAAAAAGTCCCACACATGTGGTATCCCCGTACTCAGGAGAAGCAGCAAAATGTATTTTGGGGTGAAATTCCACATATAACCATGGCATGTGTGAGCAATATATCATTTAGTGACAACTTTTTGTATTTTTTTTTATTTTTTAGTCATTATTCAATCACTTGGGACAAAAAAATAAAAAATTCAATGGGCTCAACATGCCTCTTAGCAATTTCCTTGGGGTGTCTACTTTCCAAAATGGGGTCATTTGGGGGGGTTTTGTACTGCCCTGTCATTTTAGCACCTCAAGAAATGAGATAGGCAGTCATAAATTTAAAGCTGTGTAAATTTCAGAAAATGTACCCTAGTTTGTAAACTCTATAACTTTTGCGCAAACCAATAAATATACGCTTATTGACATTTTTTTTACTAAAAACATGTGGCTGAATACATTTTGGCCTAAATGTATGACTACAATTGAGTTTATTCGATTTTTCTTATAACAAAAAGTAGAAAATATCATTTTTTTTCAAAATTTTTGGTTTTTTTCCATTTATATCGCAAAAATAAAAATCGCAGAGGCAATCAAATACCATTAAAAGAAAGCTCTATTTGTGGGAAGAAAAGGACGCAAATTTCGTTTGGGTACAACATTGCATGTCCGCACAATTTACAGTTAAAGCAGCGCAGTGCAAAATTCTGAATTCACCTCTGGTCCTTTAGCTACCAAATGGTCCGGGGCTTAAGTGGTTAAAGAGTGTTGGTTTACGCCAGATTTGGTAAAGAAAGACATGCTGATTGAACAGCTGTGTGTTGGGCTATTTAGTTCTGACATGACTATGGATCAGGGCTCCACCCAACAGACAGAAAGTCTGTGTTTTGGAGTCAGGTGGACTCCCATCCCTTGGAGAGGAGTCAGGCGCTCCATGAGTGCAGCCAGAGTATGCATGCCTGCAGGAGGCAGATGTCATTGGTGAAGTAAGCAACCAGGTGCTGACCGGGAGTAAGCGAGGAGTGAGCTTATCTCTTGCAAACTGTTTGTTCTGAGGAGCAGACCTAAGGCCTAGGCTAAAGGCCTGAACAGCCAGATTGCAAGAGGGGAAGCCAGGAGGTAAACTGTTGAGTATGCAAGACACAGTAATGGTGGAACCCCCCTGCGAGGGCTACTGATGTATTTGTGAACTTTTTCTGCTTTTAAATAAAAGTGGGCTACCATGCCCTTAAAAATAGTTCCTGACTGGCTGGAATCACTTGAAAAAAGTATCTACTACGAGAACTAACAACCCCCAATCTTACAATATATATACACATACACACTGTATATCCTCTGAATAAAGAAAAAAAAAAGATACTTTTTTTGCAAATTAAATTGAGAGTTGTTGCTTCGGCTAAACACTGTGATTGCATTATGCAGTTAGGTAGGCTGCCCGGGTGGAAGGGGGTAAAGCCAGGTTCTGCATCCACCCGGACTTTCTGGGCTCTGCCCTCTTCCCTGTGCTGCTAATAAAAAGGGGGAGGGCTCTGCTCTGGGCCCCAAGAGCAGTGGCCTGCATGGAAAAAAGGAGAGGCACAGCAGAGGTCTGTAGGTCAACACAAGATCTAATGAGCAGGATCTTCTCCATAGTATCAGAGCTATAGTAGACAGTCATATGTCTTCATACACCATCCCTTTATACAATTAAAGTCTCTTGTGTCTCAAAACAGCAGCAAAGACTTCTGGCTCATACCTATCATAAAAATAAAAAAGTAAATGGATCATATAGTCATACATGCTCCAAATAGGTCCAGTAGCATAATCCTGGTCATTAGATCTTGTGTTGACCTATACCTTTGAACCACTTTATAATTGAAAATGGTGGCTCCCAGTTGTCTCATACCAAGGCACGCCCCTATGGGGGAAATACCTCACCTGATGTGGTGTCCTGTGGATTGTATTGTTTCTCTTTTAAAGATCAACTGTGGGTTTCATCGTATTGATTTTATTTACATTGTACAGGACGCCAAGGTTGGGTCCTGGACGGGTGCTATATAGCACCAATATTTGGGTTGTGGTCCCTTTAAGGAGTTGTGATGGTGTTCAGGAGGTCACCCAGAGTGGCTGAATGAAGCATTATTTTTGGTTTGTTTACAAATAAAAGCCTTTTTGTTCAAGTTCAATGGTTTATGCACTTGGTCCCGTGGAGCTATAATCCCCAAAAGTTTACAACATGTACTCCTGAGGAAGATCAACTTGATTGAAACGTGTTGTGTTTACATTTATTGTTCTGGATCTATACATTATGTGAACCTCCAAACAGACACCACTTTTATTGTTTTTATGTAATACAGCATTCATGTTGTATCTATATGTTCCACATAGAGTCCATACCTGCTTAATAGAAATTTCTGATAATACACTGATGTACATAAAGTGCACACAGCCTCAGTTTCAAAAATTATATGGAAATACAGTATATTTAGTTAGTTGGGGGAGAGGGTTATTGCACTGTTGAGAATATGCAATAATGTTTCATTAACCATTTCATACCTGGTCTGAAACTACTGCAAAGGGGTGCATGGTGGTTAAAGGTGCATCACAAAGAACAGGGCCTGTTACGCACACACACACAGGGTGAAGAGGAGGACATGTAGTTGCTACGAGTAACCAACAAGAATGATATGACAGCCAGACAACAGAAGGAATAGTAGGGGTGACAGCTTCCCAGCATAGTGAGGGGTAGCTGTTCGCTTTTTTCATCCTGAGTGGCCTGTGGCCCAGCTAACTGGGACTATATATGCGTGGTGGAGACCCAAGGGACCTAGCTGCAGGTACTTAAGGTGTTAACTGAGTCAAGTCGTGCACACAGGGAGGTCCGTGAGGTTACATGGCAGAACCTGTACTCTATCACTGGGAGCGAGGTGATAGGAAAGCTGGACTGGTGGGACGGAACACAAGCTCAGCGGCCGTCCCTTCAAAATGCCGCATATGGGTGTTCATATCATGGAACAGTGTGGCTTATGCTGCAAGGCCTCAGGTTGTGATACAATTGCACTGGGTAAACAGCTCCCATCTAATTTGGGGTGGCTCCTTAATGTTGAATTCACATGAACGCGAACCTGCTTTAGTAAGTGTGTACAGCAGTTACATTGTTGGTGAGGTTGAAAAAAGACCCAAGTCCATCAAGTCCAACCTATGTGTGTGATTATATGTCAGTATTACATTGTATATCCCTGTATGTTGTGGTCGTTCAGGTGCTTATCTAATAGTTTTTTTAAATTATAGTTTTTTTAAATTATCGATGCGCCCCGCTGAAACCACTGCTTGTGGGAGAGAATTCCACATTCTTGCCTCTCTTACAGTAAAGAACCCTCTACGCAGTTTAAGGTTAAACCGCTTCTCTTCTAGTTTTAGTGAATGGCCGCGTGTCTTTTTAACCACTTGCCGCCCGCCCTATAGTGGATTGACGTCGGCAAAGTGGTTGCAAAATCCTGACAGGATGTCATATGACGTCCTCAGGATTTTGAGCCGCTGCGCGCCCCCGGGGGCACGCATCGCGGCGATCGTTGCTGCGGGGTGTCAGTCTGACACCCCGCAACTCCGATCTAGGTAAAGAGTCTCCGACAGAGACTCTTTACCACGTGATCAGCCGTGTCCAATCACGGCTGATCACAGTGTAAACAGGAAAAACCGGTCATCGGCTTTTCCTCACTCGCGTCTGTCAGACGCGAGTAGAGGAGAGCTGATCGGCTGCTCCTCTGACAGGGGGGGTTTGTGCTGATCGATTATCAGCAAACCCCCCCCCCCCGAGGATGCCCCCACTGGACCACCAGGGATGCCACTGGACCACCAGGGATGCCAGCACCAGGTATGCCACCCTAGACCACCAGGGATGCCAGTTAGTGCCCCCTAATGGATGCCAATCAGTGCCCACAATGGATGCCAATCAGTGCCCACAATGGGCATCACTGATTGGCAGGCATTTTTGTTTGGCACCAATTGGCATCCATTACAGTACATCAGTGCCGCCTATCAGTGCCCACCCGTGCCACCTATCAGTGCCGATCCATGCCCATCCGTGCCACCTATCAGTGCCCATTCGTGCCGCCTATCAGTGCCCATTCGTGCCACCTATCAGTGCCCATACGTGCCGCCTATCAGCGCCCATACGTGCCGCCTATCAGCGCCCATCTGTGCCGCCTATCCGTGCCCATCTGTGCTGCCTATCCGTGCCGATTATCCGTTCCACCTTTCAGTGCCGCATATTAGTGCCCATCAATGCCACCTCATCAGTGCCACCTCATCGGTGCCCGTCAGTGCAGCCCCATCAGTGAAGGAGAAAACTTACTTATTTAAAAAGTTTTGTAACTAAAACAAAAAAAATACTTTTTTTTTCAAAAGTTTTGGTCTTTTTTTATTTTTTTTAGCAGAAAATAAAAATCCCAGAGGTGATCAAATACCACTAAAAGAAAGCTCTATTTGTGGGGAAAAAATGATAAAAATTTTGTTTGGGTACAGTGTAGCATGACTGCGCAATTGTCATTCAAAGTGCAACAGCGCAGAAAGCTGAAAATTGGTCTGGGCAGGAAGGTGTTTAAGTGCCCGGTATGGAAGTGGTTAAATTCCCTTGCGCAGAAACGTTTTTTTCCTTATTGTGGGGTCACCAGTACGGTATTTGTAAATTTAAATCATGTCCCTCCTCCAGAGAGAATAACTTCTCGCAACCTTTCCCCATAACTAATATCCTCCAGACCCTTTATTAGCTTTGTTGCCCTTCCCTGGACCCTCTCCAGCTCCAGCACATCCTTCCTGAGGACTGGTGCCCAGAACTTGACAGCATATTCCAGGTGCAGCCGGACCAGAGTCTTTTAGAGCGGGAGAATTATTGTTTTATCTATGGAGTTAATCCCCTTTTTATTGCATGCCAATATTCTGTTTGCTTTGCTTGCAGCAGCTTGGCATTGCATGCCATTGCTGAGCCTATCATCTACTAGGTCCCCCAGGTCCTTTTCCATCCTACATTCCCCCAGAGGTTCTCCCCCTAGCGAGCAGATTGCATTCATATTTTTGCCACCCAAATGCATTATTTTAAATTTTTCCACAATAAACCTCATTTCCCATGTAGTTTCCCACCCAATTCATTTGTTTAGATCTTCTTGCAAGGTTTCCACATCCTGCATAGAAGTTATTGCTCTGCTTAGTGTAGCACATGGACCCTTTTTCCTGCTTACCTTCACTTGCAGGGGTAAAGGCACACCATGCCACATGCCCATATCCTCCTGGTATAAGAGGTTGAGCAGTGTTCATACAATTTTGGGTCCTGCAGCAAGTTACCTCCCTCCATTGGTTCTCGTCCCTAGAATGTAGGGAAAAGTCTATCCTTTCTCCCAAAAGAAGTCCAATGTCCAGACTTGCTTGGAACAGATTGGGAAAAAGGTTGAAGACAGAGATAGAGTTGGGTAGGGAGATAGGTTCAGGCACGCGGCACCACGTTACCCTATTCTCCACTCAAGCCTGAGTGGGTATTGCTCACCCGGATAGATCCCTCTCACAGTTCTAGCAGCCGGAGTGAAGCACGAACAGTTACTTCAGATTTAGTCCCCTTCAAAGACAAGTTCAGGAGATCCTCTGCCACAGAATCCTTTAGTTCCTGAATTTAGAACTCTTTAGCGCCAGCAAAATTTAGAGACCATAGGTGCCAATGAGGCATATCACAGACGCTACTGTGCAACTCACGAATCCTTCCCTCTGATAGGCAACCAGGCCTCCCCGAGACAGTGACTTCTTTCACCGATCCTCCGGACAGGTCCTCCCCTGGTTTCCTCTCCTTCAGAGTGGGTCACCCTCCCTCGGGTTTCCTGGGACTCCAGTGGTTTGGTTGTAGACCCAGTTGAAGGTACTGGGCCTACCCGGAACACTAAAGCCTCGTGCTGAAGGTGCCCGAGACTTCTCGACCAATTCACACACCCCTGGCCAGCAGGGCCAACGGGCGCAACTCTTGGCACCAGGGGTCCTCCTTGGAATCCCCCTGGCACACCACACCCGATCATGGCGTCTGCCCCTTATGTACCCTCTCCCGGCATGCACAGCAGGTAGACCACGCCCGCTGTATGGCTGCCGAGAGAGGACACCCAATCATGCTACAATGCCACCTGTGGTTTGACCCAAGACCTGGGCAACAGCGCCACCTGCAGGTCAAGGGGAACTATACACCCAGGTAACACCATAGCAGAGCAGAGTCCAAACTATAGAATCCGAAAGCCTGAGCCAAACTATTACTCAGGCTGCCCTTAAATTTAAGGCATAGTGACCCCAATTTTGGGGGTCCGCTACACAAGCTTAGTATCATCCACAAATACTGAGATTGAGCTGTTTATCCCATGTAGAAAATCACATCTAAAGGGAAGCAGGCCCAGCAGCTTTCCTCATTGGAGCCCTGCAGGTGCACAGCTGATTGATAATTATGAAACCACTCCCATTAGACTCACTTACCACATGGATGCAGACAAACACACAGGAATTTCTTCAGAATAACAAGGGATCTGCAGTTTGTTAAAATCCTCCCAGGAGGGGAATGTTTTTACACCTTAATATTGAATTACCGTATATACTCGAGTATAAGCCGAGTTTTTCAGCACATTTTTTTTGTGCTGAAAATGCCCCCCTCGGCTTATACTCGAGTCACCTTTTCGCGCCTGATCTCCCGGACTTTGAGGACCCGGTACCGGCCGGCCATAGGTCCCCTGGATCCCAAATTTGGCACACATGTAGCCCCATTTCTCCTCTACAAGTGTGAAAAGTTTTGTGTCTGGAGAACCTAAGGTCGGGAAGCACTGAATTTTCAAAGCCGGGCACCCCTTCCATAGACTCCCATGTTAAACGTCAGTCTAGTCATGGACACAGTGAGGCATGGGCACAGTGAGGCATGCAGATGGACACAGTGAGGCAAAGTGAGGCACAGTGACGCATGCAGATGGACACAGTGAGGCATGCAGATGGACACCCTAGGCTTATACTTGAGTCAATAAGTTTTCCCAGTTTTTTGTGGTAAAATTAGGTGATTCGGCTTATACTCGAGTATATACGGTATTATTATAATAATAATATTTGTACAGATACCAATAATAATCATTATAATATCAGAAACACATATGCATATTGTTAAAATATAATGAAATGCTGTACATGGATTAATATGAAATTCTACTGCAAGACTTATATTGGTTTTAACAAATATTAACAAAAAATAGACAAACTATAAAAGTATTTGGTCTCGGCTGCAGACAGTGAAAGTAATGATAGAAATAAAGTCTCCAAGTACTCTTTTTGCAATATTATCAAATCCCATCTCCTGGGAGACATTCTATGGCCACTTCCAGACTGACCAGACCTGCTGTTTCAAAGACCGGTCTACCATCCTAATTCATTGGCTTTACCAGCTTGGCTGTTGAAACTTTAGTCCTTCAAGATCGGGGTCCCTCTGATTTCATTATTGATACATTGCTTAAGGTTAGGGAATCAACCTCATGCAAGGTCTATCACCACACTTGAAAGGCTTACTTCACATTATGCGCAGCACAGAAAATTCACCCTAAACGAATATCCTTGGGATATATCTTGTCATTTCTCCAATCTGGCCTTAAACAGAATTTGGCCTTGAGCATCCTGACTCGGCAATGACCATTCTCTTTTAGAGACTGCTCTCCGTTTATTACCTGGTAAAGGCCAATGTTCAAGGTTTGGCCAATATCCCTGCTTATACTTCCACTTGCCTAGCCATGGTCCTATCGGCTCTATAGAAGCCTCCTTTGAGCCTATATGGGATGTTCCCTTGGCTGACCTTTACATGTAAGGTGTATTTTTATGCCTATTACGCTAGCAAGAAAAGTTTCAAAGCTGTTGGCTTTTTCCGGTAATGAACCCTTTCTTGTTCTTCATGTAGCACATGGACCCTTTTTCCCTACCTTTGGCTCTCTTGTAGGAAAAGGGCACACCGTACTATATGCCCGTACCCTCCTGTGTGAAGAGGTTGAGCGGTGTCATTTTTACGGGTCCTACAGCTGGTTTCCTCCATCAGCCGGTTCTCATCCCTAGGATATAGGGACAAGTCTCTGTTTCTCCCAAGTAATTCCAATGTCCACACCACTCTAAACTCCAACGTTGAGTTTATTTTTCTTCAATAGTTAGCAGATAGGAAAGGGTGGATAGGAGACAGGACAGCAAGGTTTTGGGAGATAGGTCCAGGCACAAGCAAACACTACTATCACCACTCTGTTCTCAAGTGGGTATAGCTCACCTGGATAGTCTCCAGAAAAATGTGGATCCTAGCAGCCGGAATGATGCTCGGACACTTAATCAGGTTTCTTCTTCTTAGATGAGATCGGGAGATCCCCCTGCCACAGAATCTATAATGTCCTGAACCTCTTAACTGTTGCATTATTAGGCCCTTGGCAGATAGATGAAATTCCTCCAGAAATTTACTGGGCCCCTTCCTTCACCGTGAACTCTCACCCGTCCTTCGGAAAGGTCCTCCCCCGGCCTCCTCTTCTTAGATGCGGGTCCCCTTGCAAGGAGCACCCTGGGATTCTTCTTCCCCAAAGTGGGCTCCAGCTAAAAATGCTGGGCCCAGGGCTGACGTTGCAGTCCCAGGGCTAAAGGCGCACGTGGCCCCATGGCCTGGAGGGCCACGCACTTGAACTTGGACTCCCTTGGAACCTCGACCCAGAATCTCGACAGACAGCCACAGGTGGCGTCTGCCCCTTATGTATCCTCTCCCAGCATGCACAGCAGGCTGACCCCGGCCACTATAAGGCTGCCGAGAGAGGACACCCAAGGCACAGCACTATAACTGGTGGTTCAACCCTGGCCTGTCATGACAGTGCCACCTACAGGCCACAGGGAACTGCACACCACTATACCACCTGATGAACAAATAGCACAGCCTGTAAATGATAACGGTCTGAGCCTAACTACTGCTCAGACCAGCCCCTAAATTTGGGTAATGGGACCCCTTAGATTTGGGACACCTGCTACATTCATAAAAAAAAGGTGGTTTTAAGCTTTGGGGCTTCCTCCCCCCCCTCCCCCCAAGGTGGTTTCCTCTGTCCACTTTAACCAGGACTTCATCCTACCCTCTCTGTGCTCTGCTCCTAAGCATCCCAAATAGGTCTCTCTACATTTTTTTTAGATGCGGTACACATGGTACGAGTTTTTTTTTTCTGCCACTGCATTCATCTGAACTTTGGATTCCCTGTGTGTCCTGCAACTCATTTCACCATCTCTAGAAGGATTTGGTTGGTTATCACTAAGAGACAAAGTTTGAAAAAAAATTATATTGTATGAGACTTTGTGGGTGCCAAAATACACAATAATCATATTTACATAAAAAAACTATTTTATTACAAAAATAATTTGTACACATATCAATCACCTAAAAACCAGCGATAAATGGACAATGTGATACAGGAGAACAGGAGAGTTAAACCAAAAAGACATGTTACATGTGGTATAGCAAAACTCCACTTGTTGCTGTGAGTAAATGTACAGCGATGCTCATCCTTTGTGGTTTAAGTACGTATCACTCTTACACTTACATCAACATATTTTAGTACAAAAGAAAATATATATGAACACACTGAACCATATCATCACCAGTATTTGTGTGCAGGCTGGAAGTAACGTCTATCTGCTCTACCCGACCCATGAAAACCTCCAAAGACCCCAGAGCCTCCAACCAAGGAAAGAACCTCCACAGCTGGGGAGCCCAGCGTACTTCACTCCGAAGCCTCGTACACACGGCCGAGTTTCTCGTCACAAAAAAAAAACGTTTTTCTCAACGGGTTTCTTGTCAAGCTTGACGAGATTCTTGTGAAGCTTTCCTTGCATACACACTGTCAATCCAAAATCTCGTTGGTCTAAAGCGCAGTGACGTACAACACGTACGACGGCAGTATAAAGGGGAAGTTCCATTCTCATGGCGTCCTCCCTTGGGCTGCTTTTGCTAATTTCGTGTTGCCGCGTGTTATTTAAAGTTTGGGAAGAGACGATTCACGCTTTTCAGACTTCGTGCTTTCAGTTCGTTTTCTGCGGTTCAGTTGGTGCTTGTGGGTTCGTATCTTGTCTTTCTGGGCGAGTAGTCAGGTCGTATCTGTTTTACAGTGCGTTCTTGTCCACTTGTTTCTGATTTTCAGGTCGTTCTTCATAGCCCTTGCTGTACTTCAGTGCGTTCTGTTTAGTTCGTTCTGATCAGACGACCGGTTTTTAGCCATGTTGCGGATACGTTCTCATCGTAGAGATCGTGTTGTGCATTGACTTTGTGTTTCTGTTGGTCTTCTTGTCTTGGACCAAGACGAGTCTATGAACAGGGTGAGGAGTTGTTCATGGACCAAGAATTGGTTGCTCCAGCGGGACCAATTCTCTCGCATGCCTCTGCTGCGGGAGATCGTGGAGAATAATCCTGAGGACTACAGGAATTTTCTTCGGATGTCTGACCCCGTTTTTCAGCATCTGTTGGCTTTGGTGTCCCCCCTATATCACCAGGCAGGACACCGTTATGCGGGAAGCCATCAGTGCTGAGCAGAGGCTCATCGCCACGTTACGCTACCTGGCGACAGGGAGAAGTCTGCAGGACCTGAAGTTCACCACAGGCATCTCCCCCCAGGCTCTGGGCATCATAATCCCAGAGACCTGCTCTGCCATCATCCAAGTCCTGCAGGATGACTATATGAGGGTAAGTTTTCGCATTTAATATCACATTCTATCTATTTCATGTATGATAATGTATTGTATTTCTTTCATCCTTCCCTAATTAGCATGATTGTAATATGCTGAGAATGTCCCCTTTGTCCCCATGCATGCTGTAATTGTTTAAGTCTTTTTTTGGCCTACATGCATTTTTCCCTTCACTTACCTCTCCAGCATGCTCTCCTGGGCCCAAACACATCTAGCCTAGTCTGTTAACAATGTATTTTTTCATCTCCATTGTAGTCCTCCCCCCCCCCCTCAAATGGTATCGACATTTTCCAGAATGTGATTTTTGGGGGGTCCCAAACTCATCTAGCCCCCCCCCCAAAGAAAAACAATGGGCCATCAGAGGGGGGTGAGCAATGTGAGAATTGTGCATTTTATTTTCAATTTTAAATAATCCTGAAACAAAATGTTATACTTATGTTGGCCACGAATGTTTTTGTATAATCTGCTTGCAATGTTATTTGCAAAAGTACTAATATTTTTGTATCTTGTTTGATTCCCCAGCTTCCTTCCACGCCACAGGAATGGCAGACTGTGGCATTGGAGTTTGCCAGGCGGTGGGACTTCCCCAACTGCGGTGGAGCCATTCACGGGAAGCACGTCCGCATCATGCCACCACCCTGATCGGGCTCCTTTTTTTATAACTACAAGGGGTTTCATAGTATCGTGCTGATGGCGGTGGTGTCAGCACAGTATGAATTCCTCTATGTAGATGTGGGGAAGAATGGCCGGATGTCCGATGGGAGAGCCTTCGCACAGACGGAGTTTGCTCTTCGTCTACAGACTGATGACCTTGCATTGCCACCGAATGCAGGGAATGCGGAAGGACTCCCCTTTGTCTTTTTGGCTGATGAAGCCTTTGGCCTGGGTCGGCATCCCATGAGGCCTTTCCCCCAGAGGACCCTCACTCCGGAGAGGAGGGTCTTCAACTACCGGCTGGCCAGAGCCCGAAGAGTTGTGGAGAAAGCCTTCGGGATAATGGCCAGCTGGTTCCGTCTATTTTTAACTAGTATTAACATGGCGGAGTACAAATTGAACTATATAATTTTTTGTTGTGTTCTGCACAATTTTTTGCGCATGCAATCTACTACTTATATGGCCACAGTTGGGCCCGAGGCCGGACTTGCTGCAGACAATGCCCTGCCGGGCCTCGAAACATGTCCATGCTGGCTTGCCCCCCCAAAGTGCCCGTGCAATCCGGCAGAACTATGTGGACTATTTCATGGGTAGGGGGGCCATTCCAATGCCAGACAATCTTTCATAGTTTTTTATATTTACCATAAAAAATAAAATAAAATATCTGAACTTTCATTTTGTAGTTTTGGTTTGTTTATATTTTAGCTGTCTGCTACTTTTTCAAAGTGTACTTGTAGTGCCAAGTGTATTTTCCTTAGTAAACACAAAACATTTCACTGCTAACAACAAAACTAAACCCAAAAGAGGTTATAGTGGTTAAAAAAAAGAGCAGCTTTTTTTTACTCTGTGCACAATCACACATATGGTCTTTCGAACAATATTTGTGTTTAATTTTTTGGTTTCCACCTAACATGGCAATTTTTTGGGAAAAGGAAATTACAAAAACTCTCCTCAACATACCTCAAAATACAACAATGTAAACCTCTAGTCTAGGCAAGATCTCAGACCTTCTTTTTTTAAACAAATGTCTATCTGCCCTTCATTAAAGATGGAGTGTTGTCACCCCTGAACAAGACAAAATTTGAAGATGCACACAATTTTAGGGTGGGTAAAATAGGTTATTTACTTCCTCATCCCTATTGTCAACATGTGCTACCCGACATCATGAGGGATCAATCAACATGTTTTGGGGGGGAAACCCCTTCTTCCTTTCACCTACTTGAGTTGTGAGGAAGAGGTTGCACCCCCAAAACATGTACATGGAGATCCCGTGATGGCAAATAGCACAGGTTGACCCACTGTGTGCATCTTCAAAATTTGAGTTTTAGAAAAAGTGATAAAAAAGTGAAAAAATACTTTGAAAAAAAAGGGGGGTTTTATTCTATTCGCCCCAACACATCAATGATGTCCTTAAATGTATTCTCCATAGCATTCATCCTTTTCTTCATGAAGTCTAGTTGAGTACTACAATCCATTATTTGTTGGATGAGTCTTTGTGCACTATCACTGGAGAATCGTGGAATTTCAGCAACATATTCATCCCCTAAAATAAAAATAAAATAATAAAAATCTCCAGCCCTACATCTTTTACCTGAAGCTGTGGTGACAGATACTGACCTGTTTTAGTTACAAGTTCCACCACCTCATCCACTTCTCCTTCCTCCACCTCTCCTTTATCCAATTCTACTTCCTCCACGTCCTCAGGTTGGGCTTGTTGGGGAGGTTGGGGTTCTTTAGAATGTGTGGGGTTCCTGGGCTCCGAGGAGTGGTGTCCTCCTAGTCTTCTCTCCCCTATGAGAATCAAACAAATGGTACACTTAACACACACATGTATAAAGTCATAACTAGGAATATGAAGCATTGCTTGCAGGTGGGGTACACTTGTCTGTTTTGGCACAGTTTCAAGCTGAAGACCAGATTTTAGAACTTAACAAAGCTGGAATACTGACCTTTTTGTGACAATTTTCTCACATAGGCCCCCCCCCCCAGTACCCACTGTAGCACCTGTGGTGGACACCCTGAAAAGGTTCTTATGGCGGCCCACACTATAGTGCTCCTGTGAGTGCAGATGTGTAAACAACTGCTGAGTGTCCTCTCCTTTACAATGATTCAAGTTTGCATTTCATTCTAGTTACAAACACATCATCTAGACAACAATGTCATAACATTTATGGAATCTAAACAGCCATTTTTTGCAAAAAAATAAAACACGGATATTGACAATTCATCGTATGTAGTGTGCAAACGATGTGTCTGTATCGACCGATTTACTGTGCCCACTAAATTGTAGAAGATGTCATTTTAGAATGTAAAATATTAAAAAAACAACAACATGGAGCAACATGCAAGTTGTGAAATACAACGATAGGGGCACAGGAGAAGTACTTACCTTTTTTAAGCATTCTGTTAATGCTCCTTAACTGCTCCGGCTCCCTCAGTTTGAGGTCAGACCACCTCTTTCTGAGCTGCTCCTTTGATATTTTCACACCGAAATTCTTCTTCAGACTTTTCACTACTTTCTTCATAATTTTGTCCTTCCGAAGATTAGGGTGGGAATACGGCCCATGCTTTGCATCATAATCAGAATTGTTCAATATGGCCACCATCTCTGCCATCTCCTCAAAGGACATATTAGATGCCTTGTAGTGCCTCCTTGTTGGTGACGTTTCCCGCTCTGGGCTTGTCTCCTCTTTAGAATTCTCTGAATTTACAGACACCTGCTGTGACTCTGCCATGTCGCCTGCGCGCTGAAAGAGAAGGGGCGGGGAAACATCGAGAAAGAACGTCATGGGTGGGCGACGTGTGTTACGCATGCGTAGTGTATATAAAGCTAACACACATGTGACGTACCTACCTTCTGTGTGCGGAGGAAGGAGTTAAGAGCGCTGAACGTAAGACCGAAGGTATGATTTATTACTTGGTACATCAGTGGCCTATACTGCATAGAGATTGAATAGGCATATATGGGCATAAAGATTGCTCGAGTTTAGAGTGTGATTGACATTTGTATTTTTGTCTGGTGTTTTGTCTTGCAGAAAAAATGAATGCTTTTCTCGAAAAAGAATTCCTGTCAGAGTTTATTGATCGCTTAAGGGAGCTGCCCGCTCTGTGGGAGACCAAAAATCCACAGCACAAAAAAAAGGGGTAAGGAAAGCAGCGCTGGAGAGCCTGCTCCCATTTGTGCACACCGGGATGCCCAATGCAACCATTGAGCAGCTGGACACCAAAATTGGGACCTTGAGAGGCACATATAGGACTGCGCCCAATCGAGTCCTGGCTTCTCAGAGGTCAGGACTCAGGAGCAGCAGCAGGGGAGGTATATGTCCCACATTTGTGGTACTTCGACAGGTTGGCCTTTCTGAATGCAGTAGTAATAGTAAATTTTAATGGATAAAATGGAGGGGGAGCATTTATGTACTCACAAACGTGGAGTTAAAAGCGGACATATAAGATGGAGGAGTCCATATTCTTTCTCAGGCAGGACGGTGGTGCGGAACCGATGGCGCCGGTAGCAGCCGGCGCTTGCTGGGCCGCGATTCGACCAATGCAGGGAGGAACGGAGCCAGGGATGGAGAGATCCTCAGCGGGCGTTGAGGCCGTGCTGCGAGCCGTGACTCGCTGTGAACTTCCGGGTCGCTGGGAGATCAATGTGTTCCGGGTGACTGGAGAACCAATGGGTAAGTAAGTCCAGTCGAGTCGCGGCATCGGTCGAATCGCGGCCCAGCAAACGCCGGCTGCTACCGGCGCCATCGGTTCCGCACCACCGTCCTGCCTGAGAAAGAATATGGACTCCTCCATCTTATATGTCCACTTTTAACTCCACGTTTGTGAGTACATAAATGCTCCCCCTCCATTTTATCCATTAAAATTTACTGTTACTACTGCACTTAGAGTGGCGCTTTTGTGCTTCCCCCCTTAGCTTCCCTGGATTTGCTTCACATCTTCACTGGGCTGCCTTCTAAGTGTTTATGATGGACTAGAAAGATTTTCTTTTAGACTCATGTGAACATTTTTAATAGTATCCACTGATTTGTATTTTTAATATATTTTTTATTTCAGTTCCCTGGTTTTTATTCCCATCCTTATTAGTTGGTTTATTGCCTCTGGTACCAGCGCCAACTTCCTCCTATATGTGCTGGCCTTTCTGAATGACCACATTACACTGAGGGAATCACTTTCCAGCCTTCCCTCCAGCCTTCCCTGCAGCCAAGATGATCCTTCTCAGGATCATGAGGAGCCTTCCATCTTGGATGAAGACCCAGATCTGTCCGTCTGGAGACAGGTATAATATTTTCTAAACATTTTTTTGTGAAAAAATTAATGATGTAAAATAGATGTTGAGATGTGAACAAATTTAGTCAATCAAGAAAAAGTGTTTGAAATAGCAATAGACAGTAGTGGGCAAAAAAGTTTGGGAGATGAATGCAAAATGATGGGGGCATAATGAGAGTAATTAAAAGAAAATTATAATTATTTGCAACAGTCAATGAGCTGAACATTGTGGGGGTTCTTTACTAAAAGCAAATCCAAGTGCAAACTACAAGTGCAAAGTGCAATAAAAATTGCACTGAAAGTGCACTTGGAAGTAAAGTTGCTGTAAATCTGAGGGGTAGATCCGAAATGAGGGGAAGCTCAGCTGATTTTATTATCCAATCATGTGCAAGCTAAATTTCTGATTTTTCTTTGCCTTGCATGTCCCCCTCAGATCTACAGCGACTGCACTTCCAAGTACACTTTCAATGCAATTTCAAGTGCACTTGTAGTTTGCACTTGTAGTGCAAAGTGGATTTGCCTTTACTAAATAACCCCCTGTGTGTGATTGATGAAACAAAACTCTAAAATATGTCCCTTTTTTTTACACAGGAGGAGGTCAGCCAGGATGAGAGGTCGGAAAATGTCAGGCAGGAGGAGGCTGGGGTTAGTGGCAGAGAGAAGGTGGCTGGTCCAAGTGGCAGAGAGGAGGTGGCTGATCCAAGTAGTAGGACAAGGTGTCAGGTGCCTCCAATCCGCATGCCACCAAGAAGGGCCAGGAGGGATAGGACTGTGAGTGTGGCAGCACTGGCCCTCATTAAAGAGGCACATGCCACCCTCCAGCAGCCCCCAACCCCTGATGAGGGCTATGCGGTATTGGTCGGCATGAAAATGGGCCAGATGCAAACAGAACAACGTCTACTTTGTGAGGCCCTGCTCATGTCACTTTTAAATAAAGGGTTGAGGGGCAGACTCACTGAGACTGTAATTTGTGACCACGGCCATCCTCCTGCACCTTCTTCTTCTCCTCCACCTCCTTCTTCTCCACCTCCTTTTTTCACAACCTCCTCCTTCTTCTTCTCCTCCACCTCCTTCTTCTTCTCCTCCACCTCCTTCTTCTCCACCTCCTCCTTCTTCTCCACCTCCACCTCCTCCTGACATGAGTACACCTCCAGAGGCACAGCATCCAGCCAGGCGGACAAGGAAGGCTGCAGGGAAGCCTACCAAGAAGGCTGCAGGGAAGCGGAGCAAGAAGACCAGGAAGTGATTCCCTTGCTGCAATGTGGTCTGACAGAAGGCAGCCTGTTGTAGTTCCACAGACTTGGGACATGTATCTAACCTGCTGCTGTTCCTGACCTCTGGGAGTCCAAGACCAGATTGGGCTCACTAATGTATGTGCTTCTCAAGGTCCCAATTTTGGTGTCCACACAGTTGCACAAATTGCAGCAGGCTCTCCAGTGCTGCCTTCTAGTTTGTTTATTCTTATTTTGTATACCAAAATAAATGGCATTTTTTTTACAGTTAATACTTGCCTATGTGTTTTTTTTTAAAGCTAAATATTTATGTAGCGGGTACTTGAATTTAAGGGAGGCATCTGGGTGGTAGTGTAACCCAGATGCACAGATTGCTAGGGGATCCGAGACCTTTTTTTGGTTCTTGGAGGACTCTGGTGGTGTGAGGTTCCCTGTGGCCCACAGGTGGCGTTGCTACCCTGGGCCGGAGTTGAACTCACACCACAAGACTGTACCTTTTTGTCCTCCCCTGGAGCTGGTACAGCGGGGCGGGGAACCCGCTGTGACGCCGAGGGAGAGGGGATAAAGGGGGCAAACGCCCTTACCAGGGGGTTCAGAGCTTGGAGTGGGAGTCGGAGGACTCGGCCGCACCCAGGAACCTTCAGCTTGGGTGCTGGCGTTCCAGTGTTCTAGGCCTAGGTGCCCTTGACCTGGCTGGAGCGAGTATGGAGTCCATCCCAGGCACCTTTAGCCTGGGGTGAGGTACTATGGCGGAGGCCTGGGGCTCAGTACCTTCGACTGAGTTCCGCAAGGGTGGAGGAATCCGAGGGGGCCCTGATGCCTGGGGTGCCCGTGTCTGAGTTTGTGAGGACTGGTGTGCAGAACTTCTCTGGAGAGTGCGGCGCAGCATCGCTGGTGACAGAGAGGCCTCCTGTTTCTCCCTTGGAGGATCTCTTTCCCCTGACAGGGGCCGTGCTAGCGAAGGTAATCCACGTTCTACCTCACATAGTCAGTGGCAGTGACTATCCGCCACTGGTGATACCACAGTGGTTAGCAGCAGAAGGGAAAGGATTGTGCCTCAATCTGTCCCCATTTTTCAAAGTAAAGAAACTGTTTTATTGCTTGGCAAGAAGAATAAAACTGAGTTGGACCTATTCACTGTGTGGAACTCTGGTTACTAGGAGCAAAGGAGTCAGGGACGAAGTACTGGGGTTGACCTGCCCAACTGTGCCAGAAAGTGATCTGGGGTTGCCTTCCACCAAATGCACAGTGGAGGGACCAGGTGTTGGAATTGTCCTTCTAGCAGTAGTTACTGTATCCTCAGAACTTTCCCCCATTTGGGCATAGGTTAACTTCCGAGGAGGACGAATGGTTCTCTTGGCTCTCTGTTCTCTCGGGGTGACTGTCTCATTCATCACAGGCTCTTCTTCTGGAGTAGGTGCAGGAAGGTGCTGAGAGTCCTCTTGATGATCAGCAGAAGGTGACCATATGGCGTCTTCCCACTCCTCAAACAGAGGGCTGGACGGAACAAACTCGGTGGCTTCCACATTCAATGTACTATCCGCGGTACCCTCAGAGTGTGGAAAATCTATAGACCTAAGGTCAGGGGCCTGAGAGGGCCACAACCATCCAATCTCTTCTTCTTCGCTTTGATCAGAGACATCCATTCCTCCAGACTGAGATACCTGAGACCGAGTGTTGGGTCTAGGTGTATCCAAGCTTGCGGATGGTCCAGGGGAATCTTCTACAGGAGGTATCCGAACCGCTTCTGAAAGTGGAAGTAAATGGTTTCTGTGCCATGTCTTCAGCGGCCCTATCTTCCCTTCTGGCTATTGCTGATACACCGGCAAGTCTGGTAACTTTTTACAGAACACATATGGTTCAGGTCTCCATCTGTCTGCTAGTTTATGCTTCCCTGGAACTCCTAAGTTTCGCAACAGCACTCTATCTCCTGGCTGTAAGTCCTGGATTCGAACTTTGAGGTCAAAATTCCTCTTGTTCCGGGCTGCTCTTTGCTCTGATGCCACTTGGGCCTGTTCAAAAGCTAGCTTCAAACTCTTCCTCAGTCTATCCACATATCCCTTATGTGAGGTGGCCGACGTGTGATCCATTGATATGCCGAAGGCCAGATCCACAGGCAGTCTTGCTTCCCTGCCAAACATTAGTCTGTATGGAGAGTATCCGGTGGCATCACTAGTTGTACTGTTGTAAGCATGCACTATTGCTGCTATGTGCTTGCTCCAATGTTGCTTCTGCTCGCTGCTCAGAGTCCCCAACATATTTAACAGAGTCCTGTTGAATCTCTCCGGCTGAGCATCACCCTGGGGGTGATAAGGAGTAGTACGGGTTTTCTTGATACCCAAAGAGTCCAGCAATTTCCTAATTAATCGACTCTCAAAGTCTCTCTGGTCTGAGTGCAGGTGCTGTGGCAGCCCGTAATGCACAAAGTATTTTTCCACCAAGATTTTGGCTACGGTGGAGGCCTTCTGGTCTTTGGCTGGAAAGGCCTGAGCATAACGGGTGAAATGGTGGGTTATCACCAGAACATTTCCTTGTCCACTTAAGTCAGGTTCTAGACAGAGAAAGTTAATGCACACCAAGTCCAAGGGTCCCTGGCTCTGCAGATGGCCCATTGGGGCAGCTTGACGTGGCAATGTCTTCCTTTGAATACAGCGAGCACAGGAGTGACAGTACTCCTCCACTTCAGCCTGCATACAAGGCCAGTAGAACCTATTCCTTACAAGCTGAAATGTTCGTTCGGCCCCCAAGTGGCCATGATTATCATGTAGGGCAGCCAAGACAGTTCTTCTGTGTTTCTCCGGCAAGAACAGTTGCCACTTCTCTTCCAGGTCATCAGAGGGGCCCCTTCGGTAGACCACCCCTTGATGCACCTGTAACTTGTCCCATTCTTTGTGGACCAATCGGGCCACCTTTGAGGGGTCCTTCAGAAGCCTGCCTGAATCCTGGTCTTCCAATGCCTTCAAAGCTAATCTTCCCCAGGGATCTTCCAACTGGTCTCTCCTTAGGTCCTTTTTGGACAGCTTTGGCAGGTCATCCTCTCCAACCTGGGTCACATCGCAGTAATACTTGGGCACCCACACCACCAAAACACCGATCTCTTCAGCCCTTGACCCACCACTAGCTTGAAGTTGTGCTCCTTGACACAAGGCCCGTACCCCATCTGGGGTTACCTGAGTCCAACCTTCTGGATGGTGGGTGGGTGCGTGAGCTCTTCTGGACAATGCATCTGCATCACGGTTTCCAGCTCCGGGCCTATACTTCAGGCTGAAATTGAATCCGGCTAGGGCTGCTAACCAACGGTGACCAGTGGCATCCAGCTTGGCCGCGGTGAAGAGATAGGTGAGTGGATTATTGTCAGTCTTTACTGTGAAATCAGCTCCATACAGGTAATCTCTGAGTTTATCCACGACTGCCCACTTTAGGGCCAGGAACTCCAACTTATGGGTGGAGTAGTTCTTTTCTGCTGGTGTCAAACTTCTACTAACGTAGGCAACTGGGCGCAACTGTCCTTCATATTCTTGGTACAGCACCCCTCCTAGACCATCATGGCTGGCGTCTACATGCAGTTCATATGGCTTCTTGGGATCAGCATAGGCCAGGACTGGTGTAGTGGTCAGACTCTTCTTCAACATTTGGAAGGCTGCTTCACACTCCCCTGTCCACTGGTCTTCCACAGACTCTCCAGGTTTCCTGGGGCCAGTATCACCTTCCTCCCCTTCCGTCTTCAGTAGCTCATTCAGGGGTTTGGCGATTTTTGCAAACCCTTCCACAAATCTACGGTAGTAAGAGCAGAACCCCAGGAAGGATCTGAGCTCAGTCACTGTAGTTGGTCTGGGCCAGGAGGTGACTGCGTCCAGTTTATCGGGATCTGTAGACACTCCTTCTGCAGATACTATGTGTCCCAGATAGTGGACCGAGGACTGGTAGAACTGGCATTTTCCCTGGAGAGTTTTAGTCCCTCTTCACTGAGTCTCTTCAGGACTTTCTCCAACCTTTCTTCATGCTCCTCCAGAGTCTTCCCAAAGACAATGATGTCATCTAGGTACACCAGGACTTCGATAAGATTCATGTCCCCAACTGTCTTCTCCATCAACCTCTGGAAAGTAGCGGGGGCTCCCGACAGGCCTTGAAGCATCCTATTGAATTCATAGAATCCCACTGGGGTGATGAAGGCTGTCTTCTCTCTATCTTCAGGGTGCATTGGGATTTGATAATACCCACTCTTCAGGTCCTTGACACTGAACCACTTGGCCCCAGACAGACTCTGCAAAGCATCTTCTATCCTGGGGGTAGTGTACTGGTCGGGTATGGTCCTCCTATTGAGAGTCCTGTAGTCTATGCAGAGTCTCAGCAACCCGTTTTTCTTCCTTACCACCACGATGGGGGAGGCATATGGACTTCTGGACTCTCGAATGACCCCTGTCCTCTTGAGCTCTGTCAACTGCTCACGCAAATCTTCCAAGTCAGCCAGGGGAACTCGTCTGACCCTCTCCCGGAAGGGTTTGTCTTCCTGAAGATGGATTTTATGGGTGGCACTCCTCGCACACCCCACGTCAAACTCATCTTCCGAGAATATTTTTCTCCATCTGGTCAGCTGAGCCTTGGCTCTCTCTTTCCACTTCATTGGCAAGGTGGTATCTTCCAGACAGAGCTCCTCCAGGGTGGCTTCTCCTCCCTCCGTCTTTAATTCAGACAGGGTCACTGGGGTAGCAGGATTCACTTTGCCCAGTAGTACCCGGGCTGGGATCTTCACAGGAGAATTAGTGATATTTCTAACGCTCACTGGAATATGGCCCTTTTCCTTCTTCAATGCCCTCAACGGGACCACTTCAGGGATCACTTCCAATCCTTGATGAGTGTTGAAGGGGTCTGGCTCTACGACCACAAAGGGACCCGGCTGCTCCCAGGAGAGTTTTACCATAGCCTGAAGACAGGTCACCTCACCAGGCTGCAGTATCTTCTCTCTTCTGGACAGTCTCCAGACTCTTCCCTCCCCCTCTTCTGGGGCTTTTTGCTCCAGGATCAACTTCTGGAAGACCTGTTGCAGCATGGGATGAATCTTCTGTTTGGGAGAACTCTGCTAGAGGGGTCAGCAGTCTCCTGACCAGGTCAGTGTTGGTCCCTATCAACATGGAACTGGTGTTGGCCCCTGACGGGCGAGGACAAACTACCGCCAGGGTGTCAAAGACCTCCGCCTTTCCCGTCACTGATGGATCAAAAGCCAGCCTGATTGAGACATACCCGTCGTAGGGAAAGCTACGAGTGCCCCCCTATCTGTAGGTCTTCCAGCTTCTGCAAAGGCACGTGACTCAAATGCTTCCGATAAAAGTCTCTGTATAAGAGAGTCACTTGGGCTCCTGTATCTAGTAGAGCCTTAGTGTAGACTCCCTCCACTTGAACGGGGACTAGAGGGGAGGGTCCAATTAATTTATCTGGGAACTTCTTTTGGGGTATTTCCTCCTTTGGATTCCTTGATTTCCCTAGTGGTATTTTCTTTTTCTTCCATTTTTCTCTGGACCTCAACCCTTTTTGGACCTGGTATGCGCATTGATCTTTTTCCGGTTGTCAAATTTAACTCCCGACAGGCGGTATGGGGGGTTTTAGGGGGGGCATTGTTTCCCTTCTCTTTTTGCTCTGCTTGTTTTTGGATCTTCTTGGAGCTTTCTGTAAGTAGCGGGCGCCCGGCGGACTCCTTCACCGGGGCCCTCTGAAGTTTTCCACCTGCTGGTATTAAGTGCCTCAGTTCTTCCTTGGACTGGGGCACACTTTCCCAGTGTGGCCGGCTCCTCCACAATTGCAGCAGACAATTTCTTTACTTATTTTTGGGGATGTTGGAATGGGAACATTTCTGTCCGGTTCCCTCTTGGTCTCTTCTTTCTCCTTAGCTCCTGATTCCTTGGCCAATAAAGAGGTCAATAAATCCAGTACTTGGGCCATTTGAGACTTCAAGGTTTCTACTTCTGAGTCATGTTCGGTAGCTACTGCCGTTCTGACTCCCACCGAAACAGGTGGAATGGTCTTCTCAACACCCTCTTGATCCTTCAGCAAAGCCTCTTCGTCCCTTATGATCCGCATAAGGTCTGGGTAACTCAGAGCCATGACTCCGTCAGAGGTCTTCAGGTGAAGCCAAACTGGATCCGAACGCAAGGCTCCCCTCAGGATCTGCTTCATCCTGGCAGCATCTATGACCTGTGGCTGCATTCCCTTTCTCAGTACAATCTGGCACAGCATTCTATTCAGTCTCCGGACATATTCAGACAACTTCTCCCTCGGCTGCTGGGGGGTATGTTCAAATTGATACACCAGCTCTGACACCTTCTCCAGCTGGCCAAATTCCTCCCGCAACATAGACAGTCCATCGCAGTACACACAGTATTGCTGCACATAAGATTTTTCACAGCCTCAGCAGCAGTACCCTTCAAACTTTCATTGATGCGCTGCTTCTTCTGTGCTTCTGGAACTTCCCAACCTTCTACTGCCTGCATTGCCTGCTCAATCCAGGTGTCGAAATCTTCCTCCCCGGGTGGCACAGGTTGTGTTCCTGAAAACACCCGGAGTTTCCGGTACCCAGCTTCCACATGCACCGTGCTGGTTTTCTGGCACTTAGTAACAAAGTCTCCCAGAGCAATCAGTAGTTCTGGCCCTATGGTGGCTAGGGGCGACCCCAGAGTTTTCGTCTCGCGATTGCTTCCCATTTTGGAGAAGAGTAGCGGAGAAACTGGCGGGGAGGTTCGTGGAGATTCTTTCTTCACAGCCCCAGTATGCACTAAGCGATACGTTCTGTCATCTATGTCCTTTAGACTCTGCCCTTTGAACACTTCTGGGATTCCTCTTGTCCATTCTACTAGTGCATATGCCCCTGAGGTATCTGATTTTACATCCACCGCCCATGCTTTCCATCTTGGGGATATTGACATTATAAGCTGCTCTTCTTTTTGCTGGATCCCTCCCGGGAGTTCAATAGCTACCGCCCGGACTGGATCCACAGCCTCCTCTGCGCACCATTGTGTCACTGCCTGCGGGTCCATGCTGGTACTTCTGACCGGCTTGATTGCAGCGTGCAATATACAAGGATCCCGGAACCGAGCCCCCACGTCTAGCAATACCCCCAGTTAAGAGGCCTGCCTGTTTGTTTTTTTTGGCCTTGTAGTGCACCGCTGTCAACCCCTGGCAATTGGCTCTAACCTTTCGTGGCACAGTTAGGAAAGGGGTTGATATAATTGTACTCTCTCTCTACTTGTTTATGGCACAATCCCCTTTATAACATAGCACAGTAATTGACACTGACAACCAATATACTTAACTATAAGTTCTTTACTATTGGTAAAAGTAAAAAGGGTAAACAGTATACTCAGTTCAGCAGACAGTCTCCCCAGAATGTAACTGTAATCACTGATGGGCCTGAATAGAGTTAATAGGCAACAAAGATAACAAGATGTGGTTCCGAGCTGGCGCTCTCTCACCGATTCCGGTCCGGTACCTCCGCTACTGTGAGTCGCTTCACAGTGCCCACGATGCCCGAGTCTTCGGTCCTCCTGATGATGGCACTTCACAGCAGGATCGGATGCTCCGCAGGCTCCTCGGTGGAGCGGAAGGCTCTCTGGAAGAAAGTACAAGGCCCAGGCTTCAGACCTTGCACGCACAGCAGGTCAGCACATATTGAACATCCATTTTATCTTAATTTTTGATGGTTCATCCTACCCTACATGAATCAGAGCCATTTTTCTAATTTTATTTAGCTGGGTAGCCTGCTCCATGGCAACTCTCTGGTGTTTCTTCTATGAGTTGCCTTTGGCCGGCCATAGATGGAGCTCCTTTTCAAAGTCAGTGTTGATGGGGGAATAAGTCCCATGAATCCATTGTGTTATCCAGGGGGGGGGGCGTCTCCCTGCAGGGATGTAGTCCCAAGGGAGGGGGCGAGCACACTGACTAACCCCCAGCCAGAACGGCTTGGATGATGGGGGCAAGCTTACTGAGGAGGAACAGGAAGTGAGAAATTCAGACAAAGGGAAAAACATTTAGAAGGGAAATCGAAGGAAAAGGTAAGTGAACTAACAATGCACTAGCTTAAGGGTACCTATTTAGAAAATAAAAAACAAACCTTTACAACCCCTTTAACTCCTTTGTGCCTAAGGGTAAAACAAAACAATGCCTAAGCACAATTTTCCAACTTTGGCATGTGTTAGTAAGCCGTACATATCATCACAACTACTTTGTGCATCCAGGTGGATTATACTGCATTGCTTTCAGGATCCGGACAAACTGGGCTTTCATTTGGTGGTAAATGGTAATGGAAGCCTCCTGATTCTTTTTTTATTATCAAAGAAAAACTGTCCCAAAATAGTAAACTATTTTTTTTTTAATGTAGCTGTATATTTATTGCTACTACCATAACCTTTCTCCAAAGAACAGCACAAAATAAATTCTCCTGCTCCTGATGATCGCAGCGATACCACATACGTGTATGTTAGTTGTTTTATCTACCTGTAGTACAGCCCAGAAACAATAGTTGTGCATTTAGGTTTTTTTTTATCCTACCTAAAAAACATGGGCGTTGATTTACTAAAGGAAAATAGACTGTGCACTTTGCAAAGTGCAATTGCAGTCTGTAAGAGCAATTGCTTCAGAGCTTTTTAAATGAGCAGAAGCTCTGCTGACTTCCATCATCCAATCATGTGTAAGCAAAAATGCAATTTTTTTTCCTTGCATGTGTAGCGGGTACTTACTTTCCCGGGGTAATTTTTGAATCTGGCGGTGACACCAGTGGTGTGTTCCCGGCGACCCACCAGATGGAGCTGTCACCATGGGCTGACGGATGGACATCGCTGTGTGCCGAGCCTCCTTTTTGTCCTCCTTCGGCAGCGGTATGGTGGGTTCGGGGAACCCACCGTGCTTGCTGGGAGAGGGCATAAAGGGGCCGGCCATCTTGGTCACGGGGTCTTAGTCCCAAGCACCTTCAGCTTGCGGACGGTGGTTCGTGTTCGTCCTCTAGGCGGTCTAGGCCTAGAGGACCACCGGAGATCGTGTTCCACCCCAGCCCCCTTTAGTCCTGGGGTGAGGTACTTGGATGGAGGTCCGGAGCTCAGTGCCCAACACTGAGTTCTGCGAGGGAAAGATCCTAAGGCACTCCGGGGATAGATGCCTGAATCCAAGGTGGGCGTAATGGACCAGGAAGAGCTCCTCATCTGAAGACCCGGTGCAGCAGACTGCCGGTGACGGGTGAGTCTCTTGTTGGAGACCATCCGGAAGGTGAATTCCCCTCGTGCGGAGACCATAGCCCACTCTCGGGGAGGAGAGTGGAGGATCGAATTTGTGTCTGGGCCTATTCGCACCCACACCTCCTTTTCTGTTCTATAGCCAAGGGAGTCCATATTATGTTCTACAATAAAGGTGTGTTGGACTTTAACGGTGTGGGGCTCAATTTCTTGCAGACGAGGTTCGTGGAGACTCTCGGAGGGAGGATCCAGGTGCACAGCACAGACCCGAAGGTAACAGAAAAGACATTGCTAATACCACATGCACACCTGTGGTGGAAGCCTGGCGTACCTCACCCTCTCCCTCCCCTATCATACCCCTAGACCAGAGACAGTGCGAGCTGAACTTTAATAGAGGGGACTGGGGAGAGGGGCCCTGCTACACGTGGGGGCTCGGGTCCGGTATTGTGTTGTGCATCACTGTATGGAACGTGTCTGCTGGAAGAGTTAAACGAATAGGCCGAAGTGCAGCCCTGCTCGAAAGCCGTGGACATGACCTCAAAAGGGGAAAGGCCCGTGCAGGAAGAGTGGTGAAAGGGGGAAGCCCAGCCGTGTGAAGTAGTACACGTGGGGGCTTCTAATTGCTCTGCGCCACCAGACACAACCCCCACCGCTTAGTTCGTGGGCGTGTCTCAACCAAGGAAAGTGAAAAAGCCCACGAACTGGAGCAAAAGGGGAGGAGTCCAATACGTGTGACGGACTACACGTGGGACATTGGAGCGAAAACTCTGCAGTGTGCGATGGATCAGCAACAGGTCGCCATGTTTGGACACTCCTCGTGGATTCCGGTTCATCCTTCCACCACGACATTGACTGCTGCTGCTCCAATAACGGATACGGGGATCTGACTGAAGCCAAGGGGTCGATTCGCCCTGAACTCGTGTATGGACGTTGAGGCCCTGGGTATGATTTGTCCCGGGTGTTCGAGACTGGTGTGCCTGTTGAAGCCGTTCGGACGCTGTGAGGCCTGTGGTGAGTTCACGTTCGAGGTGCATCCGGCGGTTGAGAGGCTGAGAACCATCTACCCAGGCCGTGCTTCAGGTACCACCACTCAGAGAGGAGGAATCACTGCTGGGAGAGTCACCCCTGCGCACACTGCAGCGACCGCGGAGGAGGTCGTTAAAACTCTACGGGAGAAATCCGAGGATGCTGACTCGGTCACCACTGTCTCGCAGCGTCCGCCACCGAAGAAAAGAACCAGCGTGGTAGCCCCGACCAGCGGTGGTGGTGGACCGTCTCGCACGCTTACGACAGGCCCGGATGGATCCGTTGACGAGAGTTCCGGACGTCCCGTTTCAAGGAAAGGCCAAGGTAAGCCGGGCGAAGAGACTTGGTGTGTGGGAGGAGGTGTCGGGAAGGCATGGCCCAGCAAGTCCGCGGAGTGTGGAGGCTCCGTTTCCACAAAGGGCTACATACCCACGGAGGAGTGTGACACCTCCGACCTGGAATCGCTCTTGGATCTAGGAGACGATACCATTATAGATGATTTGTTTGCCGAGAAGGGCTGGGACAAGGTGCCACTTGCTGCATTCTGCAGACCTCGGAATTCACCCATGTCAACAGGGGAAAGTACACCCCGGGTGGAGGCGACAGCGCCTGGAGAAGAATCTTGTCCCCAGCTTGTTCCTGCATCCCCGGCGCCACTTGCATCTGATGCTGGGGTAAAAAGACTGATGCTGCGGGCACCCATGCCAAGATTGGAGGTGGTCAAAGCACCTCGTCACCCAGATTCGGTGGTTTTGCCTGGTGAAGGAGACAGAGCTACCATGCCTCCTTTGGCGAGACTACAACGCCTATTTGGTCAAAAGGTTGCAGCGGAGTACGGATGGGAGTATCCCTACTTATCGAAGGACTTGCTTTATGAGGTGGAAGTGCACCAGGAGCGCTGGTACAATGACTTTGTGTGGACCCACCTAAAAGTCCCACTCGCCCGCAGGTACCTCGCATGCTCTCCCAATGCTTCACAACGTTTCAAAGATTGCAAGGCAGAATGGATGTTGGGAAGACACATCCATGCAGATAAAGTTGTGATCCGACGCAAAGAAGGCGAAGATGCAGAGTATCATCTGGAGACCGTGGATCAGCACTTGAAGCCACTGATTTTGCCGCATCCCCGCTTTTACCTGTAGGAGAAAAGGACTCCGTTCTTATCGTGTTGCTGAACTTTTGGGGCAGTTGTTTTTGTGTGTGCCCAGGAGGAATGAGGAACTATTCCTGTTGTGTTTTTTTTTTTCATCTTCCCGCAAAGAGATCACAGACTCTGGGCTAGATAGGGCCAAAGAGGAAGCAGAAGGAAAGTTCCACAAGTGCAGTACCGCAAGGCTGTCACCAGGGGGCAGTCTTGCGCAACGTTTATACACTTTCACACACACACACTGGAGAAAAAGGGATTTCTCTTAGGAGAGGTTTCTTTTCCTCTCACATGGACATATGTGTCAGGATTTTGTGTGTTGGTTTTGTTTTCTTTTTCCCTCTGCAGGAGAGCATCCCGGCAGGATTGTGGATCCTGGGGTGGTTCTTAGTCAGGATGGGAGGGAAAAGTATAATGTTGAAACGTGATTTTCATGTTGAATGTGTTGTCCTTTACTCCTTTTTTATTACAGGGGCTCAGACACAACTTCTTCGTTAGGATAGTTTTTCTAAAATTTTTGTTTTCCAATTGTTAGTTGGTTTCTGGACTGGATTATGTCAGCCGGGGAGGGCATGATTCACTCCAGACACTGGGGACCAGTGTCAAATGACAGGGGGGAGAGTGTAGCGGGTACTTACTTTCCCAGGGTAATTTTTGAATCTGGCGGTGACACCAGTGGTGTGTTCCCGGCGACCCACCAGGTGGAGCTGTCACCATGGGCTGACGGATGGACATCGCTGTGTGCCGAGCCTCCTTTTTGTCCTCCTTCGGCAGCGGTATGGTGGGGCGGGGAGCCCGCCGTGCTTGCTGGGAGAGGGCATAAAGGGGCCGGCCATCTTGGTCACGGGGTCTTAGTCCCAAGCACCTTCAGCTTGCGGACGGTGGTTCGTGTTCGTCCTCTAGGCGGTCTAGGCCTAGAGGACCACCGGAGATCGTGTTCCACCCCAGGCACCTTTAGCCCTGGGGTGAGGTACTTGGATGGAGGTCCGGAGCTCAGTGCCCAACACTGAGTTCCATGAGGGAAGGATCCTAAGGCACTCCGGGGATGGATGCCTGAATCCAAGGTGGGCGTAATGGACTGGGAAGAGCTCCTCATCTGAAGACCCGGTGCAGCAGACTGCCGGTGACGGGTGAGTCTCTTGTCGGAGACCATCCGGAAGGTGAATTCCCCTCGTGCGGAGACCATAGCCCACTCTCGGGGAGGAGAGTGGAGGATCGAATTTGTGTCTAGGCCTATTCGCACCCACACCTCCTTTTCTGTTCTATAGCCAAGGGAGTCCATGTTATGTTCTACAATAAAGGTGTGTTGGACTTTAACGGTGTGGGGCTCAATTTCTGGCAGACGAGGTTCGTGGAGACTCTCGGAGGGAGGATCCAGGTGCACAGCACAGACCCGAAGGTAACAGAAAAGACATTGCTAATACCACATGCACACCTGTGGTGGAAGCCTGGCGTACCTCACCCTCTCCCTCCCCTATCATACCCCTAGACCAGAGACAGTGCGAGCTGAACTTTAATAGAGGGGACTGGGGAGAGGGGCCCTGCTACACATGTGATTGGGTATTTTTTGCAAATTAAAGCTTTACCTCATTTACTAAGCTCTGGAGCGACTGCAAACTTCACTGTCTAATAGCCTTTAGTAAATCAACCACGTTGACACTAACTGACCCTGATACTAAGTAAAAAAAAAATACAAATCCTGTCCAAAAAATACTGACCCTGACCTTTGACCCAAACACTAACCCTGCCACTGACCTAGATCAAACCTTGATTTAGGTATTCTTTTTGTTGTTTTTTTTTTTATTATTATTATTTTATTTTTTTCTCTGCAAGGAGAGAGAGATACAATGTATCTCTCTCCTTCATTCACAGAGAGAGAAAACATGGGGGTTGCTTGACAGTGACTGATCACTATAATAGCCAATCAGAGATCAGGTGACCTGGAATAGGGAGTTCTGGGTCCCGATCATTAGTAAAGGGCCCGGGACACGCTGTGAGACCTCCATCTCTGTGCTGGGAGCGTGCTGTGCGCAGGGCTGTTATTAAAGCGGAACTCCGCTGTAAAAAAAAATATTAAAAGCCAGCAGCTACAAATACTGCAGCTGCTGACTTTTAATATTTGGACACTTACCAGTCCTGGAGTCCAGCAACGTCGGCAGCAGAAGACGAGCAATCACTCGTCACTCTGCTGCCCCCACCGCCATCCTCGGTGAGGGAACCAGGAAGTGAAGCATTGCGGCTTCACTGCCCGGTTCCCTACGGCGCATGCGCGAGTCGCGCTGCGCCAAGCTCACTGGTCCCAGCTGTGTTCTGGGAGCCGTGTGTTTCCCAGAACACAACGGGGGGGGGGGGGGGCGGGAAGTGACGCACTACACGTAGATCCCCGCAGAGTGGATTCCCGGAAGTGGGTGCAAATACCTTACAGACAGGTATCTGCACCCCCCTCCCCCCTGAAAGGTGCCAAATGTGACACCGGAGGGGGGGAGGAATCCGATGAGCAGAAGTTCCACTTTAGGGTGGAGCTCCGCTTTAACACAGGGAAAAAGGGGGCCCAGTCATTGTTGTGGGGCCCAAAGCAGCTGTTCTTTGAGCCCACACTGCCCATAAATAGTTGATAAGTGGATTCGGGAGGGCCCAAGAAAAAGTTTGCCCAGGGTCCAATCAATATTAAAGATGGCCCTGGCTGTGCGGCACGCTCCCTCCACAAAGAAAGATAAGCAAATATCCGGACCCACAGACAAAGGCCTAGTGCAGTGGGGCCGCATATTTGGGTACAGTCGGCGCCAAGGGGTTAAACAAAGATGGTGTTCATCTTCTCTATGCACTTTTCTTTTCCATGTCTTTTGTGGGTGAATTTTTGTTGCTCTGCTTTAAAATCTAATAAAGTCTACATAAATATTAATGTAGCGGGGTCTTCCCCTTTAATACAGAGAGACAGGACTTTCCGGGTGAGAGGTGACTCGGGAGGAAGTAGAGAAAAGACTTTACTGCAAGTGGAAGCAGAAGAGAGAGACTACGTTACCCAGAACCCCGTTCGGCACCGAGGGTGTAAGTTTCCACCGCAGAGACTCATGGGAGGGTCTACTTAAGGAAGAGGCGAGGCGGAGCTCGGCCTCTTGGAACACCGCGCTTCAAGCAACCAGTCTTCCTGTGCGGACCTGCTGCGGGGCAAGGCCTGAAGCCTGAGGCCTTGCGTGACGTCCGAAGAGCCTTCCACCATACTGCGGAGCCTGGGTGGATCCTGACCTGTCGTGATAGGACGCCAGTTGGATCGGGGACCCGATCGGTGCGGATGCTGTGTGCGATACACATGCGGTGGAAGTCCCAGGCTGGGATCGCGCCTGGAGTGGTGAGCGGGCACCTGCCCATACTAATAGACTGAGTTTTATGTTCAGGCCTATAGACTGCCTAGGCCCACTGTTCGCTCACCTGTGTTCATTGGGGGTCCGGTAGCGGGACAGAGTTGAAGTATCTACCCCCCCCCCATCTTTGCCTATTGTTTCAAGTTACCACCTATTGCGGATTACAAATGGTCATTTCATCAAGTGCACCAACGAAAGCTGGCATGTAAAGAAACCCTCTCCCTTAAGGAAAAGTGACTAAGTTTCATCCCATGTCAGGCCTGACTTAGGTGGGGAGTTAGAAAGTTATTTTACTGTGCTATAGGGCGCGCACGCCATAATAGCTCTGCATGGTGGATACTGCGTGGCACCATATTATTGTGCTGCACCGATTACCTTGATTAATGCAGGGCTCTGCAGGCCCATTTATATGTTGAATGTTATACTCTGTGTTATACTTTACCAGTAAATCTGACATATATATATATATATATATATATATATATATATGTAGCGGGGTGTTCCCCTTTAATCAGAGACAGGAAATTCCAGAGAGAGGGGAGTCGGGGGGGAAGGAATATAAGGAGGGGGCGAGGCCTAGGTCGCTCTCTTTGGGACACGGGGCGACAGAGAGAGAGATACACCTGTGCGGATCTGTGCTGTTCCAGGCCTGAAGCCTGGGGCCTGTGGAGCGAACCAAAGAGCCTTCCACCCCCCTTTGCGAGCCTGGGTGGCATCCAGACTCATCTCTTCTAAATTTATCTGGATCGGGTATCCGATCGTAGAAGCTGCTGTGGACGAGGACCGACACAGCCGGTGGAAGTTCCGGACTGAGGGAAGTGTTCCGGAGTGGTGAGCGAGCGAAAGCTCATCTTTAAACTGTTACTTTTATACTTTGTGCCTACTAGACTTCCGAGGCCTAACACCTCCGGTGTGGGAGAATTACCCCCCCCCCCCTATTGGATTACAAATACATGGTTTTGAATACTTCAAGTGCACCACCTTTACAGATCCTGTGCCGGTGAAGATTTGTGTTTCTTCTAAGACTGAGTTTCATGGTTAGGGATCAGGCCTGATCCGTTAGATAGTTATAAGTTAGTTATCACACCACAGGGTGTTTAGGTAACGGTCGCCCCACGTGGCGTTCCGTCCCCTTTCCATTGCTGGTACACACACACACAGTATTGTGATTTATAACTGCAGGGACCTGCTTATGTGTTGTGAACCAAATGTTACATGCATGTTATCCCCTTTTATCTTACCACTAACAGTAAAGTCAGTTATTATTTACAACATTGTCTATGAGTCTGAGTTATAAATTCACAAACCCACATTTAAAGCATAAGTGATTGTTTATGTGAAATTGCTGTGGGTTAACTGTGCCAGAGCGGGTAGAGCAGATTGCCGGGGGGTTGGGGAAGCTGTACTCAGGGCCCAAATCAAAACTTGCGGCTCTCTTAAGTTGAGGGTATCGCTACACGTGGGGGCTCGTCCGGGATTACTGAGACAGCGGTGAAACCGCCAGAAGCTACCGGCATGGACCCGATAGAGGTGGGACAGTGGTACAAGAGATGGGGCGTAGACCCAGCCAGGACGGCAGTTATAGAACTCCCGGGGATATGGCAGACACAAGCAATGATACAACTCATAATGTCCCTATCACCGATTCACAAACCATGGGTGATAGACGTGAAAACTAGTGGTGGACTTTCACATGTCTTACTGGAATGGCAGGCAGAAATTCCTGAACAGTTTAGAGGCAACAGCATACAAGATGAGGACGATCAGGTCTATCATTTGCTGCATGCGCTGCCGCGCACAAGAGACAACCCTCAGACAACAATAACACTATCGCCGCAGCCATCTTCCCCGTCATCCCCACAGAAGGACACAAAGAGCCCCAGGACAAGCCCAGGCACCCTTAGTGCAGAATTATGCGCTGTTCTGGGGGAGATTGTAGCTCAGTGCAAGAAAGAGCCCACAGATTACCCGATGTCGGGGTACAGGAAACTCCGGATGTTTTCAGGGAGGAAACCAGTACCCTTGGAAGAAGAGGGATTTGAGGAGTGGCTAGATAGCGCAACTCAGGCACTAGAGGAATGGGAAGTCCCGGACCGTAGAAAGAAACAGAGGGTTGGGGAAAGTTTGAAAGGGCCTGCTCTAGAGGCCGTACGCAACCTGAAGATGAGCAAGGCAGATTGTACTGCACAAGAGTGCCTCGATGTGTTACAGAATGTGTTTGGTGGGACAGAGAAAGTCACGGAGCTTGCTTATCAGCTGGAGCATTGCTACCAGAAGGAAGGTGAAAAACTATCAGACTATATGGGACGCCTGGACAAAATACTGCATAGGATGATCCTAAAGAAGGGGATCAGCCCAGAGAAAGTAGATGAGGCCCGTGCTCAACAGGTAGTGAGGGGAGCTCAACCCATGGATCCAATTGCATGGACACTGCGTGCCCGGCAGGATGGGAAGAATCTGGAGTACCCTGACCTCATCCGAATGATTAGAGAGGAAGAGGCTATATTGGAAGAAAAAAAAAAAGAAGAACGCCTGATAGAGCCCGTCAAACAGCCGGTAGCAATAGTTACACCGGTCATGACTCCCGATAGGGGAGCGGAGGTGGACACTTTGAAGTTGCAGATGTCCCAGATGATGGAGATGATGACTGCTATAGTGGCGAAAGTTCAAGGTGGAGCAGAGAAACCAAGCCCCAGAAAGGAGTTGTTCCCAGATACGTCAATACCGAGTCCCACTCGGGACCGAGAAGAGATGTTATGCTACAACTGCGGAGGCAGTGGCCACTTTGCCAGTAGATGTTCCAGTCCTAAGAAGAAGAAAATGGATAATCGCCAGCCGGCGGGAAACGCCAGAGGGCCCCGGTGAGGGAGTCAACCGGGTGCCCATCTCTTTCAGTGAGCTCCAAACTGAATGGAAGGAAGCAAAAGAGAGAGAACAAAACTCCTCAAAAGGAATCTAGGGTCTCTCAACCAAGATACACACCAGAGAGAGGGGACAAGACCCCTCAGAAAAAATTGAGCACTCCCAAGAAGGAATGCCTACAACCAAGAGACAATAACATCCCTCAGTGGGTTTGTACTCCCATTAGGGTAGGGAAGGTCAATGCATACCGGGCTCAAGAGAGAATAAAGTCAAAAGCAAACTGGATGAAGACAAGTCCTCAGAAGAAAGTGACCTCAACCCGGCCGTACCCAGAAGAATTGGTCGGCCCGTCCCCCACTGTATCTATCCAGGTGGAAGAAGTATATACGAAGGCCCTCCTGGACACTGGAGCTCAAGTGACTTTGTTGTACAGAGACTTCTACGATAGGCACTTAAGCCATTTGCCTATACAGAAGATAGAAGAACTGGAGATATGGGGCCTGGGAACGCAGAGGTTCCCCTATGATGGTTATCTGCCCATAAAGCTGACATTCGACCCCTCTGTTGCTGGGAAGACAGAAGTGTTCGACACCCTGGCAGTTGTGTGTCCTAGACCACCCGGGGCCAGCAAGATGTCCCTCATCATAGGCACCAATACGGATCTAGTGAGAAGACTTCTGACCCCCCTGGTGAAGATGAGGAGCCATCAAGATCCAAACATCCATCCCATGCTGAAGACAGCCTACCAACGGTTAGTGTTGGAGCAGAAGACCCCAGGAGAGGGGATAGGGAAGGTGTGGAGACTGGGGAGAGAAGGAGTGGTGCTGCAGCCCGGACAGGTGGCTTGCCTCAGGGCCACTGTGAAGCTCACCTGGAAGCAGCCTGGTCCCTTTGTCATGCTGGAATCCGACCCAAGGGAAGATCACTCAGGCCTGGAAGTGATACCGGAAGTGATTCCAATCAAGGCCCTGAAGAAAGCCAGGGGCAGAGTCCCGGTGAGTGTGAGGAACTTTACAGAAAGAGCCATAGAGATCCCTGCCCGGATGCTGTTGGGACAGGTGAGTCCTGCTGTCCCAGTCAGCTGGTCAGAAGTAAAGGGGACGGGTGAAGAAGGAGATGTTTGGGAAAAACTTTCCATGGAGAACCCGAATTTACCTGGAGCCTGGAAAGAGAGAGCCAAGGCCCAGCTGACTAGATGGGAGAAGATTTTCTCCAAAGATGAGTTCGATGTGGGGTGTGCGAGGAGTGCTACCCACCGCATCCGCCTGCAAGAAGACAAACCGTTCAGGGAGAGAGTCAGGCGGGTTCCGCTGGCAGATCTGGAGGATCTGAGGGAGCAGCTTGCAGAACTGAAAAAGACTGGGGTGATTCGAGAATCCAGAAGCCCCTATGCCTCTCCAATAGTGGTGGTCAGGAAGAAGAATGGGTCGTTGAGGCTCTGCATTGACTACAGAACTCTCAACAGGAGGACCACCCCTGATCAGTACACCACGCCAAGGATAGAGGACGCCTTACAGAGTTTGTCTGGAGCCAAGTGGTTCAGCGTGATGGACCTCAAGAGCGGGTACTATCAAATCCCCATGCACCCAGAGGATAGAGAAAAGACCGCTTTCATAACTCCTGTGGGATTCTTTGAGTTTAACAGAATGCCTCAGGGCCTTTCTGGGGCCCCAGCTACTTTTCAACGTCTCATGGAAAAGACTGTCGGAGATATGAACCTCATAGAAGTCCTCGTGTACCTGGACGATGTCATTGTCTTCGGGAGAACTTTGGAGGAACATGAGGCCCGATTGGAGAAAGTGTTGAGGAGACTTAGTGAAGAGGGGTTGAAGCTTTCCCCCGAGAAGTGTCGGTTCTACCAGTCTTCGGTGAATTATCTGGGACACGTAGTGTCTGAAAAAGGGGTGGCGACTGATCCTGAGAAGTTGGAGGCAGTTACCTCCTGGCCAAGACCCACAACAGTCACCGAACTTAGATCTTTCCTGGGGTTCTGCTCCTATTACAGGAGGTTTGTGGATGGGTTTGCCCGTATTGCCAAGCCCTTAAATGAACTGCTCCGGACTGAAGGGGAAGAGGATGGCTTGGGCCCTAGAAGACCTGGGGAGTCGGTTCAAGATCAGTGGACCCCCAGGTGTGAAGAGGCCTTCAGAACCCTGAAGAGGAGCCTCACCACTGCCCCAGTATTGGCCTATGCTGATCCCACCAGACCATACGAGTTACATGTTGATGCTAGTCATGAAGGCCTAGGGGGAGTGCTCTACCAGGAACATGAAGAGCAAATGCGACCAGTGGCTTATGTGAGTCGAAGTCTGACCCCCTCGGAGAAAAACTACCCCACCCATAAGTTGGAGTTCTTGGCCCTCAAATGGGCAGTTGTGGACAAACTAAGAGACTACCTTTATGGAGCAGAGTTTACAGTGAAAACAGATAACAACCCCCTGACCTACCTGTTCACCACTGCCAAGTTGGATGCCACAGGACACAGGTGGCTAGCTGCATTATCTGGGTTCAACTTCAGTCTGAAGTACAGACCAGGGGCTGGAAATAGGGATGCAGATGCCCTGTCCCGAAGATCTCATGCCATGGCTGATGACTGGGAGGACTGGACTCAGATAGCACCGGACGGGGTGCGGGCCCTTTGTCAAGGAGCTGAATTCCAAGCCCGAGGAGGCTCCAGAGCCGAGGAGATAGGAGTTACCACAGTGGGAGTCCCTAAACACTACTGCGGGGTGACTCAACTTGAAGAGGAATGCTTACCGAAGCTGTCTAAAAAGGAACTGAGGTGCGACCAATTGGAAGACCCCATGGGGAGATTGGTCTTTGAAGCATTGGAAAACAAGAGTCCAGAGAAACTTCGACATCACCCCTCCAAGGAGGCTCGTCTGCTAAGGAGAGAGCTAGACAAGCTACAGGTCAATCAGGGAGTGGTCTACCGAAGGGGCCCCTCTGATGACTCCGAGGATAAATGGCAGTTGTTTCTCCCAGAGAAGCACTGAGAGACTGTGCTGGTTGCCTTACATGACCAGCATGGTCACCTGGGAGCTGAAAGAACTTTCCAACTTGTCAGAAGCCGGTTCTATTGGCCCTGTATGAGGGCTGAAGTGGAGGAGTATTGCCACTCCTGTGCACGATGCATCCAGAGGAAGACTCTACCCCATCAAGCTGCCCCAATGGGCCACCTACAGAGTCAAGGCCCAATGGACCTGGTATGCATTGACTTTCTCTGCCTCGAACCCGATTTGAGTGGATTGGGAAATGTTCTGGTGGTAACCGATCATTTCACCCGTTATGCACAGGCGTTCCCCACCAGAGACCAGAAGGCTTCCACTGTAGCTAAGGTGCTTGTAGAAAAATACTTCGTCCACTATGGATTACCACAGAGAATCCACTCCGACCAAGGAAGGGACTTTGAGAGTCGCCTGATCCGGAACCTACTGGACTCCCTGGGAGTGGAAAAGACCAGGACTACCCCTTATCATCCACAAGGAGATGCCCAGCCTGAGAGATTTAACCGGACTTTGCTAAACATGCTTGGGACTCTGGAGACAGAGAAGAAGCAGCATTGGAGTCAACACATATCCACTTTGGTGCATGCCTACAATTGCACCACCAGTGATGTGACGGGTTACTCTCCCTACCGCCTCATGTTTGGGAGAGAAGCAAGATTGCCAGTGGATCTGGCCTTTGGCATTTCTCTAGACTATACCTCTGCTACCTCCCACAAAGGATATGTAGACAGACTTAGGTATAAATTGAAAGCGGCCTATGAACAAGCCCAAGCGGCCTCAGACCAGAGAGGGGCCCGAAATAAAAGGAACTATGATTTGAAGGTTCGAGTGCAAGACCTGCAGCCTGGAGACCGTGTTCTGCTACGCAATCTAGGGATCCCAGGGAAGCACAAACTTGCTGATAGGTGGAGGTCTGAGCCTTACGTTATTTGTAGGAAACTCCCTGGACTACCGGTGTACAAGTTAAAGCCAGAGGGGAGAGTGGGACCCTTGAAGACCTGGCACAGAAACCACTTACTCCCGCTTAAAGAAGCAGTCAGGATACCTCCAGTGAGGAACCTACCGGAATCTGTTTCCATCTTGGATACTCCCAGACCCAACACTCGGTCTCAGACCTCTCGATCTAGAGGTGGACAGGCTTCTCAACCAAGTGAAGATGGGAGAGGAGAACTGGAGTGGCTATGGCCCTCCCCAACCCCGGAAAATCCCACCATAGACCTTCCACCCACTGAGGATATGCAGGATGGGACCCTGAACCCAGAAGCTACAGAGTTCATTCCATCCAGTGGCGTGCCTGAATGCTGGGAAGATATTCCGGGCCTGTACTTAGATGAAGAAGAGACAGAGGCCCCAGAACCAGTGACGATGTCAGAGAGTGTTGCTGAAACAGAGCCTGTGGCACCAGAGCCTGAAGTCCCAAGGGAGCAGAGAGCTCGCAGAGTCGTGAGGCCTCCCATGAAGTTAACCTACCCTCAATTGGGAAAGAGCTCAGAGGACTCTGTTACCACCGCTAGAAGAAGTACCAAGTGTTCCAATCCTTCCACTGTTCATTTGGTGGAGGGCAACCCCAGCTCACTCTCTGGCACAGTTAGGCAGGCCACTCATGCCAGTGTGACCTGTGGGACAGGGAATCCCACCTCTGAGTTTTGGTGGCAATTCCCTGTACCAACATCATACTCCGCACTCTCTAAAATGGTTCAGAAATGTTGCTAAAATGTTTATCTTTGGGGACCAAAGAGTTTTAGTGGGGGGAGTGTGTAGCGGGGTGTTCCCCTTTAATCAGAGACAGGAAATTCCAGAGAGAGGGGAGTCGGGGGGGAAGGAATATAAGGAGGGGGCGAGGCCTAGGTTGCTCTCTTTGGGACACGGGGCGACAGAGAGAGAGATACACCTGTGCGGATCTGTGCTGTTCCAGGCCTGAAGCCTGGGGCCTGTGGAGCGAACCAAAGAGCCTTCCACCCCCCTTTGCGAGCCTGGGTGGCATCCAGACTCATCTCTTCTAAATTTATCTGGATCGGGTATCCGATCGTAGAAGCTGCTGTGGACGAGGACCGACACAGCCGGTGGAAGTTCCGGACTGAGGGAAGTGTTCCGGAGTGGTGAGCGAGCGAAAGCTCATCTTTAAACTGTTACTTTTATACTTTGTGCCTACTAGACTTCCGAGGCCTAACACCTCCGGTGTGGGAGAATTACCCCCCCCCCCCTATTGGATTACAAATACATGGTTTTGAATACTTCAAGTGCACCACCTTTACAGATCCTGTGCCGGTGAAGATTTGTGTTTCTTCTAAGACTGAGTTTCATGGTTAGGGATCAGGCCTGATCCGTTAGATAGTTATAAGTTAGTTATCACACCACAGGGTGTTTAGGTAACGGTCGCCCCACGTGGCGTTCCGTCCCCTTTCCATTGCTGGTACACACACACACAGTATTGTGATTTATAACTGCAGGGACCTGCTTATGTGTTGTGAACCAAATGTTACATGCATGTTATCCCCTTTTATCTTACCACTAACAGTAAAGTCAGTTATTATTTACAACATTGTCTATGAGTCTGAGTTATAAATTCACAAACCCACATTTAAAGCATAAGTGATTGTTTATGTGAAATTGCTGTGGGTTAACTGTGCCAGAGCGGGTAGAGCAGATTGCCGGGGGGTTGGGGAAGCTGTACTCAGGGCCCAAATCAAAACTTGCGGCTCTCTTAAGTTGAGGGTATCGCTACATATACTTTTGCCTCAGCGTGTTGACTGGCTGCTTGGAGATTATTAGGTACAATATACCTGAAAGTGATAAAAGCTTAACCCTAGACTAACTGTGCCAGAGTGGGTCGAGTAAGATTGCCGGGGGTTGGCGGTACTGCACACAGGGCCCGAAATCAAACCAGCGGCTCTCTTAACTGGGGGTAGCGCTACACGTTGGGGCTCTCGAGTCCGGGATCCTGTTGCAGCAAATAACCCGCCAAAAGGTACCAGCATGGATCCTCTAGAAGTAGTAAAGTGGTGCAAGGCAGTCAACACAGATCCAGATGGGGTAGTGATTATAGAACTCCCAGGGATCTGGCAAGAAGATGCAGTGAAACAGTTGGTGATGTCACTGTCCCCGCACCAGAAGGCATGGATAGTGAATGTCAGGTCGAACTCTTCCCTGACGCATGCTCTGATGAAGTGGAAGGATGGAGTCCCAGAAGACTTCCAGAATTCAAGTATAGAAACGATAGATGAACAAACCTATAAGCTAAT
This sequence comes from Rana muscosa, assembly GCA_029206835.1. Classification (NCBI taxonomy): domain Eukaryota; kingdom Metazoa; phylum Chordata; class Amphibia; order Anura; family Ranidae; genus Rana; species Rana muscosa. Next base: position 296,459,328 of record CM055123.1, on the reverse strand, counting down.
ACACGCTCCACTCACCCCAAAAACTGTAAAAAAAGAGGAGAATCCTGGATCGCCGCAGGGCGCCCTCAGCACTGAATTATGCGCGGTTCTAGGGGAAATCATAGCGCAATGCAAGAAAGACCCTACAGATTATCAGATGTCAGGATATCGGAAACTCAGAATGTTTTCAGGGAGGAAACCTGTACCTTCAGGCGAAGAGGGGTTTGAGGAGTGGTTAGACAGTGCCACTCAGGCTCTAGAAGAGTGGGACGTCCCAGACTACAGAAAGAAGCAGAGAATTGCTGAGAGTTTGAAGGGGCCTGCTCTAGAGGCCATTCGCAGCCTCAAGATGAGCAAGACAGACTGTGTTGCACAAGACTATTTAGACATTCTGCAGAATGTGTTTGGCGGAACAGAGAAAATCACAGAGCTTACCTACCAGCTGGAGCATTGCTACCAAAAGGCAGGGGAGAAACTGTCAGAGTTCATGAAGCGCCTAGATAAAATACTGCACAAGATGATCCTGAAGAAGGGGATTGACCCGAAGAAGGTGGATGAGGCCGTGTTCAACAGGTGATGAGAGGATCTCAACCTCTGGACTCCATCGCACTGGCGCTACGTACAAGACAGGACGGGAAGAGCCTGGAGTACCCTGACTTGATCCGAGTAGTCAGAGAAGAAGCTATGCTGGAGGAGAAAAAAAGGAGCCAACCAGATGAGATGGTGAACCCTCCTCCCGTGATGGTCAGGACGGCCATGACCTTGGAGAGAGATGCAGAGGTGGATACTTTGAAGTCGCAGATGTCTCAAGTGTTGGGGATGCTGTCCACCCTGATGGAAAAGAAGTCGAGGGAACCAGAGAGGGAAAGTCTGAGGAAGGAATTGTTCCCGAATACCTCAGCACCCGCATCCCTGGAAGATTGGGGGGATGTGATCTGTTTCAATTGTGGAGGAGCTGGCCACCTTGCCAAAGTATGTGCCAGTCCCAAGAAGAAGAGACTGAATAACCGCAAGCCGCCGGAAAACTCCAGCGGGCCCCGGTGAAGGAGTCAGCCGGGTGCCCATTACCTTCAGTGAGCTCCAAACTGAATAAGAAGCACATGAGAGGAGTGGAGAGGACCCCACAGAAGAAACCGAGGTTTCCTCAGAAGGACGCACTCTAAAGAAAGAAAGTAATGTCCCTCAGCGGGTAGCTACACCCAGGCAGAGGAGGGAGATCAATGCATACCAGGCCCAAGAGAGACTTAAGTCCAGAGGCAAATGGAGGAAAGAAAGTCAAAAAGGGAAATGCAAAGACCAAAGGAAAGAAACCCCTTCGAAGCAGTATCCAGAGAAGCTGGTGGGTCCCTCTCCAATAGTATCTATTCAAGTGGAGGGAGTCTACACAAGAGCCCTGTTGGATACTGGGGCATAGATGACCCTGTTGTATCGAGACTTTTACGACAAGCATCTAAGCCACCTACCCATCCAGAAGATTGAAGACTTGGAGATATGGGGAATTGGAACAGAGAAGTTCCCTTATGATGGCTATCTGCCCATAGAACTGACTTTTGACCCATCCGTAGCTGGAAAGGGGGAAGTGTTCGACACCTTGGCTGTGGTGTGCCCCCGACCGCCTGGAGCGAACAGGAGTTCTTTAATAATAGGGACCAACACGGATCTGGTCCGAAGACTGTTGGTCCCACTGACAAGGAGGAAGAACCCCACAGTCACAGAGATTCACCCAATGTTGAAGACCGCCTACCAACGGCTGATCTCAGAACAGAAGGCCCCGGAAGAGGGGGTAGGGAAGGTCTGGAGACTGGGAAGAAAGGGGATAGTGCTGCAGCCCGGTGAGGTTACCTGCCTGAAAGCCACAGTGAAACTCACTTGGGAGCAGCCGGGCCCTTTTGTTATGTTGGAACCCGACCCAAGGGAAGAACCTTCGGGCTTAGAAGTAGTCCCAGAAGTGGTTCCGGTAAGGGCTCTAAAGAAGGCCCACTGTAAGGTGCCTGTGAGTGTCAGAAACGCCACGGATGGTCCCATGGAGATCCCAGCCAGGCTGTTGCTAGGCCGGGTGAGCCCAGCTACACCAGTTGCTTCATCAGATGTGGAGAAGACAGATGGAGAAAGTACTGTGTGGGAGAAACTTTCCATGGAAAATCCAAACCTGCCCAGGGCTTGGAAAGAAAGAGCCAAGGCCCAGTTGACTCGGTGGGAGAGGATCTTTTCCCATGATGAATTTGATGTGGGGTGTGCTAGGAGTGCCACCCATCGAATCCGCCTCCAGGAAGATAAGCCCTTTAGGGAGAGGGTTAGGCGGGTTCCATTGGCAGACCTCGAAGATTTTAGGGGACAGCTCGCCAAGCTCAAGCGAACAGGGGTGATCCAAGAATCTAGGAGCCCCTATGCCTCTCCCATAGTGGTGGTCCGGAAGAAGAATGGATCGTTGAGGTTGTGCATAGACTATAGGACCCTCAACAGGAGAACCACCCCAGATCAGTATACCACTCCAAGGATAGAAGATGCCTTGCAGAGCTTGTCTGGAGCCAAGTGGTTCAGTGTTATGGACCTCAAGAGCGGGTATTATCAAATCCCGATGCATCCAGAAGACAAAGAGAAGATGGCTTTCATAACCCCAGTAGGGTTCTTCAAATTCAACCGAATGCCTCAAGGTCTGTCTGGAGCTCCAGCCACCTTCCAGAGACTCATGGAAAAGACTGTTGGAGACATGAACCTCATCAAGGTCCTTGTATACCTAGATGACATCATTGTCTTCGGAAGAACTTTGGAGGAACATGAGGAGAGACTGGAGAAAGTTTTGAGGAGACTGAGTGAGGAAGGACTCAAGCTCTCACCTGAAAAATGCCAATTTTATCAGTCTTCAGTCAACTATCTGGGACACATAGTGTCTGAAGATGGGGTGTCCACAGACCCGGAAAAGTTGGAGGCTGTCACCTCCTGGCCAAGACCCACCACTGTGACAGAACTCGGGTCCTTTCTGAGATTCTGTTCCTACTACAGGAGGTTCGTGGAGGGGTTTGCTCGGATAGCCCGGCCCTTGAACGAGTTGCTGAAAACGGAGGGGGAAGAGGATGACTCGGGCCCCAGAAAGCCGGGGGGGGGGGCAGTCAAGGGCCAGTGGAATGCGAAGTGTGAGGATGCCTTCCAGATGCTGAAAAAGAACTTGATCACTGCCCCTGTCCTGGCCTATGCAGACCCAAAGAAGCCCTATGAACTCCATGTGGATGCCAGCCATGATGGTCTGGGAGGAGTGCTCTATCAGGAGCATGAAGGACAGCAGAGACCGGTTGCGTATGTGAGCAGGAGCCTGACCCCCTCCGAAAAGAACTATCCTACCCATAATTTGGAGTTCCTGGCCCTCAAGTGGGCTGTAGTCGACAAACTCTGAGATTACCTGTATGGGGCAGAGTTTACTGTAAAAACGGATGACAATCCCCTCACCTACCTGTTTACCACAGCAAAGCTGGACGCCACAGGGCATAGATGGCTGGCGGCGCTGTCTGCCTTCAGTTTCAGTTTAAGGTATAGACCCGGAGCGGGAAATCGAGATGCGAACGCCTTGTCCAGAAGGTCTCATGTCCCCACTCGGGGTGTTGAAGACTGGACCCAAGTGGCACCTGACGGGGTGCGGGCCCTCTGTCAAGGGGCTGAACTCCAAGCCAGAGGAGGCTCAAGAGCAGAAGAAATAGGGGTCACTATCGTAGGAGTCCCCAAGCAGTAGTGGAAGAAACCAATCTGGAGGAGAAGGAAGTACTCAAAGAGGCTAGTGAGCATACCGTGCCTGAGCCAGTGGAACAGAGGAATTGAAGAATTAAGTATCCTCTCAAGAGACCGACTTGGGAAGTGATGGGTGAGAGCACCGAAGAAGTTAACCTCACCCCTCAAGGGTTGCCAAGAAAGCCTGATCCTCCCGCTGTTCATTTGGTGGGAGGCAACCCCAGCTCACTTCCTGGCACAGTTAGACAGGTCGCCCCCACTGAAACGACCTGTGGACAGGACAGCTCCCCATCATATGATGATTGGTGGGAGGCTCCTCTGTCAATCCTATGCAATCGCATTGAAGCTAGAATGTTTTGCAGATCTAGAAATGTTAGATGTCTTTGGGGACCAAAGAGTTTAAGTGGGGGGAGTGTGTAGCGGGGTCTTCCCCTTTAATACAGAGAGACAGGACTTTCCGGGTGAGAGGTGACTCGGGAGGAAGTAGAGAAGAGACTTTACTGCAAGTGAAAGCAGAAGAGAGAGACTACGTTACCCAGAACCCCGTTCGGCACCGAGGGTGTAAGTTTCCACCGCAGAGACTCATGGGAGGGTCTACTTAAGGAAGAGGCGAGGCGGAGCTCGGCCTCTTGGGACACCGCGCTTCAAGCAACCAGTCTTCCTGTGCGGACCTGCTGCGGGGCAAGGCCTGAAGCCTGAGGCCTTGCGTGACGTCCGAAGAGCCTTCCACCATACTGCGGAGCCTGGGTGGATCCTGACCTGTCGTGATAGGACGCCAGTTGGATCGGGGACCCGATCGGTGCAGACGCTGTGTGCGACACACATGCGGTGGAAGTCCCAGGCTGGGATCGCGCCTGGAGTGGTGAGAGGGCACCTGCCCATACTAATAGACTGAGTTGTGTTCAGGCCTATAGACTGCCTAGGCCCACTGTTTGCTCACCTGTGTTCATTGGGGGTCCGGTAGCGGGACAGAGTTGAAGTATCTACCCCCCCCATCTTTGCCTATTGTTTCAAGTTACCACCTATTGCGGATTACAAATGGTAACTTCATCAAGTGCACCAACGAAAGCTGGCATGTGAAGAAACCCTCTACCTTAAGGAAAAGTGACTAAGTTTCATCCCATGTCAGGCCTGACTTAGGTGGGGAGTTAGAAAGTTATTTTACTGTGCTATAGGGCGCGCACGCCATAATAGCTCCGCGTGGTGGATACTGGGCGGCGCCATATTATTGTGCTGCACCAAATACCTTGATTAATGCAGGGCTCTGCAGGCCCATTTATATGTTGAATGTTATACTCTGTGTTATTCTTTACCAGTAAATCTGACATATATATATACTTTTGCCTCAGCGTGTTGACTGGCTGCTTGAAGATTATTAGGTACAATATACCTGAAAGTGATAAAAGGTTAACCCTAGACTAACTGTGCCAGAGTGGGTCGAGTAAGATTGCCGGGGTTGGCGGTACTGCACACAGGGCCCGAAATCAAACCAGCGGCTCTCTTAACTGGGGGTAGCGCTACATTAACATTTTAAGGACCACCCCATGTACATTTACTGCGGCAGGGTGGCCCTTAAATGCAAAATCACATACCTGTACATGATTGTTTTCCAGGGCTCTGGGGAACCCCAGCTCCCGCTGTGATTGGACACAGCGGGAGCCAATCAGCGAGTCTGGCGGACCTGATGTCCGCTGGAAATCTGGTGATCATTCGGAGACAGGCGGAACGGCGGTCTGCTTGTAGGGAAGATGGAGATCTTGTGTTTTTGCTAATGAGGAACACAGATCTGTCTTCCTACAGTGCAACCATCCCCCCATACAGTTAGCAAGCACTCCCAGGGAACACATTTATCCATTTGATCGCCCCTGATGTTAACCCTTTCCCTGCCAGTGTCATTAGTACAGTGACAGTGCATTTTTTTTTAGCACTGATCACTGTATTGGTGTCACTGGTCCCCAAAAAGTGTTACTTAGTGTAAAAAAAATAAAAAAATTGCTGATTGCCGCTATTATTAGTAAAAATAAATAAATAAAAGTCCATAAGTCTATTCCATAGTTTGTAGACGCTATAACTATTGTGCAAACCAATCAATGTACGGGTATTGGGATTTGTTTTACAAAAAATATGTAGCTGAATACGAATTGGCCTAAATTGATAAAGAAATTTGATTTTTTACATTTTTTTTATTGGATATGTTTTTTAGCAGAAAGTAAAAAATATATTTATTTATTTTCAAAATTGTCGGTCTTTTTTTTGGTTTATAGCACAAAATTCAAAACCGCAGAGATGAATAAATACCACCAAAAGAAAGCTCTATTTGTCAGGAAGGGGTAAAACCTTCCGGAGCTGAAGTGGTTAATCTGTTTACATCTGACTGTAGCTGCTTTACATAGGGAGAGCGTTCTTCTCCTCTCAATCTTCTGTTTTCCAGTATTCTTCCCCTAGATTCTCATGCTAGTACATCATATTGTTTCGTTCATTTCAAAACCTCATTGAGCCAAAGAAAAGTAAACAGATCTGTCATGGTAACTGATATCGTTCTAAGTTTCTTTTTACAAGAAATCAGTGTGCTGGGAGTAGGGATGAGCTTCGTGTTCGAGTCGAACATACGTTCGACTCGAACATCGGCTGTTCGATCGTTCGACGAAGATCGAACGATTTGGGCCGTTCGCGCCAAATTCGAGTGACGCGAACGGCCCACAATGCACTACGCCATCGCAGTGTCATCCAGGCGCTGTGATTGGCCAAGCATGCACTGTGACCCCGCATGCTTGGCCAATCACAGCGCCGGCAGCGAGGAGAGCAATGATTGGCCACAGGCAGGATGCCTGTGGCCAATTATTGCTGAGGGTGTTTAGTACACGCCCCACACTATAAAAGGCCGCCAGCACGGCGGCCTAGTGTAGTGTGTTCCGGAGCAGGGATAGAGCAGCATAGGCAGGGACAGTGACTTTTATTTCTTTCTTGCTTAACCTGGATTCCTTTAGTTTAGGGAAAGAGAAGGATAGGTAGGGAGAGTGTCAGTGTGTTTTGTGCTTGTGCTATATTGTGCTTAAAAAAAACATTTTTTCTAGGGACAGAAAACTGTAGGTAGGGAGAGTGTCAGTTTCTTTCACTGTGAAAGTCCTTGTTTCCAGGGACCTGGAAGGACAGTGAGTGAATTCTCCTTGTGCTATATTGTGCTTAAAAAAAACATTTTTTCTAGGGACAGAAAACTGTAGGTAGGGAGAGTGTCAGTTTCTTTCACTGTGAAAGTCCTTGTTTCCAGGGACCTGGAAGGACAGTGAGTGAATTCTCCTTGTGCTATATTGTGCTTAAAAAAAACATTTTTTCTAGGGACAGAAAACTGTAGGTAGGGAGAGTGTCAGTTTCTTTCACTGTGCAAGTCCTTGTTTCTAGGGACCTGGAAGGACAGTGAGTGAATTCTCCTTGTGCTATATTGTGCTTAAAAAAAACATTTTTTCTAGGGACAGAAAACTGTAGGTAGGGAGAGTGTCAGTTTCTTTCACTGTGCAAGTCCTTGTTTCTAGGGACCTGGAAGGACAGTGAGTGAATTCTCCTTGTGCTAAATTGTGCTTAAAAAAAACATTTTTTCTAGGGACAGAAAACTGTAGGTAGGGAGAGTGTCAGTTTCTTTCACTGTGCAAGTCCTTGTTTCCAGGGACCTGGAAGGACAGTGAGTGAATTCTCCTTGTGCTAAATTGTGCTTAAAAAAAACATTTTTTCTAGGGACAGAAAACTGTAGGTAGGGAGAGTGTCAGTTTCTTTCACTGTGCAAGTCCTTGTTTCCAGGGACCTGGAAGGACAGTGAGTGAATTCTCCTTGTGCTATATTGTGCTTAAAAAAAACATTTTTTCTAGGGACAGAAAACTGTAGGTAGGGAGAGTGTCAGATTCTTTCACTGTGCAAGTCCTTGTTTCTAGGGACCTGGAAGGACAGTGAGTGAATTCTCCTTGTGCTAAATTGTGCTTAAAAAAAACATTTTTTCTAGGGACAGAAAACTGTAGGTAGGGAGAGTGTCAGTTTCTTTCACTGTGCAAGTCCTTGTTTCCAGGGACCTGGAAGGACAGTGAGTGAATTCTCCTTGTGCTATATTGTGCTTAAAAAAAACATTTTTTCTAGGGACAGAAAACTGTAGGTAGGGAGAGTGTCAGTTTCTTTCACTGTGCAAGTCCTTGTTTCTAGGGACCTGGAAGGACAGTGAGTGAATTCTCCTTGTGCTAAATTGTGCTTAAAAAAAACATTTTTTTCTAGGGACAGAAAACTGTAGGTAGGGAGAGTGTCAGTTTCTTTCACTGTGCAAGTCCTTGTTTCTAGGGACCTGGAAGGACAGTGAGTGAATTCTCCTTGTGCTAAATTGTGCTTAAAAAAAAACATTTTTTCTAGGGACAGAAAACTGTAGGTAGGGAGAGTGTCAGTTTCTTTCACTGTGCAAGTCCTTGTTTCCAGGGACCTGGAAGGACAGTGAGTGAATTCTCCTTGTGCTATATTGTGCTTAAAAAAAACATTTTTTCTAGGGACAGAAAACTGTAGGTAGGGAGAGTGTCAGTTTCTTTCACTGTGCAAGTCCTTGTTTCTAGGGACCTGGAAGGACAGTGAGTGAATTCTCCTTGTGCTATATTGTGCTTAAAAAAAAATTTTTTCTAGGGACAGAAAACTGTAGGTAGGGAGAGTGTCAGTTTCTTTCACTGTGCAAGTCCTTGTTTCTAGGGACCTGGAAGGACAGTGAGTGAATTCTCCTTGTGCTAAATTGTGCTTAAAAAAAACATTTTTTCTAGGGACAGAAAACTGTAGGTAGGGAGAGTGTCAGTTTCTTTCACTGTGCAAGTCCTTGTTTCCAGGGACCTGGAAGGACAGTGAGTGAATTCTCCTTGTGCTATATTGTGCTTAAAAAAAACATTTTTTCTAGGGACAGAAAACTGTAGGTAGGGAGAGTGTCAGTTTCTTTCACTGTGCAAGTCCTTGTTTCTAGGGACCTGGAAGGACAGTGAGTGAATTCTCCTTGTGCTAAATTGTGCTTAAAAAAAACATTTTTTCTAGGGACAGAAAACTGTAGGTAGGGAGAGTGTCAGTTTCTTTCACTGTGCAAGTCCTTGTTTCCAGGGACCTGGAAGGACAGTGAGTGAATTCTCCTTGTGCTATATTGTGCTTAAAAAAAACATTTTTTCTAGGGACAGAAAACTGTAGGTAGGGAGAGTGTCAGTTTCTTTCACTGTGCAAGTCCTTGTTTCTAGGGACCTGGAAGGACAGTGAGTGAATTCTCCTTGTGCTAAATTGTGCTTAAAAAAAACATTTTTTCTAGGGACAGAAAACTGTAGGTAGGGAGAGTGTCAGTTTCTTTCACTGTGCAAGTCCTTGTTTCCAGGGACCTGGAAGGACAGTGAGTGAATTCTCCTTGTGCTATATTGTGCTTAAAAAAAACATTTTTTCTAGGGACAGAAAACTGTAGGTAGGGAGAGTGTCAGTTTCTTTCACTGTGAAAGTCCTTGTTTCCAGGGACCTGGAAGGACAGTGAGTGAATTCTCCTTGTGCTATATTGTGCTTAAAAAAAACATTTTTTCTAGGGACAGAAAACTGTAGGTAGGGAGAGTGTCAGTTTCTTTCACTGTGAAAGTCCTTGTTTCCAGGGACCTGGAAGGACAGTGAGTGAATTCTCCTTGTGCTATATTGTGCTTAAAAAAAACATTTTTTCTAGGGACAGAAAACTGTAGGTAGGGAGAGTGTCAGTTTCTTTCACTGTGAAAGTCCTTGTTTCCAGGGACCTGGAAGGACAGTGAGTGAATTCTCCTTGTGCTATATTGTGCTTAAAAAAAACATTTTTTCTAGGGACAGAAAACTGTAGGTAGGGAGAGTGTCAGTTTCTTTCACTGTGAAAGTCCTTGTTTCCAGGGACCTGGAAGGACAGTGAGTGAATTCTCCTTGTGCTATATTGTGCTTAAAAAAAACATTTTTTCTAGGGACAGAAAACTGTAGGTAGGGAGAGTGTCAGTTTCTTTCACTGTGCAAGTCCTTGTTTCAAGGGACAGAGAAGGACACCTGAAGGTAGCCCTTATTGCTTTTTTCCCATCTCCCTGCAGGCCATCTATTAGAATGTCTGGAAGGCAAACAAGGAGAGGCAGACAGTCAGGAGGCAATAAAAGAGGGCAAGCAGGCTCTGTGTCTGGGGGCAACAGTGCTGGTCGTGGACGCGGTGCATTGTCATCAGCACATGGCCATGGGACACGCTTGTCCTTCTTTTCGGCAGCTGGACATGTTGAGCCACATCATGCCGAAGACTTGGTAGAGTGGATGACCAAGCCCTCCTCCTCCTCCTCATCCTCTCTCACCCAGGCTCAGGGTACTGGAAAAGCAGCTGCCAAAGCGTCCTCTTCCCTGGTATCAATGTCAGACTCATCATCAGTCACTCCTTCCCTAGACCCACCATGTCCTCCTCCTGAGGAGTCCCCCGAACTGTTTCAGCACAGTGTTGGGTACATGCTCCAGGAGGATGCCCAGCGTTTCGAAGGGTCTGATGATGAAACCCAGCTAGAGGAAGGCAGTAGCGTGAGAGCAGACAGAGGGGATGCTCAAGAAGGACACCAATCTGGCAGTCATGTTCCAGCAGCTGCAGCATACTGCCAGATTGGCTCCAGTGATGAGGAGGGAGGTGATGATGAGGTCACTGACTCCACGTGGGTGCCTAATAGGAGAGAGGAGGAGGAGGAGGATGAGGAGGAGGCACATCTCCAACGAGGCAGGATGCCCTTTGGTGGCCAGCGTAAGGGCAGTACACCGACGGAATCACACCGCAGAGCTCCGCCTGTGCAGGGCGCTGCCTCTGCCCGTCATTCAAAAAGTTCTTTGGTGTGGGCCTTTTTTGAGGCTAGTGCATCAGATCGCACAGCTGCTGTTTGCAACATATGTCTCAAGCGTATATCGCGTGGCCAAAACATCAGCCGCTTGGGTACCACATGCCTGACCAGACATATGTTGACCTGCCATGCAGCTCGTTGGCAAGCCTACCTCAAAGACCCACACCAAAGAACAAAGCGGACCTCTCCTTGCACCGCATCAGCTGGGATCTCCAACCCCACTATAACTTCAGTCCTCTCTGAAACATGCACTGAGAGGAATGAAGGTGTAGAATTAGGTGTGTCACAGCCAAGTACTTGCGGCCACTCTGCTAGCAGTACACCGACGTCCGATTCTAGCAGGCAAATTTCCCTGCCCCAGCTGCTGGACCGTCGAAAGAAGTTCACTCCCAGCCATCCACATGCCCAGCGGTTGAATGCTAGCTTGGCTAAATTGCTAGCGCTTCAACTGCTGCCTTTTCAGTTGGTAGACTCGGCCCCCTTCCGTGAGTTTGTGCAATGTGCGGTTCCTCAGTGGCAGGTTCCCAAACGCCACTTTTTCTCACGGAAGGCTATTCCGGCTCTCTACCGGCATGTGGAAGGCAATGTCTTGGCCTCGCTGGACAGGGCGGTCAGCGGTAAGGTGCATATTACCGCTGACTCATGGTCCAGCAGGCATGGACAGGGACGTTACCTTTCTTTCACGGCCCATTGGGTCACTCTTTTGGCAGCTGGGAAGGATGCAGGACAAGGTGCAGTAGTGTTGGAGGTTGTCCCACCGCCACGCCTCCAAAATGCTACTACTGGTTGTGACACACCTCTCTCCTCCACCCCCTCCTCTTCTTCTTCCTCCATGGCCTCTTCCTGTGGTTTGTCCTATGAACCAGCGGTGCTCCGTAGCCGTTCACGGGGCTACGCAAGTACGCAGGCAAAAAGATGCCATGCCGTGCTTGCGCTGGTGTGTTTGGGGGACAGAAGCCACACTGGGGCAGAGGTCCTGTCTGCTCTGCAGGGCCAGGCCGAGAGGTGGGTGACGCCACGCCAGCTTAAGCCAGGAATGGTGGTTTGCGACAATGGCACCAACCTCCTCTCCGCCCTCCGACAGGGACAACTGACCCATGTGCCCTGTGTGGCTCACGTCCTTAACCTGGTGGTGCAGCGGTTCTTGGGCAGGTACCCGGGCTTACAGGATGTCCTGAGGCAGGCCAGGAAAGTCTGTGTGCATTTCCGCAGATCTTATAATGCCAGTGCTCGCCTGGCTGAGCTGCAAAAGGAGTTGAACCTGCCCAAGAACCGCCTTATATGTGACATGCCCACCAGGTGGAACTCAACGTTGGCCATGCTGCAGCGGCTGCACACGCAGCAGAGGGCCATCAATGAGTACCTGTGCGACTACGGCACCAGGACAGGGTCAAGGGAGCTTGGTTTTTTTTCTCCACGCCAGTGGGGCATGATCAGGGATGCATGCACTGTCCTGGCACCATTTGAGGAGGCCACGAGGATGGTGAGCAGTGACAGTGCATGCATCAGTGACACTGTACCTCTTGTCCACCTGTTGGAGCACACGCTGCGTGGAATAATGGACAGGGCACTTGAGGCAGAACAGAGGCAGGAAGAGGAGGACTTCCTTGCCTCTCAAGGCCCCCTTTACCCAGACAGTGTTCCTTCTGTCCCACCCATCGCACAGGAAGAGGAGGAGGAGGAGGAGGAGGAGGAGGAGGATTGTGTCAGCATGGAGGTGGAGGCTGGCACTCAGCATCATCAGCAGCAGTCTTTTAGGGATGATTTACAGTCCCAAGAAACCAGTGGACTTGTACGTGGCTGGGAGGAGGTGGCTGCGGATCATGTCGTCCTTAGTGACCCAGAGGACTCCGGAGCGAATGCCTCAGCAAACCTACGCTGCATGGCCTCCCTGATCCTGCAAAGTCTGCGGAAGGATCCTCGTATTCTTCGGATCAAGGAGAGGGACCATTACTGGCTGGCCACTCTCCTTGATCCACGGTACAAGGGTAAGGTTGCGGACCTTATGTTACCGTCGCAGAGGGAGCAGAGGATGAGACAACTCCGGGAGGCCTTGCAGAAAGGTCTGTGCAACGCGTTCCCAGAGACTGGGAGGTTACAAACTCCTGGTCCTGGACAACGAGTTGCTGAGGCTTCGGCCAGTCAAAGAAGGAGCGGTGGGGAAGGTGGCCGTCTGACCGATGCGTTCAGACAATTCTTTAGTCCGCAGCCCCAAAGTATGATCGGTTCCAGCAACCATCGCCAGCGTCTGATAAACATGGTGCAGGAATATCTAGGGGCAAGGTCAGACTTGGACACCTTCCCCACCGAAAATCCTCTGGCTTACTGGGTCTTGAGGATGGATCACTGGCCAGAGCTTGCACAGTATGCAATTGAGCTACTGGCCTGTCCTGCATCCAGCGTTCTTTCGGAACGCACATTCAGTGCTGCTGGAGGATTTGTCACGGATCACAGGGTGCGCCTGTCCACCGACTCGGTTGATCGACTGACTTTCATCAAGATGAACCAGTCTTGGATCACCACCAGCTACCACACACCTGATGCTGATATAACAGACTAATTGATTTTAACATGTCACATCCCTTCAAGACTGATGCTGATGCTGAGTGCCTGTGCTGTTATGTTGACTGGCTATCCTCCTCCTCCGAGTCCTCAATGATACGATTGATGATGATAGCTTGGAAGATCATTTTTGTTTATGGGTGCCGCCACCAGTGGCTAAGGCCCAATTTTTCAGCCCCTGTTTTACAGGGGCGTGTAATTACAATTTTTTTAGCAATAATTTGCCATAGGGCTCATTGCTGTGCTCCAAGTACAGTATCTGTGAGGGGTTGGAGTGTTGTGGCACCAGTGCCTAAGGCCCAATTTTTCAGCCCCTGTTTAACAGGGGCGTGTCATTACAATTTTTGAAGCAATACTTTGCAACAGGGCTCATTGCTGTGCTCCAAGTACAGTATCTGTGAGGGGTTGTAGTGTTGTGCCACCAGTGCCTAAGGCCCAATTTTTCAGCCCCTGTTCAACAGGGGCATGCAATTACAATTCTTGATCTAATAATTCACAGCAGGGTCCATTGCTGCACCCACCAAGAGTAACTCTGAGGGCTTACAGTGTTGTGGCAACGCCACCACCACCACCACCACGAAAGGCCCAATTTTTCAGCCCCTGTTCAAAAGGGGCATGTAATTACAATTCTTGATCTAATAATTCACAGCAGGGCCCATTGCTGCACCCACCAAGAGTAACTGTCAGGGCTTACAGTGTTGTGGCACCAGCACCACCACCAAAGCCCCAATTTTTACTACCACTGTTCAACAATTATATGTAATTAAAATTCCTGATATAATAGTTGACAGCAGGGCGTTCCAGCACCAACCAAGAGTAACTGTGAGTGCTTACAGTGTTGTGCCAACACCAACAACTAAGGGGCCTATTTCTGCAGAGTATTTACGGCAGGTCCCTACTTTCAAACATCCAACTTACAAACGACTCCTACTTGCAAACGAAAGAAGACAACAGGAAGTGAGAGGAAATCTACCCCTAGAAAGGAAAATTCTCTCCTGTAAGAATAAATATGGGAGAAAGGTGTCTCCTCTGTACTGATGCTTTATCAGCAATCCTTGTTTCAAGAAAAACACCACATTTCAAAAACAGTTGTCATTGGGACGGAAAGTGAGGTGAAATGTTCTGAACAGGGGCACAGACAGCAAAACAAATGTTACAGGGGTGATAACCCTTACCTATGTTTCCCAAAAAGTTTAAAAATAGATTTTTGGGCTGGAGCTACACTTCAACAATGTACCTGTTCAAAATTACAAACACATTCTACATAAGAACAAACCTACAGTCCCTGTCTTGTATGCACCGCCTGTATACGGCTGTTCAGAGTATATAGGGCCTTTTTTATTTTATGTGCGGGGTTCCCCTTAATATCCATACAAGACCCAAAGGGGCTGGTAATGGGCTGGGGTAGGGGGGGGGGGGGGTGTTGATGGGGTAGCTATGCCATTTTTCCTAAAGATTTTCATCCATATTACCGGGACCAGACATTACATTAAAGCCGCAAGCAGTTTTAAATGACTTTTTTCCCTTTAGAAATGTTATTTTGTGCAGGGACAGTTCTAAACACGGGAAACACGTGGCACTTCACAGGCATACTTTAGACACCCCCCAGGTACGATATTTAAAGGAATATTTGACTTTTTTTTTTCACTTTATGCATCATTAAAATGACTGCTCCCGAAAAACGACCGTTTTTAAAACTTCTTTTTGCATTGATACATGTCCCCTGGTGCAGAACCCGGGTTCCCAAACCCTTTTTAGGACAATAACATGCATAATAGTTGTTATAATTAGCACTTTAGAATTCGAACGTTCGCATCCATTGTATTTAATAGGGTTCTAATGTTCGTTCGAACTTTCGGTCCGTTCGCGGGTTCTGGTGCGAACCGAACCCGGGGGTGTTCGGCTCATCACTAGCTGGGAGGAATCGGAAAGCTAAACTAGAACATGCTGGGCAAGTATTCAACTAACAGATGAGAGCATTTATTTGTATAGATGACCCCAGGAAACCTGAAAATTCCTCCTTTAGTGGGGCTTTGCCCCCTGTAGCGTGGGTTAACTGCTCATTTAGGTCTAGAGGGCATAGAAAAGTAGGTTTACCTTCCTGATCCATAAGGAAAGTAGGTCATGGATATAGGGCGTTGAACGGTCATCTCCAGACAAGTATAATATAAACACAAAATTAAAAATATATAATTTATTATTGAAAAAATATTTACAAAGACATACACATATATAAACAAAGGGACCAAATGTCATCCCTATAAAAACAGTAAAGTATGTACAGTAGGTACACTATATACAAGCATTTAAAGCCAACATGTTTTGCAATAATATCATTTGCTTCTTCAAGGCTGAATTGCTTCATACTTTAGTCAAAATCTATTTACAAACAAAAAAAAAATATAGGAAAGGAGGAAAGTGGGGGGGGGGGGGCATCTTGGCTGTCCGAACTGAGGGGAGACCAAGAAGGAACACGCCAAACATGAACTCCGCACATCAAAAGACAACAATCCTGTTGTATACGACTATTGTAGTCCTCACTTAAAGTGGTTGTAAACCCTCTGAAAAAAAAAAAAAAACACCCTGCAAGACAAAGGCATAAGGAGCTAGTATGCATAGCATACTAGCTCATCATAAATTACTTGCCTGAGATCGAAGCCCCCGCAGCGGACCTCGTACTCCCTCTACGGCGGCGACATCTCTCCCAGAGCGACTTCCGGGTATCTCGGGCTCCGGCGCTGTGATTGGCCGGAGCCGCGATGACGTCACTCCCGCGCATTAATAGGTTTATTAAAGCTTAAAAGATTACACTTACGAGAATATAAAACGTTAAAACATCAATTTGGATTGCAGGCCGGCTTGCAGACACCCGCCCACTGGGATACATGACATCAGCACGCCAACCTCCCAACGCACGTTTCGTCACAAAATGATGCCGTCTTGGGGAATTTCAAAATTGATGCTTTAAGGTTTTATATTCTCGTAAGTGTAATCTTTTAAGCTTTAATAAACCTAATTAGTACGATTCATACTATGGTGAGTTTGATTTGCATTCCTGGTTGTCCGATGATTGAGTCTCCCTGGTTGTCTGCTATACGGTTTATGCTTTATCCTATTCAATCTCTGTGAGCTGATATACCATCACCTCTGGACAAAGGCCCTGACTAATTGTTGAAGCTTGCCTTCTGGTAAGCGCACAATTTATGTGGTGGAGGTGCACATTTGTTGGTGGTGTTTTTCATCAAGAGCATACACTTTTTCATATGTTATATGGACTGTTCATTTATTGCACTAATCATACCTGTATTGAAAGACTCTCACGATTTTGATGATTGTTTAGTGTGGATTGTGGTATCAGTTATCACGGTTATCTGCATTATTCTTCTATTTCTCACTTTTGTAATTTATATTATTTTTTTAGTTTGTATATGTGTGTATCTCTCGTTTTAAATTGCTGCTGGTTTTTGTTAATTAGTTTTTTTCTTTTTTAAGCGTGGTATTTTCCATTTATAATGATAAAAAAAGGCACTGCATCATGAGCCAAGATGCCAAAAATCAATGCTGGCCTTAAATAGAGAAGGCTATCATTGAAGATGTTCCTGAACCCAACATTCTTTACTATCAACAGATGTCCAAAAGGTCCAACGACTTTAAAAAATATATATATAGTCTGTAAGACAAAATAGAGCATATATGTGTCTATATATTAGGTAACAATCACCACTGGTTCTCTGGGTCTACCTGATTCACCAGGCATAGAAAAGCTGGCAGAGGTAGACACAGAGTCCAGCTCCATACAATGAAGCAAAATAGCAAAGCCTTACCCAGTGCGTATAATGGACACCAGGAATGTCCAAGTGCCTCTAGTATAGGGAGCCCAAAAGAAAAAAACTGCTGCAGGAAACGCTCCTTTTGGTGTGTGGTCCTGTCGACGTATAGCAGCTCTGGGTCTCCCAAGGATCCCGCTCCTCAGCATATCCACCCCAAAGCAGATCCTCCCCTATATAACCAGTTTAAACAGGGGAGAATCCACAGGGTACTGGGCGTGTTCTCTCCCATTAGGTCAGGCTGTATCAGTAGACAAAAAAATTTGCAATAATAGGCATTCGGTGGGGCTGCATCCATCTACAGTGTAAGCCCCCAAAAAAGCCACAAGATGCCTGCTGCACATGGAGAAATCCACGTGCATAAGGATGTCCTCCCTCGAACCCAGAAGTGACGTCCTCCCGCGAAACCGGAACCAGAAATGACGTCCTCCCGCAAAACCGGAAATGACGTTCTCCCGCAAAACCGAAAATGACCCCCCAAAAAAAACAACAGTTTGTAAGAGGCAGAACACCATAACATATGGGCCCACCTAACTGGTGGGCCCATATGTATGCAATAGCCACAAGTCCATGATAAAACAGCAATGGACATGAAGAAAACCTATGATGACCCAATCCTGAAAGCCCCAAGGGCCATGAAGTACAAGAAAAGGGGGGATGGGGAAAAAAAAGAGGTAGTAAGGTATAGACAAAATGTAACCTTGGCATAGAAAAGCCCCTCTGATCCGCAGTGCTGCTAGACTGGTACCCATCTTCTCCCCCATGCTCCATTGGTCTACAATCCTGACGTCATCAAGACCTATTCGGTGTCTACAGCCCTGTACTGAAGATGAGGATGATGAGGGACAGTCCACCGTCTGGGAATGCCAGGTGTAAGGAGGGACTCCGCTGGGAATGCCTGGTGTAAGGAGGGACTCCGCTGGGAAGGCCTGGTGTAAGGAAGGACTCCGCTGGAAAGGCCTGATGTAAAGGGGGACTCCGCTGGGAATGCCTGATGTAAGGGGGGACTCCGCTTGAAATGCCTGGTGTAAGGAGGGACTCCGCTGGAAATGCCTGGTGTAAGCATGGACTCCACTGGGAATGCCTGGTGTAAGGAGGGACTCCGCTTGGAATGCCTGGTGTAAGGAGGGACTCCGTTGGTAAGGCCTGATGTAAGGGGGGACTCTGCTGGGAATGCCTGGTGTAAGGGGGGACTCCGCTGGGAATGCCTGGTGTAAGGAGGGACTCCGCTGGGAATGCCTGGTGTAAGGAGGGACTCCGCTGGGAATGCCTGGTGTAAGGAGGGACTCCGCTTGGAATGCCTGGTGTAAGGAGGGACTCCGCTGGTAAGGCCTGATGTAAGGGGGGACTCTGCTGGGAATGCCTGGTGTAAGGGGGGACTCCGCTGGGAATGCCTGGTGTAAGGAGGGACTCCGCTGGGAATGCCTGGTGTAAGGAGGGACTCCGCTGGGAATGCCTGGTGTAAGGAGGGACTCAGGGCTCCCACTGATTCTGCATTATGGTGAGTTGAAAAATGTCATTCTATATTACAATGTAATAATAGAAATAATGCGCTTCAGTCATCCTGACACCATAACAACCATGGTGCCGGGATGATTGAAGCGCCGACACCAGGTGTTTGGAGTATCTTTATCTGCTGATTTGTTAAATTTTCTGGAATACACATATTTCTATTGTGGTGTAGGATCTGGGCCTGCTGTCCCTCCACCCCTCTTTCTTCCTTTCACTCTTTCTTTTTTTCTCTCCCTCTTTCTTTCTCTATTTCTCCCTCCATCCCTTATTCATCTCAGACTCTAACCACAACCCCTCCGAGCCACGGCCACGTAAGCCATGCCCACTATTCCACCTAAACCACACCCATTTTTTGCCACCGTAGAGGGCCCCTTAGCAGAATTTTGCTTAGGGCCCCAGGGAGGTCAGGATCGGCACTGGGCCCAGCTAAAGGCGAAAGCCAGGCAGCCTACAGAAGGAAGGTTTGTGCGAGGATTGCGAGAATCGCCGAGGAAGAAGTACTGGCGAAGTTGAAGTTTGACTTCAAGCATACAAAAATTGCAAATGACCGGCTTCACAGTTCCAAGAGAAAACAGATGCGGCCTGAGTTAATGGTTTTGGAGGCCAAAGTGGAAAAGCAGAGTCTGCTGGTGGCCACATTGAAAGAAACCAGCGGTGCTTTCAAGGAGAAGTATGGCAATGATGATCGCTTCCGTGCAATGTGCATAGAGGCCAGTGGAGGGCAGGCATCACCAGAGTGTGAGAAGCCAAGGTCAGTACAATGCAAAAAAGTTTCTGTGGGCTCGGACTGTTTCTGGCCAGCACGCTGGAAAATCTTTGCATCCCGAGCCAATTATCAGTATGCCTGCAGAAAGTGGAGAAAGCTCTGGCATACAGGCTGTGGGTGATCAGCAGTCAGGTGTTTTGACTGGCAGTATGTCATCGGGCCAAGGAAGTTCTCTGCCCTTACCACCGCAGCAGGAGGTTATGGAGCAAGATGATTCATCTGAGCCTGTGAAGGGAGCAGGTATGCTAAAGTTCATTTCAGAAATGGAGTGTCTGGATCATCTGAGGATGAAGAAGAGGATGATGATGTCCCATACCTCCCAACTTTTCAAAGTCCCACTGCAGGTCATTCATTCATTCTCATGTTGTTGTTTTTTGTTGAGCGGGGGGGGGGGGGGGTTGCTGGCGCGGCGGGCCAACAATACACTTTACAGGGGGAGCTGTCGCTGAGTCCGCCCGACATTAGAAAGGGAAAAAACTTCCTATTGTGTATGCGGGAAAAACCCGCACAATCCGAGCGTGTTGGGAGGTATGATGTCCCCCCAAAAGCTTTGAAACATCAGGTGACAGAAAAAGCTGTTTTTGTTCATGACTTGCCTATACAACATAATGGAGGTGTAGTTCCTATGGATGGTGCAGTAGAGGGCAGTGGAGAGCAAGCTCATCTCCTGGCTGAGACTCCCACCTGTGTACAGCCAGCCAGTGAAGGGAGTGCAGACTCTGCTGTGAAGAGCCCTGATAAGGAAATCTCCCCTGTTGGTAACCTTTTAGTTACTGGTAATGAAGTAAGAATTACCAAGGGTAATGTAAATGACATTTCTCTGTCAGAAGTCTCTGCTACATCTGTTCCTGACAATAATGTTGTTAATACTTTATCTAAAGAAGGGTCTGTTACTAAAAGTGATGTGCCGGATGTTGCAAGGAGTGCGGTTATTTCCCATGCTGCAGCACTGGCTGCACCTGTCCCGAGGGTGAGTAGGGCCAGTTATTCTGCGGTCACTAGGAGTAATGTGAGTGAAGGTCAGGCCAATCTGGTAGCTCCTTTAAACGCTGCAATGCGGTCCAATTGAGGTGGACTGGAGAAGCCCCCCCAAATAGAGATGTGGTGGACCGTATTCTGGGGATGGGTTTTAAAGCGGAGGAGATTTTTGCCTTTATCAGCCCAGTTGGGTCATATGAGTTTAGCGGGGTATTGCCCTTTAATTCCCCAGAGACTACAGTACCCAGTACACCTTGAGGCACCCAGGGTGCATTGCCCGTGCAAAGACTGCTGGGGTGGACTTTATAAGAGGGAGGCAGGCCCCACTTCTTTCTCTTTGGACACCGCCCTCCCAGCGAGAGGATCCCTGTGCTGACCAGCTGTGCGTACAAGGCCTGAAGCCTGGGCTTTGTGCTATTCCAAAGAGCCTTCCGCTCCACCAAGGAACCTGCGGAGCGTGTGATCCTGTTGCTGAGTGCTGTCATCAGGAGGACCGAAGACCCGGGGGTCGTGGACACTGTGAATCGAGTCACAGTAACGGAAGTAACGGACAAGGACTAGTCTGGTTGGGTGAGAGAGCACCTGCTCAGAGCTATACCACAGTATCTCTAGGCCCATTAACTTTATTCAGGGCCATCACAGTGATTGCAGTTATACTCTGGGGAGACTATCTGCAGAACTGAGCTATCAGTCTCCCTGGCATTGTAAAGTTACCGATCATCGTTACTTTGGATTACAATTGTTCTTAAAGTGCACCACCGTGTTTGCTAGCGAAGATTTCTTCCACAGAACTATACCCAAATCATAGTCAGGCCTGACTGGGTAGTGTAGGACATTGCTGGGCGCCATATTGTCCATGAGGGAGGATAGTTGCAGCGGGGTCTGTTAAACTGTCTATCATATTGCTGAACGTTTTGATGGTTTAATAACTATACCCATATTGCAGGGCTCTGCATGTGACATTGCATACTGTTTATCATTCTAACCTTTACCAACAGTAAAATATTAGAGTTAAGTATATTGGTTGTCAGTGTCATTTACTGTGCTATACCATAGCGTGTGCCTTACTGTGGGATTGTGTCATAGAGAATATTAGAGTGATTGCAATTCTATCATCCCCTTTACTAACTGTGCCACGAGAGGTTAGAGCTGATTGCCAGGGGTTGACAGCGGTGCACTACAGGGCCTGAAACAAACAAGGCAGCCCTCCTAACTGGGGGCATCGCTACAGGAGTGTGACCTTTTCTTTGTCAAGGCGGAAGGATTAGATGTCTTTTGGGAGAAGTATGAGCAAAGGTGGAAGGAGTCCCCAAGATGGGCAGGTTTGTCACCCAAAGTAGTCTCTCGCCAGCCATTATACAAGAACGTCACCATTCTAGTGCGTAATGAGTCCATTCCTGCTGCGGATCTGGTGGTGTGGTTGGGGAGCAGTGTTGGTCATCTTACTTTAAAAAAGTAATTAGTTACAGTTAAAAATTACTTCTCCTAAAAAGTAATTGAGTTAGTAACTCAGTTACTGCATTGGAAAAGTAATTAGTTACTCAGCAAAGTAACTGTGACTTTTTTTTAATATTGACTCGCGTATAAGTCGAAGGTGAGAAAGTCAAATGTAAGTGGAAAAGAGGGTTAACAATGCCCATCTGCAGCTGCATACCTCACTGTGTCTATTGCATACCTCCCTGTGTCCTGTGCATACCTACCTGTGCAGATCTGCCTACCTCACTGTGTCCATTGCAGCCTACCTGTGTCCATTGCAGCCTCCGTGTGCCCATCTGCAGCCTCCGTGTGCCGTTTTGCATCCACCGATCAGTGTGTCCAGGGCTTTTTTTCTCAGAGAATAGGTGCAGGAACCCACCCTCCCCAGTCAACTCCCCACCCGCTCCTGCCCACAATCTCGCCATTCCTTGGGGAAGAGAAGTAAAATTATGCCAAAAAATGGGTGTGGTCAAGGCTCAGAACTGCGTTTCACGCACAATTCGAAGTTCTGGAAAGTGTAACACACAGAGTTGTGCAGTGTTGAGGAGTGTGTATCACTAAGTGTGCAGAAAAAATATTGGCATCCCCATTCACAGCTCAACTCCCACCCCCTCCAGTCAGGGAGGTCACCCTCCACAGGTCACCCTCTCTCACCTTCCCTCCCCATCTGAAGCTCACTGAAGACAACCTGTCTATAGGTCACCCTCTCCCCCATCCACAGCTCACCTTCCCTCCCCATTCACAGGTCACTTTCTCTCTCCCCCATCAACAGCCCATCTGAAGCTCACTGTCTCCCCCTATCCACAACTCACCTTCCTTCCCCATCCACAGCTCACCTTCTCCCCCTTGTGTACATGTCACCTTCTCTTCCCCCCCTGTCCACAGGTCACCTTCTCTTCCCCCCTGTCCACAGGTCACCTTCTCCCTCCCTATCCACAGGTCACCCTCTCCTTCCCTATCCACAGGTCACCCTCTCCCTCCCTGTTCACAGGTCACCCTCTCCCTCCCTATCCACAGGTCACCCTCTCCTTCCCTATCCACAGGTCACCCTCTCCCTCCCTGTCCACAGGTCACCTTCTCCCTCCCTATCCACAGGTCACCCTCTCCTTCCCTATCCACAGGTCACCCTCTCCCTCCCTGTCCACAGGTCACCCTCTCCCTCCCTGTCCACAGGTCACCCTCTCCCTCCCCTGTCCACAGGTCACCCTCTCCTTCCCTATCCACAGGTCACCCTCTCCCTCCCTGTCCACAGGTCACCTTCTTCCCCCCCCCCTATCTACAGGTCACCTTCTCTCTCCCCCCCCACAACCCCCACTTTTGTACCCTCTGTCAACATGTCACCTCTGCACCCCCTTCCACAGATTATCTATCTGTCCCTCCACATTTCACTTCTGCACCCCTGGCTATAGCTCCCCTTAATCCATAGCTCTCAACCTCCAATAGACCTCTGCAGAAGAACCTCAACATCTCCATAGCTGTCTCTCTGCACAGCCACCCCCCCCCCTTTTCCCTTTGCAGCTCTCAACTCTTCAAAGTTTACAGCTCAGTTTATCTTCACAGGAACAGAACGGTGCAGTCAGCTCCATTCTATAAGGTAGAACAGGCCCCCCTCAGCCTACTGTGCAGTCTCCTCTGTGCAGTGTCTCCTGTCAGATCATCAGTGTACACAGAGCTGAGGGGGACTTTCACAGTGCTTCACTCGGCTCCGTGCTACACTGATGATCTGACAGGCAGCAGGGGGGACCGAAAATACCTCTGAAGACCCAGATTAAAAAACTTCTTACAGTTGCAGCGTCTGGATCTGGAGCACCTATCATCAGGTGTGGGGAAGATGCCCTGGGTGCCGGCGCCAGCACATAGCCGGTGGAGGAAGTAATATAGAGAACTTCCTGCACTGGCTTGACTGACAGCCTGGAAAGGAGAGGGCCGCCAAGTTCCGGCTGAAAAAAAGCCCTGAGCGTGCCATAAAAACATACGGCGGCCATTCCAGCATTCAAAAGCCGCGCCTCCTCCTTGTCTGTGCTAGGCGGAACACTCAATTTCCCAGCAGTCAGTGTTCCGCCTATCACGGACATCCGCTCATCCTCATAACACGGACGAGGATGAGAGGATCACAGACGAGGAGGAGGCGCGACTCGAGTATTTGCGGTAACGCCGTCCAAGTAATGGGAACAGCGTTACCATCAGGGGAAGAGTAATCAGTTGGATTACTCGTTACCCTCAAAAGTAACTGCGTTAAGTAACGCCGTTTATTTTAACGCAGTTACTTACAACACTGTTGGGGAGATATGCGGATGTCCAAGCCCCCTTGAGGAAAGTTGTAGATGACAGGGGGATATTGTCAGGAGGATGGACTGTGTTAGTAAAACTGCATGTCACGGGTAATGTTGTTAAGCACATCTCTTCGTCTGCCTTTATAGGTTGTGACAGGATTATTACCTTTTATGCAGGGCAACCAAAGCTGTGTCATCGCTGTGGTGAAAAGGGGCATTTTTCAAGCTCATGTTCTGCGCAGAAATGTTCCCTCTGTCAGGGCTCAGGGCATGTTGCAAAGGACTGCAATAGTATTCATTGTAATCTTTGTAACAAGTTAGGTCACCCCTCTAGCCTTTGCCCTGAAGCCCTCCATAATCAGCCGGAGGTGGTGGAAGAACTGCTGAGGATGGAGGATGGAGGAGGAGGAACATGGGGGGCAGCAAGGGGTTGGTGGAGCTGTTTCAGCTAGTCCTAAAGCCCCCCCCCCGAGTTGTCAGTTTCCCAACCTGAAGGTGTGACCCCTCTTGTGTCTGCTCCCCAGTCTGTGCTCCCTACTGTGTCAGTG
Source organism: Rana muscosa (assembly GCA_029206835.1). Taxonomy (NCBI): domain Eukaryota; kingdom Metazoa; phylum Chordata; class Amphibia; order Anura; family Ranidae; genus Rana; species Rana muscosa. Next base: position 296,434,836 of record CM055123.1, on the reverse strand, counting down.
TCTACTTCTGTTGTGTGTTCTTCCCCAGTGTTTCAGGTGCCCAGTGTTCCAGGTGTAAATAAGTCATCCAGATTGGCTGAGGCTGCCAAAGGGGCAGATTCATGCAGATCTGAGGAAATGTCTCTTTACAAAGATTAAGCCTTTCCTTTTTACATCTCGGCAAGTTGTCTTTTGGAGGTGATTTTAACACCGTTACTAGGCCCAAAGACAGGAAAGAGTCCACTGACAGCCTGAGATATGATAGCGTCTTTCTTAATACGATAGCCAGGGAAGCAGCTTTGGAAGATGCACATATTAAGCGTTGCCCAGACAGCACGGGGTACACATTTAAGCGAGGCAGTTGTGAGAGCAGGATAATTTTTTTTTTTAAGGGGGACTCTGCCTTTTCGGCTCCTGAGTGTCGTATGGTGGAGTTCTCTGATCACCTTATGCTGTCTGTTATTCTCAATGCTTCAGATATGCCACCTAAAGGAAAGGGTATTTGGAGGATGAATTCGGCTCTGCTGGATGACGAGGAGGTAAGACAATCTTTTGAGGATTTTTGTTCAGGCTCAGGTAACTATCCTGGATTTCTGCAGCAGTAAGTCGGAGTGGTGGGAGCTTACTAAAAGCCAGATTAGTGGGTTTTTCAAGGCCATAGGAAAAAGGAAACAGCTTGGTAAGTACATTGCCTATCATCAGCTGCGGATAAAACTTGATCGCCTTGTCTCGAGTGGTGGAGATTCAGGGGCAATCTCTGAGGTGAAACTTCTCCTTAGGAAGTATCAGTATGATCGGCACGCTTCTTTGGTTCTGGAAAGGGACTACGGGAAATATTACTCGCCTGACCCTTATCAGAACTGCAAACAAAGCGCAGCAGTTAAGACGGTTGTTGGGCTAAGGGATAGTACGGGCTCTTTGACAAAATCCAGGTCAGGGATCCTGGAGGTCTCAAGGTCTTTTTATGTGGATCTTCTGGGGGAGAAGTACCTCGATCGGGCAAAGATGTCAAGTTTTCTGGATTCTACACCAGGTCTGGGAAATAACATTCCGCTGGCAAGTTTGACGGGGGAAATCACAGCAGAAGAGGTAGTCAAAGCTATAGATGGTCTGGCTATTAAGAAAACCCCTGGGCCAGACGGATTGACAGCTGAATTTTATAAGACTTTCCAATTCAGCACGTTACCTTATCTTGTGGAGGTATTTAACGGCCGTCTGCAAGAGGGTTCGCTCCCTCCCTCCATGAGACAATCTGCTGTGATTCTGTTTTCGAAAGGCAGGGATCCCTCGATGATTGAGAATTGGCGCCCCATTAGCCTTCTCAGTGTCGATAGATTCTGGCAAAGATAATTTTCTGGCGGTTGTCGTCAGTAGCAGATAGATTGCTTTCTCGTCAGCAGCACTGTTCGGTCCAGGGCAGGTGCACTTTATCAGGGGTGTTAGCTGTCCGGGAGGCTCTGGAACGTTGCAGGGCTGAAGGCTGGGGAAAGTATTTGCTGGCATTGGATCAGGCGAAGGCTTTTGATAGTGTCAATCATGAGTATCTCTGGCTTCTCCTTGACAAGTATGGCCTGGAGAGTGGGGATTATTGGATGGCTTAAGACTTTATACAGAGAGGCAGAGAGCTTCATGCTTGTTAACGGTTGGATTGGACGTCCCTTCAGGGTTGGATCAGGGGTGCGCCAGGGGTGTCCGCTAAGCCCTTTGCTATACATGTTCACAATCGACCCCTTCATCAGAAGGCTAGAGAGCGGACCATTGTGCGGGGTGCCGGTGGGCATTAATGGTGAGCCGCCCTTGAGGGTTGTAGTCCTATGCTGTTGATGTTTCTGTCTTTATCTCTGGGACAGAGGAGGCGCAGGAGGTTGTCTCAGTTATAGAGCAGTATTCCGAGGCATCAGGCTCCAAGTTCAACCGTAATAAAAGTGATGTTTTTTGGATGAGCGAGGGAGGTGAGAGCTTTGCACTTCCGGACACCTTCCCGAGGCCTCAGCAGAAAGTAATAGGCATTGAGTTTGGCCCTGATGATTACAGTAAGTCAAATTGGGAAGCCAGGCTGAATGATGCTGATGTCCAGGTGGAAATCAGGTCCCTCCCTAGGAGACTCCTGGGTGAGAAGATCGTGGGTACTGTCTTTCATGTGCCGCTGGCCTTAAGGGATTGCCCAGGTCATATTATGAGGGAGGGTTTACGTTTAATAAATTCTGAGCGAATTCCCTTGAAATTTAGGGACTAGGCCTGGCTCGCTTTCCACAGTAGGCTCTATGTGAGGGGGAACGTGAAGGGCCGCTCTTTGGACAATCGTGGTTGTCCAAGAGCGGAGTGTCAGGGTGAAGTGGAAACCATGGACCACTTCTTGCTTCAGTGCCCTTTCAATATAGAAGTCTATAAAAAGGTGGGGAGGGCTCTAAATATTCCTTTCTTGCCTAGCATGTCTTATGCTGAGTGGGTGTATGGAGCATTGCAGAATCGCAAGGGATTTGATTTGGACACTCTTTTTTTAGTCAGCTTAGTAGTCCGATATTACACCTGGAATGCACGGTGTCAGGTATCCCTTCGGCAGAAAGTCCTTCCTGTACCGGTGGTGGTGTGTGAGATTCTTGGTGAGGTAGGGAAAATTTGTGGTCTCAAGAAAGACAGATTGTGGCAAAGGGTCTGGATAAAGGCGTGGAGGAATATCAGGCCTGTAGCTGCTGTTTGTTGATCTCTGGGTGTTGGGTTCTTTCCCTGTTTTCTCTCTGGGCACTCCCTTAGATTTTCAAGGATAAACATAATTTTTAAGAAAGGCTACATACACATGATAATCAGGGTTGCCAACATCCCGCAGCATTTTTTACTGACAACATGGAAAATTTACTGGCGGAGCAGATTTTTTTGCTGCCAACTGGAGAAATTACAGAACTCCTATTGAAAACTAACACTGAATATTTAAACATGATATGGAAACATTGGCAATACCTATAACAAATTAATTTGCTTAATCAACACAGCATGAAATTATCAGCCCCTGATATTTACTGGCAGTTGTTTAAAAAAACACAGATTTTTACAAACTGTCAGTAAAAATTACTGATGTTGGCAACCCTGATGATAATCTATGTTTCTTGGTCTGAATGTTAATCAAGTTGAGTATGTGTAGAATTTTTGAAGATGTCTGTGCTATTTAGTGATAAATATAGTGATATTTCTCTTGGTTGAAAAAAAAAGAACTTTTGTTCATAGGTTTAACCACCTCGCGCCCGCCGTACGAGAATATACGGCCGTAAGGTGGTTGTCAAATGCCGGGAGGCCGTTATTATACGGCCTCCGCTATTTGGCCACTGGGGGGCGCGCGAGCGGCGCGCACGTGCCCGGCGCTTCACTGCAATGCCGATGCGCGTGCCTGGCGGCCGCGATGTCCGCCAGGCACCCCCGATCGGCGGTTACAGAGACAAGGACATGGATCTGTGTGTGTAAACACAGAGATCCATGTCCTGTCAGGGAGAGGAGACCGATGCTGTGTCCCTTGTACATAGGGACACAGATCGGTCACCTCCCCCAGTCAGTCCCCTCCCCCCACAGTAACAATCACTCCCAGGGAACACATTTAACCCCTTCCTCGCCCCCTAGTGTTAACCCCTTCACTGCCAGTGTCATTTATACAGTAATCAGTGCATATTTATAGCACTGTTCGCTGTATAAATGTGAATGGTCCCAAATTAGTGTCAAAAGTGTCCGATGTGTCCGCCATAATGTCGCAGTCACAAAAAAAATCACTGATCGCCGGCATTACTAATAAAAAAAAATAAATATATAAAAATGCCATAAAACTATCCCCCTATTTTGTAAACGCTATAACTTTTGCGCAAACCAATCAATAAACGCTGATTGCGATTTTTTTTTACCAAAAATATGTAGAAGAATACGTATCGGCCTAAACTGAGGAAAAAAAAAAAAAAATTGGGATATTTATTATAGCAAAAATCAAAAAATATTGCTTTTTTTTCCAAATTGTCGCTCTATTTTTGTTTATAGCGCAAAAAATAAAACCCGCAGAGGTGATTAAATACCACCAAAAGAAAGCTCTATTTGTGCGAAAAAAAGGACGTCAATTTTGTTTGGGAGCCACGTCGCACGACCGCGCAATTGTCATTCAAAGCGTGACAGTGCTGAAAGCTGAAATTTCGCCTGGGCAGGAAGGGGGTATATGTGCCCAGTAAGGAAGGGGTTAAGTAAGCCTTTATTATTATTATTATTATTATGTTTAGTCGTGTATACAATATGTTATGCATATATAAAAAAAATATATATATATTTCATTTTTGTATAAAAAAATAAGTTGGAATGTGTTTCTTGTTTGCAAGATTCTCAAAATAAAAAAAAATTCACAAATCAATATTGAACCCTACGGACTAAGACTGGGATGCCATTAAAGTTCATGTGCGTGTAAAGGCAGGCGTCCAAATACTTTTTTTAATATAGTATATGTGTGTATATATATCACACACACATACCAGGAAGTTGCCAGGAGTGATGGTGGTTAAACAACCTCTTGGGACGTGGTGACCCGTGAGTAGCTGGATTGACTGGGTTGCCTTGACGCATTTCGCGCGCATGCGCTTTGTCACAGTCCTCTCCTTCCCTTCCACATCGGGACTCCAGCTGGTCTGACGTCACCGGCACACGTGGTAACGGAGAGTGTGTGTTCATCTTGCTGCTGGACGCTATCCTTCTCTCCTCCTCCAACACGTCTAACCATCTCGCTGTTACCGGTGAGCGGTTTCCATCTTCGGCCACAACACAGCAGGGGCATTGGCGGCCCCCCCTGCCATGGAAGTCTTTCACCATTCCCAGGCTCTGTTATTTCCTTGTTGAACAGCGGACTTTTGGTAACACCATAAGCTTTACAATTTTTTTTCCTCCCCATTCCTTATTTGCTTGCTCACAGGAGTGGTGTTTTATGAATTATAGCTAATAAACAGTTATCATATTCCATGTCCTGTTGCATGCTGTCTGCTTTTACAACCCATTGAGCGCTGGACTATTTTGTGTTTTACCTATACCCTCCAGTTATCGGTTAATGTCCAGCTGCACTGGGCGTCATTTCCACATTGCTGATCACGATCCCCATTTGTTTCCACTTTTTTCCATGTTTTTAGCACTGGTGACTTTCAGTGTAGCTACTCTAAGACAAGAAGTATGTTACTGGCAGGATCACCAGGTGAAAAAAATAAACAAAAATGCAGCTATTGCATCTAATGACTCATAAGCTGCAATATATTACAATTTTAGGTTTTGGGCATTTCAGTGTGCAATGGGCTTTAAATAGTTCATGAGGGTTACAGAAGCTCCAGACAACTACAATAAACCTGTGACAAAAAATTGTCCCTCCATACGGCTCTGTTCACATATCGCGTAGTGGGAACGAGCGCTCCCACTTGCGATTTTTGTTGCGCAATCTTCATGCGATTTTGCGTATCGCACATAGGGCAGCCCATTCACTTCAATGGTCTTCCCTATGTTTGTTTTTTGCTCAAGAGAAGCTCCTGCTCCTTAATGGGCGACAAGCACAGCATGATTTTTAAACACACATTTTGCTGCGATTAACACACAATTCTGTGTGGTCAGGGCTGGCCCTCCCACTAGGGGAACTAGGCAGCTTCCTAGGGCGCACTGCTACCTAGGGGGCACAGCCACAGCCGCTGACTTCCCCATTAGCCTGGCCGGGGAACACGAGGGGCCCTACAGAGGGCTGGGGCACTGACTGACTCTTCAGAGAAAGCAGCAGCCATGGAGGACATCCGTCATGGCTGCTGCAGAGAAGGTAAGCAGCAGCTCAGCCTGTGAGGAGGGCCCGAGAACAGCAGAGGAGGCAGGCACGAGGACAGCTGGGGAGACGGAAGAGACAAGCAGAAGGACAGTGGAGGAGGCGGGCACGAGCACAGCAGAGGAGGGGAGCATGAGGGCAGCTGGAAAGGCGGAGGAGGTGGGCACGAGGACAGCGGAGGAGGCGGGCATGTGGACAGCGGAGGAGGCGAGGATAGCTGGGAAGGCTATCACAAGGACAGCGGAGGAAGCGGGCACGAGGAGGGCAGAGGAGGAGGGCACGAAGACGGCGAAGGTGGCGAGCACGAGGACAGCTGAGGAGGTGGGCAGGAGGACAGTGGATGAAGCGGGCATGAGGAAAGCAGTGGAGATGTGCATGATGCCGGCGGAGGAGGTGGGCACGAGGATGGCGGAGGAGGTATCCCACTCTCTGATCTTGTTGTACTCACCCGTGTGGCCCTAAGCAAGCAAGACTAACAACACCCCCCCCTCCCCTAGTCTTGCCTAGGGTGCAAAATAGTCAAGTGCCAGCCCTGTGTGCGGCATTGGGGTAGTATTAAGAAAGATAACACTCAAACCCATCGCAGTGATTCTATCTGCAATTCCAAATCACGTAATGTGAACAAGGCCTTAGGCCCCTTTTACATGGGGCGGATCTGTCCAAATGGAATCTGCCTGCGGATCTCTCCGCTGATCTCCACTGAGCAGGCGGATGTCAGGTCCATGTCCACTCCGCTATGCAGAGCGGACAGACACGGGCACAGCCCACTCTCCTCTATGGGACGGCCGGATGGAAACGGACTGCATGTCCACTTCCATACAATTTGTTATCTGATCCGATACCCAGGACGGATAACGAATGTATCCCCATATGTCTGTTTTCAGCGGTTTTTGTCTGATCAGATGCCTGGCGGGTGTCAGCAGAGGCAAAAAATAAATAATAATAACATAGTGTATACCAGGCATGTCCAAAGTCCGGCCCGCGGGCCAATTGCGGCCCGCGTTCCGGTTTCGGACGGCCCGCCTGGTAATGTTGACATATATATCTTTTGTAGTCCCCAATGAATCTCCAAGCGCCGGGGGCCACAAAAGACAGGTATGCTGCCTTGGAGGTGACGGAACAAGTGCCGTGCATACAGGAGAGTATTTCCTGTTTACACGGCATCCTGGGTAAAAGGAAGTCCTGTCTCCTGTGCTACCATTGGACAACTGTTCTGTCCATCACAGGAGGCGGGACTTTCAAGTAAAGAGGCCCGGCGAGAAAACAGGAGTTTCTCCTGTATGTCTGTCAGCGCTCGTCCCGCCCCCTCTCTGTCTCCTCTGCAGGCTGCATTCATGGCAATGGAGTGAGTGCTGCATTCGTGGCAATGGAGTGAGTGCTGCATTCGTGGCAATGGAGTGAGTGCTGCATTCGTGGCAATGGAGTGAGTGCTGCATTCGTGGCAATGGAGTGGGTGCTGCATTCGTGGCAATGGAGTGGGTGCTGCATTCGTGGCAATGGAGTGGGTGCTGCATTCGTGGCAATGGAGTGGGTGCTGCATTCGTGGCAATGGAGTGAGTGCTGCATTCGTGGCAATGGAGTGAGTGCTGCATTCGTGGCAATGGAGTGAGTGCTGCATTCGTGGCAATGGAGTGAGTGCTGCATTCGTGGCAATGGAGTGAGTGCTGCATTCGTGGCAATGGAGTGAGTGCTGCATTCGTGGCAATGGAGTGAGTGCTGCATTCGTGGCAATGGAGTGAGTGCTGCATTCGTGGCAATGGAGTGAGTGCTGCATTCGTGGCAATGGAGTGGGTGCTGCATTCGTGGCAATGGAGTGGGTGCTGCATTCGTGGCAATGGAGTGGGTGCTGCATTCATGGCAATAAGGTGGGTGCTGCATTCCCGGCAATGGGGTGGGTGCTGCATTCCCGGCAATGGGGTGGGTGCTGCATTCCTGGCAATAAGGTGGGTGCTGCATTCCCGGCAATGGGGTGGGTGCTGCATTCACAGCAATGGGGTGGGTGCTGCATTCACGGCAATGGGGTGGGTGCTACATTCATGGCAACGGTGAGGCTGCAGATGGGCACTGATTAGGCTGCATTGATGGGCACTGACCCTTATTTTGCTTCACAGTTCCTTATTTAAAATGTAAGATTTTTTTTCGTGAAACTTCCTTTCTGTATTTTAAGCCGATAAATACGGTATATCCAAATAACACGCCCAAGCTCATCTCTTCACCACACACGGCCACAAAGGCAGGAGAATTCTTGTTGGGCAGTGTATTGGTGCTCGGAGGAACACACTTAGACCGAATTTTAATGGTTTAAAGAATGTCAGGCAAAACGCATGTTCACTTCATAAAATCTGGCCCTCTTAGAAAAAAGTTTTAGACACCCCTGGTGTATACAATTGCGACACAAGTCAGATTGTAATTGAATGTTATTAAAAATGACCTTTCCTTTTCCATCTGCAGTGCTGTAATTTTCTGTAAAATGCAATATGGCTACCTGAAGGTATTCTGTACACAGATGGTATACAGAACGCCCCCCAGGAACATAATTTCCTGCAGGTGTGATTGGCTCACTGATTTTCCCAGAAGTCTGCACTAATATACTGTACAAGTCAGATTTTGGGCATCCCCCTGCAACAAAAATGTCATTTTTGGTGGGATCCTTCCAATAGAAAAAAAAAAATCACATCTAAAGGGATGCAGACCCTGCCACTTTCCTCATTAGGGCCCTGCAGGTGTAGCAGCTGATTGATAATTATAAAAACCACTCCCATTAAACTCATACTGACACAGACAAATAAGCAAATACAGTATTCCTTCAGAATAAAAATAGGTAGGATTCTGCAACAAAGTTTGGTAAAATCCCCGCAATATACAGATATCACCCAGAGGGGAGGGCTTTCTTCATTTTTTATTTTTTAAACTAAAGTTCCACTTTAAAGTGGTTCTAAAGCTTCCGCCGAAAAAAAAAATTAAAGTCAGCAGCTACAAAAAGTGTAATAATTAATAATCGGACACTCACCTGTCTCACGGTCCAGCGATGCGGGCGCACGAAGCCTCGCTCCTCTCCACTGTGCCGGAATTCTTACTGTGGTCGCCTAGCTGTGGCATCACAGCCGGGCACGCATTGCGCATTCGCAAACCACTCTGTGCGATGTGAATGGCAGAACAATCTTCTGGGACCTATGACGTGTCCCAGAAGATTGCACGGAGGGAGGGGGGAGAGGTGAACTTCCTTCTGGCGCCGCAGAGCCCCGGGAGGAAGTGGGAGCTGGATGCCTCCAAAAAGAGGGTATCCGCTCCCCCCCCCAAAAAAAAATGTGGCATGTCAGGGGGTCACCAGAACTTAATGCGAAAGTTCAATTTTTGGTTGGAACTCCGATTTTTATGCATTAAGGTGAAAAACCTTCTGTGCTGAAGCTCCCCTCCCCCCAGACCCTCCCTTTTTCTTACTTGAGCCCAATCCGATCCAGCGATGTGCTGGAGTGCAGTGGCTCCAGCTGCTGTTTCTCTCCTCAATGGGCAGATTGGGAAAGAGCCAGCGTTGGGGCAAGATCATCCAGTGCCCATGGAAAAGATGGCAAATTGTGCCTCCCCCCTTCACTTCATGATGTATGAGCTTATAAGGAGGAGGGGGAGAGAGAGAGCACAGCCTGCCCCTCCTCCCGGATCTCTCCTGCTCTCCTTGCTTCTTCCAGTGCTGGGCTGGCAGAAGTAGTAATACCGCTGTCACTACTCCTGTCAGCCTTATAGGAATTGGCAGGGCCCCCATTGCTACAATACACGCTGCGCCCAGGGCAGCAGCTCCCTGCTGCCCACCCCTTGTCCTGGCTCTTGCAGGAGCTATTGGCTCCCGCTGCTGTAAATAAAATCCTATGACACGGGAGCGGGGCAGAGTACTGCTGTCTGTGTCAATGGACGCAGCAGTAGGACTCGGCAGCGCGCCCGCAAGAGTTCCCCCATGGAAAGCGGCTTTCCCTGGGGCACGCAATGAAGAGGAGGGGCCTGGAGTGCCAGCGGGGACCCCAGAAGAAGAGGACCGGGGCTGCTCTTACACAAAGCAGGTAAGTATACCATGTTTGGTATTTTTATTTAAAAAAAAATAATGGACCTATTGTAACTACATACTCCAAAAAAATAAGGAAAGAAAAATATTTAACAGTTCTGCAAAGCAAATTGAGAGTTTATGCTTCGGCAAAATGTTTCTCACGTTTTTCTATTTTAATTCAAGGTGTGAATGTTGGGAGAAAGCTGTGTGAATAAAACATATAAAAAGAGCTCTTTTCTCATTTTGCTTCACTTTGCTGTGTTTTTAGTATTTTCTCTATGACGCTCACAGGGGTGGAGTTTTCACTCAACTCCTATTACACAGACAGACTGTGCCTCAGAAACTGACTACATTCTGTCCTCTGTACATCATTTCCGTAGAAATCACCAATATTTCAAGGATTTATATCCACCTTTAAGATGGGGATTGGAGAACGCCAGCCAGAGTCTGATGCCAAGGCAGCAGAGGAGGGTAAGCGGCGCCTTTTTCTCCGCACTCAGAGCGGCCAATTCTAATACATTACACTGAGCTGGAGCTGATTCTACCGCAATGAATCCAGACAATTGTTCCAACATATAGAAATGGTTTACAAGGTCCTACCTGGACTAGTGCAAACAGTGCAGTCCATTATTTCATTAGTGTTCTTTGTATTTGATCAATATGTGTTCTGTTATACATTTTTGTATTTTTTTTTTTTGTGTTTCTGTGTGTGTGTGTGTATATATATATATATATATATATATATATACCCACTTACCTACTGTGCACGAAAACCCCCTTCCTGCCCAAGCCATTTTTCAGCTTTCAGCGCTGTCACACTTTGAATGACAATTGCGCGGTCGTGCGACGTGGCTCTCAAACGAAATTTGCGTCCTTTTTTTCCCCACAAATAGAGCTTTCTTTTGGTGGTATTTGATCACCTCTGCGGTTTTTATTTTTTGCGCTATAAACAAAAGAAGAGCGTCCAGTTTGGAAAAAAAAACACAATATTTCTTACTTTTTGCTATAATAAATACCCATTTTTTTTTTTTCAAATAAAATCTTCCTCAGTTTAGGCCGATACGTATTCTTCTACATATTTTTGGTAAAAAAAAATCGCAATAAGCGCGTATTGATCGGTTTGCGCAAAAGTTATAGCGTCTATAAAATCGGGGATAGATTTATAGCATTTTTTTTTTTTTTTTTTTTTTTTATTATTAGTAATGGCGGCGATCTGCCATTTTTATTGTGACTGTGATATTGCGGCGGACACATCGGACACTTTTGACACATTTTTGGGACCATTCACATTTATACAGCGATCCCTGCTATAAAAATGCATTGATTACTGTATAAATGTTATTGGCAGGGAAGGGGTTAACCGCTAGGGGGCGAGGAAGGGGTTAAATGTGTTTCCTAGATGTGTTCTAACTGTGGGGGGGAGGGGACTGACTGGGGGAGGTGACTGATGGTTGTCCCTATGTACAAGGGACACACCATCGGTCCCCTCTCCCTCACAGGACGTGGATCTCTCTGTGTTTACACACAGAGATCCACTTTCCTGCTCGTTTCCCGGGCAATCGCGGCCGCCGGGCACGCGCATCGGGGCCTTGGGAATGCGGCGCGCGCACCCCCTAGCTCGTTTTAAAGGCAGGACGTCATATGACGTCCTGTCAGAACGAGAGTGTCCTCCGCCCGCCGTCAATTGACGGTGGCCGGGGGACAAGTGGATATATATGTGTTCCCCCCCCCCCCCCTTTTGTGTACTTGATCGCTATTTGTGTTCTGCTGCATAACTTCCGAATCTCTGAAATGGAAATACCTATTAGGCCCCTTTCACACGGGATGGATCCATGATGATCCGCCCCGTGAACCTCCGCTTGCTCAGCGGGGATCGCTCCGTTGATCCCCGCTGAGCCGGCAGATGACAGGGCGGTCCCGCACACTGTGGAGGGACCGCCCTGTCAGATCTCCGCTCTCCCCTATGGGGGGGGGGATCAGATGAACATGGACCGTCTGTCCGTGTTCATCTGATCCACTCTGCAGACGCATAGAAAAATAGAATTTTCCTCCATCTGCAGAATCGGAGGATTGCGGACACGGAGGAGATCGGGGGTCAGCGGATGTTCATCCGCCGACACCCGCGATCTCATAGGGACCAATGTATGTCCCTTTTTCATCCGTAAACAGATGGATGAAAAAGCGGACATACGGTCCGCACGTGTGAAAGGGGCCTTATGCGGTGTACACACGATCGTTTTTCATGCCATTTTTTAAACCGACGTTTTTCTCGTTGTTTTTTTTTTTCATGTTTCCTCTCAAGCCTGTCTTGCGTACACACGATCATTTTAAAAAAACGTTCAAGCAAAGCGCAGTGACGTACAACACGTACGACGGCACTATAAAGGGGAAGTTCCATTCGAATGGCGCCACCCTTCATGTTAGTAAAGTTTGGTGAGAGACGATTTGCGCTTTTCAGCCTCGTGCTTTTCAGTCCGTTACAGCGTGACGAATGTGCTATCTCCATTACGAACGCTAGTTTTACCAGAACGTGCGCTCCCGTCTCATACTTGATTCTGAGCATGCGTGTTTTTTTTCACCTCGTCAAAGCCTACACACCATCGTTTTTTCACGTCGTTAAAAAAACGACATGAAAAACGACGTGAAAAAATAGAGCATGTTCGAAATTTTTAATGGCTGTTTTTCACGTCGTTAAAAATGCTCTGGAGCCCACACACGATCGGTTTTAAAGTGGAGCTCCACCCTAAATAGCAACTTTTGCTATTTGGAACCCTCCCCCCCTCCGGTGTCACAATTGACACCTTTCAGGGGGGAGGGGGGTGAAGATACCTGTCTAAGACAGGTATTTTCACCCACATCCGGGAGTCCTGTCTCCGGGAATCTGCGGGAGTTACGTCACTTCCCGCAGACTTCCCTTGGCGTTCTGGGAGACACTCGGCTCCCAGAACACAGGAGCACCAATCAGAACGGCGCAGCGCGACTCGCGCATGCGCCGTAGGGAACCGGGCATGAAGCCGCAGGGCTTCACTTCCTGGTTCCCTCAGCGAGGATGGCGGAGGGAGCAGCAGAGCGACGAGCGGTCGCTCGTCCTCTGCTGCGGACGTCGCTGGACTCCAGGACAGGTAAGTGTCCAAATATTAAAAGCCAGCAGCTGCTGTAGCTGTAGCTGCTGGCTTTTAATTTTTTTTTTCCGGTGGAGCAACCCCTTTAATGGCCATTTTTAAAAATGGCATTTTTAACGGCATAAAAAACGATCGTGTGTACGGGGCATAACACTTACCAGCCAAAAGTATGCAGTTGGGAGCTATATTGTAGCTATATTTTGCTTTTATTTATTTTTTTATGCAAAAATAAACATCTTTTTTTTTTTTTTAACTGGATTCTTAGTGTAGTTTTGTTTTGTGTCTCCTGTTGCTATATCATTTTTTGTTTTATTAAAAAACAATACAAACTTTTTTTTTTTTTTTTTTTTAACTAAATTATCAGTTCAGTTTATTTTTTACATTTGTGTTGTTGTTTTTTGTTTCACAAAAGATGTATTGAATTTTTCCAAGTAACAAACTTGCACATGTACTGTGAAATAATGTGAGCATATTGGTAATATAAGGCTCCATGTACACAGAAGCTCCAAAACGGCCGTTTTTAAAGCAGCAGAAAAAGCTAGCTTTTATTAGGGGTTTTTTTACTAGCTTTTATTAGCGTTTTTCAGTGTAGCCTTTTTTAGCTTTTTTAAAAAAAAAAAAAAATGTTTTCAATGGACTAAAAAACGCTCGCGGCCAGCGTTTTGAGCGTTTTTGAGCGTTTATGAGCGTTTTTCGGCGTTTTGCGTCTTTTTCTGCCGAAAAACGGCACTTTGAACGCAAATTTCCTGCGTTCAGAAAAAAGCCCATTAACTCCACTGCTCATTAAAGCTAAAAAACGTTATGTGTACATGAACACATAGGCTAACATAGAGTGCAGTTAATGGGCTTTTAAAAAAAAACGCCAAAACGCCCATTAACTGCAGTTTATCAGCTTCTGTGTACATGGAGCCTGTGTACATAAGAACACAAGGTGCAATCCATTAGCCATGTATTCAAAAAGAATGTAAATGCAAAGGCAAAAAATCGGGGCTTTGACAGGAGTTTAGTGTTCTGCCTGTAGAAGCAGCTCAATGTTTTCCTATGTGTCCGTACACATTAGGACGATTAGAACCATATTTTAAGCTCAACGTTTAGACCACTTTCACACTGAGGCGCTTTTCAGGCGCTTTCACGCTAAAAACAGCGCCTAAAAGCTCACGAAAACTTGTTTCCATTAAACTCAATGAATGCTTTCACACTGGGGCAGTGTGCTGGCAGGGCTGTGAAAAACGTCCCTCTCCATTGAAATGAATGGAAAGTTCTTCAAAAGCGCCTGAAAAGCGCTTCAAAAGCGCTCAGTGATTTTACTGGCAGTTTAGAAGCGCCTCAGTGTGAAAGTGGCCTTAGAGGCAGGAAAAAAATTGATTTGGAGCTTTCTGTCATAAAACATGCTAAACTCTCCTAAACTTCTTCTATTTGCATGGAGCCTAAGGCGTTATGTACACCCACGTTTAAAACGTCCGTTTTGCCCGCTTTTGCGTTGAAGCGTTTAAAAAATTATTATTATTATTATTTATTTTTTTAAATGACCAAAAATTAAAAACCGCTATAAATGAAACGCGGCTAAACACACTTGGCGTCTGAAGCGTCGGAAACTTCGGCGTCTGAACTCATTCAGGCCTAACTGTGACCCAAGAGCCAGATGTGGCCCTTTGCTTTACTTTATCCGGCCCTTGGGGCACTACTTCTCCAATTAAGATCAATGATTGGACACTATTCCTCCCACCGACACCAATGATGAGATACAGTGGCACTATTCCTTCCACTGATACAAATGATGGGGCACTATTCCCCCCACTGACACGACTGATGGGGCATTATTCCTCCCACTGATACAAATGATGGGGCACTATTCCCCCCACTGACACGACTGATGGGGCATTATTCCTTCCACTGATACAAATGATGGGGCACTATTCCCCCCACTGACACGACTGATGGGGCATTATTCCTTCCACTGATACAAATGATGGGGCACTATTCCCCCCACTGACACGACTGATGGGGCACTATTCCTTCCACTGATACAAATGATGGGGCACTATTCCCCCCACTGACACGACTGATGGGGCACTATTCCCCCCACTGATACAAATGATGGGGCACTATTCCCCCCACTGATACAAATGATGGGGCACTATTCCCCCCACTGATACAAATGATGGGGCACTATTCCTTCCACTGATACAAATGATGGGGCACTATTCCTCCCACTGATACAAATGATGGGGCACTATTCCCCCCACTGACACGACTGATGGGGCACTATTCCCCCCACTGATACAAATGATGGGGCACTATTCCCCCCACTGATACAAATGATGGGGCACTATTCCCTCCACTGATACAAATGATGGGGCACTATTCCTCCCACTGATACAAATGATGGGGCACTATTCCCCCCAATGACACGACTGATGGGGCACTATTCCCCCCACTGATACAAATGATGGGGCACTATTCCCCCCACTGATACAAATGATGGGGCACTATTCCCCCCACTGATACAAATGATGGGGCACTATTCCTTCCACTGATACAAATGATGGGGCACTATTCCTCCCACGTTATTTACGATCGTGTGTACGCAGCATTGGAACCTCTGTTAGATCTTTACTGCTCTCCAGTGTTTTACTAGACAGGAAAGGGGTTGATTTACTAAAGTAAAATTTACTGTGCACTTTTAAAAGCGCAGTTGCACTCTGCAAGAGCAGTTACTCCAGAAGTTAGTAAATGAGGGAGAGCTCTGCTGGCTTCCATCATCCAATCGTGTACAAGCATAAATGCATTTTATTTTATTTTTCCTTGTATGCGATTGGTTGTTCTTTGTAAAGTGAAATATTACCTCATTTACTAAGCTCTGGAGCAACTGCACTTTCAAAATTGCACCATCTATTCAGGGCCATCTTTTCCATTGGGCACGCTGGGCAGTTGCCCGGGGGCCACACTTGGAGGGTTGCCACCTGCCCAGGATTCACCCGGACAGTTCGGGTTTGGCATCATGTGTCCAGGTTTCAGACTGCCTGAAACCCGGACACATTATTCAGACTGGACTATGGCTTCCCAGCAGGATTGCTGGCTGCAGTTGTCTAAGCTGAGAGTGTCTGTTACACTCCTTCACACTGCCCAAAGCCAACACTAATAATCCCCCCCAAACACACACAGGGGGAGAGGAGAGAGCGCGCGATCTGCACCTCTTCCCCCCCCCCCCCCCCCCCCATAACACTCTGTGTCTGCCCACACTCCAATCCCCAGCACTGTGCCTCAGAAAAGGATTACAGAGGCCGGAATTTTGAAGTCTTTGAAGTTCAGCAGTCTCAGATACATCTGGATGAGCGATGCTGACTGCCAAGGGGTGAGTGAGCTCACCATCCATCCCTGTCTGTGACTGAAGTCTCCCCTGCCTCGGAGTAAGTACACTAAGGTTAATCAGGGTTCTCAGAGCACCCCTTATATCAGAATTCCCCTTTACACCAGAGGCCACAGTGTTCCCCCTTACATCAGAGTCCTCCTCAAGAATCAGAATTCTCAGTGTTCCCCCTTACATCAGAGTCCTCTCTGTACATCAGAGTTCTCAGTGTTCCCCCTTACATCAGAGTCCTCTCTGTACATCAGAGTTCTCAGTGTTCCCCCTTACATCAGAGTCCTCTCTGTACATCAGAGTTCTCAGTGTTCCCCCTTACATCAGAGTCCTCTCTGTACATCAGAGTTCTCAGTGTTCCCCCTTACATCAGAGTCCTCTCTGTACATCAGAGTTCTCAGTGTTCCCCCTTACATCAGAGTCCTCTCTGTACATCAGAGTTCTCAGTGTTCCCCCTTACATCAGAGTCCTCTCTGTACATCAGAGTTCTCAGTGTTCCCCCTTACATCAGAGTCCTCTCTGTACATCAGAGTTCTCAGTGTTCCTCCTTACATCAGAGTCCTCTCTGTACATCAGAGTTCTCAGTGTTCCCCCTTACATCAGAGTCCTCTCTGTACATCAGAGTTCTCAGTGCTCCCCCTTACATCAGAGTCCTCTCTGTACATCAGAGTTCTCAGTGTTCCCCCTTACATCAGAGTCCTCTCCGTACATCAGAGTTCTCAGTGTTCCCCCTTACATCAGAGTCCTCTCCGTACATCAGAGTTCTCAGTGTTCCCCCTTACATCAGAGTCCTCTCCGTACATCAGAGTTCTCAGTGTTCCCCCTTACATCAGAGTCCTCTCTGTACATCAGAGTTCTCAGTGTTCCCCCTTACATCAGAGTCCTCTCTGTACATCAGAGTTCTCAGTGTTCCCCCTTACATCAGAGTCCTCTCTGTACATCAGAGTTCTCAGTGTTCCCCCTTACATCAGAGTCCTCTCTGTACATCAGAGTTCTCAGTGTTCCCCCTTACATCAGAGTCCTCTCTGTACATCAGAGTTCTCAGTGTTCCCCCTTACATCAGAGTCCTCTCTGTACATCAGAGTTCTCAGTGTTCCCCCTTACATCAGAGTTCTCAGTGTTCCCCCTTACATCAGAGTCCTCTCTGTACATCAGAGTTCTCAGTGTTCCCCCTTACATCAGAGTTCTCTCTGTACATCAGAGTTCTCAGTGTTCCCCCTTACATCAGAGTCCTCTCTGTACATCAGAGTTCTCAGTGTTCCCCCTTACATCAGAGTCCTCTCTGTACATCAGAGTTCTCAGTGTTCCCCCTTACATCAGAGTTCTCAGTGTTCCCCCTTACATCAGAGTCCTCTCTGTACATCAGAGTTCTCAGTGTTCCCCCTTACATCAGGATTCCCAGAGCATCCCTAATGTCAGAGTCCCCAGAGTTCTCCCTTGTATCATAGTCTGCAGAGCCCCCCCCCCCCCTTTACAGTGTAGGGGAACTCTGTGGACTCTGATGTAAAAGGGGAACTCTTGTTATTAACTTATATGATTAGAAATTTTATTTAATAGCAAAATATATGTATAGCTTATACTATAAAAAACAATTGCTGTGCTCCGCTAAATTGTTCGGGTTTGACTTGAAGAAAAGGTGCCAACCCTACATGGGAGCCAATCAGCTTCTAACTTAATCCTGTTCACTTAAGCTTTGACAATAAAACCTGGAAGCCGATTGGTTTCTATGCAGAGCTGCACCAGATTTAGCACTCTCCAGTAAATAACCCCGATGTGGATGCATAGCACAGTGTACACAAAAAAAAAAGAGAAGATAGAAAACAGGAGGGTAAAACCCTTTTATTGCAGAAGAACGTGGTTCGCCTCTCCTGCAATAACAAACGTCCTGGTTGCAATTAAAAAAAAAAAAAAAAACAGCTAGTATTGGGCTACAATAGGTGGAACTTTGAATCTCCCGGCGCTGTATTTGTTCCCGTGTATGAAGAAGAACCGGCTTGTCTGGTTTGTAACGTGAAACTAGTACAACAGTAAATGACAAAGTCTATTATTAGAAACAGCCACAGAATGAGGAAGCAGAAAACTGATTTGCCCCCTTAATGACCGGGCCATTTTTTTGCAAAATGGCACTGCGTCGCTTTAACTGACAATTGTGCGATCGTGCGACGTTGTACACAAACAAAATTTTCGTCCTTTTTTCCCCACAAATAGAGCTTTCTTTTGGTGGTATTTGATCACCTCTGTGGTTTCTATTTTTTGCGCTATAAACAAATAAAGACCGACAAATTTGAAAAAAAAAAATATATATATTTTTTTACTTTTTGCTATAATAAATATCCAAAAAATATTAATTTCTTACTCAGTTTAGGCCGATATATATTCTTCTACATTTTTTTGGTAAAAAAATAAATAAAAAAATCGCAATAAGCGTATATTGATTGGTTTGCACAAAATTTATAGCGTCTACAAAATAGGAAATAGATTTATGAAACTATTATTCTTTTTTTTTTTTTTTTTACTACTAATGTTGGTGATCTGCGATTTTTATCATGACTGCGACATTGCGGCGGACAGATCGGACACTTTTGACACTTTTTTGGGACCATTGACATTTATACACCGATCAGAGCTAAAAAAAAAGCCACTGATTACTGTGTAAATGTCACTGGCAGGGAAGGGGTTAACACTAGGGGGTGTTTTGGGTGGAACTCCGCTTTAATCCAGCCATTCATGGATTGAAATTCGGCTGATTCAGCAGGGAATTGCTGAATTTCGATCCATGTATGGACAGAAGTTGATCTGTCGATCAATCAGTGTCGCAGGCTACAGCCGGCAACACTGATCATTGGGGTTTATTTACTAAAGGCAAATCCACTGTGCATTCCAAGTTCACTTGAAAGTGTAGTGGCTGTAGATCTGAGGGGGGCATGTAAGAAAAAAAACAAAAAAAAAAACTGCATTTTTGCTTGCACATGATTGGACGATAGAAATCAGCAGAGCTTCCGTAGCAAATCAGTAGATAGAAATCAGCAGATCTACAGTGACTGTACTTCCCAGTGCACTTGTAGTGCACAGTGGATTTGCCTTTAGTAAATTAACCCCCAATGTGTATTGATGGCATGAGAACACAATACCTAAGTGGGAGTGATTCCACCATCCACATTGAATGTGTGGATGGGGGGAATGGGCTTTTTTTTTCCCTTCAACCCATTGCTTGAAAGAAAAAAATGTATAATGTATGGCCTGTCTTAGGTTTGTTGTGAGATCCAACATGAATCTCTGTACAATGGTGTGCATAGGATTCTGGGACAATAACATAAAGACAAAGGTCAGTAATTACCATATATACTCAGGGCTGGACTGGGACCAAAATTTGGCCCTGGACTTCATCCAGACCGGCCCACTTTAATTCAATAAAATGCTGCCCCCCACCCCCCCAAAAAATCACGCCCACTAAACGGCCCCTACATCCATTATTGTATATCATGAGAGGGTGAGCGAGAGGGGAATGAGAGAGAGAGAGGGAGGGTTGAGGGAAAGGGGATGAGAGGGGGTGGGTGAGAGAGGGGAGTGAGTGAGTGTAAAAGAGAGGGGGTGAGTGTGAGAGAGGGGGGTGAGTGTGAGAGAGGGGGGTGAGTGTAAGAGAGAGGGAGTGAGTGTAAAAGGGAGGGGGTGAGTGTAGGACCCCTTACACACTGAGGCGTTTTTCAGGCGCTTTTGGGCTAAAAATAGCGCCTGTAAAGCCCCTGAAAAACGCCTCCGCTGCAGTCCCAGTGTGAAAGTCCTCCAAGCAGCATCTTTGGGGCGGTGGAGGAGCGGTGTACACACCGCTCCTGCCCATTGAAATGAATGGCTGAGAGACAGAGGAGGCTGAGAGACAGTGGAGGGGTCTGAGAGACAGTGGAGGGGTCTGAGAGACAGTGGAGGGGTCTGAGAGACAGGGGGAGCAGAGAGACAGAGGAGGAGAGCTGAGAGACGGAGGAGGGGTCTGAGAGACGGAGGAGGGGTCTGAGAGACAGAGGAGGGGTCTGAGAGACAGAGGAGGGGTCTGAGAGACAGAGGGGGGGTCTGAGAGAGAGAGGAGGGGATAAAAGAGGGGGGGACTGAGAGACACGGGAACTGAGAGACAGAGGGGGGGACTGAGAGACAGAGGGGACTGAGAGACAGAGGGGGGTCTGAGAGACAGAGGGGGGTCTGAGAGACAGAGGGGGGTCTGAGAGACAGAGGGGGGTCTAAGAGACAGAGGGGGGTCTAAGAGACAGAGGGGGAGCTGAGAGACAGAGGGGGAGCTGAGAGACAGAGGGGGAGCTGAGAGACAGGGGGGAGCTGAGAGACAGGGGGGAGCTGAGAGACAGGGGGAGCTGAGAGACAGAGGGGGGGCTGAGAGACAGTGGAGGGGTCTGAGAGACAGACAGAGGGGGGAGCTGAGAGACAGAGGGGGAGAGCTGAGAGACAGAGGGGGAGAGCTGAGAGACAGGGGGAGAGCTGAGAGACAGAGGAGGAGAGCTGAGAGACAGAGGAGGAGAGCTGAGAGACAGAGGAGGAGAGCTGAGAGACAGAGGAGGAGAGCTGAGAGACAGAGGAGGAGAGCTGAGAGACAGAGGGGGGTCTAAGAGATAGAGGGGAGCTGAGAGACAGAGGAGGGGCTAAAAGAGGGGGGACTGAGAGACACAGGAACTGAGAGACAAAGGGGGGTCTAAGAGACAGGGGGTCTGAAAGACAGAGGAAGAGCTGAGAGACAGAGGGGGAGAGCTGAGAGACAGAGGGGGAGAGCTGAGAGACAGAGGGGGAGAGCTGAGAGACAGAGGGGGAGAGCTGAGAGACAGAGGAGGAGAGCTGAGAGACAGAGGAGGAGAGCTGAGAGACAGAGGAGGAGAGCTGAGAGACAGAGGAGGAGAGCTGAGAGACAGAGGAGGAGAGCTGAGAGACAGAGGAGGAGAGCTGAGAGACAGAGGAGGAGAGCTGAGAGACAGAGGAGGAGAGCTGAGAGACAGAGGGGGGTCTAAGAGATAGAGGGGAGCTGAGAGACAGAGGAGGGGCTAAAAGAGGGGGGACTGAGAGACACAGGAACTGAGAGACAAAGGGGGGTCTAAGAGACAGGGGGTCTGAAAGACAGAGGAAGAGCTGAGAGACAGAGGGGGAGAGCTGAGAGACAGAGGGGGAGAGCTGAGCGATAGAGGGGAGAGCTGAGAGACAGAGGGGGAGAGCTGAGAGACAGAGGAGGAGAGCTGAGAGACAGAGGAGGAGAGCTGAGAGACAGAGGAGGAGAGCTGAGAGACAGAGGAGGAGAGCTGAGAGACAGAGGAGGAGAGCTGAGAGACAGAGGGGGGTCTAAGAGATAGAGGGGAGCTGAGAGACAGAGGAGGGGCTAAAAGAGGGGGGACTGAGAGACACAGGAACTGAGAGACAAAGGGGGGTCTAAGAGACAGGGGGTCTGAGAGACAGAGGGGGGAGCTGAGAGACAGAGGGGGAGAGCTGAGAGACAGAGGGGGAGAGCTGAGAGACAGAGGGGAGAGCTGAGAGACAGAGGGGGAGAGCTGAGAGACAGAGGGGGAGAGCTGAGAGACAGAGGGGGAGAGCTGAGAGACAGAGGGGGAGAGCTGAGAGACAGAGGAGGGGAGCTGAGAGACAGAGGAGGGGAGCTGAGAGACAGAGGAGGGGAGCTGAGAGACAGAGGAGGGGAGCTGAGAGACAGAGGAGGGGAGCTGAGAGACAGAGGAGGGGAGCTGAGAGACAGAGGAGGGGAGCTGAGAGACAGAGGAGGGGAGCTGAGAGACAGAGGAGGGGAGCTGAGAGACAGAGGAGGGGAGCTGAGAGACAGAGGAGGGGAGCTGAGAGACAGAGGAGGAGAGCTGAGAGACAGAGGAGGAGAGCTGAGAGACAGAGGAGGAGAGCTGAGAGACAGAGGAGGGGTCTGAGAGACAGAGGAGGGGTCTGAGAGATAGTGGGGGGGCTGAGAGACAGAGAAGGGGGCTGAAAGAGGGGGGACTGAGAGACAGAGGGGGGGACTGAGAGACAGAGGGGGCAGAGAGACAGAGAGGAGGGCTGAGACAGACCACATAGCACTGCCCCTTTCTGCAGTCCCTCCTCTGCTCACCTCCCCACTGTCTCAGTGTTCTGGCATGTTTGTGTAGGATGCCAGGTACCTGATGGCCATCAGCGGCAGCGCCGAGTCTCCCTCTTGATCCGGGGGGTGCTCCTCGATGGCCACCTTCCCTGAATCCCCGCCGCTGTTTGCTGCCACGCTCCCGCTGCCACCGAACTGCATAAAAATACGGGCCACAAAAAAAAAAATATTTTTTTTTGAGGGTCGCTGTTTGCTGCCACGCTCCCGATGCCGCCGAACTGCATAAAAAAACGGCCCACAAAAAAATAAATAAAAAAATTTTTTTTAAACGGCCCACTGAGCCATCGGCCCACCGGGAAACTCCCGGTAGTCCCCATGGCCAGTCCATCCCTGTATATACTCGAGTATAAGCCGAGTTTTTTAGCACTTTTTTTGTGCTGAAAATGCCCCCCTCGGCTTATACTCAAGTCACCTTTTCGCGCCTGATCTTTTGAACTTTGAGGACCCGGTACAGGCCGGTCATAGGTCCCCTGGATCCCAACCTTGGCACACATTGCCTGGAGGACCTAGGGCCGGGGAGCACCGATTTTTCAAATCCGGGCACCCCTTCCATAGACTTTCATGTTAAACGGTAATTTCTCTGGTGACTTTGAGGACCCGGTACCGGTCGGCCATAGGTTCCCTGGATCCCAAACTTGGCACACACGTAGCCCCATTTCTCCTCTACAAGTGTGCAAAGCTTTATGTCTGGAGGACCTAAGGTTGGGGAGCACTGAATTTTCAAAGCCAGGCACCCCTTCCATAGACTCCCATGTTAAACGTCAGTCTAGTCATGGACACAGTGAGGCATGCAGATGGACACAGTGAGGCATGCAGATGGACACCCTAGGCTTATACTTGAGTCAATAAGATTTCCCATTTTTTTGTGGTAAAATTAGGCTTATATTCGGGTCGGCTTATACTCGAGTATATACGGTATACCATCTATCTATGGGTAGATCCATAGCTATCTGCTGGTGGGTGGATCCAACTTGCACATCGGGGGGGGGGGGGGGCAGGGGCTGACACATCAGGAAGCAGTGGCGGCTGGTGGTATAATTCTGGCGGGGTGCCAAACAGTGCACCCACAGCCACCCCCCCCCCCATCCTGCCAGTCAGGTCATCCACAGCCCGACACTTACCCCATCTATGGCGCTGCCGACGGGTCTTCTCCTTGGCATCACATCATTTCCTCCGTCCTCCTACCCAGGCCAATTGGAACGCTTCCCCTTTTGGCCAATCGGGAAACAGGTTTCATGACCCGCTTCCTGGTTGGCCGGGAGGAGAATCGGTGTGACAATAGCGAATATTCATTCACTCTTGTCACACAACTGGGCTCACCCTTTTTTAAAGCCTATTAGAGCCTCTGGCTCTAATCATCTGCTGAAAAAAAAAAAACCTGATTGGAATCCATACGTCCAGCGTCCCGCATGTAGATTAGGGGGCCGGACACATGGGGGGCGCCACTGCCAGGAAGAATCAAATCTTGGAGATTGTTCAGCCAGTACAACTCTGCATGAGAGCAAAGCTCAGAGTCTCAGACAGTGGGAAGTATTATTACTCTATTTATCAGGCCAAGTATTTATTATTTTTATTTATTTCAGGTACTTATATAGTGCAGTCCATTTACGCAGCACTTTAAATATATATTGTACATTCACCTCAGTCCCTGCCCCCAAGGAGCTTACAATCTAAGGTCTCTAACCTACATTCACACACAGATACTGGGGCCAATTTAGAGAGAAGCCAATTACCTCCCAGTGTGTCTTTGGAGTGTGGGAGGAAACCGGAGTACCCGGAGGAATCCCACACAGGCAAAGGGAGAACATGCAAACTCCACACAGGTAGTGTCATAGTTGGGATTTGAACCGAAAACCCCAAAGCTGCTAGGTGGAAGTGCTAACCACTTAGCCACGTATTATTTCACAACAGAACTACTTTAAAAATACATTTTTTTTTTTTTTACTTCTCATGAATACATAACCGAGAATTCTGCTTTAAATATTACTCAGTGACCTGACTCCTCCTATTTTAGCATTATAATCACACCTAAGTCTATAATATGCTATTAATAATTATATTGAATTCACTGGTCCTTTTTCATTAGTACTTAAAGTGTAAAATGAGTAACAAGCCCAGGCTTCCCTCTAAAGAATGTTCTTTTACATCAGTATTAGGCTTCATGCCCACGGACGTTTTTACAGCTGCGTTTTTTTACAGCTTAAAAACGCCTGTCCATCTTATTGTAAAATGTTATTTATTTTTTTTATAGAAAGAAAAAAAAAACGTCGGAGCTAAAAAAACGTGATTGCGGCATTTTTGCGCGTTTTTTGACGCTTCGCGTTTTTTTATGCCCATCGCCGACGCTGAGGAACGCACCGGTCCTGGGTTTTTTTTTACAGCTTAAAAACGCCTATGCTATTTGCAGCTCAAAAACGTCTAGGTGGGCATGAAGCTATGGACTAACATGGACAGGCGTTTTTAAGCTGTAAAAAACGCTCAAAAACGCGGCTGTAAAAACATCCGTGGGCATGAGGCCTTAATTACATAAATAAACAAACTTAAAGTGTATGTCCATCCCAAACGTATTTTCCCTAGCATTGAGTGTGTGTGTGGGTAGTCTTAGAACCTCTGTTAGATCTTTACTGCTCTCTAGTGTTTTACTAGACAGGAAAGGGGTTGATTTACTAAAGTCAAATTTACTGTGCACTTTTAAAAGCGCAGTTGCACTCTGCAAGAGCAGTTACTCCAGAACTTAAATGAGGGAGAGCTCCGCGGCGCTGGCTTCCATCATCCAATCGTGTACAAGCATAAAATGCATTTTATTTTATTTTTCCTTGTATGCGATTGGTTGTTCTTTGTAAAGTGAAATATTACCTCATTTACTAAGCTCTGGAGCAACTGCACTTTCAAAATTGCACCATCTATTTGCCTTTGGTAAATCCACCCCGGAAGTGAAAGGAACTCTCCAACATCCCCAGAAAGCAGTAAAAACCTAACAAGAGTTCTTATACTTCCCCACTCTACTTAAAACTAGGGGGAAAAATGTATTTGGCATGATTTGTTTGCATTTTCCACATATTATTGAGAGTATTTACACAGATTATTTGCTTGACCACTTAGAAAAGACCGACTACTTTAAACTTCATGGAAGCAAAGGACATATAGAATAAAAAATATGGTAGCTGAACCTTTGTATGTCACATGATATTTGTGGAAAACTTTATGACATTGCATGCATGCTTGTCTAAATATATTCAGTATGTGCGTGTAGATCAGGTGTGCTCTGTTTACGTTTGTCTGTAGAGGTTGGGAGCAGATAAGGTGACCACATTTCCAAACTACCATTCAGGGACACCCTCCCTTCCCAAAAATCAGCTTGTGCTGTAACGAATCACAGCACAGTGATTGGACACAAGAGGCGGGATTTATGATTTCTCCAATCACAAGCAGGGGGCGGGGATTGTGCTCCTCCAGGCATTCTCGGCCAGGACAAGTACTGTCAGTGAGTAATACAGTGATGTGGTGGCCTTTTTTGGGGGCATCAGATTGGCCCGGGGGGGGGGGGGGGTGTCTGTGTCAGTTTCATTCCGGGACACTGTATTGTCCTGGAATGAATGTGCCCGGGACAGACCTGCAAAATGCAGTGCTGTCCCGGGCAATCCGGGACACGTGGTCTCCCTAGGAGCAGATGGTGTCTGGATAATGAACACGTAACAAGACAAGTTAGAACCTGAGGTAGTACAATGAATTGCTCTTGCCTCAGTGGCAGCAATATAATAATTATCCATGAAAAAAACAAAAGAAGACATATGTAGCGGTACCCCCATGGGGGCTGCTGATTGACTCTATACCCCACAGGCTATCCCGACTCTGCAGATTATCCCTTACCTCTGACACCTTGGGTTCCGTGGTAAGCGCCTTACAGTAACAAAGTAACAAAAATAGACTCAATCGAGATTTCTGAATCACGCAAAGAATTTTACTAAAGCAGGAAAAGAACTCAAAGAGATGATATACATTCAATGGAAAATGAACATAGGTTATGAACATTAATGAAGGACTCAGGCTGGCAATGGCTACAATTTTAACCTGCTTACAATTTAACACAGGATATGCATGCCAGGACACAGTGGAGCAAGCCCTCCAACACCTCTGCAATTGTGTTGGACCGTCTCTCCACTGAGAGCCAAGCACACAGATCAGAAAATAGGTACAACAATTACAGCATATGCTTTAACCTTAGGTTACTAAATGGCTCCCCCTAGAGTGCAGTTCAGTGTGTTCTGGACTGTGAGGTGTACAGCCTAGTGAAAAATAAAGCTAGCTTAGTGAACTTGAACTGTATGGTGGTGCACTTAATTGTAATCCAATAAGGCAAAGAAATAAGCGGTAACTGAAAAAGGTGAGATGCTTGATCCTCTATCACAAGATGTGTTAAAACTGAGCATCCGGCTGTATGGACACTTAAGTGTAATAGAAACCCTTCCGTGGGACTACAAGTGTCAGTGACAGTCTGGATAGCAGAAATCCAATTACTTTAATGGGCAAGTGCCCGTTTACCACTGTGGGTCCTCAGCCGGCTGGTACACTCTGTCCGGAACCTTACTGTATGGCACCTCTGTGATGGAAGATGGCGTCGTCACACTGCACGGCCGGTCCCGGTTCTCTGGCGGGTGAACCAGCTTCAAATGCTCTGAAGCGCGGTCCGATCCACCTGCTTAGCTAACAGTGCTGTCCTCCTGGGATCCCTCTGGGGTGGATGATCCGGCTCACCGCTGTAGGCCGCAGTCTCTCGCTCTCAGTCACACACACAGACCTCCTGCTGGCAGTTGAAAGGCGTCCAGAGAGGCCTAAACGAGGCCTGCTTGTCCTTTTTATCTGATTACCCAGCAGGCTGTTCTGTCCCGCTATGCCTTGTGGGTCCGCAGTTTAGCATTGTGGGGCTGGTAGTTCTCAAACTAATTTACACAGTAAGAGTCACTCCCTCATTAAACCACACATCCCACAATGCATCACTTTTATCCTTTTAATCAGGAAAATAAATGTTCAAATAACTTTCAACGGTCACCAGAGGGAGCCAAACCCTTTACTTATAACATTACTAATAACTTTACTAATAACATTACTGCAATAACTTTCAGTAGCAATACCTTGGCTACACATATTAGAGGGAAAAAAAAACTGCCAATCTTCAATAAGTTCTTTATATATATTTTCTACTATAGTTAGCACTATACTCCATGAATTAGTTGTCCTTTAATGTTTCTCCTTTGTCTCCTCTCTTTCTGTACACTGATGCACTTCTTTTGGTTTGTTCTTTGATTCTGTTGTCTATATATTG
The DNA here is from genome assembly GCA_029206835.1 of Rana muscosa. Classification (NCBI taxonomy): domain Eukaryota; kingdom Metazoa; phylum Chordata; class Amphibia; order Anura; family Ranidae; genus Rana; species Rana muscosa. Next base: position 296,407,085 of record CM055123.1, on the reverse strand, counting down.
TATCTCTCTGCACTGCTAGTCTATAGATCAGCCCCAAATGGAGCGGGTTCTGTTGGAGTCCACCTGCTCAGCTGAGAATCTTTCCGCTGATCCCTGCTAAGCAGGTAGGTGGCTGGTCTGTGTCCGTTCCGCTTATGCTGACAGAGCCTGCTCTCCTCTCCAGGGGGCCGGATGTAAATGGACTGCCTGTCCCTTTACACCCAACTACCATCTGATCTGCTAGACAGGGTACCGATCCCCCATCCGTTTGTTTTTATCGGACAGGATCAGATCAGATGTCGGCGGGTGTCAACGGACACATGAATGAATGACTTGTATAGCGCTACACATGCGAACTGAATCTGCTTGGCTTGACTGTGTCTGCTTGGCTGGTGCGGTCATTTTACCCCGTAGAATCTTGACACGCTTGAGACACACAGTCGTACACACATATATACTGAGCCAATTTGGACAAGACCCAATTAACCTACCAGCATGTCTTTGGAGTGTGGGAGGAAACCGGAGTAAACCCACGCAGACATAGGGAGAACATGCAAACTCCAGGCAGATGGTGTCGTGGTCAGTATAGTGCTAACCACTACACCACTGTGCTGCCCTCATGTCTGCCCCTCCATAGAGGAGACTGGAGGGTCCGACTGGGTCCACCTGAAAAACTGATAGGCGGGCCCTATAGGTCTGACCATGTGAATGGACACCTATTCTCAACCATGGTTCCATGGAACCCTAAGGTTCCTCTTGAGATTGATAGGGGTACCTTGAGCAATAACCAATTTCTGTTCTCAAATATGTAGCCAAAAGAAAGAGGACCCTCACCTTGCCAACATCCAAATTTAGTGTAGCACTGTCTACCATAAGTAGGTGCTAGATGTGAGGTTTTTTTGGTGTTAGCTGCTAGTGCAGGTAAATTTAAGCAGGTCTATGCTGAGAGCTAGGCCTGTTTGTTTTTGATCTGGGGGCAGGGAGTGGTTAGTGTAGCAGTGGGTGTGACTGATATGTACTTCAGCTTTTGGGCGCCTCCCCTGTTTCCAGTGAGAATGTTCTGGAAAAGGGGCAGGGCTGAGAGTTGGAGTGGCATGGGGTCTATGTAGGAGCTCTGACCAATCCCCAACTAGAATTGGCAGGGGCGGGCCTCATATATTCCCTCAGTCAGCCTGCTGGTGGGGAGTTTTCGACCAGGTGAACTGAAGGATGGAGTGCTAGACTGCGTGCTGGAGAGACACCCCCATCTGGGGGGGTGGGTGTGGATCCGGCAGAGGAGCTTGGGAGCTGGGAGGGAGCCTCTTCTTACATGGAGAGGTTTCCTTTAACAGGAGCTGGAGAGCAGTTGGTCCGCATGGTCCGGGTAAATTCTTCATGAAGGACTTGGGGCAGGAGTCGGTGAGTGAGGCACAGCGGAGATCTGGAAGAGGCACGCCAGGGAGATCTGGGAGGAAGCCTTTCCTGACACGGTCATGGAAAGGTGTCCTGGAACAGGAGCTGGGTGTAGAGACTGTGGAGTTTGTGTCAAATCGATGCAGCCCGAGGGCACAGGATTTTCAAGTCAGGACCGCTGGGATCAGTAGTCCATCATCAAATATTTTCCTCAAGTAATATCCACGGCCACAAAAAGGGGTACTGCAGGTCCCTGGATCATCAATTTAAACTACTAGGACTTATTCAGCGTGAGCTCCAGTGGGCTGAAGATAGTGGGACAGAAGTACTTATCTGTGACAGGAAAGTGATGTGCAGGAGGAAAAATGTCCTGAGGTAAAGATCTGCAGGGAGAGTGCGGAGGCGGGAAAGTTCTGAGGTGAAAAGTCTGTCAGGATTAGGGTCCGCCATTTTATCCCATCTGAGGAGTTTAATGTATAAACCGCTATATCATTTGTAAAGATGAGTAAAAAATGTGTCCATGTAAAGCTGGATCCGCTCTAACATGGCAAATACCAATTTGTTCTATGGGCATCCCATATCCCTTTCCCCCAACCAAGTTCAATCCCACAAATAAAACAACAAAACAAAGCAAAAGACTTTTCATTGTCAACAAGTGTGACGTATGGATGTCTGGCAGCAGGGTGAATATGCGTGGATGTTAGTAACTCGTAGCAACACACGGCTACATTAGTATAATACGTAGCCACTGACATCAATAATCATATTAGCAATCTGTAGGGAGCAATTTTAGTTACTAACCACAAATGTAAGGGGGATTTATCCTACTGGTCATCACACTCTTGTACCATGAGCTGTAGATAAAGTAGTTATTAGCAGGGGTTACCAGAGACCAAAAGGTTATTTCAAGGGTTTCCCTGTGTTAAAGAGGTTGATAAAGGCTCCTCTAGATAAACTATATGGCCAGATGACTGTGGACACCTGACCATCACACCTGCATGAACTTGTTGGAAATCTCATTCCAAAGCCATGGCCATTAATTGGGAATCGGGCCTGCTCTGTGGCTATAACAGCCTCCACCCTTCTGGTAAGACGTTCAATAAGATTTTGGGTTCCACCTTTGGGAACTTGCACCCATTCCAACTCATCCCAAAGGGGTTCAGTAGGGTTGAGGTCAGGGCTCTGTGCAGAACACTCGAGTTCCTCCAAACCAAACCGTTCGTATCATGTCTTTATGGAGCTGACCTTGTACACAGGGCCCATATTGGAATGAACAAGAACTTTCCCCACAGTGTAAGCACAATGTTGGAAGAACACAATTGTTTAAAATGCTTTTGTATGTGTCAGCATTAACCACTTCACTAAAAGGACCAGAACGCAATCATTTGGAGGGGTGTCCACAAACATTTGGCCATATTGTGTAGCTGTGCACTTTATTTTCAGCTCCTATACTGTACATTGATATACTGGTGTCCAAATAATAGATGTATAAAAAGTTATGTTTTTTCTCTCTGTATAGGAAGTTTAGCAAAGCTCACAGACAAGGACTCTGAAAAGGCTGCAGATAATCCTAAAGAAGGTATGAAAAAACATATGTATGTACAACTGTGTACTGGACTGAACTGTATTGCTGTTCCTTTGTTGGGTGTTTTACAGCTTGCGTTGGTGTTTGAACTTGCCCATGTATTTATATTGTCAGACTCAGCATGTCATTTCGCATTCAAATTTTACCTGTATAAACCCGTCCCAGAGACATGTGAAGCAATGTGTGGTGTGATCGCATATCTCTCCGTGATAATGAAAAAAGCAATTGGCAAATAATTAGCATTTGAAGTTATGGCTCATCACATCACTTAGTACTGCAAATTTCAGGCTGACCATTGGAAACTCCTGTACAACAGCTCAGCCTGACCCTCAGAAAGTGTAGTGAGCATCAGCAGGTTGGAATGGAGGACTTTTATGTGGAATAATTCAGCTATGGGGTCTAATGCACTTTTGCACAGTAGACTACTCATGGTAGTTCTGCTCTTACATGCGTTGCTCAGGAAGCATGAGCATTGTGGATTGGAGTGAACATAATGAGCAAAGCACAAAAAGATATCAGCAACAATATCACTTTATTTGATTAAAACAAAGCATTCACTCTCATCAAAGATCAGGATAACTAGCATCATGATTAACAGGAATCCGAAATTTTCAGATGTCACGTGGAGAATTGGGAAAAGGTCCAGGATACAGAGCAGCTCACCAGCTCAGTTTTGAACCGGTGTGAGTGTGCAGCCATCAATAACAACATATGTAACATCCAGAGAGATAGGAAGCTGGAGAGGGGTCACAAAGCGACAACAGCGGTAACTGGGAACAACAGCAATATGTTTCTGGGCATCAAGACCCTTTCTTAAACCTGGAGACCACCACTACAGGAGAAGATTTAAACTCTAAATAGCAGGAAAACCTGGAGAATTGGTGGCCAGATCACCAATGAGGGGAAAAAATTAACATTTTGTAAAATATATATGTAGAAAATACAAAAAAGGAATGAGTGATGTAAAATAGAACTTATGAAGATTAACAAGTTATAAAAATCACTAAATGTACTGTATCCTGGGTCTTAGAAATAGTAGGATTTTTATAACAGCTTACCTGTAAAATCCTTTTCTTGGAGTACACCACGGGACACAGAGCTAGTCATTACATAATGGGTTAAGGGTCACCAGCGGTGATTGGACACTGGCACAACCAATGGAAGACAGTTCCCCTCCATATAACCCCTCCCATCAGGGGAGTACCTCAGTTTTGTAGCAAAGCAGTAAGGTTCCCATAAGAAGGGGGGGACCTCTGTGTCCCGTGGTGTACTCCAAGAAAAGGATTTTACAGGTAAGCTGTTATAAAAATCCTACTTTCTTTATCGTACACCACGGGACACAGAGCTAGTCATTACATAATGGGACGTCCCAGAGCAATGCTCATATGAAGGGGGGGAGACACAGATCAAAACAGGCCGCTTGCGGACCAGAAGCCCTATACTGCTGCCTGCAGCACACTTCGCCCGAAGGCGGAATCCTCATGTCCTTTCACATTTATTTGATAGAATTTGGAAAATGTATGGACTGAAGACCAAGTTGCAGCTTTACAGATCTGAGCCATCGAAGCCTGGTGGTGCACTGCCCATGAAGCACTTATTGCCCTGGTAGAGTGCGCCTTAACAGGAAAAGGAGGAGTCTTGTTCTTTAAACCATAAGCTTGAACAATTACTTGTCTAATCCCCCTGGAAATGGTGGATTTTGATACCGCTTGGCCCTTCTAGGGACCATCTGGTAAAATAAACAAAACATCTGTTTTACGTATCTGAGCGGTTGCTTGCAGATACACCTTTACCGCTCTCACTAGATCTAGAGAGTGTAATAATTTTTCCCCCGCCGTCCGCGGGTTTGGAAAAAAGGAAGGCAGAACAATGTCTTGATTCAAGTGAAAAGCCAACACCACCTTAGGTAGAAAAGCCGGATGGGGTCGTAGTACGATCTTGTCCTTGTGACAAATTAGATAAGGCTCTTTACAAGAAAGAGCTGCTAGCTCTGATACTCTCCTAGCAGAAGCTATAGCAATCAAAAAGGCCAATTTCCTACTTAATATAATTAACGGAATATGGCGAATAGGTTCAAAAGGTTGCTTTTGCAACACTGACAATACCAAATTCAAATCCCATGGACACAAGGGAGACCTAACTGGAGGAATGAATGTCCGAACTAGGGAATGAGATGCCAATGGTCTCTGAAAGAAGACTGATAGAGCCGATATTTGCCCCTTGATGGTGCTAAGGGCTAATTTCATATCCACTCCTAACTGGCAAAAAGCAAGAATCCTGCTTATTTCATATTTCTGAGGATTCCAACCTCTGGATTCACCCCAGGAAACGTATGCTTTCCAGACTCTATGATAGATGAGTCTGGAGGCTGGCTTTCTAGCATTAATGAGCGTAGAAAGAGCTGGACCAGAGACCCCTCTCTTTTTCAAAATGTGGGTCTCAGCAGCCAGGCCGTCAAATTTAGCCTTTGTAAGGAAGGGTGGAATACTGGACCCTGTGACAGCAGGTCGTGTCGAAGTGGAAGCTTCCAGGGCCTTCCTATCGCCATTTTTACAATCTCTGCGTACCAAGGCCTCCTGGGCCAGTTTGGGGCCACTAGGATTACTGGTATTCCCTCCTCCTTGATCCTGCGAAGCAGTCTTTGTAGAAGAGGGATCGGAGGGAATGCATAGATCAGTGAGAACTGATTCCATGGAGTTATTAGAGCATCTGTCCCGTAGGCTAGAGGATCTCTTGTTCTGGACACAAAGTTGTCCAATTTCTTGTTGAACCTGGAAGCTAGCAGGTCTACATCTGGGTTTCCCCATCTCAGACACATGGCCTGAAAGATCTCGGGGTGAAGAGACCACTCTCCTGGTAGCAGCTGCTGACGACTCAGGTAGTCTGCTTGCCAGTTTTCTATCCCTGGAATGAAGATTGCAGAAAGACAAGGTACATGCTCTTCTGCCCATGTCAAGATCCGGTTCACCTCTCTTTGGGCTGCCCGACTGCGGGTGCCTCCTTGGTGATTGATGTAAGCTACTGCAGTAGCATTGTCGGATTGAACCCGAACTGGGTAGCCCTGTAACCTGTATATCCAGGTTTTGAGGGCTAGATATACTGCCCGGATCTCTAGCACATTGATGGGCAGGATCCCCTGAGTCTTGGCCCAGGTTCCCTGGGTAGAAGCCTCCTCGAATACTGCACCCCAGCCCGATAGGCTGGCATCCGTAGACACCACCTTCCAGGCTACTGGGAGGAAGCACTTTCCCTTCCGTAAATTCTTGGCTTCTAGCCACCAATTGAAGCTGTGGCGTACTTGTGAGGACAGGCGCATGGGTATATCCAGAGCTTGGCTCTTCCTGTTCCAGGAGGCTAAAATATTGCCTTGAAGTAGTCTCAAATGAAACTGGGCGTAAGGGACCGCCTCGAAGGAGGCTACCATCTTTCCCAAAAGTCTCATGCAAAGGCGAATAGACGGCCTTTTGTTTGCTTTGACCTTGTGGATCAGGTCTTTCAGAGACTGTATCTTTGGCTCTGGCAGGTATACCCTGTTTTGGGCTGTATCTATGATCATGCCCAGGTACACTATCCTTCTTTGGGCCTGGAGAGAGAATTTTTGTAAATTTATAATCCATCCTAAATGCTCCAGGTATCCTACTGTAGTGTGTACAGCGTGATCCAATCCCTCCTTTGACTGATCTATTACTCGTAGATCGTCTAGATAGGCTGTTACCACAATGCTCCGTGTTCTCCGGTTTGCTAACAGAGGAGCTAGCACCTTTGTGAATACTCTGGGCGCGGTGGCTACACCAAACGGCAGGGCCACAAATTGAAAGTGGCGATCTTCTACCGCAAACTTTAGGAATCTTTGGTGAGCGGGGAGGATGGGTATGTGTAAATATGCGTCCTTGATATCTATGGACGCCATGACTTCTCCGCCCTTTAAAGTGGCGACCACGGATCGGATCGTTTCCATTCGAAAATGGCGAACGTTCAGAAACCAATTTAGGGATTTTAGATCCAGGATGGGTCTGACTTCTCCGTTTGGCTTTGGAATCACAAAGAGGTTTGAGTAAAAACCTGAACCTTGCTCCTTTTGGGGTACCTCTGTAACCACACCTTGAGCTATTAAATGATTCAAACCTTTGAAGAAGGATCCTCTTTTTTGTGGATCCTTGGAGAGTCTTGAACCTCGGAATTGAGAAAATGGGATCTCTCGAAATTCCAATTTGTACCCTGAGGATATTGTGGATACAACCCATTTGTCCTGGGTTTCTGTCCGCCAAGTCGCTGAGAACTGACAAAGCCTTCCCCCCACTCGGCCGAGCGGGGGCGCCCCTTCACTGAGAGGTTTTGGGGGCTTGCTTATTAGCTCTTGAACCCCACGGCTTCTTGTTCTTCTGAGCCTGTTCTTTGGCTTTTGTGGGCGGCTGAAAAGGCCGTCGCCACTGGCTGGAGTCTGATTTCCCGGGAGCTGGGGAGAGAGTGCGTTTAAAACAAGGTCTCTTGTTTTTCTTTCTCTCAGGTAAAAGTGTCGTTTTACCACTTGATATCTTTTGGATATATTTTTCGAAATCTTCCCCAAATAGGCGTTCGCCATGGAACGGGAAACTTGCCAACAGCTTTTTGCATGGGGCTTACGCTGACCAATGCTTAAGCCAAAGTACTCTGCGCATCTGTACCAGCTGGAGTGTAAGGCGTGATGCCTGTATGATAGAATCTCTCATGGCATCCACTGTGAAGCATAAGGCTTTAGGCAAATTCTCCCAATTTTTAGCCTGCTCTGAAGGCAGCTCCTTCAGCCCCTGCTTTACCTGTTGGCTGCTGACCTGACACATACCGACTGTTGCTACTGCAGGTTGGGTAATTGAACCGGCCAAAAGGAAGGAGGATTTCAGTATGGGATTCCAACTTCTTCTCAGAAGGATCTTTAAACACTTGTACATTATCCACCGGACATGTCAGGTTTTTATTTACACAAGAAATGGCCGCATCTACCGCAGGCAGGCTCCATTTCTTTAAAAATGTTTCCTCCATAGGATAAAGAATGTTAAACTTTTTTGGAGGTGAGAAACGCTTATCTGGATGTTGCCAGTCTGCGTATAATAGATCCTCTAGTAACGGATGAACCGGGAAGGAGCATGCACCTTGCAGGGATCTTAATGATCCTAGGGAGGAGACAGGTGATTCCGTTACCTCCGAAGAGGGTAACTTAAATGCAGATCGCACTTGCATAGCATTGTACCTGTGACTTTAAAATCTGGGATACCGAAAAAAGGCTCATCCGATATCCCTGATCCGTCTGACTCCTCATCCTCTGCTGATGTAGCCTCCTCCTCATCCTCCTCCTCCTCAGGTACTTCTGAAGGGAGGTCCAACACTGGATGAGATCTGCTTCGCTTATTGTCTTTTTTAGAGGACTTAGCGAGCAATTTTCTCCTCCAGATTATTCAGGGCTGCTGATAAAGTGTCCTCAGTGACATATACAGGCCCAGGCTTCACTGGGGAAGCCGCCATACCTGACAGAGGTAATGGCTCATCCTGCATAGGTGCATTTGGCAACACAGGAGAGGAAGGTACCGAGTCAGCACAGCTAGAGCCTCCTGTCTCAGGCAGCGGTGCTTTTTTAGCTCTTTTTGTCCGCATTACTTCCCCTGGAAGGCTTACTGTTTAGACAAAATACAAGGTACCTAAATGCATATACTACCGTGCTTAGTTTAGCAATTTACATAAAGTATGCAACTTTTAACACACAGCTATGGATAACATGGATGTCTTCTAGGAAGTACCCAGTCCAACCACATGGGGTCTTACGTCCCTGTATAGCTGCTGTGTTTCTCTGCCAGGAACAAGAGAACAAACGAGCTTGCTTGTTGCTGCAGTCTGCACACTGACAGCTTTTTTAAAATTGGCGCCTTTTCCGTGCCTGCGCGCGCCTACGTGCCCGCGCACGCCTTCGGCCCCCCCCTCCGATAAAGCGCGCTCTCGCGCGCGCGCGTGGCTCTTAGCGCTATGGTGGTGGCCACAGAGATAGTGGACTCTCACAGCCCCTGTTCTCACTTACCTGCATCTGCAGGTGTCTGGTCGGCCACCGAGAGGAGGAGCGGGGTGCCCAAGCAAGCTCAGCAGCGAAGGGACAAGCAGTGTACTTCGCCGAAGCCGACACTGAACAGAGTGAGGTGAGTTACATTCAGCTCTTTACTCCCCCCAGTGGCGGAAAAAGAGAAGACATCCACTTTTTTCTTGAAAAGGTCCTAAACCTAGTTTTGGACCCTCTAATCTTACCTTATCCACGCCGCAGGTTTTTTCTGCTGAAAATTTTCAGACAGATACCAAACTTCACCCCTCACGGTGGGCTATGTGTGCCAACCTTCAGGGATATGGGTTCCTATTTAAAGGATACCTCTCCCCTGGGCCTTGTACAAGACTCTTACCAGGACTTTTAGCGAAATAGCGAAAGTGCTGGATCTTAGAGCCCAGTCCTCCGAAGAGAGACATTACAGGTGCTGCCTCATGGATGAGGCCCGGATCCCATCCAGTTTTGGCTTAACTTGTAGGCGTCTTGGATGGGTCCGAAAGCATAGCTCTTTTACCCCCAGAGGGTCTCTTTGGTAGAGCTTTCCTTTAGCACCTCCTAACGCGTCCAACACCTTTCGACACTAGCGAAAAAACTGAGGTACTCCCCTGATGGGAGGGGTTATATGGAGGGGAACTGTCTTCCATTGGTTGTGCCAGTGTCCAATCACCGCTGGTGACCCTTAACCCATTATGTAATGACTAGCTCTGTGTCCCGTGGTGTACGATAAAGAAAGCATACCAACAATACAAACTGCATTAATGCATGTTCACCAGCAGAGGGAGTGCAAGTACATTGACAGCAATGTGCCACATAGATACATTGTATCAATAAGCTTTTACTAAAACAAAAAGATAAAAGAAAGTGGAAATATTTATCATGGAAAAAAATGCAAGTTTAGCTACATGAAAGTGAAATCAAATAAAATATGAGTAAGTGATAAATAACAAATACTACAGCGAAAAATGAAAAAAACTGATGGATGTTGCTAAAATGAATATTACTGAATACCCAATTAAAATTGTATTATAATTATGATAATAATAATATAATAAAAGGAGACATAAAAACATTTTTCACAATACTGTGTTGAACTCAGAACTCTCATTGAGACCTTTTGGAGAGAGTGTGTGAAGCTTGTATATCCTAAGGTCTCCCAAAGTTTGTGAAAACGTTCTGCAGGGGGAGACTGCTTAGTATGGCTTCTATGATCCATACCCTAAGACCCAAAGCAGAACTGACATGCTGGAGAGGGATGGAAACTGTGGTGGAGAATTGTCTCGAAAACAGAGGAGGCAGCTAATCTCCTAAAAATGCTGGGCCCATGGCTGTCTGGCAGACCCTTTGTCTTCAAACCAGAACAATTAAGAAGGACAGAGACCAATATCTTCCCCCTGTTTCTAAGGTTTAGGGACAAAATCAAAACTGGAAGGCTCTCCTCCTATCTGTTGCTGGCAGGGTGAATCTTATAAAGATGATACTCATGCCGCAACTACTATACTTCCTCCATAACACTCCTATGGTTATCCTCCTCAACACATTCCGCACGGTAAACAGTATTTTTCGCAGCCTCATATGGAAGGATAGGCCCCCTAGGATCAAACTGGAACACTTACAACGGCCCAAAGACAGCGGGGGCTTAGCATTGCCAAACCCTTGGCTATACTACTTAGCAGCCCAGTTACAGCATCTAATTGGCATGTTCCCGACGGCGACGGTTTTGCAAACCTCAGCTCAGAAACTATTACTGCATACTGTATGCAGAGGTCCAATTCCTGGGCGTTGGAGGCTCAGGCCTTCGCTAAACTGCATAAAAAGTATCCAACTTATAGTCTAATCCGGAAGGTATGGAACAAAGTTAAATATATTCAGAATGCAGATGGCTATACAGAATATAGCTCTATATGGCAAAATGATACGTATACTAAACTGGCCAAGCTGCAGTCTGGGGCTATATGGAAGGAGAATGGGATTATGCATCTTAAACACATATTCCGCAATGGAGTACTACGCTCTTTTATTGACTTAAGGGAAACATATGGTCTTCACAATCAATGTACTTTTATTACTTACAACTGCTCCATGCGGTGGCAGCACAGGGTCGCTCCTCGGAGTGGCATTTGTCACGACCCCTGTGTTTAATCTTCTGGGGGATGCTGGGTCGTCGAAAGGCTTTATTTCCCAATGTTATGCCATTCTGTTACAGTCAGTGATGAAGCAGCATCCCCTGAAGATAAGGGAGAAGTGGGAGGTGGACGTAGGCCAGCTGGATGGAGAACAGTGGGAAGAAATTTTTCAGGCTGTGGGTAGGTGCTCGCTGAACGTTTCCCAAAGGCTTACTCAGTTGTATATATTGCTACGTACTTATTACATCCCTCACAGATTACATTTGATGAATTCACAGCTTGACCCCATGTGTACGCGTTGCAAAAGGGGCCATGGGGATCTAGTCCATATGTTGTGGAGGTGTCCCAAAAGACAGCTTTTAAGTACATCAATGCCGGCCGGCCGGACGTTAACACACAGATCCGTCCGTGTAGACCGAGCAGTGGAGGGTGACGTCAGCACGCCGCTCGTTCCGCCCTACGCGTTTCGTGAAAATTCACATCGTCTCGGGGGCACGGGCGGCGGGCTGAGTCACCCCTTCTTTATAGGGAACATCATAGGGGGAATAGCCAATCCGACATAGGATGCGTGCGCACGCTCCGCCACGAGGCAACCAAGCGTAGTTTTCGGCGCCGCCATGATCGCGGCGTCACGTGTGTCCACACTGCCGTAACCATGGAAGCATTAACAAGCCATTGGGACGTAGTCCCAAATGGCAGAGGAAGCGCGCGCACCCATACAGAGAGGATCCACCCATACAAACCTGGCTCGCCTCCGCAACTCTCCCGCAGTTTAAGGCTGGAAGTGAGAAGCAGAGTATGGGCCGGTCTGTATTAGTAATTAGTTTCTCCAATATATTTGGATGCCCTTTTTGGGCACATTATCACCATTTATATCTTAGATCAGAATATTATTATTCCACTCATGTGATTACTTGGTATGGCCAAACGTGGTGGCAACCCAAGTGATCACATTCTGGATTTGTGCTGACTATGAGCCATTCCATCTACCCTCGATATCTAGGTTTTCTGGATTATTGGGAGCGGCACAGGTCTATTCAAATCCATTTACGGTTCAATTTGTTTTTTTTTTTAAATTTTACTAATACAGACCAGCTGTCAGGTCACCTACGGCCAGGTGACAGATGCACACCGTAGGGGGACAGGAGTGCACCGCAAGGTAGTGAACCCTATGGCTGACTGCTGCGGATAGGAAACTGGATGGTTGTGGAAAGCGGGACCAGAGGAGCACAACCGGGATCCTATAGGAAGCTAGAGCCAAGATTCCCCAGGGCGCGGAGTCTAAGACCCAGCAGGTCTTCTCCAGAGCCTCTAGTGGTGAGGATGTTATGCTGCAGGCTGGGTCCAGGTCGCGGCCCCTAGAGTCTCATAGCTCACGCCCCGTAGGATAAGGGGACAAGAGGGGAAGCAGCAGCACAAGATAAGAGTAACGAATAACAAGCTGAAAGTCAAGGGCCACAAGCAGACAAGGATAACGAAAGACAAGCCGAAGGTCAAGGGTCACGAGCAGACAGGGATAGTCGGGGACAAGTCAATAACGTAACAGAGCGACAGACGTAGCACACGGCAGGCAGGAACCCAAACACACAATGCCTAACAAACACGTTGATCAGCAAAGCAGGCTTGCAGTGCACAGGTTAATATAGTGTTCTGTGATAGGGCCTGGGGTGGAGTCAGGCTGGGAGGAGATTATAAAGGAAGCCAGGTGAAAGGGTTCTGGCCTCTAAGATGAACACATGGGAAGGAAGGTAAGCTGACAGACAAACACTACTGCATATCCATGACACCGGCCCATACTCCTGCTTCTCACTTCCAGCCTTAAACTGCGGGACAGTTGCGGAGGCGAGCCGGGTTTGTATGGGTGGATCCTCTCTGTATGGGTGCGCACGCTTCCTCTGCCGTTTGGGACTACGCCCTGTTGGCTTGTTAATGGTTCCATGGTTACGACAGCGTGGACACACGTGACGCCGCGATCATGGCGGCGCCAAAAACTAGGCTTGGTTGCCACGTGGCGGAGCGTGCGCACGCATCCTATGCCGGATTGGCTTATTCCCCCTATGATGTTCCCTATAAAGAGTGGGTGACTCAGCCCGCCGCCCATCCCCCGAGACGACGTGAATTTTCACGAAACGCGTAGGGTGGAACGAGCAGCGTGCTGATGTCACTTTATATTGGTCATTTGACCTCCCAGTGGTTTAATTATTTGATTCCTGGTTCACAAATACTAGGGGGAGTATAAAGTCATATGGATGGACGGTCGGCTCCTACTCTAGATTCGCTTTGAAATGTATGTATGTAATGCCTTTTTACCCCGCAATGTAAAGGGGAGTTTGTATGCCCTGTACCTCTGTAAACTTAATAAAACTTTGTTGGATAAAAAAAAAAGAAGTACAGAGACCAGTTTTTATCTCACTGGCTTCATGCTTGTCTCAAAAAAATTGATACAGCTAGGAAAACAGCATTTTCAGAAGGTGGTCAGCAATGCAACCTATACTTCACCTAATGGAGGTTTCTATGAAGCAAGAAAATTAAGCTCTGGCAGCATGCAAGTGATTTGGCTGCAATGGTAGAGAAAAACCCAGGAGACAAAGCAGCAATGTTTCATTATGCCAAGCTCTGCTCTCGGGAACAGTGTGCATATTCATACGTGCGTGACTCTAACATTGTCCTTCCCACTATGCTCCCTTAAGGCTAAACAATAGAAATGTATGACACAAATTATTGCAGATTTCTATTCATTAATACATTGTTAAGTGTATTTCCTTTAATGTAAGGAATGTAAATGTAGCGCTACCCCCAGTTAAGAGAGCCGCTGATTTGATTTCGGGCCCTGCACACAGTACCGCCAACCCCCGGCAATCTTACTCGACCCACTCTGGCACAGTCAGTCTAGGGTTAAACTCCTATCACTCTCAGGTGTATTATACTTAATAATCTCTAAACAGTCAGACAACACACTGAGGCAAGAATATAAAATATTTATATCAGCTTTACTGGTAATGAAGAATTCAAGGTATAACATGCAACATATACATGGGCCTGCAAAGCCCTGCATCAATCAATGTACTAGGTGCAGCACAATAATATGGCGCCGCGCAGTGTCCACCACGCGGAGCTATTATGGCGTGCGCTCGCCTATGGCGTAGTAGCACAAACTTTCTAATTCCCCGACTAAGTCAGGCCTGACATGGGATGGAACTGAGTCTCTTTTCCTTAAGGAAGGAGGGTTTCTTCACCGGCCAGCTTTCGTTGGTGCACTTAAAGAAACAACCATTTGTAATCCACATTGGGTGTTAACTTGAAATAACAGGGCAAAACGGGGGGGGGGGTAGATACTTCAACTCTGTCACTGCTACCGAACTCCCCAAGAACACTGGTGAGCGAACAGCGGGCCTAGGCAGTCTACAGGCCTGAACACAACTCAGTCTATTGATATGGGCAGGTGCCCACTCACCACTCCAGGCGCGATCCCAGCCTGGGACTTCCACCTCCTGTGTGTCGCACACAGTGTCTGCTCCGATCAAGTCCTCGATCCAACTCACGTCCTATCACGACGGGTCAGGATCCACCCAGGCTCCGCAGTATGGTGGAAGGCTCTTCGGACTTCAAGCAAGGCCTCAGGCTTCAGGCCTTGCTTCCCAGCCGATCCGCACAGGATGACTTGTTGCTTGACGCGCCGTGTCCCAAGAGAGCGAGCTCCGCCTCGCCCCTCACTTAAGTAACCCCTCCCATGAGTCTCTGCGGTGGAACCTCCGCCCTGGGGCCGAATGGGGTTCTGGGTAACGTAGTCCTGGGGCCTTAAGAGAGACCCCGCTACACACTCCCCCCACTTGAACTCTTTGGTCCCCAAAGATAACATAACTTCAAGCTACACATTTAACAACATCCATCAATTCTCCATATGATGTCGGCAGAGGAAATTCCCACCAGAAACGAGGCGGTGAACTCCTCTGCCCACAGGACACATTAACAACAGCATCCTGTCTAACTGTGCCAGAGAGTGAGCTGGGGTTGCCTCCCACCAAATGAACAGTGGGAGGGTCAGGGTCTTCCATACTCCTTCTGGCAGTGAATACAGTGTCTTCCGCACTCTTCCCCATTTGTGGGTAGGTCAATCTCCTGGGAGGTTTTATTGCCCTCCGCTTCCTCTGTCCTCTGGGACTTTCTGTGGGAACAGATTCTTCTTCTGTAACCAACACGGGAGTTCCTTCTAATTCAGGAGCATCTGGCTCCGGAGCAGGAAGATACATGGCTTCCCTTGGGTCCTCTTCGGGGAATAGTTCACCGACACTCTCCCAAGCATCTGACCAGTGACTAGATGGAATGAACTCCGTAGCTTTTGCATTCAGTGTGGAGTTCCTTGATGATGATGGGCACCCGGTTGACTCCTTCACCGGGGCCCGTTGAAGTTTTCGGGCGGCTTGCGGTTATTCAGTCTCTTCTTCTTCTTGGGACTGGCACATACTTTGGCAAGATGGCCAGCTCCCCCACAATTGAAACAGATCACATTTCCCCAATTTTCCAGGGATGCGGGTGCTGAGGTATTCGGGAACAATTCCTTCCTCGGACTTTCCCTCTCTGGTACCCTTGACTCCTTTTCCATCAATGAGGTCAACATTCCCAGTACTTGGGACATCTGCGACTTCAAGGTATCCACCTCTGCATCTCTTTCTAAGGTCATGGCCGTCCTGACCATCACCGGAGGAGGGTTCACCGTCTCAACTGGTTGGCTCCTCTTTTTCTCCTCCAGCATAGCTTCTTCCTCTCTGACTACTCGGATCAAGTCAGGGTACTCCAGGCTCTTCCCGTCCTGTCTTGTACGTAGCGCCAGTGCGATGGGATCCAGGGGTTGAGATCCTCTCATCACCTGTTGGACCCGGGCCTCATCCACCTTCTTCGGGTCAATCCCCTTCTTTAAGATCATCTTGTGCAGTATTTTATCTAGGCGCATCATGAACTCTGATAGCTTCTCCCCTGCCTTTTGATAGCAATACTCCAGTTGGTAGGTAAGCTCAGTAATCTTCTCTGTTCCTCCGAACACATTCTGCAGAATGTCTAGATAGTCCTGCGCAGTACAGTCTGTTTTGCTCATCTTGAGGTTGGGTACGGCCTCTAAAGCAGGCCCCTTCAAGCTCTCAGCAATTCTCTGCTTCTTCCTGTGGTCTGGGACTTCCCACTCCTCCAGAGCCTGAGTTGCACAGTCTAACCACTCTTCAAATCCTTCTTCGCCTGAAGGTACAGGTTTCCTTCCTGAAAACATTCTGAGTTTCCGGTATCCTGATATTTAATAATCTGCCGGGTCTTTCTTGCATTGCGCTATGATTTCCCCTAGAACCGCGCATAATTCTGTGCTGAGGGTGCCCTGCGGTGACCCGGGACTCTCTTCTTTCTTTACATCTTTTAGGTTGGGTGGGGCACGTATTAGTTTATAAGTTTGTTTATCCACCGTTTCTATGCTTGGCTTCTTGAAGTCTTCTGGGACTCCATCCTTCCATTTTATCAGTACATATGTCAAAGGAGGTTCTGATCTGACATCCACTATCCATGCCTTCTGTTGTGGGGACAGTGACATCACTAACTGTTTCACTGCATCTTCTTGCCAGATCCCTGGGAGTTCTATGATCACTGCCCTATTTGGATCTGTGTTGACTGCTGCGCACCACTTCACTACTTCTAGTGGGTCCATGCTGGTACTTTTTGGCTGCTATTTGCTGCAACAGGATCCCGGACTAACGAGCCCCCACGTGTAGCGCTACCCCCAGTTAAGAGAGCCGCTGATTTGATTTCGGCCCTGCACACAGTACCGCCAACCCCCGGCAATCTTACTCGACCCACTCTGGCACAGTCAGTCTAGGGTTAAACTCCTATCACTCTCAGGTGTATTATACTTAATAATCTCTAAACAGTCAGACAACACACTGAGGCAAGAATATAAAATATATATATCAGCTTTACTGGTAATGAAGAATTCAAGGTATAACATGCAACATATACATGGGCCTGCAAAGCCCTGCATCAATCAATGTACTAGGTGCAGCACAATAATATGGCGCCACGCAGTGTCCACCACGCGGAGCTATTATGGCGTGCGCTCGCCTATGGCGTAGTAGCACAAACTTTCTAATTCCCCGACTAAGTCAGGCCTGACATGGGATGGAACTGAGTCTCTTTTCCTTAAGGAAGGAGGGTTTCTTCACCGGCCAGCTTTCGTTGGTGCACTTAAAGAAACAACCATTTGTAATCCACATTGGGTGTTAACTTGAAATAACAGGGCAAAACGGGGGGGGGGGGTAGATACTTCAACTCTGTCACTGCTACCGAACTCCCCAAGAACACTGGTGAGCGAACAGCGGGCCTAGGCAGTCTACAGGCCTGAACACAACTCAGTCTATTAATATGGGCAGGTGCCCGCTCACCACTCCAGGCGCGATCCCAGCCTGGGACTTCCACCTCCTGTGTGTCGCACACAGCGTCTGCTCCGATCGAGTCCTCGATCCAACTCACGTCCTATCACGATGGGTCAGGATCCACCCAGGCTCCGCAGTATGGTGGAAGGCTCTTCGGACTTCAAGCAAGGCCTCAGGCTTCAGGCCTTGCTTCCCAGCCGATCCGCACAGGATGACTTGTTGCTTGACGCGCCGTGTCCCTAGAGAGCGAGCTCCGCCTCGCCCCTCACTTAAGTAACCCCTCCCATGAGTCTCTGCGGTGGAACCTCCGCCCTGGGGCCGAATGGGGTTCTGGGTAACGTAGTCCTGGGGCCTTAAGAGAGACCCCGCTACACAAATATCTTAATTTTACCTGGTATCAGCCTCTTAGAGTCCCTGCACATCAGAGCTAGGACTGTGAGAGGGAGAAGTAAAACAATAAGTCAATCAGTTGTTCTCATGTGCTGACAAGAAGTAAGCTGATAGGAGGAGAGAGAAAAGTGAGAGATGAGCTCATAGGCCCACTGTTTCTCCATTCATTGTCCTGTCACTAGCTGGGGGGAAAAGGCAAGACCTGTAAGTACAGGCCTGATGTCTTGGCACTAGAGAGTAATAAGTGCATGGCATGCTTGCTGTAGAGGAAAAGTAGTAACATGATGGGGAGCCAGAAATTCTTGCAGGTGGTGGTTGCAGGCCTCAGGAGGGGGGTGGTTCACTGGGTGCCTCTATCCTTTATCCCTATAGCTGCTGTGTAGGTTGATTTCCTCTGTGTACCATACAAGCAGTGGACACTGATCTCCATTCACTCTAAAGTGTTCATTTTGTTCTGTCTGATTTCTACACAAATAATGATAAATATCAGATTTTATGTTACTCTAATGTCTGATCTCTGTTTTGTTTTTAGGAATTTGGCAGAAACTCAGGTCATCCACAGTTCCTTCGCTCTATGTTGTAGTTGGAGCAGCAATATTAGTAACTCTGATCATCATCCTCGCTGCTCTTCTGTCTGTAAAAGGTAAGTCCTAATTTTTACTAATAAGTAAACAAGGCAGAATCTGAATAAAATGAAAAATCAATGTTTCAAAAAGCAGTTCCAATCCTTACAAAATTGATACATATAATAGTACACTGTGTATGTATATCTTTGTATGTGCCTGTGTGGGTTTCATCAAGACATGCTGGTAGGTTATAGTGTATGTAGTATATGCATGACTATGAGTTAGGGACAGGCATGTAGTGGCCATCAGGACTACCGGGACTTTCCCGGTGGGCCGATGGCTCAGTGGGCCGGTTTCAGCGGCCGCCTAATTTGCCTATTGCATCTGCGGTGTGGTGAATTCCCCTCGGAGGCCTGCAACGATTTACCCGTCAATCGCGGACAGCTGGCGCCTGACGGGTAGATCGAGATGCATGCAGAGTAGCGCAGGAAGCGTCTGTAATAAGTTCTCACTCATGTCACGCAGCGCTGCTCCCCGGTGGCCCCTCCTCTCTTCTCGTCCATCCCCATACGCTTGTTGCATTATCTGGGATGGACGAGAAGAGAGGAGGGGCCGCCGGGGAGCAGCGCTGTGTGACATGAGTGAGAACTTATTACAGACGCTTTCTGCGCTACTCTGCATTTGAAGAAAGTGACTAGTAAATGCTGTGCCCCATGTGACCTGATGTGCCCCATGTGCTTTGATGTGCCCTGATGGGCCCCATGTGACCTGATGTGCCCCATGTACCCTGATGTGCCCTAATGTGCCCCATGTACCCTGATGTGCCCCATGTGCTTTGATGTGCCCTGATGTGCCACATGTGCCCTGATGTGCCACATGTACCCTGATGTGCCATGTACCCCATGTACCCTGATGTGCCCTAATGTGCCCCATGTACCCTGATGTGCCCCATGTGCTTTGATGTGCCCTGATGTGCCACATGTGCCCTGATGTGCCACATGTGCCCTGATGTGCCACATGTACCCTGATGTGCCCCATGTTCTCTGATGTGCCCTGATGTGCTTTGTTGTGCCCCATGTGCTTTGATGTGTCCTATGTGCTCTGATGTGCCCCATGTACCCTGATGTGCCCTACATACCCTGATGTGCCCTACGTACCCTGATGTGCCCTACGTACTCCGATGTGCCCCATGTACCCTGATGTGCCCCATGTGCTTTGATGTGCCCCATGTACCCTGATGTGCCCCATGTGCCCTGATGTGTCCCATGTGCTTTGATGTGCCCCATGTGCTTTGATGTGCTCTGATGTGCCCTGATGTGCCCCATGTGCTTTGATGTGCCCCATGTACCTATATGTGCCCCATGTACCCATATGTGCCCCATGTGCCCCATGTGCTTTGATGTGCCCTGATGGGCCCCATGTGCCCTGATGTGCCCCATGTACCCTGATGTGCCCCATGTGCTTTGATGTGCCCCATGTGCTTTGATGTGCCCCACGTACCCTGATGTGCCCCATGGACTCGGTTTTCCCCTATGTGCTTTGATGTGGCCCATGTACCCTCATGTGCCCTGATGTGCCCCATGTACCCTCATGTGCCCTGATGTGCTGTACTCTGATGTGCTGTGCCCTGATGTGCTGGGCTCTGTACCCTGATGTGCTGTGCCCTGATGTGCTGGGCTCTGTACCCTGATGTGCTGTGCCCTGTACCCTGATGTGCCATGTGCCCTCTCCTGATGTGCTGAGTCCTGATGTCACCTGCCATGTCCTGTACCCTGATGTGATGTGTGCCATGTCCTGATGTGCCATGCCCTGTACCCTGATGTGGCCTGTTGTGCTGTACCCTGATGTGCTCTGATGTGCCCTGTACCCTGATGTGCTCTGATGTTTTATGATGGTGGGCTCTGTACCCTGATGTGCTGTGCCTGGCCTGTACCCTGATGTGCCCTGATGTGCTGTGCCCTGTACCCTGATGTGCTGGGCTCTGTACCCTGATGTGTTGTGCCCTGGGCCGGTCTGGATGACTTGATAAACGTTGTTCCAAAGTCCTTAAAATTTTTGTTTGCTGTAAAGGCAGAAGTTTTTTTATCTTACTGCATTCTTTACATTAACCACTTCAGCCCCGGGGTTCTTTTTTGGTGGTATTTGATCACCTCTGCGATTTTTATTTTTTGCGCTATAAACAAAAAAAGAGCGACAATATTTTTTACTTTTTGCTTTAATAAATATCCCCCAAAAATATATAAAAAAACTAATTTCTTTCTCAGTTTAGGCCAATACGAATTCTTCTACATATTTTTGGGAAAAAAAAATCGCAATAAGCGTATATTGATTGGTTTTCGCAAAAGTTATAGCGTCTACAAAATAGGGGGTAGTTATATGCCATTTTTATTATAATTTTTTTTTTACTAGTTATGGCGGCGATCTGCGATTTTTATCGTGACTGTGACATTATAGCAGACACATTGGACACTTTTGACGCTTTTTTGGGACCATTGTCATTTATACAGCGATCAGTGCTATAAAAATGCACTGATTACTGTGTAAATGTCACTGGCAGGAAAGGGGTTAAACACTAGGGGGCGAGGAAGGGGTTAAGTGTTTCCTAGGGAGTGATTCTAACTGTGTGGGGGCTGGGCTTACTGTGACACGATGACAGGGAGCAGACGATCAGTGTCCTGTCACTAGGCAGTACAGGGAGATGCCTTGTTTACATAGGTATCCCCCCATTCTGCCTCTCCGTGACACGATCATGGGCCGCCGGCGAACATCAAGTTCTCAGGGACCGCGGGCATGGTCACAGAGAGTGCGACGGGCACGGCTTCTTAAAGGGGACGTACCTGTACGCCCATTTGCCTACTGCTGCCATTCTGCCGACGTATATCGGCATGTAGCGATCGGCGAGTGGTTAATATAAAAAAACCTTCTGTGTACAGAAGCCCCCCTCAGCCTCCCCATCTCACTGATGCTCCTGCTGGTGTTCAGTGAAAGAGAGGCAGAGCCAAAAATTGACTGTGTAAAGGGCTGAGACCAGGAGGTGAGCAGATGTGGGGGGGGGGGGGTTCTGTTTGAGGGCAGTGGGGGAGCAGGGGTCAGAGCTGATGCAGCTGCATGGAGAGATGTAGAGTTTAGCTGTAGTGGGGGAAGGGCTAAGAGGTGGCTGCAGAGATAATCTGTGAGAAAAGGGTGCAAAGGTGAGCTATGCAGTCCTGTACCCAGCGCTCTGTGTATTATAAAGTCCCTTACCCAGCGCTCTGTATATTATGCAGTCCCTTACCCAGCGCCCTGTGTATTATGCAGTCCAGTGGCGGCTGGTGCTCAAATTTTTTGGGGGGGGGGCAAACAAACTGAAAAAAAAAAAAAAAAAAAAAAAAAACATCAATTGCCGCCACTGTGCCCATTAAACGCAGCCACTGTGCCCAAACGCCACTAGTTTGTCCCCCAATGCAGCCAGTTTCCCCCCATATACAGCCAGTTTGTCCCCATATGCAGCCAGTTTCCCCCCAAAATACAGCCAGTTTGTCCCCCATATACAGCCAGTTTGTCCCCAATATACATCCAGTTTGTCCCCCATATACAGCCAGTTTGTCCCCAAAATACAGCCAGTTTCCCCCCAAAATACAGCCAGTTTGTCCCCAATATACAGCCAGTTTGTCCCCAATATACATCCAGTTTGTCCCCCATATACAGCCAGTTTGTCCCCAAAATACAGCCAGTTTGTCCCCAAAATACAGCCAGTTTGTCCCCAAAATACAGCCAGTTTGTCCCCAATATACATCCAGTTTGTCCCCCATATACAGCCAGTTTGTCCCCAAAATACAGCCAGTTTGTCCCCAAAATACAGGCAGTTTGTCCCCAAAATACAGCCAGTTTGCCTCCAAAATACAGGCAGTTTGTCCCCCAAAATACAGCCAGTTTGTCCCCAAAATACAGCCAGTTTGTCCCCCAAAATGCAGCCAGTTTGTCCCCCAATATACAGCCAGTTTGTCCCCCAATATACAGCCAGTTTGTCCCCCAATATACAGCCAGTTTGTCCCCCATAATACAGCCAGTTTGTCCCCCATAATACAGCCAGTTTGTCCCCCATAATACAGCCAGTTTGTCCCCCATAATACAGCCAGTTTGTCCCCATATACAGACAGTTTGTCCCCAAAATACAGCCAGTTTGTCCCCAAAATACAGCCAGTTTGTCCCCAAAATACAGCCAGTTTGTCCCCCCTAAATACAGCCAGTTTGTCCCCCCTAAATACAGCCAGTTTGTCCCCCCTAAATACAGCCAGTTTGTCCCCCCTAAATACAGCCAGTTTGTCCCCCCTAAATACAGCCAGTTTGTCCCCCCTAAATACAGCCAGTTTGTCCCCCCTAAATACAGCCAGTTTGTCCCCCCTAAATACAGCCAGTTTACCCCCAATATACAGCCAGTTTGTCCCACATATACAGCCAGTTTGTCCCCCAAATGCAGCCAGTTTGTCCCCCCCAGCACTGCACTTACCTTCCTCGGGTCAGCGCCGTCCTTCTTCCGTCCTCGATGTCGCTTCAGCCAATCAGGTTACCGGTAACCAGACCCGGTGAACCTGATTGGCCAGGGAACGCACCCCCCATGCGTCCTCTCATTAGGTATTTAGAAGCCGATTACAGCCCTCAGGCTGTAGTTGGGAAGCCTATCAGAGCCGCTGGCTCTGATAGGCACTTCTAAAGGCCAATCAGACGCTGTTATTCAGATGGCCGGCGCTCAAGGTGTCGGCCATCTGAATAGTGGGCGGCAGCGGAGGCGACAATACATAGGTTCATGCAGAGCATGAACCTATGTATTGTTGTGGTAAGTGACGGCCGGGCGCAGAAGCGAGCGGGGGCGGCGCTTCTGCGCTCACTATGGACGTACCGCCTCTGTCAGTGAAAAAAAGGACATTTAAAAAAAAATAAATAATAAAACTCTTAAAGGGCCCGTTTTTTTTTTTTTCTTTTTAATTTTTTTTTGGTGACCACAGGAGGGGGGGGGGACGGGCCGCTACTGATGCAGTCCCTTACCCACCGCTCTGTGTATTATGCAGTCCCTTACCCAGCGCTCTGTGTACTATGCAGTCCCTTACCCAGTGCTCTGTGTATTATGCAGTCCCTTACCCAGTGCTCTGTGTATTATGCAGTCCCTTACCCAGTGCTCTGTGTATTATGCAGTCCCTTACCCAGTGCTCTGTGTATTATGCAGTCCCTTACCCAGCGCTCTGTGTACTATGCAGTCCCTTACCCAGTGCTCTGTGTATTATGCAGTCCCTTACCCAGTGCTCTGTGTATTATGCAGTCCCTTACCCAGTGCTCTGTGTATTATGCAGTCCCTTACCCAGCGCTCTGTGTATTATGCAGCCCCTTACCCAGCGCTCTGTGTATTATGCAGTCCTGTGCTCAGCGCTCTGTGTATTATGCAGTCCCGTGCCCAGTGCTCTGTGTATTATGCAGTCCCTTACTAAGCACTCTGTGTATTATGCAATCCTGTGCCCAGCGCTGTGTATTATGCAGTCCTGTGCTCAGCGCTCTGTGTATTATGCAGTCCTGTGCTCAGCGCTCTGTGTATTATGCAGTCCCTTACCCAGTGCATACCTCCCAACTTTGTAAAGTCCCTTCGCGGGACATTCTGATGTTCTCCTCTCCCCTGCCAACCAGGGACATTGGCAAAAAAAAAAAAAAAACGGGAATTGCCACAGAAGTTGTTGAAGCGGGGGGGGGGGGGGGGTGATGATGGTTGCCGCCGGAACATTTAAAAAAAAAAGGACTTGCAAAAAAATAAATTAAAAAAAATGTAAAAATTTTTAAGAGGGGGGGGGCATACTAGTGCGCCGATCGCGGGGGGGGGGCTCTTAGCTGCTGCTGCTGCTGCTCCTCTTCTTCTCTTCATGTTTCTCATGTTTCCTGCTGTGCGGGAAACATGATAGTCTCGCGGGAGTGCGGGAAGGAGGAGCCTCTGCGGGTAAAACCCGCACAATCCGTGCCAGTTGGGAGGTATGCCAGTGCTCTGTGTTTTATGCAGTCCCTTACCCAGTGCTCTGTGTACTATGCAGTCCCTTACCCAGCCCTCTGTGTATTATGCAGTCCCTTACCCAGCCCTCTGTGTATTATGCAGTCCTGTGCCCAGCGCTCTGTGTATTATGCAGTCCTGTGCCCAGCGCTCTGTGTATTATGCAATCCTGTGCCCAGCGCTCTGTGTATTATGCAGTCCCGTGCCCAGTGCTCTGTGTATTATGCAGTCCCTTACTAAGCACTCTGTGTATTATGCAATCCTGTGCCCAGCGCTGTGTATTATGCAGTCCTGTGCTCAGCGCTCTGTGTATTATGCAGTCCCTTACCCAGTGCATACCTCCCAACTTTGTAAAGTCCCTTCGCGGGACATTCTGATGTTCCCCTCTCCCCTGCCAACCAGAGTTGTTGTGCGGGGGGGGGGGGTGCGGGACATTGGCAAAAATAAAAACGGGAATTGCCACAGAAGTTGTTGAGCGGGGGGGGGGGGGGGTGATGGTTGCAGCCGGAACATTTAAAAAAACAAAAAAGGACTTGCAAAAAAATAAATTAAAAAAAAATTTAAGAGGGGGGGGCGCGGCGGGGGGCCGCCGGTCGGGGGGGCATACTAGTGCGCCGATCGCGGGGGGGGGGGGGCTCTTAGCTGCTGCTGCTCCTCTTCTTCTCTTCATGTTTCCTGCTGTGCGGGAAACATGATAGTCTCGCGGGAGTGCGGGAAGGAGGAGCCTCTGCTGGTAAAACCCGCACAATCCGTGCCAGTTGGGAGGTATGCCAGTGCTCTGTGTTTTATGCAGTCCCTTACCCAGTGCTCTGTGTACTATGCAGTCCCTTACCCAGCCCTCTGTGTATTATGCAGTCCTCTGCCCAGCGCTCTGTGTATTATGCAATCCTGTGCCCAGCGCTCTGTGTATTATGCAGTCCTGTGCCCAGTGCTCTGTGTATTATGCAGTCCCTTACCCAGCACTCTGTGTATTATGCAATCCTGTGCCCAGCGCTCTGTGTATTATGCAATCCTGTGCCCAGCGCTCTGTGTATTATGCAATCCTGTGCCCAGCGCTCTGTGTATTATGCAGTCCTGTGCCCAGCGCTCTGTGTAATATGCAGTCCCTTACCCAGCACTCTGTGTATTATGCAATCCTGTGCCCAGCGCTCTGTGTATTATGCAGTCCTGTGCTCAGCGCTCTGTGTATTATGCAGTCCTGTGCTCAGCACTCTGTGTATTATGCAGTCCCTTACCCAGTGCTCTGTGTATTATGCAGTCCCTTACCCAGTGCTCTGTGTATTATGCAGTCCTGTCCTCAGCACTCTGTGTATTATGCAGTCCCTTACCCAGTGCTGTGTATTATGCAGTCCCTTACCCAGTGCTCTGTGTATTATGCAGTCCTGTGCTCAGCGCTCTGTGTATTATGCAGTCCCTTACCCAGTGCTCTGTGTATTATGCAGTCCCTTACCCAGTGCTCTGTGTATTATGCAGTCCCTTACCCAGCCCTCTGTGTATTATGCAGTCCTGTGCCCAGCGCTCTGTGTATTATGCAATCCTGTGCCCAGCGCTCTGTGTATTATGCAGTCCTGTGCCCAGCGCTCTGTGTATTATGCAGTCCTGTGCCCAGCACTCTGTGTATTATGCAGTCCTGTGCCCAGCACTCTGTGTATTATGCAATCCTGTGCCCAGCGCTCTGTGTATTATGCAGTCCTGTGCCCAGCACTCTGTGTATTATGCAGTCCTGTGCCCAGCACTCTGTATTATGCAGTCCTGTGCCCAGCACTCTGTATTATGCAGTCCTGTGCCCAGCACTCTGTGTATTATGCAGTCCTGTGCCCAGTGCTCTGTGTATTATGCAGTCCCTTACCCAGTGCTCTGTGTATTATGCAGTCCCTTACCCAGTGCTCTGTGTATTATGCAGTCCCTTACCCAGTGCTCTGTGTATTATGCAGTCCCTTACCCAGCGCTCTGTGTATTATGCAGTCCCTTACCCAGCGCTCTGTGTATTATGCAGTCCTGTGCCCAGCGCTGTGTATTATGCAGTCCTGTGCTCAGCGCTCTGTGTATTATGCAGTCCCTTACCCAGTGCATACCTCCCAACTTTGTAAAGTCCGTTCGCGGGACATTCTGATGTTCCCCTCTCCCCTGCCAACCAGAGTTGTTGAGCGGGGGGGGGGGACATTGGCAAAAAAAAACGGGAATTGCCACAGAAGTTGTTGAAGCGGGGGGGGGGGGGTGATGATGGTTGCCGCCGGAACATTTAAGAAAAAAGGACTTGCAAAAAAAAAAGGTAAAAAATCTTAAGAGGGGGGGGGGGGGGCATACTAGTGCACCGATCGCGGGGGGGCTCGTAGCTGCTGCTGCTGCTGCTCCTCTTCTCTTCATGTTTCCTGCTGTGCGGGAAACATGATAGTCTCGCGAGAGTGCGGGAAGGAGGAGCCTCTGCGGGTAAAACCCGCACAATCCGTGCCAGTTGGGAGGTATGCCAGTGCTCTATGTTTTATGCAGTCCCTTACCCAGTGCTCTGTGTACTATGCAGTCCCTTACCCAGCCCTCTGTGTATTATGCAGTCCTGTGCCCAGCGCTCTGTGTATTATGCAGTCCTGTGCCCAGCGCTCTGTGTATTATGCAATCCTGTGCCCAGCGCTCTGTGTATTATGCAGTCCCGTGCCCAGTGCTCTGTGTATTATGCAGTCCCTTACTAAGCACTCTGTGTATTATGCAATCCTGTGCCCAGCGCTGTGTATTATGCAGTCCTGTGCTCAGCGCTCTGTGTATTATGCAGTCCCTTACCCAGTGCATACCTCCCAACTTTGTAAAGTCCCTTCGCGGGACATTCTGATGTTCCCCTCTCCCCTGCCAACCAGAGTTGTTGTGCGGGGGGGGGGGGGGGGGTGCGGGACATTGGCAAAAAAAAAACGGGAATTGCCACAGAAGTTGTTGAGCGGGGGGGGGGGGTGATGGATCGGGGGGGGGGGGCTCTTAGCTGCTGCTGCTCCTCTTCTTCTCTTCATGTTTCCTGCTGTGCGGGAAACATGATAGTCTCGCGGGAGTGCTGGAAGGAGGAGCCTCTGCGGGTAAAACCCACACAATCCGTGCCAGTTGGGAGGTATGCCAGTGCTCTGTGTTTTATGCAGTCCCTTACCCAGTGCTCTGTGTACTATGCAGTCCCTTACCCAGCCCTCTGTGTATTATGCAATCCTGTGCCCAGCGCTCTGTGTATTATGCAGTCCTGTGCCCAGCGCTCTGTGTATTATGCAATCCTGTGCCCAGCGCTCTGTGTATTATGCAGTCCCTTACCCAGCACTCTGTGTATTATGCAATCCTGTGCCCAGCGCTCTGTGTATTATGCAATCCTGTGCCCAGCGCTCTGTGTATTATGCAATCCTGTGCCCAGCGCTCTGTGTATTATGCAGTCCTGTGCCCAGCGCTCTGTGTATTATGCAGTCCTGTGCCCAGCGCTCTGTGTATTATGCAGTCCCTTACCCAGCACTCTGTGTATTATGCAATCCTGTGCCCAGCGCTCTGTGTATTATGCAGTCCTGTGCTCAGCGCTCTATGTATTATGCAGTCCTGTGCTCAGCACTCTGTGTATTATGCAGTCCCTTACCCAGTGCTCTGTGTATTATGCAGTCCCTTACCCAGTGCTCTGTGTATTATGCAGTCCTGTCCTCAGCACTCTGTGTATTATGCAGTCCCTTACCCAGTGCTCTGTGTATTATGCAGTCCTGTGCTCAGCGCTCTGTGTGCATTATGCAGTCCCTTACCCTGTGCTCTGTGTATTATGCAGTCCCTTACCCAGTGCTCTGTGTATTATGCAGTCCCTTACCCAGCCCTCTGTGTATTATGCAGTCCTGTGCCCAGCGCTCTGTGTATTATGCAATCCTGTGCCCAGCGCTCTGTGTATTATGCAGTCCTGTGCCCAGCACTCTGTGTATTATGCAGTCCTGTGCCCAGCGCTCTGTGTATTATGCAGTCCTGTGCTCAGTGCTCCGTGTATTATGCAGTCCCTTACCCAGCGCTCTGTGTATTATGCAGTCCCTTACCCAGTGCTCTGTGTATTATGCAATCCTGTGCCCAGCACTCTGTGTATTATGCAGTCCTGTGCCCAGCACTCTGTGTATTATGCAGTCCCTTACCCAGCGCTCCGTGTATTATGCAGTCCCTTACCCAGTGCTCTGTGTATTATGCAATCCTGTGCCCAGCGCTCTGTGTATTATGCAATCATGTGCCCAGCGCTCTGTGTATTATGCAATCCTGTGCCCAGAGCTCTGTGTATTATGCAATCCTGTGGCCAGCGCTCGGTGTATTATGCAGTCCTGTGCCCAGCGCTGTGTATTATGCAGTCCTGTGCTCAGCGCTCTGTGTATTATGCAGTCCTGTGCCCAGCACTCTGTGTATTATGCAGTCCCTTACCCAGTGCTCTGTGTATTATGCAGTCCCTTACCCAGTGCTCTGTGTATTATGCAGTCCTGTCCTCAGCACTCTGTGTATTATGCAGTCCCTTACCCAGTGCTCTGTGTATTATGCAGTCCCTTACCCAGTGCTCTGTGTATTATGCAGTCCCTTACCCAGCCCTCTGTGTATTATGCAGTCCTGTGCCCAGCGCTCTGTGTATTATGCAATCCTGTGCCCAGCGCTCTGTGTATTATGCAGTCCTGTGCCCAGCGCTCTGTGTATTATGCAGTCCTGTGCCCAGCGCTCTGTGTATTATGCAGTCCTGTGCCCAGCACTCTGTGTATTATGCAGTCCTGTGCCCAGCACTCTGTGTATTATGCAATCCTGTGCCCAGCGCTCTGTGTATTATGTAGTCCTGTGCCCAGCACTCCGTGTATTATGCAATCCTGTGCCCAGCGCTCTGTGTATTATGTAGTCCTGTGCCCAGCACTCCGTGTATTATGCAGTCCTGTGCCCAGCGCTCCGTGTATTATGCAGTCCTGTACCCAGCACTCCGTGTATTATGCAGTCCCTTACCCAGCGCTCCGTGTATTATGCAGTCCTGTACCCAGCGCTCCGTGTATTATGCAGTCCCTTACCCAGTGCTCTGTGTATTATGCAATCCTGTGCCCAGCGCTCTGTGTATTATGCAATCCTGTGCCCAGCGCTCTGTGTATTATGCAATCCTGTGCCCAGCGCTCTGTGTATTATGCAGTCCTGTGCCCAGCGCTGTGTATTATGCAGTCCTGTGCCCAGCGCTCTGTGTATCATGCAGTCCTGTGCTCAGCGCTCTGTGTATTATGCAGTCCTGTGCCCAGCGCTGTGTATTATGCAGTCCTGTGCCCAGCGCTCTGTGTATTATGCAGTCCTGTGCCCAGCGCTCTGTGTATTATGCAATCCTGTGCCCAGCGCTCTGTGTATTATGCAATCCTGTGCCCAGCACTCTGTGTATTATGCAGTCCTGTGCCCAGCGCTGTGTATTATGCAGTCCTGTGCCCAGCGCTCTGTGTATTATGCAGTCCTGTGCTCAGCGCTCTGTGTATTATGCAGTCCTGTGCCCAGCGCTGTGTATTATGCAGTCCTGTGCCCAGCCCTCTGTGTATTATGCAGTCCTGTGCCCAGCGCTCTGTGTATTATGCAATCCTGTGCCCAGCGCTCTGTGTATTATTCAGTCCTGTGCCCAGCGCTCTGTGTATTATGCAGTCCTGTGCCCAGCGCTCTGTGTATTATGCAATCCTGTGCCCAGCGCTCTGTGTATTATTCAGTCCTGTGCCCAGCGCTCTGTGTATTATGCAGTCCTGTGCCCAGCGCTGTGTATTATGCAATCCCTTACCCAGTGCGCTGTGTATTATGCAGTCCTGAGCCCAGTGCTCTGTGTATTATGCAGTCCTGAGCCCAGTGCTCTGTGTATTATGCAGTCCCGAGCCATTTGCCAATAAAAAAAAATATGTCCCCGGATTTCATTTAAAAAATCTGATCACCTTAATCGAATCCCAATAACAAAAAAAATAATATATTGCAGCTTTCTAGTTCTTGAGTGTGAGGCTGTATTAGGTTCTTTTTTTTTTTTTTTCAGTTTAAAAAAAATAAAAAAATTTACTTGGTGATACTGAGTATAACACTCTCCCCGATACTTCATGTCTAGACTTATTCTTCATTGTAACTATAGAAGGACACATGATGGTCACACAGGCTGGACTACAAGCATGTCTGCCTTTGTTTATCTCCAATACATGGTGGGTTGATGGGGCTTGTAGTGTACACAATATAGTAGTTTGCAGGACAGACATAAGATTTTTTGTTCTTTTTTAACAGATCCTACAGGAAGTGACAAGGGCCTCGCATGTCCGGCAAAATCAACAGGTATTTTCACAGTTTGTGCTACTTGAGCCCACAACAGATACACAGTGTACCGATTTTATAGATTTATTAAAGGAAATAAATTGAGTTTTCACTTATCTTAGTGAATAAGGTGGAATAAAGTGAAGAATCACTTTGAAAACAACACCCAATCATGTACAAAGAAAAATGGATTTTGCTTGAATGCGATTTAATGCCTTCTCAATAGGAGATGTGACATGTCAGCATCTACTCTCAGCTGAAATATTAGTTGTAGGTGGACTGACTAGTTAACATGTCACCTTATAATATCTGTAGCGCCCTGCTCCTGATGATCAGGCGCTATGTTAAATTTAGTGGGTGTCTGAGCTGGTATTTAGCTCAGACTTTGTGATGATTAAGGCTAAATCAGCCTCTGTTCCGGCTATGGCTGTGTTTGGAAGGACTTCCCACTGTTTGCCTGTAGGTGGCGATACTACCCCAGGCCAATGTTGGAACACAAGCAGGCCAAAGTGTATTGGGTGCTTTCCCCCGGGAACAGCCCAGTGGGAGTGCTGAGGAAGGGTACTTAAGGGGCAGACGCCATTTTTCGGGGCTCTTTTCGCCTCGTGGCCCTCCTGGCTGGAGGTATGTGATGGTGAAATTCCAGCCGCGGAGCCATGTTGGCCCAACGCTGCATCTCTGCCAGGTAGGCCCAGTTGTTCTGACTGGGGCCTGCACTTTGAAGGTGTACCTGTGCTGTCTGTCCTGCAGGAGGAAGACACTCAATGGAGGAAACCAGGGGAGGACCTGTCCTGGAGAAAACCAAGCGGAAGGCTGGTGTCTTGGGGAAGGCCTGGTGACCTTATTGGAGGATGCACCGTAGCTTATGTTACCTTACAGTGTGCCGGGTCGGCTTAAAGGCTCTAAAACTGTAAGGCTGGATCTCTGGATACTAAATCCTGTGGCAGAGGATTATTGAACAGTTCATCTTTATCGTCCTAAAGTCTGTGGCAGAGACTGTTATTTCTTCATGTTGTTCGTGCATCATCCCGGCTGCTAGGTCAAGTGAGAGGGGCCTATCCGGGTGAGCAACACCCACGTGAAGGAGAGTGGTGAGTGTGACTTTTGAAACTTAGAAGTTTCCCCAGTGATCTGTATTGTGTGCCTGATCCTTCCCCTGACCCTCCATCCCTCTACCTATGCAACGAAAAAGGATTTACAACTTGTGTGGACACTGAAGTTTCTATAGACTCTCATCCCCTAGACAACGAATGGTGAGGTAACGTGCAAGGCCCAAATCTAAACCAGCAGCTCCTATGGGGGTAGTGCTACATATCAAAACAATGGAAATTAGTGAGCAATTTTCTCAGGGAGAACCCGTCAATAATGGGCATTTTGTAATAATATGAATACTCATTCTTGAATTGTTCTAATGGTGCAGCCCTTCTTTTCGGGAAGTGCATAAGCACTTGGCTGCCAAATGACCGGGCCATTTTTTGCGATTTGGCACTGCGTCGCTTTAACTGACAATTGCACGGTCATGCGACACTGTACCCAAACATAATTCACGCACTTTCTTTCCCACAAATAGAGCTTTCTTTTGGTGGTATTTGATCATCTCTGTGATTTTTATTTTTTGCGCTATAAACAAAATAAGAGCGACAATTAAAAAAAAAACACATTGGGGGCTATTTACAAAAGGAAAATCCACTTTGCACTACAAGTGCACTTTTAAGTGCAGTCGCTGTAGATCCGAGGGGGACCTGCAAGGAAAATAAAAAACAAAATTTTTGCTTGCACATGATTTGATGATAAAATCATTTCAGATCTACCCTTCAGATCTACAGCGATCTACAATGACTGCACTTACAAGTGCACTTGTAGTTCAAAGTGGATTTGCTTTTCGTAAATAACCCCCAATATCTTTTACTTTTTGCTATAATAAATATCCCAATTTTTTTTTTTAAACACATTTTTTCCTCAGTTTAGGCCGATACGTATTCTTCTACATATTTTTGTTAATTTTTTTTTTTTAGCAATAAGCGTATATTGATTGGTTTGCGCAATAGTTATAGCATCTATAAAATAGGGGGTAGTTTTATGGCATTTTTATTATTATAATTTTTTTTACTAGTAATGATTTTTATCGGGACTGCGACTTTATGGCGGACACATCGCACACTTCTGACACATCTTTGCGACCATTGTCATTTATACAGCGATCAGTGCTATAAAAATGCACTGTTTACTGTGAAAATGACACTGGCAGAGAAGGGGTTAAACACTAGGGGGCACTGAGGGGGTTAAGTGTGTCCTAGGGAGTGATTCTAACTGTAAGGGGGCGTGACTACGAGTGACACGTCAGTGATCTCTGCTCCCAATCACAGGGAGCAGAGATCACTGTCCTGTCACTAGGAAGAACAGGGAAATGCCGTGTTTATATCGGCATCTCCCCGTTCTTCCTCTCCCGACTGCAATTGCAGGCCGCCCGGGAACGTTGAGTTCCCGGGACCCGCGGGTGCACTCACTAGGCACGCGGCGGGTGCGCGCCCGCTGGGCGGCAAATTTAAAGGGACATACAGGTACGCCCATTTTCCTGCCCGTGACATTCTGCCGGCGTGCGGCGGTCTAGAAGCGGTTAATATTTGATTACTTGTATTCTCTCCCTGAAAGGGTAGGGGTGTCATGCTAAGTCTCAGGCTGTTAGGCCCCCATAGAAGCTGTCCTTTTTTTGCCTGAGTTTGCTGCTAGTAGCAGATACCGAAAAACCTCAGATGCTGTCAGAATTTCATGAAAGAAAGCTAAAGGTTTAATTAATTTAGTTTTACCATTCTCCAGCAGCCTGGATGATGTCAGTTTTCAACTCTGAGCTCTGGCGAGAGACAGGTCAGCCTCTATGGTGACCCTCTGTTAGACTCTGGGCTCACAGTTCTACTCTAGAAGGGAGAGAATAACAGAACACAACACACACACCCATCACTGAGAGTTCAGGCTGCACTAGCATCACTAATTAGAAGATTATGATTCCTACATATACCAACAGGGCTGCTATATCATGGGGCCCCGTACAGCCTTCCTGCTGGGGCCTCCCCAATCCCACCTCCACCTTCCAAGGTGCAGCAGAACCGCGGTACTGATCTTATCTGCCTATACCCTGGAAATGAAAAAAAAAGTCCCTCCTCTGCTCCCACCTACTGGGCCCCACTGTTGACATGACGGGGCCCAGGGAAATGTAATTTAAGCCCTGGTAAGCAAGTAGGAGTAGGGGTGTGGTATCGTAAAATCAATGTATTAATTTAGGCTGAAATAAACAACAACGTTGCCCTGGGCCCCCCTGTTTAGCTGATGAGGCCTGGGCCCAGTACTACAGGACCAGTTGTACTGCCTTATCAGCGGCCCTGTAGACTAATCCCAGACAGTTTTTCTTTATGCTGGGTTCACACTATCGCCGCATGCGGCTAACAGCAAAGGTACGGTGCGTCCTGGTTCACCGTTTCAAGTCTGATTTAAGCCTGAATTTTTGGCTGAATTCAGACTTGAAATGGACCAAAAGGAGCACAGGACTCTTGTGTAATTCACACTGGAGCCGCACCCGGTGATATGTGAACCGGCTCCATAGAGAGCCTGTCAAAATCTCCTACTATTGCGAATTGAATGCAGAGACCCCACATCCAATTCGCAATAGTGTGAACCCAGCCAAAGTGTATATATCTACTTTTTTTTCCTTTCAGTGTTAGAGTCGGAAAGAGTTAATATCCCTGTCAGTTTAACTTTGTTTTTCCACCTGTGTTCCATTGGGTATTTTTTTCCTTCACTTCTTGTCAACAGACACATGAAAAGAAATGAGAGGAAATCTCTGCAATGTGAGAGGAATTACCCTCGTAGAGAGAACAGGGGTTCACTTGGTAAGATTTCGCCACACCTAAGGATGAGCTCTGGCGTGCTCGCAAAGCCCACGTGCAGAGCCTGCCAGGAAGTCGGCACTGCTCTGCGCTAATCACAGGCAGTGAGACATTGTCCCGATGCGCGGCTGCAGAGATCGGGAAATGTCTCACTGCGTGTGATTAGCGCAGTGCAGTGCCGACTTCCTGGCGGGCTCTGCACGTGGGCTTTGCGAACACGCCAGAGCTCATCCTTACCCACACCTACTGCTCTGTTGACAACTCAGCAATTATGCATTTCCTAAAACTTTCTGTCCCAGCAATAATGTTACTAAGACAAATAGAGAGGCCGCATTTCCCACTAGGAGAAAAAGACAGATATAAGACTTGGCAAATGTCCTAACCCTCTGTCACTCTACCCACAACTAAAAAAAGAAAAAGAAAAATCAATGCATATACTGTATAGTATATATCTTTACTGGAGGTAACACAGCCCTTCATCAGTATTGCCATTTCTACTTTCTGATTGGGCGTTTCACCTCTAATCAAGCCCAATTTTTCTGACCTTTCGTTATACAATGATTATTTGTTGTTTGGTATTTTGGTTTGTATTTTTGTAATATCCTTTTTAAATTTTCTAATAACATTAGTCTATTAGTTCATAAGTAAAAAAATTGCTAAAATAAACTATTTCATCTATTTGTGGCAGAGGGTCCAACATGTGTTCAGTGTATGGATGATTGGGTCTTACACAGAGGAAAATGTTACCATTTCTCAGACCAGATTGGTACATGGACGGACAGTGAGAGCTTCTGCAACTCACACAATTCATCCCTGGCAATTATTGAAAGTGAAAAAGAATTGGTAAGTAATAATAAAACCATTTCCACCCATCACCTCACACTCACCATGTTCAATATACAATTCTATTACACTCTATACATAGAACACTACACCCCCAACATGACCTACCACTGGACATGATCATAATACAACTCTATTACACTCTATACATAGAACACTACACCCCCCAACATGACCCTCCACTGGACATGATCATATTACAATTCTATTACACTCTATACATAGAACACTACACCCCCAACATGACCTACCACTGGACATGATCATAATACAACTCTATTACACTCTATACATAGAACACTACACCCCCCAACATGACCCACCACTGGACATGACCATAATACAATTCTATTACACTCTATACATAGAACACTACACCCCCCAACATGACCCACCACTGGACATGATCATAATACAATTCTATTACACTCTATACATAGAACACTACACCCCCCAACATGACCTACCACTGGACATGACCATAATACAATTCTATTACACTCTATACATAGAACACTACACCCCCCAACATGACCCTCCACTGGACATGATCATAATACAATTCTTTTACACTCTATACATAGAACACTACACCCCCCAACATGACCCTCCACTGGACATGATCATAATACAATTCTATTACACTCTATACATAGAACACTACACCCCCCAACATGACCCACCACTGGACATGATCATAATACAATTCTATTACACTCTATACAAAGAACACTACACCCCCAACATGACCCATCACTGGACATGATCATAATACAATTCTATTACACTCTATACATAGAACACTACACCCCCAACATGACCCATCACTGGACATGATCATAATACAATTCTATTACTCTCTATATCAGGGGCGGCCCATCCATAGGGGGCACCTGGCGCCCCCCCCCCACCAGAGCAGTCACAAAAAAAACGGGCCCTTCAAGAATTTTGTTTTTTAAATACATGTCCTTTGCACTATGTGCACTGTGTTCGGGCGCCGGCCACATTGCCCCCTGGGAAGTGTGACGTCTGTGCAATCCCGTGATTGCACACATGATGCTTAATTTGTCCAATTTAACCCTGCCCTGTGGCGCAATCGATTGCGCCGTATTGCTCCCATTCATTCCATAGTGTTAATATGCCTGCTGTTTGATTGGCACCGCTCTAGGAGTAGGGCAGTGCTTTTCCTCGGAGTTCCAGCGTCACTTCCGGTTTATCTGAGCTTGTGATAAACCGGAAGTGACGTCAGTGGAACGCACGGCCCGAGTGGAGCGGCCGCATTTGTATGTCTCTCCCTGACTCATAAATATTGTGTGTAACGTATGTCCATTCCATACTGTCATTATGCCTGCTGTTTGATTGGCATCACCCTAGGAGTAGGGCGGTGCTTTTCCTCAGAGTTCCAGGGTCACTTCAGGTTTATCTGTGCTAGTGATAAACCGGAAGTGACGTCAGTGGAGCGCACGGCCCGAGCGGAGCAGCTGCATTTGTAAGTCTCTCCCTGACTCATAATCATTGTTTGTAACGTATGCATTGGTTTATGTTTCTGCTTATTTCAGGATCTTGTCATTTTACAAATGCATTTATTGGATCAATTTAACATGATAGATATGAGCTGATTTATTTCTATTTCATTTGGTTGGGAGATGTACAGTTGCAAAAAAAAGTATGTGAACTCTTTTGGAATGATATGGATTTCTGCACAAATTGGTCAAAAAATGTGATCTGACCTGCACTGTGAATGTTTACATGGTGTGTTCAATAAAAACATTGTAACATTTAATTCTTTGTGTGTTATTAGTTATTGTGTGGTATTAGTTTAAGCAGACTGTGATTGTCTATTGTTGTGACTTAGATGAAGATCAGATCACATTTTATGACCAATTTGTGCAGAAATCCATATCATTCCAAAAGGGTTTACATACTTTTTTTTTAAACTGTATTAATGCAGCTACCCAGCATTCCAAAATCAGCGTCATTCATTTTCACTGGTTATAGGCTGTTCATGATTTAATAAATACGTGCAATGCACAATTAACATTCTTCCTTTTGAAGCCAAATTCTAGCCAAAATGGTACTTTTGTGTGTGTCGCTGTGGGGGAAATGTGCACTCATTTGCATCTCATTGACAATGTCAACCACAGAATTTTGGGTTTCCTTTTCTAAAGGTCAAAAGTGAATCTCTTAACTTGGGAAACAGACAGAAAAAGAAGTCTAAAGCCCCATACACACTATCAGTTTTCCTGCAGGTTTTTTTCTTCAGGTTTACCAAAACCATGTAGTGCAAGGGCCTGCCTGATTGCATACAAATTGAAACTCTTAAGGTTTGACCTCATATTACATGGTTTTGGTAAACCTGAAGACAAAAACCTGCAGGAAAACTGATAGTGTGTATGCGGCTTGACATAAATTTGAACCCTCTGCAGTCGCATTAACCTTCCGCAAAACTGGAAAAAAAGTTTTGCCCAGAGTTTCACTTTTACATTTGATAGCGAAGTTATGATAGAATGGAAACTGAAGCAAAAAAAAAAATGTGACCTAAATGAGGTAATATTGTCTATAGCAGCAAGTCAACCTACAAGATGACACTGCAATTAATTAAATTAATTATGGGCACAGCGGGTGTATAGACCCAGGAACTCAGCACAGGGATGGTGGGAACCCATGATATTGCACACAGCAGGTGTACAGACCCAGGAACTCAGCACAGGGAAGGTGGGAACCCCTCATAATGGGCACAGCAGGTGTACAGACCAAGGAACTCAGCACAGGGATAGTGGGAACCCCTCATAATGGGCACAGCAGATTCTATAAGGGGTGTGGCTTATGAGAAGTGGGAGGGGACAGGCAGGGAGGGACGGGGTCTTGCGCCCCAACCACCATCCTAAAACTTCACCAGCCGCCACTGTTTTATATATAGAACTCTACACTGTTTTATGTACAGAGTGTAGGGGTCACAAAGATATATTGCTACACCGATCAGAGGGCTGCCTGTACCCCCTATCGGATGGTCGTGATTGACTGCTGAGCCTACTGCCCATGTCATGTGCCCAGTGCCGATCCTGACCTCCCTGGGGCCCTAAACAAAATTCTGCTAAGGGGCCCTCTATGGTGGCAAAAAATGGGTGTGGTTTACGCGGAATAGTGGGCGTGGCATACATGAGCGTGACTCGGAGGGGGTGTGGTTAGAGTCTGAGATGAATGAGGGATGGAGGGAGAAAGAGAGAAAGAGGGAGAGAAAGAAAGAGAGGGAGAGAAAGAAAGAAAGAGGGATGGAGGGACAGCAGGCCCAGATCCTACACCACAATAGAAATATGTGTATTCCAGAAAGTTTAACAAATCAGCAGATAAAGATACTCCAAACACCTGGTGTTGGCGCTTCAATCATCCCAGCACAATGGTTGTTATGGTGTCAGGATGACTGAAGCGCATTATATCTATTATTACATTGTAATATAAAATGAAATTATTCAACTCACCATAATGCAGAATCAGTGGAAGCCCAGAGTCCCTCCTTACATCAGGCATTCCCAGCGGAGTCCCTCCTTACATCAGGCATTCCCAGCGGAGTCCCCCCTTACACCAGGCATTCCCAGTAGAGTCCCCCCTTACACCAGGCGTTCCCAGTAGAGTCCCCCCTTACACCAGGCATTCCCAGTAGAGTCCCCCCTTACACCAGGCATTCTCAGTAGAGTACCCCCTTACACCAGGCGTTCCCAGTAGAGTCCCTCCTTACACCAGGCATTCCCAGTAGAGTCCCCCCTTACACCAGGCATTCCCAGTAGAGTCCCCCCTTACACCAGGCATTCCCAGTAGAGTCGCCCCTTACACCAGGCATTCCCAGTAGAGTCCCCCCTTACATCAGGCATTCCCAGTAGAGTCCCCCCTTACACCAGGCATTCCCAACGGAGTCCCTCCTTACACCAGGCATTCCCAACGGAGTCCCCCCTTACACCAGGCATTCCCAACGGAGTCCCTCCTTACACCAGGCATTCCCAACGGAGTCCCCCCTTACACCAGGCATTCCCAGCGGAGTCCCCCCTTACACCAGGCATTCCCAGCGGAGTCCCCCCTTACATCAGGTGTGATGTGATGCCCCAGCAGCAGAGACTCTCTCCTCCGCCATTACAGTACAGGGTGGACAGTGGAGGAGCCGGCCGGGTGGCTGCCAATAGGAATTGAGCTGCGGCGCCACCCACCCCCGCCCCTTCCCACATAATTTCACAGACAGACATCAGCTGGGCGGGAGGTGGGCGGTGCCGCAGCTCAATTCCTATTGGCAGCCACCCGGCCTCCTCTTGGTCTACAAGAAAATGGTGGCCGGCGGAGAAGTTGTCTCCGCCTGGCCGCGGACCTCTAGCGGTGGCGGTGAAGATTTGGGGGCCCCGAGTAATTACTCGGGGCCCTACGCAGCTTGCGTAGCAAGCGTATATGGCGGATCGGCCCCGATTTGCCACCACTTTAAATAAAACTGCAATGGTTTAGAGCTGCACTCTGTGACCACTCCACTCTGTACTGTGTATGTCACATTTTCTGGGTCACTGCACTATGCACACTGTGCTTTACATCAGACACACACATCTGAAGCTATACTATGTGTATAATGCTACACCTTATGCTGCTGTTTGTAAACCATCCTGTACATTACATACTCCTTACACTGCATGCTGTATAGTAAATAATCTAGACCACTGAGCTCTATTCAATGTTTAGTACATTACATACTTACAAACTGCTGCACTCTGTATTTTGTGCTGTACCTTACTTAATGTAAAGCAGTGGTTCTCAACCATGTCCTCAAGTACCCCCAACAGGTCGTGTTTGCAGGTTTTCCTTTATCTTGCACAGGTGCTTTAAATCAGAGTCAACGACTTGGTATTTTGAACAGCTATTTTATCTAAGAGAAATTCCCAAAACATGGCCTGTTGGGGGTACTTGAGGACAGGATTGAGAACCACTGTTCTAGATGGGCCGCACGCTGTATGCTGGGCTCTACCATACTTGCTCTGGACTGCTGCACTTTCTACATCATACTTTACTAGTGCACTATTTATTCTGCATGGTGTATGCTGTGCTGTATGTCACGTGTTACTTATGCTGCCTTGTGTATGCATTTCTGTTCCTTACATACTCCTTACCCTGAATCCTGATTTCTGTGCTGGACATTACATAGTCTGAATGCTGTGCAGTACATACTTACACTGCTGCATTGCTACTCAGTCTCGCTTGTTCCACTCTTCTCCTCAAGGGTGTGTAATGTGGGAGGGGCCAGACAAAAGGCTGCTCACATCACCACAACCATTTGGGTTGGCTCTTGGGTCGACTTAATTAAAAAAAGGAAACTCTCCCATGTGCAACACAGGGCATGCAAACCGTGCCCATACATGATTGGTTTATCATACCAACCAATAGTAAGGGATGGGCTATCGTTGGGACTTTGTTCAATATGAGCTCTTCAATATCTGTGCTGATCATTCACAGAGGAAATTGGGTGGTTCCTATGGTAGCTGTGGCCCCTTCTTAGGAACATATTGTGGAATCCAGAGTGCAGGGATAGGCGAGCGCCATCTATGGGCAAAGGAGTGGGCTATGTACATGGGAGGAAAGGACACAATAAAGTTGTCCATAGATGAAGTGTAGGAACCATTGAACTTCAATCGGTGTTTGGCTGCCCCTGCTGACAGACGTAAATCATTTGATTGACTTCTTTCAAACAAGCAAGTCAGAAAACTTTTGTCAATCAGCAGCTGCAGCCAACAGGCTGCAGTTGCTGATCTCAGTATATTCTGATAGCAGCAAGTCTTACCATCAGAATACAATATCCTGACAGGGGGATTTCTCCATCCACCTTGCTTGTGTGGATGGAGAAATATATGTTAGTTATTTTGGCTGAACAAAAAGAAAAAAAAAAAACTACCCATCTATGGCCAGCTTTAGACTGGAGTTCAGTTTTAAAGTGGTTGTAAACCTCAGACATGAAATATGAACAAAGCATATCCCTTTATAGTGTGTGCTTGTCTCAATTAAGAGCACTATGTGTAATTTCTGTCTGCTGCTTCATTCCTCTGCTATCAGCATGAATCATTTCTGACACGTTTTCCTGACACCAAGAGATAAAAGGTGACAGGGGAGAGAGCTCCAGCACACAACCTGTGGTTGACAGCCTCAGCTCTGTTCCTGTGTGTTTTGTGAAGGGGGTGTGTCCCTTCCCTCCAATCAGCTCTCAGGGCTCTCCTCACTGAGCTCTGCTGAGTTTAACTTCAGCTCTCTGACCCTTTTTATGAACTCTCAAACAAGCTTTAAAATTCAGCATTTTGAATGGATCTAGAAAAGTGCAAACAGGTAAACTTATGTAGGAGGATTTATTTCATGTCTGTGTATCACCTGAAGCCAGTCACTTCATTGGGTGCATGTAAGGGTGTACAACCACTTTAAAGTTCTATGGATACACTAAATGTAAAAATAACCCACCACATATGTAAAGCAACACTGGAGTTGATTCCAGTTCAGTATAATGTTCCAAGCAGTTTTTTATGGAAAATGTCTGTTATTTTAATTACCTGGTATTTGTCTTTGTGTCTTGCAGAATTTTGTAAAACTCCTGAAAGGCAACAATTACTACTGGATTGGACTGAGCAGGACACAAGATGACTCAGGCTGGGTCTGGAAT
Organism: Rana muscosa; assembly: GCA_029206835.1. Lineage (NCBI taxonomy): Eukaryota > Metazoa > Chordata > Amphibia > Anura > Ranidae > Rana > Rana muscosa. Next base: position 296,364,920 of record CM055123.1, on the reverse strand, counting down.
GATGGAACGTCCTATTCAGAAACAATGTAAGTTCCACTCCTAAAATGTAAAGCTCAGCTTCACCTAAAACCGATATTTCAGGTTTGGTTCTACATTCGTTTGTTGAAATCATCCCTCCTTGTACAACGTATTTCAAAGTTTTTTGAAAATCCCAGTGGAAACAAAATTTATTTGCAGTATATTGGATTGTGTGCCAAATCTTTTCTTAGCCCCTCCAGTGCATTACTAAGTGAGCAGTGAAACCAGTACAAAGTCATTAGTATTAAGCCTCATACACACGATCGGACTTCTGTTAGAATATTATTTAACATTCATATTTCGGCACTTATAGGTGTTATATTAATTCATGGCAAGCTTGCAAAACATATTTGGTTTTATGATTAATCATAGTAAATTAGGTATGAGTGAATGACCTTGATCAAGTGATATGACATGATTCTTCAATCTAAAGCTGAGTATTGCTGGATATTTCTGGTGAAGCCAATTTGAGTATGACATATAAGACATCTTGGTGTAGGGTGACAAGGATAGATCTCCAGAATAGATCAGTATTTACGTAGTGAGATAAATAATATATTTGTTTATATCTCTTGTTAAGTTTGTTTAAGTGAAGTCTTAAGCCCCATACACACGGTCGGACTTCCATCGGACTTTTCCGTGTTTTTTTGTCCGAACGGAGTTGGTTGGGAACGCCCATAGCATACACACCACAGGACTTTTCTGCAAACTTTCCCAAAACTTATTCCTACATCACGTGGTTTTTCTGCTCTTTTCCGCCACCCTTTATTCAACTTCTGCTATTGTTCGTTGATTGTTAACATTCGTTGTTTTGTCCATCGGACTAAAGTCCGATGGTTTTCTGTACACACGGTCGGACTTTGCTCCATCGGACGTTTGTTGGGCAAAAGTTTGTCCGTTCGCAGACCCAACTTTTGTCCGATGAAAACAAAACCAAACTCAAAAAAGTTTGTCCGATGGAGCGTACACACGGTCGGATTGTTGGTCCAACTTGCTTAAAACTAAGTTTGTTGGGCAAAAGTCCGACCGTGTGTGCTTTAGTCATACTAGTATGTATTAGTTAATAGTTATTTTATTTGTAGTAATATATGTTCATATAGGAGATGCTTTATTATGATATTACATAATCAGCTCTCCACCCCAAGCATAGAGTGCCACATGTGTGCCTGTCAATCAAACTCCATATGACTCTCTGAGTTAATAACTTCTTTTGGTATAACATATTGCTGCTGAATGTGCCATACAAGGTTCTAAGTTTGTATGAGGTGACGACATATGTAAATGTAGCGGGGTCTCCTTTAAGGCCCCGGGACTACGTTACCCAGAACCCCGTTCGGCACCCAGAGTTCAGTTGGCCACCGCAGAGACTCATGGGAGGGGCTATTTAAGAAGGAGGAGAGGCGGAGCTCGGTCTCTTTGGACACCGCGCTGCAAGCAACAGCTTCTTCATGTGCGGATCTGCTGTAGTACAAGGCCTGAAGCCTGTTGCCTTGTGTAACTTCCGAAGAGCCTTCCACCCCACTGCGGAGCCTGGGTGGCGCCTGACTTGTCGAGTGAGGACATCAGTGGATCGGGGACCAGATCGTTGCAGACGCTGTGTGCGGAGACACAGCAGGTGGAAGTCCGGGACTGGGATCGCGTCCGGAGTGGTGAGCGAGCACTTGCTCAATCAAATAGACTGTACCGTGTTTAGGCCTATAGACTGCCTGGGGCCACCGATTGTTAGTATGTTGTTCCACTAGGAGACCAGTAGCAGGACAGAGTTAAAGGGTCTCCAGTATAGTGTTCCTTGAGACTGCCTACTTGTGGATTATACTGTTTCATCAAGTGCACCACCGAAAGTTTGCATGCGAAGAAATCCTAATGAAAAGACTGAGATCTCTTCTCTGTCAGGCCTGACCCGGGAGGGGAGATAGAATATTGTTTAGTGCGCCACAGGGCGCGTACACCATAATAGCTGCGCGCGGTGGGTTACCGCGCTGGGCCATTGTTGAGTGCTACACCTATTGCTGCAGGGCTCCGTGAGCAAGTTGTATGTGTTATGTTCTGCCTATGACTTTTGATATAAAAGTAAATCTGTTATATTTGATCTCTCAGTGTGTTGTCTTACTGCAAAGAGATTACTCCTTGCAATACTATTGAATGTGATATAAGTATAACCCTAGACTAACTGTGCCAGAGTGGGTCGAGTAAGATTGCCGGGGGTTGGCGGTGCTGTACGCAGGGCCCGAAATCAAACCAGCGGCTCTCTTAATTGGGGGTAGCGCTACATAAAGATTACATAAGCCTATAGTTTGAGATGGAAGGTCGCACAACACACTTACACAACACACTTGCAGGACATACTGCCATGAACACACATGAAGATTCACTCACACCCACTTCAAGAGATGACATTGACATATTTACACTAAGATTGACAAGAAGAACAGCTGAATTTTACCAGAAGCCTAAGAACGTCATTTCCAGGATATGGAGTTTGAAGCCAGCACACACTAAGGTCACATGCTTTCATAAGCTTGCTACAGCACCATCTATTCTATTTTATATATTTTTACCTACACTGAACTGAACGAACTGTTATACTATTTTTTCATTGTACTTATGATGCCACCTGTGAGAAAATAAACTCACTTTCTTTTTAAGTCAACCTAACTATGAATGCTATTCATTCAGAAACGCCCTAAAGCCCCGTACACACGATCGGATAACCTATGGATTTTCGTCCGATGGATTTGTCCATCGGAAATCCGATGAAACAGTTTTTCATCAGTCTTGGCCACACACCATCAGTCAAAAAACCGACCGTTCCAAACGCGGTGACGTAAAACACTCCGATGAGCCGAGAAAAATGAAGTTTAATGCTTCTGAGCATGCGTCGACTTGATTCTAAGCATGCGTGGGTTTTTTAACCGATGGACTTGCCCATAGACGATCGGAAATTCCCATTGGTTTTTTATCCATCGGAAAATTTTAAAACAAGTTCTATTTTTTACAACCGATGGAAAAAAGACCGATGGGTACCATACACGATCGGTTGGTCTGATGAAAACCATCCATCGGACGGTTTTCATCAGTCAAACCGATCGTGTGTACGGGGCTTTAAGATACAAGAATATTAGATATTAATAATTATTCTACAATTTCAAACAAACATTTCCGTGGATTTTTGTCTGAAGGGAGTTGGCTGGGAACACCCATAGCATACACACAGCAGGACTTTTCTGCAAACTTTCCCATGGTTTTTCTGCTCTTTACCGCCACTCTTTGGTCAACTTCTGCTATTGTTGGTTGATTTTAATATTGGTTCTGGGCATGTGTATTTGTACTTCAGACAAAAGTCCGATGGATTTCTGTACACACGATAGGACTTTGCACCATAGGACTTTTGTTGCCGAAAAGTTTGTCCGTTTGCAGAACGAACTTTTGTCCGATGAAAACCGAAAAAGTTTGTCCGATGGAGCGTACACACGGTAGGATTTTTTTTTAAAACCTGCTCATTTTGAAGTTTGTTGTCAAAAAGTCCTACCGTGTGTATGGGGCTTTAGACCTACTGGTCCCAGTCTGGAACTGGTGGGGAACTCATGTCCTCTGCTAAAAAGAGAGTGGCTACATATGACTATTAATCACAGGGATACGATTAACTACGGTAGTTTCCCTTCTACAGCAATTTTTTGTACACTTGTAAAAATCATTTTTACCTATACAATAACTTAAAGGGGTTGTAAAGGTTTGGTGTTTTAAAAAAAACAAAAAACATGTAATACTTACCTCCTCTGTGCAAGGGTTTTGCACAGAGTGGCCTCGATCCTCCTCTTCTGGGGTCCCTCTGCGGCACTCCTGGCTCCTCCTCTTCTTGAGTGTCCCGTCGGAAATGCGTTCTCCTTCGGGACACCCGTGCGGGCGCGCTCCCGTATCCTGCTGCTGCGTCCGTAGACACAGACAGCAGGACTCTGCACCGCCCCCGGAGTCCGCGTCATTGGATTTGATTGACAACAGTGGGAGCCAATGGCTTACACTGCTATCAATCTATCCAATCAGGACACGAGACACCGGCCAAAGCTGGTATGCTCGTTCCCATCACGGGAAACACAGGGCTCAGATAAGTATAAGGGGGGCTCGGGGGCTGCTGAATGACAGAAGGTTTTCCACCTTAATGCATAGAATGCATTAAAGCAGTAGTAAACCCACCCACATCAATACTAGGGCTGGGCGATTTTCCCCCCAAAAAAAATCTGCGATTTTTTTATAAAAAACTCGATTTACGATTCGATTCTATTATTTTTTTTTTATTAGATTAAAGTGCATCAACAAACAAAATTGCAAAGGCAAACCCTTTCTCTAACTGCAAAGTCAGTGTGCAACAAAGATTGTTAAACATCCAAATTATTAATACTGTATTTGGATTTAGCTAATAAAACAACAAAAAATCTTGAGGTTACTCTTAGTTGAATTGAACTGTGCCCATGCTTCACTGTGCCCGTGTCTCACTGTGCCCATGCTTCAATCACTGTGCCCGTACCTGATGCAGATTTTCATGGTATATGGATTTTACTGCTACACCGGTGGCCATTCCAGTATTCAAAAGCCGCGCCTCCTCCTCGTCTGTGATAGGTGGAACACTCAATTTCCCAGCATTCAGTGTTCTGCCTATCATGGTCATCCTCATACCACAGACGAGGATGAGAGGATGTCCATGATAGGCTGAACACTGCCTGCTGTGAAATTGAGTGTTCCGCCGATCACAGACGACGAGGACTCGGGAGGCGCGGCTTTTGAACCCTGCAATGGCCGCCGTCTGTCTGCATGACACGCTGATCATGTAGGCAGACGGCGGCTGCGGCGAGTAGATGTAATTGGGGTAACGCCGACCAGTGCCATTCCGGATACGCCCCCTGCAGTCCTGCTACAAAAACTTTGAAGGAAAAAAAAAAAATTTAAAAAAATAAAAAAAAATCTAAAAAAATTGATTTTCTTCAAATCTGAATCGATTTGAGCTCAAAACTCGATTCAAGATTAAAATCGATTTTTTTCCCAGCCCTAATCAATACTATATTCATAATATTCTGAAAGGCAAATTAATTATGAATCGAATGACCACTTCATATATGTATAAAAATGTTAGCTTACTGCATATTTTCTTAATCATCCAAAGATTATTTCAGTATATTCGCCAGCGCCATCTTCACTGTGGTCTTACGTGTCTGAATCGCTCTGTATTTCCACCCACAGAACGTCCTTGTCTCTATAATCCCGCGCATGCGCACTAGTAAAGATATTCAAGCCTCTTCTTCGTTTCCGGTTACTACAGAAACGAATAGAAACTAATAACAGCGTGCTTCAGAAAGGAGTGACCATACCTCCTGGAGCACGCTGTGCAGGAATTCTGATTAAGCATCACGGGATGTCAGGGCTGACGTCTAAAACAGGAAATGACGCAGCCCCCGACATGGACACTGAATCTTTCCGGCAGGGTCTCGACTTGCCGGAATGAAGGAGGATACGGCGCATGCGCGGGATATGTAATGACTCGAGTAAATATCAATAACACGGACAGGAGGCAGGTATAGTAAAAATTACTCATGGCAATTCATTCTTGATAAAAAAAAAACTACCAAATGATATGCAAAGACAAAATTTGGGGTTTAAAACTTTCAGAGCATTATGTATTTTCTGAATGCAGAGGCTTTGCAGAAAAAACTGGCAGCTGCAATTTTTATGACAGGATATTTGACTTTCGCTGTGATATACAACATGTGTGGTGCAATCACAGTTTACATACACGTGCACACCCTATACATGCATTTGCATTTGCAGGTGTGTGCAGGGTGACAAGGTTACTTTCAGGGTTTATTTTTTATCATAATTTATTATTATTTTTATTTTTTTCATTGTCAGATGCAATGACAGCTCTGAAACCAGAAATACTCAGAGCTGAGCGCTTCTGGCTTCATAGACAGCAGAGGAGATGGGGAAACTCCTCCCACTTTCCATCCTAATCACTTTTACATGTCATTGGGTGCTGGCTGAACAAAAAAAAAAATACACGTTACTGTAGCCATGAGCTTGTTTTAAACCCTTCACGCTCTGGTCTTATGTAGTACATCCAAAGAGCTTAATGTAAGCAAAACTTTTTTTTTCAAATTGGACCAAGGGAGGGATTGTATACAATCTCTGTCAGATTTTTTTCGCCATCTTTGTCTTTTGAAGGATATTTCCCTTCACTTCCTGTCCCATGGCCAAACAGGAAGTGAGATGAAATCCCTCCAAATTAAGGGAATTCCTTGGGGACCCCCCCCCCCCCCCAGGTCACCAGAACTAGTGTAATTTCCCCTCTATTACTTTTCTGGCGACAACCAAAAATTTGGGATTTTCTTTTACTTTTACTTTCAATGATAATGGTAAAGAGGACAAATAGAGAGGAGGAATCTCCCTAATGGGGACACAGACAGCAATAAACACTGACAGGTATTCTTTTTAATCAAATATTTTTTTATTTCTTTATCACAACATTTATACATACATCCATTTCAATCCTGTGTTGCAATACAAATATGCCTTGACCTATGTTATACATTCTCCAACTCATTCCCGTTCCCCAACCCCCCCCCCCCCCCTCATCCACCGTGCCCACCCATCAATCCATTTATTCCATATATTATTAAATTTCTTTTTGTTACCTCTTTTAGTGTATATAAATTGTTCTTTTCTTATTGTGTCATTTATTACCTCCTCCCATTCTGTTACTGTAGGTGGGTTTACCGCTTGCCATTTCTGTGCAATAAGTTTCCTTCCCTGAAACAGGCATCTCCTAATCGCTATACTCTCGCCCTTTGAGGGTACCCTCTCTTCCACCAAGCCCAGCACACATAGCCTCGCCTCCGGCTGTAATAATGTTCCAAATGTTCTATTGATCTTTTCAACTATTTGCTTCCAATATTGGTACAGCTTGGGGCATCTCCAGACCATGTGTATTAGGTCTCCTTTATCCTGTCCACATCTCTGGCATCCTGGGTCTGGTCTTCTACCAAATTGGAACATTCTTTGGGGCGTGTAGTATGTCCTGTGTATCAGATATAACTGAGACATATACTGGGAGGGGGACATTGACAATTCGGGGCCTATACCCAGTATTTGTTCCCATTGATCTTGTGAAATTGTGCCCACATCCTTCTCCCATTTCTCCCTAATTTTATTGGCCATGATCTCGCTTCGATCTGCCCTTTCTAGGGAGTCATAAATGGTTGAGATTACTCCTCTAGTGTCCTCAGTGTTTACCAAGTTTCGGAAGATGGCCATACCATTCCACTCCGGCATCCCATCCCCAAATTGTGCACCCAGCGCATGTCTAATTTGTAAATATCTATAAAAAGATCTATTTGGAACCGAGAACTCCTCTCTTATTTCTTGAAATGTTTTTATTCTACCAACAGCAAATAGTTGTTCCAGTAGATGTATCCCTAATCTGTCCCACTCCTCAACCTTTCCCATGATTTTAAGTTCTTGTAGATTGCTATTATCCCAGATAGGGGAGAATTCAGAGAAACCTGTATATCCTAGAATCTTCTTCCCCTCTTTCCAACATTTTACCATTAATTGGACTGTGGGGCATTTAGAATGAAATGAATCTGCCTCCACTGCCTCAACCTCCGTGTCATGACTTGTGTCATTCATGACTACCCTGGGTCCTCTCTGATTACTATTCCTCATGTGCTGCAGCTGGGCCGCTAAGAAATAGAATCTGGGGTTCGGGAGAGCGAGACCCCCCTTCTCCCTTGGATATTGCAAGGCTCGGAGCGAGATTCTCGCTATTCCCCCCTTCCAGATCAATTCCCTGAAAACCCCTTCTATCTTCCTGAACCACCGTTTTGGAATCCATACTGGGGAATTATGTAGAATATATAGGATTTGCGGCATCCACACCATTTTTATCAGATTGCTCCTTCCTACTACAGATAGGGGAAGCCGATTCCAGAACCTGCATTTTTGTTTCATCTTTGTTAGTAATGGCACTAGATTTCCCCCTATATATTGCCCAGGATCCTTTGTCATGTTTATTCCTAGGTATCTTATCTGGGGCACTACCTTCACTTGATCTATCTGCCCTTTCAAGGGCTCTAGCGGCAGAAGGGCGGATTTCTCCCAGTTTATTGTTAGACCGGAAAATCTCCCAAATTCCCCTATGATATTCATTACTGTCGCCAGTGAGGCCTGTGTATCTCCCAGGAAGAGTAGGATGTCGTCCGCATATAATGCGACTTTCTCCTCTCCTAGCTTTCTTTTGAATCCTTTTATCCCCGGAGATGCCCTTATTGCAGTGGCTAGTGGTTCTATGGCCAGGGCGAAAAGCAGGGGCGACAACGGGCATCCCTGTCTTGTCCCCCTGGCCAGTCTAAACCAGTCTGAGCACTCACCATTGACCCTTACCTTTGCCCTGGGATTCCCATATAGTAACCTAACCCATTGAGTAAACTTAGGGCCGAATCTGTACTCTTCTAACACCTTCCACAGATATTGCCACTCAAGGCTATCAAATGCCTTTGTGGCGTCCAAGGACAAGATTGCTCTTGCCTCTCTTTCTACTACTGGCAGCTGGATATTTAGGAATGTTCTTCTGATGTTAGAGCTAGTGGACCTTCCTGGTATAAATCCTGTTTGATCAGGATGTACCAGTTTTGTAACTATCCTATTTAACCTTGTTGCCAGTATTTTAGCCAGGATTTTGGTGTCAGCGCACAGGAGTGATATCGGTCTATAGGAATTTGCCTCTAATTGATCTTTCCCTTCCTTTAATAGTGTTATTATAGTTGCCTCTTCCATGGACCCAGGCATTTTCCCTGCCTCAGCCGCCCAGTTAAATACCTCTAGCAATTTTGGAAGCAGCACCTCACTGTAGGTTTTATATATTTCTATTGGGAGACCGTCAGGACCCGGTGACTTTTGACCCGCCATTTCTTTAGTTGCCAATTGTATCTCTCCCAGTGTCAGTGGTGCCTCCAGCTCTTCCCTATCTTGCTCTGTCAGCCGGTGTATTTTCAGGCCTGCAAAAAAAGTGGCCATTTCCCCTTCACTGTTGTTATGCCAATTACTGCTATACAAATTCTGGTAATACCTTTTGAACACCTGCATTATTTCTGGTGTGTCTCTCTTAATCTCCCCATTCTCATCATGAATCGCCGGTATAATAGTAGGGGAATTGTCATCCCTTGCGGCCATGGCGAGAATTCTCCCCACTCTCTCACCCTCACCAGACAAGTTTTGTTTCTGAAATAGTTTTTTATTTTCCGCCTTTCTTCTTCTTATTTTTTTGTATTCCTCCTGTGCTTCTAGCCATTTCTTATGTTCCTCCTGGCTTGGGTTATTTATATAACAGATCTCTAAGCTCTTTACCTTTTCACTCGCCGCAAGTTCTATGGCACGCGTTTGTTTTTTAATAAGCGATATTTTTTGGATTAAGATTCCCCGCAGGAATGCTTTCAAAGTATCCCAAATTATTCCCATCGAGGCAGAGCCGGTATTTACTTCTATAAATTCTTTCAGACTGCCATTTATTCCCTCCGGCTCTTTGATAACCTCTAACCAAAATGGATTTAACTTCCAATCCCTTTTATTATATCCTCTATTCGTCTTTATTACAAAAGTCATTGGGGAGTGGTCCGATATGCTTCTGGGTTCATATACCACCTCTCCCAGCACCCCCATTGCCTCTTCATTGCAGAGTACGAGGTCTATCCTGGACAGAGTCGAATGTGTCCTTGAGTGGCAGGAGAATTGTTTCTCCATTGGGTGCCTCCTCCTCCACACATCTACCAGGCCCATCTCCCCACAAAATTGGGAGAGAGGGCTATCAGCCCGTGCAGAGGGGGCACCCGCCGGGAGTTTATCTATGTTTTTATTCATGGTCATGTTGAAATCCCCCACCACTATTACCGGTACTCCCGGTCTGTCCATGATAAACTCCATCAAGTCCCACAGTGTTTCTATCCCGAACGGAGGGGGGATATATATACCTGCCACCACATATTCCCTTGTTTCTATCCGACAGTGAAGAAACACATAGCGTCCCTCAGTGTCAATCTTACAGTGGCTGCAGGAAAACACCAACCCTGAATCTATCAACACGCTCACCCCCCTTGAATAGGAGGTGTGTGTGGAGTGGAATTGTGTCTGATATTTCCTGTGTTTTAGTAAATTGACGGTTCCCTTATCCAGGTGTGTTTCCTGCAGACACAGCATTTTAATATTGTTATTATTGGCGTCTGCGAAAATTACCTGTCTCTTTATTGGGTCTTTTACCCCTCGGACATTCCATGAGCGTACCTTGATGCCTATTCCCTGATTAGAAAAACTCTTCTCGCTATTATACTTCGGCAGCCTCCCCTACTATTTCTTCCCTTTTTAGAATACCTCCCACCTTACCCACCTTAACCATATATGCCATGATAATATCAGGTTACAAAAACGTATTTTTTGTGGTTCTACTCTTTCTAGTGCACTATACAACCATACATTCCTTCTTACTTCCCCCCTTCCTCCCTCCTCCCCTTCCCCACCCCCTACCCTCGTAAACCAAAGATATATTTTAGTGTGTTCATTCATCATTATGTGCCTTTCACAACAACTCCCTACCCTCCCTACCCCTCCCCCCCTCCAACCCCCCCTCCCCCGCCCTATTTGGGGCCCTTGTGAAGGGCCTCTACAGTGACCAGATTCCCCTTTTGCTGTGTGACCTTTCCCCCTCCCCCTCCCCCCTCTTGGCACTTCCCTTGGTGTTCCTCGTGTATTAGTGTTTCTCTTCCGTTTTACTTGACATCTAGTGTTTTTTCTCCACCTCTGTGCCACTTTCCACAAAAACCCAACCATTTCCAACAGCCCCCTCCTCCCTCCCGCTCCCCCCACCCCCGCCCCCCGCTCCTATATCAAAACCTCGACAAAAAAAGAGAGATAAGAAAAACAAGAACAGAAAAAAAAAACCCAGGCAAAAAGGTAATGGAAAAAACAACCAAAAAAAAAAAAAAGAGAAGACAAAAAAATAAAAAAAATAAAAAAAATAAAATAAAAAAAAATAAAATAAAAAGAAAAAGGGGGTAGAAATATGAGGTAAGAGTCTGAGTTCTGTACAATAAGTCAGCGACCGAATCTGTGACTGTTTCCATTTTCCTAGATTTCCCCTTCTTTAGTGTTCATCCAGGACGTCAGTTCTGCAGGTGTGCTAAAGAATATATTTTCCCCATTTATAGTTATTCGCAGACGTGCCGGGTAAAACATTGCGTATTTAATCCCCTTTTCTTGTAGTCTTTGTTTCCCTTCAAAAAATTTAGCTCTTTGCCTCTGCAACTCTGGAGAAAAGTCTGGGTAAAATGAAATTTTGGTGCCATTAACCAGGACCTCTTTCATCTCTCTGGCTTTTTGGAGGATTGTAACTTTATCTGGAAAATGCAAAAGTTTAATAAGCATAGGTCTGGGGCGCCCTCCCTCAGCTGGGGCTCTGAAAGGTACTCTGTGGGCCCGCTCAATAGAAAAGTGCTTTGATAGACAGTCCTGTCCAAATACCCCCACAAGCCAGTTTTCCATGAATTCAGTGGGGCGGTTACCCTCGCACTTTTCGGGGAGACCCAGTACCCTAATATTTTTCCTTCTTAACCTATTTTCCATGTCGTCGATTTTGTTAACACACAAGTTTAACTGTTCTTTCATTGTTTTCATGTCCATTATCATAGGGTTAACATCGTCTTCCACCTGGCTGAGTCAGGTATTCTAATCCCTCTCTACCCTATCCAAAACCAAGAAGTTTTGCCTTTAGTTATACTTTAAGTGATTTCCGCTTTTAATATGAAAAATCCACCCCGAGCCACACCCGGGAATACCGCCAGGGAGGTTGATTGTTCAGAGATCAAAAGATCAAGACTACAAATGGATTATCCAAAATCTGTTGTCAAGAACATATATTAGATCTGAATTTTAAGGGCTGGATTTTTAATTTTTGTTAGAGATCTGAGCTCTGTAAAGCGACTTCTTTTGTAAAGTAGATAAGGATTAACAGGTAAAAGTGTAAAAAGAGACTACAGCATCACCTGCTGGTTTCATATGAACATACTAAATATTCACATGCTATAGCTCAGATTCACCTGATAAAAATATTTATTTCTATTTTTATTTTTTAGTCCTGACTATAAAAGGCATGGAAAGAAAATATACATGGAAAAGCACTATATACATGTAGCGCTACCCCCAATTAAGAGAGCCGCTGGATTTATTTCGGGCCCTGCACACAGCACCGCCAACCCCCGGCAATCTACTCGATCCACTCTGGCACAGTTAGTCTAGGGATTGTTACCTATCACAGTTTAACTATATTGAGAGGTAATCGCTATATGCAATGATAACACACTAATAACAAGTGATAAAGGATAACTGTTTTACTTTTGAATAAAAGGCATAGGTTTAAAACCTAACACACAATATTCTACCCCTGGTCAGGCCTGACACAGATTTAACTCAGTCTTTAGAATAACACTTTCTTCGCATGCAACTTGAATGGTGGTGCACGTTCAGGAACAATACTTGTAATCCACAAGGTAGTCAATCAAAAAGGAAAAACTTCACTGGAGACCATTTAACTCAGTTCCGCTACTAGTCTCCAGTGGAACAGCAAATGAAGGCTGGTGGGCCAAGGCAGTCTCTAGGCCTAACAGTACAGTATATTGGATTGAGCAGGTGCTCGCTCACCACTCCGGACGCGATCCCAGTCCGGGACTTCCACCTGCTGTGTCTCCGTACACAGCGTCTGCAACGGTCGGGTCTCCGATCCAACTGAAGTTAATGATAAGCAAAGTCAGATGCCACCTAGGCTCGCAGTGGGATGGAAGGCTCTTTGGAAGTTGCGCAAGGCCCCAGGCTTCAGGCCTTGCACTGCAGCAGATCCGCACAGGAAGACCTGTTGATAGCAGCGCGGTGTCCAAAGAGGCCGAGCTTAGCCTCGCCCCTTCCTTTTATCTCCTACCCACAAGTCTCTGCGGTGGCAACAATGCACCCTGGGTCCCAAACGGGGTTCTGGGTAATGCAGTCCATAGGGCCTTAAAGGAGACCCCGCTACATACAGTATGTGATCATTGTGTATTAAGCAACCTTTTTATGTAATGTTATGTTTTGTTCTTTTTCCAGATTTGATATTCATAGAAAACCAATGGTCCCTGGTGAATCAGAGCACGTTTTCTTGAATGGTGTCGGTTTTAAAAGTGAAAGTGGAAGATCTAAAATGAAATAGATTTGCAGCACGATTTTTTTAGGTCATTCTCCCTAATACACAGAGATGATTTCAAAAAAGGTCCAATTACATCCTCAGAGCATCTTAACTGCTATGCAAGATTACAAAATCCTGGAGTGCAAACAGTAACAGCAGATACCTGGTCATGCTCTTGGCTGACTCCTCTTTGGAGTGGGGGTAGCAATAGATTGAGTTCTCCAGATGTCACGGTCTGGGATCAGGCTCGGAGGCCAGTGGCTTTTACCAAATGATCCAAGAATGCAACATGTATCTGTTCTATGGACTGGAGGAAATTGGAAAAATCTTTCACATAAGTATAAGATAAAACTGAGCACATTTTACTTTACACCTCAAAAGCAAGTACTGTGCTTTTCCCGAAAACACTGTCCATTTGGTTGGTGGGAGTGTGGACAAAACTTATCCCTTTACCATATCTGATGGCACTTTCCGGTATTGTCCCTCTTCTGGAAATACATATTTTTTGTTTAATTGCTTCTGTCACCCACATCTCCTGTATCCCCAACCAAGCTATGGCACTATTTAGCATTAAAATCCACACATGGCCTCCACATACAAGATAGTTCTACATATAAAAAGAAATGAGAAATAATTGAATATTAAGTACCTCTCCCTCAGCGCTCATGGGAATAAATATAATGATCAAGCTGCTACTATAAGGTTAATAATGAATCAAAATATGTGTAAATAAAAGAAAATTAGTTAAACATTAATAGCGCTAAAAGGTTGTTCAAAAAATGCACAGTCCAAAACTCTGCTTGCGTAATCACTTAAAATTCATAATCTAACAAACTCGGTTATAGATAGAAAGTTTATATCTGTGACGCAAAAAAACATCCTAAACAGGGAAAGATGATCTTCCTCCGCACACTTCTTGTCTGCTAATCCCCAAAGGAAAATCATTTACCAGATGCAAGTGAATTCAGAGCATGTCTGTGTATCCAGTGGCGTAGCGTGGGGGGGCAGGGGGGCCGTGGCACCGGGCGCAACATTTAGGGGGGCGCCCGCCAGTATGTGTCACAGTGGCTGCCTCCTAAATATACTTTCCTGTGTCCCCGTACTCAGCCGCCATATTTAGTCTGAGGCGCCCTGTGATTGGGCGTATGGGGGTCATGTGCAGTGGTGGGGCTGGCCTGTCCACGATCGCGTTAGATTCGGGAGTCCCGCCTCCACCCATGTTCAGTCTCCTGCACCCTGTGATTGGGCGAAGGCGGGACTTCAGGAGCAACCAACCGCGATCGTTAACAGGCCAGCCCTGCCACCGCACATGACCCCCATATGCCCAATCACAGGGTGCCGGTGTCTGAATATGGTGAAGCGCGGGGACACAAAGTGGAGCCTGGAGGAGCAAGCGGCGACGGCGATCGTGAAGCAACCAAGCAGGTCTGTGCTGTCTAAGTTTCACTTAGTGTGTCGCCACCGCTATTTCCGATCTGACGTCACCAAACCACGACACACTCCTGCTCCAAACCGGGTGCTAAGCGAAATGTTCCGGTATTGGCTGTGCACCACTGAGACCACCAGTGATTTTAGCATAAAGAAATGACAACAGCAACAGTATGTAACGTGATTAGCCATGACTGCAGGCAGTCAGAAATAAAAGCAACCTTGCTTTTATTTCCGACTGCCTGCAGTCATAGCTAATCACTTTACATGCTGTTGCTATTGTCATTGTGAAAAAGAGGAGCAGCAGAGATTATGTCTGGCTTTGTTGAAGAGTGAAAAAGAGAATGTGTGTAGTGTATAGTGTATTGTGTATTGGTCTGTGGGTAGAGTATTGTGTAGCGGTCAGTATGTAGTGTATTGAGTAGTGTATTGTGTATTGGTCTGTGGGTAGAGTATTGTGTAGCGGTCAGTATGTAGTGTATTGAGTAGTGTATAGTGTATTGTGTGTAGTGTATTGTGTGTAGAGTATTGCGTAGCGGTCAGTATGTAGTGCATTGAGTAGTGGTCTGTGGGTAGTGGATAGTGTATAGTGTATTGTGTGTAGTGTATAGTGTATTGGTCTGTGGGTAGAGTATTGTGTAGCGGTCAGTATGTAGTGTATTGAGTAGTGGTCTGTGGGTAGTGTATTGTGTGTAGTGTATAGTGTATTGTGTGTAGTGTATTGTGTATTGGTCTGTGGGTAGTGTATAGTGTATTGTGCAGTGGTCAGTGTGTAGTGGTCAGTGTAGTGGTCAGTACAGGAATCAGGTAGGTCAGTGTATAGTGGTCGATGTAGGAATCAGGTAGGTCAGTGTGTAGTGTAGTGGTCGATGTAGGAATCGGGTAGGTTGGTGTGGTGTGTAGTGTAGTGGTCAGTATAGGAATCAGGTAGGTCAGTGTGTAGTGGTCAGTGTGTAGTGGTCGATGTAGGAATCAGGTAGGTCAGTGTAGAGGTTAGTGTAGTGGTCAGTATAGGAATCAGGTAGGTCAATACTATTGTAGGAAGGGAAGGGACTCTGGGAGTGCGAAAAGTCCGCAGGTTAGGGGGCGCAAATTACTTGCCTTGCCCCGGGCACTGACAACCCACGCTACGCCACTGTGTGTATCTCATGTCATCCAGCTGGCAGATAATCCCCTCTGATGGTCTCAGACTGGTGGATCGATCTTATATGGCTGTTGTCAGCGACCTCCAAAGGTTTCCATCTGTATGTAACTCATTATGAAATTAAAAGGGTGCACATAGTGTAATCCAGTAAGAAATCCTTTATTTAGAGCAATTCAATTAGATTTACACTTACAATGTGTCAGCCTTGTTAAAAACAGTATCAAAAAAATCTCTTAAATGAAGTCGTGTAGTCCTGCATAAGTATGCCTTTCACCACCACAGCGGTGTTTCTCGGGAAGGCAGAGCAGACAGTACGACGGCGTAGGTTGCTGCGTGATCCTGCCCTCTAGGCTTTTCACTTACTTTAGATATTAACTCTATTTGTTGTAATATGTATTGCAGATTTCTCAATAAAGAACAATGGTAAAAAAAAATGCACATTTTAACTCAAAGCTTTGAATGTAGTACTGCATGCAACAAGCACTCTTCACAGATCGATAATCAGAGGTATAGCTTATAGCCAATATCTGAGAGTAATAGGAAATTGTACATTGGTGCAAAGTGTCAAGATGGAAATCACAATGCTGTGGCAGCATTTTCCAAATTGGGGAGAGGCATTTGGGAAAGACCTGTATAAAAAAGTATATCTAAAAATAGTGAAACTTGTCCATCCCGACCAGTCAGGATTTATACCTGGAAGATCTACTAGCACAAATATAAGGCGGGTATATTTGAATCTCCAGGTCCCGACGCATGAGGATGGAGCAAGGGCTATCTTGTCCTTGGATGCCGCCAAGGCCTTTGATAGCCTTGAATGGCAAGATCTTTGGAGGGTTCTTGTAGATTTTTATTAATTGGGTAAAAATGCTGTATAAAACGCTGGAGGCAAAAGTAAAGGTGAATAATGAATATTCTGATAAATTTTGTTTGAAGAGGGGGACGAGACAGGGGTGCCCTCTGTCGCCCCTCCTTTTTGGCCTCGCAATCGAACCTCTGACAATAGCACTTATGCCGCGTACACACGATCGTTTTTTCTGATGAAAAAAGACCGATGGATTTTTTTTCATCGGACAAACCGATCGTGTGTGGGCCCCATCGGTCTTTTTTCCATCGGTATAAAAAACTAGAACATGTTTTAAATTTTACTGATGGAAAAAAAAACGATAGAAAATTCCGGTCGTCTGTGTGGAACTCCATTGGACAAAAAACCCACGCATGCTCAGAACCAAGTCGACGCATGCTCAGAAGCATTGAACTTAATTTTTCTCGGCTTGTCGGAGTGTTATACGTCACGGCGTTTGGGACGGTCGGATTTTGGACTGATGGTGTGTAGGCAAGACTGATGGAAGTCAGCTTCATCGGATTTCCGATGGAAAAATACATCGGATTAGAATCCATAGGAAATCCGATCATGTGTACAGGGCTTTAGGTCCTCTGAGGTAAGAGGATTTATATCCAGGGACGCTACCGTCCTGGATCCTTCGCAGTTATGATGTGCATGTATATTCGTGAATAATCTACGCAGATTTACATCTGTCGTTCTCTGTGGGATGAATCCCGTCTGATCTGAGTCTATAATGGATTTTAATAAAGGCTGTAGTCTAGTTGTTAATATTTTTGTTAATATTTTGAAATCTATATTCAATAATGCTATTGGCCTATATGAGGGGCATAGTTTTGGGTCTTTGCCCTCTTTATATATTAGGGTTATATGTGCCTTTCTCATTGAGTCTGGCAATATCCCCCTCAGCAATCCCTCTGAATATACCTTTTCTAATTTCGGAGCTAGTAGATCTTTATATTTTTTATAAAATTCGACAGGAATTCCATCTGGACCTGGTGTTTTTTCTCCTGGAAATGTATTTATGGCCTTTATTATTTCTTCACTTGTAATTGGATCCACCAATGCCTCCCTCTCCCTATCCGATAACAACCCGAGGGCCACCCGGTCCAATAAGTCCGACATGGCCCCCGGGCGGGGATCGGAGGGGAGAGAAGAGGCATATAATCCAGCATAATACTCGCCAAAGGCCCTTAGAATCTCATCTGGTTCTTTTACCTTAATTCCCTCTGGCATTTCTATTTCTGCTATGATTGTAGGTTGATATTCCTGTTGTGCCAATCTCGCCAAAAACCTCCCATTTTTGTCCCCTAGTTCAAAAATATTTTGCCTCTTTTTGTATAATTCTAGCCTTGTTATCTCCTCCATATGTAGTTGTAATTCTCTTTGCGTGGCCATCATTAAATCAAAATTAAAGTTACTTGGGTCTTGACTATATTTTTCCTTACTACTCTCTACCTGTATTTGTAGCTCCTGTACCTTGGCCTTCTGTTTTTTGTTTACTGCTGCAATATTTGAGATATATTGTCCTCGTAGATATGCCTTGAACGCATCCCAGACTATATCCACTGAGGACGATCCCTCACTGTCTTCCCAATATTCCTTTATTATGGTTATCATCTTTTCTGATATCTCTGGGTATGTCACCCATTGTGGGGGCAACCTCCACAATGCTGTGTCCCTAGATGTGGGGATGCGTATTGACACCCGCAGGGGGGCATGATCTGACAGGCCACTAGGTAAGTACTCAGCATCTATAATATCTGTTAACATTGCGGAGTCCGCAAATGCCAGATCTATTCTAGATGCTGTTTTATAAGATGTAGATTAACAGGAGTACATTCTTTTTTCTGGATTTTTACATCTCCATATTTCTGTTACCCCCGTCGCTTGTGCCCAATTATATAAATCAGCTGAGTGGTTCTTTGAGGGTTTCGGTCTGTCCAATTCAGCGGACATCACTGAATTGAAATCTCCAACGAGCATCAGTTTTGCTGGAAGATATTGAATAATTTTTTCCATTATCTCATTTAAGATTTCAACCGTAAAAGGAGGAGGAATATATATTGCCACCATAATACATCTTTGTTGCCCGATCTTATATAATAAGATCACATATTTTCCCTGTAGATCTATGTAGGCTTTTTCCACCTTTCCAGGAAAGGATTTATTAACTAACACTGATACCCCTCTGGCGTAAGATGAATAGGTGGCATGATATTCCTTTTGTTTCCAGGCTTTTTTTAACGTTGTTGTTTTTTTTTCCCCATTAAATGTGTCTCCTGTAATATAATTAGTTGCGGATTATATTTTCTTATATACTGGAACATCAGAGCTCGCTTGAACCTAGAGTTTAGTCCTCTGACATTCCATGATATTACTGAATAACTGTTATTGTTACTTTCTTTGCCTGACATTGTATTTAGAACCTAGGGGGCTTCCTCCTACACCTTCTATTTTGGGGATGGAACCTTTTCTGAGATTTTAGACTACACTTCTGGGCATTTATACATTTCATTCTTACTCTATCTTTCCCTCCCTCCTCCCTTCCCACCCTATCCCTCTCCACCTCCTCCTTTGATCCATAGTTCCATTCATACCTGGACAAGAGTGAAGAGGCATTTCGATTAGTCCCTTTTTTACCGACCATGGTATCTATTCCATGGTCAATACCCAACTTTTCCCAAACTCAACCCTCCCAAAAAAACAAAACCAAAAAAAACAAGTACAGTTACCTTTCATACAATTTCTAATATGACATATACAGGGTTCCCAGAGTCTGTGTGTCTTGGGGGGACATGGACCTGAATCCAAAGTAGCACCACCTTAAGGGTCCCCAGGCATACAGCTCACAAAGAGCACCGTTCCCCCGAATGCCAGGGCCCATAATCACAAGGCAAGAGGCTAGCATTCAGTCCCCTCCAAAAGCCTCTGTCCCGGGTGAGTCTGTCACAACAGGTAAGCCTTATTATAGGCTTACCTGTAGCATAAAGTTGTTGTAAAGGGTTTACAACCACTTTAAAGATCAAGTTTGGTTAAAAAAGATTTTTAGTCCTATAGCTTTTGCTGCCTAACTTAGCTGTAATAAATGATTCTATAGAAATCTTCATTGCAGGGATGCTCTGTCCTCTTCCTGTTTCTGAACTTCCCACAATGCAATGGTGAATAGAATTAGGTCTATGAGTTGAATTCATTATAAAAAGCTTCCAACAAAGACCTGTCCTCTCCTCTTTCATTTATTGGGGAACAAATATTTCACTGTTTGCAACTTGATCAATGAAAGGGGAAGATACTGTATATAGAGTAATCAAAGAATATGAAATATGATAGTAGTCAGAGTGCAGACTGAGCAAATCTCACCATGGTGGCTAGTTGCAGCCCAAATAGGGATGGTCACAAAAATAGAGCTAACAAGGTCCCGTAAGAACTTCAAAAACCATAGTAATCCAAGCATCACTGTTCATTCATAATGGTCACAGAAGGGAAAGAGCATTGTTTGGAATAAATTCCCTAAAATATAAAATAAATAAGAAAGCATGTAAACAAGAATTACATGGAGACATAGGAGTCCTACATACTGAAAATTAGGGCATAATTGGAGAGTTTTACCTGAATGAGAAAGTAGAATCAATAAGATTCACCGCTGGTTCAGAAAGGTAATCCTTGAGACCATTAGCGGAATGAATGGACAGACCACTGTCCAATAGACAAAGTATCTCGCTTAAGCTGATACCATCTGCTCAGGAGATGGATCAATATGCTAGGGAGAGAAGAAAAACATAGGGAGCTAAATGTTTGAATGGTTATAATAAAATGTAAAGTGTGGGTCCAGGTTGAAGTGAAAGAAGGCTTACCTTATGGACAAAATCAAATGGTTGGAAAAACTCCCTCTCTGATCCTAGAGTCCATTGACCAATGGCACGTTGACCAATAGGCGCGATCCAACCCCAGCCGACCCTGCGCATGCCCAATGATGCACAGGAAGCCGGCGGGGGTCATGCAGCAACGCGTTGCGCCATACTGGTAATGGGAAAGACCCTGAGCTGGAAAATAGGGAAAATAAAACCTGGTTCCTAGGAAAAGCAAAACAAGTTTAAAAAAAATAAAATACGATTAAACGGAGACGCAAGAGCCCCCAGTGAATATCCTAGGGCTCACAGTGGAAAACGCGATTGATTGAACACCTGATGCATGGTGTGCACGGGGCGCTCGTATGGCCAGGAATGAAACAGAGACTATGGGAAAAGAAATGGTTTTTGAAAAGGGAACTTCAGAGAGTGTATCAAATTGATATAAATAGAAAATCAATTTGTTTGTAGTTCAATAATAAACTCACATTTAAACAGTCAAGTACAAATTATCCAGCTGCTGAGTGAGTATAAAAAGAAAGGCTCCAGGGTGATGCCCAGATTTCACTCTGCTTTACAAATGCACAAAAAAGAAAAAATCCATAAGAAATAAATTGTATTGGTACTTAGTCAGGGCATTGAAATATATTTCTAGTTTTAAATCAAAACCCATTTGGTTCGTCATACATAGGTGAACAGAACAAAAAAAAAGAAAGATGAAAAGAAGAGGAGAGGAGATGAGGAAGGGATAGGTAGAGGGGGGAGGGGGAGGGGGGAAAGGGAGGGAAAAAGATGGGAGAGAAGGGAGGGAAGGGGAAGGTGGGGAAGGAAAAATTGGGGAGAGAATGAGAGGAGGAAAAAGAGAAATCAAGGAAAGAAGGGGAAGGGGAAGAGAAATGAGCGTGGGGAAGGGAAAGGAATAAAGACAATTGATAGAATATTGCAGTAACAAATATAGGATTAATAATTACAAAAAAGGTTTAAAACTAAATGCGTCATTGAGGCCTGGATACTTTAAAGCCGATAAATCATGTATCCACTTCGCTTCTTTTTGGAGAAGTATTTTATCATAATCCCCACCTCTATCCCCAGGGGGGAGGTGTTCTAATGCTGAAAAGTGCATTTTGAGGCTGTCGAACTGATGAAATAAGCCAATCTGGTGACTTATTGGAGTCTCCATTTTTTCCTTAGAGATCAATGAGACATGGTCACGAATGCGATGGTAAAAAGGTCGCTTTGTTTTGCCTATATAAAAGGCTTTGCATTCGCATTGCATGATGTATACTATGACAATAGATCAAATGGAGACTACATGATTTATCCCCAATGCAGTTCCTTTATGCGTATGGCCAAATGTCATATATTCAATACGGATGTTTTTTTTATTCAAGTTTATTTTCTACTTTTATAATAAAAATAGAATTTTTTCAATATTGTTACTGTATTCCTATTTATCTACTAGACACCGTTTAAAGTCCCAGGGTTTGATACCCTTTGTTGTCCTTTTTCTCTTTAAAGTTATTTACATGGGATGTGGTGTCTTGATTTGAATGGCCCACAACTGAAATTTCAGTAAAAGATACACTTGACAGAGGCAATTCTTGAATCAATATATAGCGATTACTTGAATGTAGGTATATCACATGCTAAAACATATCCTTCTTGAGATAAAACAGTGATAAAATATGATAAAATAAATCCGTATGGTGTGCAAAATAAAGTGACAAAAAGTGCTCAGTTGAAAGTGCACTATGCAGTGTAATTCCTAAGAAATCCTTAACACATATGATAATGTATTAGATGCTCATCTGGTAAAAATTCCTATAAATATATGCAACATAAAACAATTTATAGGTGAAAAAGAAGATAAAATTGCGAAGTGTCCACAAATAATAAAGTGCAGGATGAGTAGGTGACTGTATATATACTGTACAGTATCAGCAAACAACGTGCTGGTGCTGGTGACAACTCTCTAATGTGAAAATGGGGGGGGTGTAATGGCGCTTGCTAAAAAAATAAAAATGTTATCCCTTTAATTAAAGTGCAACCAAGTGGGTATATAATAAAGTTAAAAAATATAAAGGCTAAATAGTCCGTGATGTGATAATATCATACACAATATGTATAAAAGAATAATCCAATAAAGTGCTCCAATAATAAAGGCAAAAAATCCAATGCAATAAATCTCATGCAAAGGTATAAACAACAAATGTGAGTGTCAATAAAAAATACAAATCTTCTGTGCAAAAACAGATATTGGATACCAATAAGGTGCAAATAGGGAGTCTCTGTGTAGTCAAAAAATAAATGAATCAAATATCCAAAAATACAATAAAAAATGAGTCTCTGGGCAGTATAAAAAATATAAAATCCAAAGTAGTAGTGCAGAACAGATCCACCATCTGCAAGTGGCTAATCACATGCAGGTGCTTCTATCCAAGTGCTCTAATCCAAGTGCCCACGTTTCCCCCAGCCTCTCACCTTGGCTGGCTTGTAAACAAGCCTCTTCAGTTGATTCAATGGCAGATGCAGCTCCTCAGCAAGACTGATATCCCTCACTGCCGATGAATCCCGGAGTGACCATGTGATTCCTCTGCATCAGTAAACGCTTTGGAGTGGGGCACTAGGTTCTCAAAAGTAGGGGAAACCCTATGATTAAGTGGTGTGTACAGCCACATAATGCGTAAGGGACCAGGGAGGAGAGCCAGTGGTGACATTACTTCCGCCCAGCGGCCGAGAGCGGAAGTGCCTATGTTTGTATGAGATTACATGCGTCTGTTGAACAGTAATTGATGTAAGTTTTTCCATGTTGTTTTAAATAAATATTTTGAATGGTATCACACTATGGGAGCCCCCCTGTGTTTTATCTCACTTCTGAGAACCTAGTGCCCCACTCCAAAGCGTTTACTGATGCAGAGGAATCACATGGTCACTCCGGGATCAGAAGTGTGGATCCGGCGTAGCCGCAGGGGAAGAGGAGGAGCGAAAGTGTAGTACCCCCCCCGAAGGGAATGCCGCGTTCACCACCCCACCCTGCAAGGGTGTTACACGTGGGGGCTCGAGTCCGGGATTTGTGGCTATCTGTTGCACGAGTGGATTGAAGTTTATGTGTTAAAGTCGGCCATTGGACTGTGTTAAAGACTTTGAGCGAAGAAAAAGGGGTTAAGGGGCACAGAACTGTTTCCAACTGCGTAGTTCATGGGCGTGTCAAAAGAAAAAGAAAAGCCTGCAAGCTACGTGCAGAAAAAGAAAAAGGGGAGGAGTCCCCGACACCCGCGAGTTACACGTGGGTGAATTGGTGCCAAAGGACAGAGAGAGTTGGATCGAGTGAAGAGAGAGAAACATGTCTGCTTTTCCTGCATACTTCAGTTTTGTCGGGACCCCGGATGTTCCCGATGCCTTCTTCAATGGACATGCAGAGATGCGGAGGCCCTGGGCATGCTCTGTCCCAAATGCCATGGACTGGCCGTGCAACTGCGCCCCTTCGGGAGATGTTCGGCTTGTGGAGAGTTCCTCTTTGAAGTGGATCAGCCCAATGAATTACTCCGGGCCTACCGGGTGAACTGCATCACAGGAGTCGTAACTTCAGAGGAAGATGCCTATACTCCTACAGCCGAGCCCACGCGCATCGCCTCCCCTACCGCCAGTGCCTTGGGGAAGGATGTCCCCGGGCCTACGGAACTTTTGGCGGACACCGCAGCAGACGCTGCCTCTGCCACAACGGAAATCCATGTTCCGCCAGCAAAGCGGAAAGTGGGATATGTTAAGGCCTCCCGCAGCTGCGGTCAAAGCCTGCCTCAGCACCTACCAGAACCGGACATTGAGAGCGGAAGTAAGCCCGAGAAGTCCCCGACAGGTGACGGTAAGGAGGCTGGGAGAAATGTGTCCACATCTACCCGAAATTACTTGCCTGCTGAGGAGTATGATACCTCAGACCTGGACTCTTCGTCCGATGTGGGGGATGATGCCGAAATAGACGACATCTTTGTTAAAAAGGGATGGGACAAGGTAAAAACTGTTGCCCTGGCCCGCAGCTTTCCCGTAGGATCACCCATGAGTTCGGGGAACACTACGCCCCATGTGGAGGTCCCGGCCATAGAAGAGAAAGCGGTATCTGCCACATGTAGAGAACCCCTACCAGGGCCTGATACGGCTACAGTCCGGAGTTCGCCGGACGCCATTGTACTCGCTGGAAGTGGAGATCGCAAAACTCTTCCCCAACTTTCCCGCTTATAGTGAATTTTGAATAAAAGAGTGGCGAGTGAGTATAGCTGGGAGTAACCCTATGTGCCCAAGGAGCTGCTGTTCGAAATAGAGGCCTATCGAGAAAAGTTGGAGCGCCAAAGCTATATGGGACTGTCTCAAAGTGCCCAAGCCATACAGGTACTTTGCTTGCTCAGCCGCTATGACTGACTGTTTTAAGGGTTGTCATAAAGAGTGGAGCTATGGTCGGCATATCCATGCTGATCGGGTGGTTATCTGTTGCCCAGGGAGAGAGGACGCTGTTTATTTTATAGAGACCCATGACAAACAATGGAAGCCCATTACCCTGCCGGATCCTAGTTTTTACCTTTGAAACTTTTTAGACAGGAACTTGTGTGTTTTTTTCTCTACTATCCTGTCTTTTGCACAGACAAACTGTGCCTTGGATTCAAGTAACTTTGCCCCGCTGCTAAGTGGAGAGCTTGTTGTTTTTTTTTTCTCTCCCTCCTGCTCCGAACAAAGGGACATTTTTTTCTCTGAATTGAACCTTGGGGTAGATAAGTCAGCAGGTCATGGTGGAGAAACGCCGTGGTCAAGATGTAATGTTCAAGTGTGCTGTGCCGCAGTCCCATGCGCAGCTATTGTGAAGTACTAAACTTATGCCAACACTAGGTGGCAGTGTTCTTAAAAAAAAAGAGAGTAACTAACTGCTCTGATGAGAAAAGCATTTAGGCTTAGATTTATTTTTCTCTATGCTATTTATGCTAAGCTTAGCATAATAGACTTTAGAGAAGGGAATTGCTTCCTTTAGGGGAGGCAGTTTACTTCTAAATATTGTAGAATATTAGGGATAGGATGTTTGTATATTTTCTTGCATGTTGTGATTTTTCTTTTGCAGGTATGAGAACGGCTATCAACACCACCGGAGAATGGGGTGGGATAGATAGTTAGTGATGGGTGGTATGTGAATTTAAAATGTGACATTTGAGATTGTAATGTCATTTGTTTGCTTTCTCTCTTTCTTTCTGTCTCCCTTCCCAAAATGTTTGGTTCAGGCACTTATTCAAAATTTTATTGCTATTATTGTACATAGTTGTTTGGAGAATCAACAGCCTTCAGGATTG
This sequence comes from Rana muscosa, assembly GCA_029206835.1. Lineage (NCBI taxonomy): Eukaryota > Metazoa > Chordata > Amphibia > Anura > Ranidae > Rana > Rana muscosa. The sequence continues at coordinate 296,339,071 of CM055123.1, read as the reverse complement.
AAGGGTTTGATTCCCGTAGACACTGGGGACAGTGTCTTTTTCAGGAGGTGGTTTGTGTAGCGCCCCTCCCAATATGTACAAATTTAGGGGTAGTCTGAGCCAATATTTAGGCTCAGACCAATTAAATTTTCAATTATTTGCTTCTGCCCTGGGTGTGATGCTGCCTGGCAGTACAGATCCCTGTTGTCTGTGGGTGGCACTGTCACCACTGGCTCAGGTTGAACCACAGGGGGTATCACAGCACCATTGGGTGTCCTTTCTCGGCAGCCGTGCAGTGGGAGTGGTCGGTCCGCTGTGCATGCTGGGAGAGGGTGCATAAGGGGCAGACGCCATTAGGCGTGAGGTATTCCAGGGGACCCCTTGGTCCTGGAGGACGTTCGGCACGTACCCCACCTCTTGTGGCCCTCATGGCCAGGGGTGCGTGTGTGTTTCAGTCCCAGGCATCTTTAGCCCGAGGCTGCATTGCTGCTTGGTGGGCCTGGCTCGGTTGGCTGGGGCCTGCGCCTCACAGAAAGATCCCAGGCTGCCCATTGTGGTCCCAACTTTAGGAAAGGAGTTCCAGTGGAAGATCGGTCCTGTCGGAGATAGCGACGATACTGCTGTCTCGGGGAGAGGTCTGGAGGCCTACCTAAAGAGGGATCCATCATCATTGATACAAGTCCTGCAACACCCTAAAGGTTTCTCTCATTGTTGCTTGGCTGGGATGTTTGGGGCTGGATAATCCTGTGGCAGAGGATTCCCAATCGCATCCCCATTTCACAAAGGACAGATCAATTCGTGCTCTACTCCGGCTGCTAGGACCTATCTAAAGAGGGACTATCCGGGAGAGCAAAACCCACTCAGGCTTGAGTGGCGACGGTACTGAGTCTTAAGTGTTGCGTGCCTGAACCTTTTTCCCTACTTCGTCTATTCTCTCTCTCTCAAAGTTTTACCTCAAGATAAAAGAATAAAACCTTGCTTAGGTTTTACACCACCTGTGTGGACATTGGCTTTATTACAAAGGGACTTCCGCCTAGACAACGGAGACCAGGGATCCACTCATGAGAGGTATTTTGCTGCAAACCCAAAGGTAATTAATCAGTGGATTTCCACACTTAACAAAGTGTGGATCCGGCGTAGCCGCAGGGGAAGAGGAGGATAGAAAATGTAGTACCCCCCTGAAGGGAACCCCATGCTCACCGCCCCACCCTGCAAGGGTGTTACATATGATTTTTTTATTTTATTGGTTGAACTAGATGGACTTGTGCCATTTTTCAACTAGACTAACTATGTAACCTATGTAATCATGTGTATAAAAAACTTCAATTGCATCAAATAAAACATATCCATTCTTTTGGAAAGATTCTGAGTGTATCTTTTTGTACCTGTTCCCTACTGTGTTAGTTATTATTAATTTGAAACCACTAATCAATATGATAGGAGTTGCCTATCTATATAATTTCCAGAACAATATCAAAGCTCTGCAGGCAACTTTGATTTAGCAGGACCATCTCTGAGTGTCAGAGGTAGCTTAGCTCCATGAAGTTATAACATTCTTGTAGCTACTCCGTTTGGACTCTGGTGGTCCTGCTACAAGTCAAGTGACAAACATGGTGGAATCTGGACACTTTTAGTGAAAAATCTCCATATTTCGAGTCTGTTTTATGACTGCATTGCATAGTAGTAAATTATTATAAGATTGTGATTAAAGTTGTATACAGTGCCCGGACAAGGTCATCTAGAGCCCAGGGTGAACATGCCAAACTGCGCCCATCCCCCCAAGATGTACGAGTATTATTTTAGCACAAATCCCTTCCCCCTCCACCATATCACCTCTTCTAGCACAAATCCTCTTCCCCATCCCCCTTTCCCCCTCCCAGCACAAATCCCCCAAAATCACCTTTCTTAGGACAATCATTACCCCCTGCTGCCCTCCAAGTTCCCCCACACAACACAAATCCCCTTCCCCCAATCTCCTTGTGGTGCCTCTGCACCTCACATGATACCACAGTCCCCATGTCAGTTGACCATCCTACCCACCCCTTTTCCTGGCCCTGGTTGTATAACCTTGTCTTTGTTGACTCACTTACCTTCAATATACGTATATATAAGGTCTTTTTAAACTGGTGTGGTTTATTTGTGTAAAGGTTGTGTCAGAGTGGTTGAGGTTTTACACCACTCAATTCAGTGAATTGGTCAAGCTAAGCTATTGCTAGACTTGCCAGGCTTCACGTGTTTGTTGCACAATTTCAGAAAGTCCGCATTGCATGACTCCAGATACAATTTCTTTGCAGACATTCTGCAAGTCTGCTGCAAGTTCTGGTTCAGTTATGTTGTGCAATAGTCATCCCACCACAGGGGGGCACTGTGGCTGAATTTCAATGCTGTAGACTTGCAGAGCTCTTGCTGTAGACTCACCACTGCAACTTTGCTCTTGCTAGAGACTTGCCACGCAAATTTGCTATAAATTGGAAAAGTGTCAACTTAGAACTTGTGTTTCAATTGCTCTGCAAGTGTACAACTTGCCAGTGAAAATGTGCAGCAAGTCAACAGACTTACAATTCAACACTGCCACAAATTGCTCTGCACAGAGGCTTCCTGTTCATCACACATGAAAACATAGTTAACAATGTTTGCTTTAGTTATGAAAGAACACAATGAGTGATCAATACCATGTTCATTCAGGAAAGGAATAGGCTGGTAAACATGACATATTTTCTGCCCCACCCCTGTGGCTCCCCTGCAGTAGTTGACAGCCGGTAGGAGGGAGAAGAGGGGAATCTGACTGCAGGGGTGACCACAAGGGAATCTTTGCTGGGGGGGGGATAGAGGACAGAGGGGATCAGGTACAAGGGGGGGATCAGAGTTGCATGGGGGATCTAATATAACAGTTTGATCCCCCTGTGACTCCCCCTGCAGCAGCCGCTGGTTTGAAGCAGCAGGGAACAGAGATCAGAGCAACCAAGGGCATTTTATAGAGGGGAGAACATTGTATACTCCACTTATAAGGGCACATAGATGGAACTGATGCTCCTCATCCTAGGAACCATACACTTACCAAAAAGGAGGAATACATATGATGACATCTAGTGGCACAACTGGTAAATCCTACATCTCCTCCCAAAAACAGAAACACTGCTATCTGCTTGCTTATGTCTGTCTATTTAATAATGCTGGTATGTTATTTTTGCTTAACCATCCATAGATCTGTCCACATTACAATGCTATATTATCTCCCTTGTCTTACCCAAAATTATGGCCCGTTAACTTTAGTGCCCTCTTGCTAGTCTGTTTCTGAAGTGAGAATTTTGCCCTGTTAACCAGCTAACCTTTATTACCTCCTGATTTGATAATTGAAATGCACCCATCCCCCACCCCTATAAGTATAAATATACGCATCTCTTGGGGGAAGCATTTGCAGGGGGCACATCTGCAGCTGGGGCTCTTTCTCAAAGTGGGGCTATTTCTATAAGTGCACAAAGCAAAAGTACACAAGAAAATACTTTAAAAAACACCACACGGACATCAGGTGACCTTGTTTACCTCTTCGGCTCTTTCTCCTTGTAACATGCACTCTCTACCACTCCTTTTGACAGCTGTGTCCTCTATCCCTAAACTATCTCCTTATTACTGCACCTACCAACTCCTGCTAGTTCGAAAATCCACACACACAAAAAATCTACAGGACCCTGGGGCATGTCCCTTCATATAAATACCACTCCCATAGTACCCCCCTCACACTCCTGCATGCACCCATTACCCTGCACCCTCTGGCAGCAGCCGCAATCAAAACAATTTAGTTCCAATATCTCTTCTTCCAAAGACCAGACTCCCTTTCTCTTGTGCCCTTTGGAATGCCCCCTCTGTCTGTAACAAACTCACCTCTCTCCATGATCTCTTTATCGCTAACTCATTTAATCTACTCGCCATTACCGAAACCTGGCTTCATGAATCTGACACTGCGTCTTCTGCTGCCCTATCCCACGGTGGTCTTCTCTGGACTTACTCCCCCAGACCCAGTGGATGTAAGGGAGGAAGTGTCGGAATCCTCTTAGCCCCACATAGCACCTTTCAGGTACTTCAACCACCTCCCTCTCTGTCACTCTCCTCTTTCGAAGCACACCGCATTCATCTTTTCACTCCAGTTTCTCTAAGGATAGCTGTGATCTACAGGCCCCCTGGACCAGTATCAACCTTTCTTAATGACTTCTCTGCCTGGCTACCCTACTTTTTTTCTTCTAAAATCCTCACAATTATTCTGGGTGACTTCAACATACCTATTAATACTAACACTCCTGCCACTTCCAAACTTCTCAGCCTAACCTCCTCCTTTGACCTGAAGCAGTGGATACATGCTCCTACTCACTCTGAAGGCAATACCCATGACCTTGTTTTCTCTCACCTTTGCACTCCACGCAACCTCTCCAACTATACTTACCCTCTCTCTGATCACTACCTTATTAGTTTCACTCTCTCCCTCTCCTCCACCTCCTCTCCCTCCAACAGCATTAAAGTTACCTGCAGAAACCTACGTCATCTCAACCCTTCTCTTCCCTACTCTGCTACCGATGTCCTCTATGACAAAATCTCACCCCCATCTTGCACTGACCTAGCCACTTCTTTCTACAATGCTTCACTTCTAGCCTCACTGGACTCACTGGCCCCCCTCACTATACACAGAATCAGGCCCTGAACCCTTCAACCTTGGCAAACAGATGATACTAGAAGTCTGAAAAAACAGTCGTGCTCATGAGCGCCTGTCGCGTAAGACTAAGTCTCAGAAAGATTTCAACCAATATAAATCTGCCCTCCATAAATACAATTCCAGCCTCCTCACTGCCAAACAGACTTATTTTATCACTCTCATTAGCAACTTATCATCCCATCCCCGTCAACTCTTCTCAACCTTCAACTCTCTACTTCGTCCTCCACTGCCTCCACCCCCCAGCTCACTCACTGCCCAGGAGATCGCCAATCACCTCAAACAGAAGATTTATACAATTCGCAGGGAGATCTCTACTGTTTAGATAACCTCCACGCTTTACACTTCATGCCCATAGGTACAATCATTATTTCCCTCTTTCAACCCTATCACTATAGACAAGGTTGCTAAACTACTTGCTAACGTCCACCTTACCACCTGCCCTCTGAATCCTGTTCCCTCACACATGCTACGTTCACCCTCTGGCTCTATTCTACACTCTCTATCCCAGTGTTTCTCCACTCCAGTCCTCAAGGCGCCCCAACAGGTCATGTTTTCAGGATTCCCCTTCTTTTGCACAGGTGATTCGATTAGTTTCACTGCCTTAGTAATTACCACAGCCATTTCATCTGAGGGAAATCCTGAAAACATGACCTGTTGGGGCGCCCTGAGGACTGGAGTTGAGAAACACTGCTCTATCCCACACAAAAAAAAAAAAAATGAGGGAACACTAGTGTCATTTAAATGTTACAAAGAATATAACAGAATATGTAAAAGGGAAATCAAGGATGCAAAAATTCAAAACGAATGACAGATTGCAAAAGATAGTAGGACAAACCCCAAAAAAATCTTCAAATATATAGTAAAAAGGTCAAGTGTGAGCATGTAGGCCCTTTACAAAATAATCTAGAGTGGGTGACTGGGGACAAAGAGAAGGCTAATTTATTAAATACTTTCTTTAGCTCTGTGTATACAAAGGAGCATGGGGGAGCTCATGTCCATAATGGGGGTGGTAGTGACACAGCCCCAAATCCACAATGGCTCAAAAGTGATATGGTCCAGAAATATTTAGACAGAATAAAGGTGGATAAAGCACCTGGACCAGATTGCATACACCCACGGATCCTAAAAGAATTGAGCTCTGTAATTTCAAAGCCATTGTATCTAATTTTTAGGGACCCATTAATGACAGGAATAGTACCACTGGATTGGCGCAGGGCCAATGTGGTGCCTATATTTAAAAAAGGAACAAAGTCTTTACCAAGTAACTATAGACCTGTTAGTTTAACTTCTATAGTTGGGAAGATACTGAAGAGATTATTAAAAGACCACATAGATGACTTCTTGCTGGAAAAAAAATATTTTAAGCAACAGACAGCATGGATTCATGAAAGACAGAAGTTGTCAGACAAACCTGATTTATTTTTATGAAGAGGTAAGTAAAACCTTGGACAGAGGCGTGGCGGTGGACTTGGTGTACTTGGATTTTGCAAAAGCGTTCGATACGGTTCCCCACACACGGCTATTGTGCAAGGTAAAGTCTACAGGCTTGGAAATATCAGTTTGTAAATGGATAGAAAACTGGTTAAAACACAGAATACAGAGAGTAGTGGTTAATGATTCGTACTCTGAATGGTCTAAGGCAGGGGTGCCAAACATTTTGAAGAACAAGGGCCACTTAAGCGACTTGGTAAATGGTCCAGGGCCACAATGAGTGGAGTGGGTGGATGGCAGCCCACTCGGCTCTATAGAGCCCACTCTACTCTCAAGCTTTGTACACATGACCGATTTTCTCGGCAAGAACCAGCAAGAAACTTGCTGGCAGAGTTTTCTTGCCGAGTAAATCGGTCGTGTGTACGCGGCTTTCAGGTTTCTCGTCAAGAAAACAGGCAAGAATCTCGACGAGAAAAATAGAGAACCTGCTCTCTATTTTCTCGTCGGGATTCTCGTCGGCCTGTTTCTCGACAAGAAACCCGAGAGTGTGTACACTTACCTGTCGCCGTGGAAACCCGTGCATGCTCGAAATGACTTTGACGCATGCGCGGTAGCTTCCTAGGCATAGGTAGGGTGTAGCAAGATGACGGCGATGGCATCGAATGTGACGAGTGCACGCTCGTCGTAGTCGATGATGTCACCGCGTTCGTGCCATTCAAAGGAACGGCGGCTCTTTTGAAAGGTACGTGTGTACACTCGGCCGGGACAAGATTCTTGTCCAAGAATCTCGTCAGGAAAAACGAAGAGTTTTTTCCTGACGAGATTCTCGGCCGTGTGTACGAGGCTTCAGGTAATAGAAGTCTATGGCTCAGTGCAGGTAACTCACAGGTGCACTTCTCTGTACCTGTGGATCAGTTTGAAAGCAGCCCAGTAACCACTGCAGAACAGATATGCCCATATACACACACTGTTATTTTAGTAATAAAAACTTACCTTTAATAACAGTATTCTATTCTATTTTATTCCATCCCAGAGCAGGAGGTCGTGGGCCACATCAGAGGGCTCCGCGGGCCACATGTGGCCCCCGGGCCACTGGTTGGGCACACCTGGTCTAAGGTTATCAGTGGTGTACCCCAAGGTTCAGTGTTGGGACCCTTACTTTTTAATATCTTTATAAATGATATTGGGTCTGAGATCAAGAGTAAAATTTCTGTCTTTGCAGATGACACCAAGCTATGCAGTGGAATAACGTCCTTACAGGATGTCACCAGTTTACAAGCCGACCTCAATGCTCTGTCTAATTGGGCGACTATGAGGTTTAATGTTGATAAATGTAAAGTTATGCACTTGGGGGCTTAGAATATGCATGCATCATACATACTAGGGGGAGTACAACTGGGGGGATCCATAGTGGAGAAGGATCTGGGGGTTTTGGTAGATCATAAGCTCAATAATAGCATGCAATGCCAAGCTGCGTTTTCCAAAGCGAGCAAAGTCCTTTCTTGTATTAAGTGAGGTATGGACTCCAGAGAGAGAGATATCATTTTGCCCCCCTGTTCAAATCATTAGTAAGACCACATCTGGAATATGCAGTTCAGGTTTGGGCCCCAGTTCTCAAAAATGATATTGGGAAACTGGAAAGTGCAGAGAAGGGCAACCAAACTGATAATAGGCATGGAGGAGCTCAGCTATGAGGAAAGATTAGAGGAACTGACTTGAACTGAATTTATTCACTCTTGAGAAGAGGAGATTAAGGGGGGATATGATCAACATGTACAAATATATAAGGGGTCCATATATGCCTTGTTTCCACTAAACGGAACGGTTCGGGTCGGTACAGTTTGGAACGGTTTGAATGGTCCGGTCAATTCTGGTGAGCGTTTCCACTGCAAGTCGGACCGTCAGGGACCATTCAGGGTTTAGAAAAAATTCCTAGCGTGTCCGCCAATCAGTGGAATGTATTGTAGCTCCGCCCTAACTGAACCGTTCCATTTTCTATGGCCCCACATCTGAAGCAGGACCCAGAATGGTGCGGTACGGTTCGGTTTTATGGCACGCTTTCATAATGAAAAATAGCGTACCGAACCGTACCGAATCAATCCGCTCAGTGAAAACGAGGCAATAGTGAACTTGGTGTTGAGGTATTCACTTTACGGTCAACACAAAGGACAAGGGGCACTCTTTACGTCTAGAGGAAAAGAGATTTCACCTCCAAATACGGAAAGGTTTCTTCACAGTAAGAGCTGTGAAAATGTGGAATAGACTCCCTGCAGAGGTGGTTCTGGCCAGCTCAGTAGATTGCTTTAAGAAAGGCCTGGATTCTTTCCTAAATGTACATAATATAACTGGGTACTAACATTTATAGGTAAAGTTAATCCGGGGAATATCCAATTGCCTCTCAGGGGATCAGAAAGGAATTTTTTCCCCTGCTGTAGCAAATTGGATCGTGCTCTGCTGGGGTTTTTAGCCTTCCTCTGGATCAACTGTGGGTATAGATATAGGTATATGGGATTGTATGATATTATTTTATTTGTTTATGGTTGAACCTCTATGGACTTGTGTCTTTTTTCAACCTGACTATGTAACTATGTAACATCTTCAATCTCTCCCTCTCTTCTGGCATCTTCCACAAATTCTAAAACATGCACTTGTCAGCCCCATACTTAAAAAGCCCTCACTGGACCCATCCAATCTTAACAACCTACGACCCATCTCCTTGCTCCCCTTCTTATCCAAACTCCTTGAACGTCTGGTCTACAACCGACTGAGCGTCCACTTTGCTAATAATAGCCTTCTTGATCCCCTTCAGTCTGGATTTCATCCTCAACACTCCACAGAACCTGCTCTCCTAAAACGAACAAACGATCTAACAACGGCCAAAACCAATGGACACTATTCTCTACTCCTACTCCTGGACCTCTCTGCTGCCTTTGATACGGTTGACCACCCTCTCCTCCTCAGAAAACTCCACGCCTTTGGTCTCCGTGACTGTACTTTTAGCTGGTTCTCTTCCTACTTACCCAACGGCACCTTTAGCGTTTCTTACAACTCTACTTCCTTCGCTCCTCTTCCTTTCTCAGTTGGGGTCCCCCATGGTTCTGTTCTTGGACCTCTCCACTTTTCAATCTACACCTCCTCCTTGGGTCAGCTGATAGCCTCCCATGGCTTCCAATACCACCTCTATGCTGACAACACCCAAATCTATTTCTCTACCCCTCAGCTCGCTCCCTCTGTCTCCTCACATATCACTAATTTACTATCAGATATATCAGTCTGGATGTCACACCACTTTCTCAAACTCAATCTATCCAAAACCAAACTTATAATCCTTCCTCCCCCATGTGTCCCTTCCCCTGATCTCGCTGTAAAAATAGATTGCACAACTATAGGCCCATCCCTGCACGCCAAGGTTCTAGGTGTAGTCCTGGACTCTGAACTCTCCTTTAAGCACCACGTCCAATTACTGTCCAAATCTTGCCGCCTCAACCTCCGCAACATCTATAAAATACACCCCTTTCTAACCAATGACACAACAAAGCTCTTGATTCATTCTCTGGTCATCTCTCGCGTTGATTACTGCAACTCCCTCCTCATTGACTTACCTCTACATATCACCCCTTCAATCCATCTTGAATGCTGTTGCCAGACTCATTCACCTTACCAGTCGCCCTGTGTCTACTACTCCGTTCTGTCAATCCCTCCACTGGCTTCCGCTCACCCAACAAATTGAATTCAAAATACTAACAACTACCTACAAAGCCATCCACAATTCTGCCCCCACTCACATCACTAGCCTAGTCTCTAAATACCAACCTACTCGTTCTCTTCCTTCCTCTCAAGACCTCCTGCTCTCTAGCTCCCCCGTCACCTCCTCCCATGCTCGCCTCTAGAACTTTTCCAGAGCCTCTCCAATCCTATGGAATGCCTTACCCCAATCTGTCCATCTATCTCCTTGTCTATTAGCTTTTAGACGATCCCTGAAAACCCTCCTCTTCAGAGAAGCCTACCCTACCCACACCTAACAACTGTATTTTCATTTTCTCCATCAGCTCACCCCCCACAGTTATTACCTTTTTGTTCCACTTGACCCTCCCTTCTAGATTGTAAGCTCTAATGACCAGGGCCCTCTGATCCCTCCTGTATTGATTTGTATTGTAACTGTACTGTCTGCCCTCATGTTGTAAAGCGCTGAGCAAACGGTTGGCGCTATATAAATCCTGTATAATAATAATAATATAAATAGACACAAACCCAAAATGTTAGTAAGTGATATTAAAGCGGAGGTCCGCCCACCGCTGCAAAATTTAAAACCAGCAGCTGCACATACTGCAGCTGCTGACTTTTAATAATCGGACACTTAGTCCAGCAATGTCGGCACTGCAGCTGATGTTTCCATCAGCTGTCGGGTGCTGCTGCCTCCATTGCGAGTAAGGGAACCCGGCAGTGTAGCCTTTTGGCTTCACGCCAGGAACCCTACTGCGCAACGCAGGGCTCCGCTCCTCTCTCCTACTGGCTCGGTGGCCGGGGAAGGAGGAGGGAGCCCGGGCGGTGACGTCAATACCCGCGGCTGAGGCTCCCGGAAGTGGGAAGATGGGTATCCTGTCCCCCCTCCCCCAGAAAGGTGCCAAATGTGACACTGGAGGTGGGGGGGGGAAGAGTACAACGAGCAGAAGTTCCACTTTTGGGTGGAACTCCACTTTAACATATAGAAAAAAGACACTGTGAAAACACCAACAATTGATAAGGTGGACCATAAAGGATCACAATCAACAATTAATTACGGATTCCACACCTAGGCACATGAAGAAACCACCACATATATCTTGAACAGAGACCCCAGGAGGAAGTGACATGCAATTATCATAGATGTAATAGATCACAAAACATCATACAAAACCAAAAGATTGAGGGAAACAAGGTAATCGTTGAAAATTAGACCTTTAGGAAGGGTTTGTAAAGTGCCAGGAGGTACCATGGCCCAAGGGAATAATTTTTTAATGTACCCTGTTGAGGGTAACAAAGGATATACAGAAAGCATGATGATTAGGTTTCAGGCCAACATGTCTACCTTGAGGTGTGGATAGCTATTGTGACACATAGTCATGCCATGTGTCAAATAGAGATCACGTGGCTAGCTAGCATGATATGGTAGACGTAGTCTTATATAAAGTATATTGTTTAATTAGTAAAATAGAGGTTATAGTGATTTATTCTTGGTATTCACAACAACTTTATATGGGGTTGTGATAGTGTTGCTTTATTTTTCTTTAAACTGACTGTTTGATGAACATGGGGCACAGTTTGGAGCAGTAGGCGGGTCAGCAGACGGATATACTTTTAGTATAAGAGCTACACCTACGGTGCAGGGTTTTTGATACTCATTATCAAAGGTTTCAGTAGGGAGAAATGTGAGAACAGGAAGAACAGGAAGTGTCTGATGGAGTCAAAGTCCACAAAGATTGAAATAGAGGTCTGGAGAAGGCCAAAGGATAGGTTCTAGGATAAGAAATTTAAAGGCTTCAGATCTATTATTAAGGCTATGAAATGGGCCATCTGGGAAACCTAGAATGAACCCTGGATGGCCAATAATTGGGTATAGGGTTGAATGAGTGGGTGAGAGGTTGTATTTCATTAGTGTCTCAGAATATATTTTGATAGAAGAGGATAGAAGGGACAGACCTTCAGAGACAAAGAAATATGGGATAGATACTGTAGCGCTACCCCTGTAGGAGCTGCTGGATTAATTTTGGGTCCTGCCGTTACCCCACACTTCACCGTCCCAGAACTTAAGACTCTATGTTAGTAGTTTTGAAAAAGGTGATTGACAGTCACTTCAGTCTTTTTCTCAATTGCTTTATTACACAACTTCAGATAGGTGATAGAGGGTTAGGGGAAGTTCAGATACCTTGGTTTCTTTCAGATCACTAATGCGATTCTTGAATCCAGATGACACAGCTCTCTGCCTCTGGTTCTTGCGACTACCGGATAGGCCTCTCACACTGACCTAGCAGCCGGTATGAAGCACGGACAAATTCTCTGCCACAGATTTGAGTGATAACCGACAATGTCTCTGCCACAGACTTGAGTGAAAAGTGGAAACTCCTGGAAAATCCCCTGCCACAGGATTGTTTAGCCAGTAGTCAGTTAGTTAGGTCAGCTGCACAGTACCTGAACCTTTAAGCCATCCGGCAGTACTGTGAGGTAGGTTACTTGGGTGCATCCTCCAAACAAGTCACCAGGCCCTTCCTGAGATACCAGCCATCAGCTCGGTCCCCTCCAGTAAGGTCCTCCCCTGGAATATTCTCCGCTTGAGTGGCTTCTTCCCGCAGGACAGACAGCACAGAATCACCTACAGTTAAGTAGGCCCCAGACAGGCTTCTGGGCCTACTTGCAGCAAACACAGCAGCATAGCCTCCGGCCTGGAGGGCCACGAGGCAAGAACGAACCCAAGAGCACATGACACTGCCTCTTAAATATCCTTCCCCCAGCATGCCCAGCTACAAAGAAGCTCCTGATTGGGCTGTTTTCCGCACCATGGATCTGGCATACAGCTTCTCAGATACAATTGAGCTAGTAGGAATTGACACAGTCTCTCTAATAATACTGGGGGGTTCCACACTGGGTGATGTCATCCCCGAATCTAATGCTGCCCATTCTGAAAAGGTAAAAGCAGAGGCAACATCCTCACCATTGGCCCATAACAGCTCCTGTGACATAGTCTCAAATAAATCATCATTTCCAGAAACATCTGACAGGGAGTCTAACTCATAGTCCCTTAATTCCCCCGCAGGAAAATATTTACATACAGTCCCAGACATGTTTTCCCCAGATCGCTCACCAGTTCCTGTCGTGGATTTTCCAGGGGTCAGGCCTTCCTCTGGCTCCGGTCCTGGTAGTTTGTGGGGTAGGCCTCTACCGTGGCCATGGGTTGCCTTCACATATCCCACCTTCCTCTGGGCAGGTGCATCGGGGACAGGTGCAGTGGAGACAGTAACAGGGGCGATGTCCCCTGATGGCTCTTTGGTACCAGTAACAGCGACATCTCCCTCAGGAACACTCACCACAGCAGACGTGGTGGGTGTAGATTTCACCGCAGGAGCAAAAGTAGCAGCTTCTACTGTAGCAATACCCGTGGCCCAGTCTACTCGGTAGGCACGGGGTGACATGGTAGGTTGCTCCACTTCGAATAGGTACTCCCCGCAATGCAGGTACCGGACAAATGGACGGAGATGTATGGCCAGTCCCTCACATTTGGGGCATATCATACCCAGCGCTTCAATGTCTGCAATAGTGTATAGCACAAACCGCCCATGCGGTATCCATCAGCAGGGTTCCAGACAACATGGCACTTGCAGTGGGGCTAGTAGGAAGCATCTTAGGCCCCATCGCAGATTGCATCAACGAAAATGCAGACATGGCTGAACTCTGATCCTCTGTCTCTTCAGCGCCAGACACACACACGCGCTTCACGCAGCAACAGGCGGGAACTCCTCCCACTTGCTCTTTTAGTCACGTAGTTTCCCGGGCTTTCTTGGCTCCCCCCCGCCTACGCAGTTAGAAAAGTTGAAAAAGGTGAGCGCAGTGTGTTCCTCCTCTCACTGCGCACGCACCGAAATGCATTGCATCTTGGTCCTGTGACGTCATCCCGCCCCACGCTGTGCCTCAGCATCCAGCACAGAGGAGCAGCTTGCACTCCAGGCCTCCATTCGGCTGCCGTACGAGACCCGGAAAACTCTCCACAGGACTGAACACCGGCTCCACTGCACTGGGCTTGGACATCGCTGGGACGAGCGGAGGTGCACATTCCACAGGACCCCCACATGCCGATCTAAAGACACCTTAATGTGAGTGTTTTAATGTTACTGCAATATTAAAATTATACAGTTTTACTTCAGTGGCGCCTGCCCTTGTCTTTTCGCTCTTTACATGCTCTGGAGTACAGCTTCTGCTCCCCTTTTGCAAGGCAGCCTAGAAGTGCAAAAAGACTGTCACCTCACCAAAAGCAACTGTTTAAAGAACTTTTTTGGACCTAGTGTCCCATGCTATATCACAGTGAGCGCCACTAGCCCTGTACCGCTGATTAGTTAGGCATGAATCTTACGAAGCTTCATTAATTTTGAAAACGGAAGTTTCAGTGGATGGAAAGACGAGCTGTAAAGAGGAAACAAAACCACCATCACCTAGTGCATAATATCATACGATGACCACACAGAGATACAGAAGAAAATGTCCAAACCAACTCACCCTACATATTCTCTCTTTGGGTTGCAAGATCCATGTGATTATCTACAGTGTCAAGTTTAAAACAAGTTGATGAGCACAAATGGAATGCAGAATATAATGAGAACACGAATGGACTGCACAAACAGAGATCAAATATACATTTTCTTAAAATACGAGGGTTCTTCAAGAAGTTATCGTACTTTTTTTTAACTCTATTAAATATAAAAAAGTACGGAGTCCCCTCGTACATGTAGAACACATTCACATAAGTCAGTGATATAACATATTTTTTATCAGAAGAAACATTTAACTATATTTAGCAAGTTTGTTTTTTAACCTCACCAACTTATTAAAATGAATAAGTTAGTGCGGTAGAAGTGGTCGCTGATGTACAGATAATCTTGTCCATTTAGTGCTATGGTGGTCCAGGTCCTTGATGCTGCTATGGGAGTATTATTATTATTATTATACAGGATTTATATAGCGCCAACAATTTGCCCAGCGCTTTACAACATCGGGGAAGACAGTACAATTACAATACAGGAGGAATCAGAGGGCCCTGCTCATTAGAGCTTACAATCTAGAAGGGAGGGTCAAGTGGAACAAAGGGTAGTATCTGTGGGGGATGATCAGGTGGACAAGATGAAAAAACAGTTGTTAGGTGTGGGTAGGATAGGCTTCTCTGAAGAGGAGGGTTTTCAGGGATAGTCTAAAAGTTAATAGAGTAGGAGATAACCGGACAAATTGGGGTAAGGAGTTCCATAGGATTGGAGAGGCTCTCGAAATGTCCTGGAGACGAGCATGGGAGGAGGTGATGAGAGAGCTAGAGAGCAGGAGGTCTTGCGAAGAACGATAAGAACGATTAGGTTGGTATTTTGAGACTAGGTCAGTGATGTAGCTGGGGGCAGAGTTGTGGATGGCTTTGTAGGTAGTCGTTAGTATTTTGCATTTAATTTGTTGGGTGAGCGGAAGCCAGGGGAGGGATTGACAGAGAGGAGTAGCAGACACAGAGAAATTAGTAAGGTGGATGAGTCCTCTGCACATTGGGCCTCCATTTGATATAGGAATAGCCAATTTATAGAGCATGATGATATCTTCGTGGTATATGATGATTTTTCTGCGTCTGGATTACAGACACAGGGGCTTATGTTTATATAAACATTTTGTTATAAAATATTTCTAATTGTGTTTCTATTCCTAAATCTACTAACTCTTGGCTTTTTCTGCTGCCTAATCGCCTGTGTATGACCCCGGCTTGTTCCTTATCCTGTTTCTGCTCCTGTGCATGACTACCTGCCTGGCTCCTGTCCAGGTGCATCGGAACTCTGAAGGGAATCTATGCAGCACCTTGTTCCGCAAGAGTACACGGTGCTACACGCTGATAGTTTCCACCCAGCCCCGTTGAAAAATTCCATTCCATATAGGCAATATCTGCGTCTTCGACGAAACTGTTCCAACGATACCCTCTTTAAAGAAGAAGCTGGCAAATTTAAAAAAAAGGCTTTTGGCAAGAGGATATAGTCGCTCTTGTTTGCGCAAAGCCTATAATAGAACGGCTACAAAGCAACGGTATGAACTTCTATTTAAGCATAAACCTAAAAATGATTCAGAATTTAATCCAAGAAGGATAATTATGTGTTTCTCCAAATAGCATAAACAAATTAAAGAAATAATCCACAAACCTTGGTCCATACTTACAGATGATTTTAAAGTACAACAATTTGTGTCCATTACTCCATCCATTACCTACAAAAGAGCCACACCCATCAAAGATAAATTGGTTCAAAGTGAGTTTAACTACTTCAATACCGTGCAATTACACCCCCTCCCTGCCCAGGCCATTTTTCAGCTTTCATCGCTGTCACACTTTAAATGACAATTGCGCGGTCATGCTACACTGTAATCATGTGAAATTTTTATAATTTTCTTCAAACAAATAGAGCTATCCTTTGGTGGTATTTAATCACTTCTGGGTTAAAAATTTTTATTTTTTATTTTTTTTGGCAGTAAAATTTGTAAATAAGTAATTTTTCTCCTTCACTGATGGGCGCTGATGGGGCGGCATTGATGGGCACGGATAGGCTGCACTTATGGGCACTGATTAGGTGGCACTGATGAGGATGCACGAATATGCCGCACTTATGGGCACTGATATGTGGCACTGATGAGCACTCATAGGCGGCACTGGTGGGCACTGATGGGTGGCACAGATGGGCATTGATGGGCAGCAGTGACCGCACCGCCCTGCCGTCATTTGATGGTTTGTGGGTAGCAAGTGGTTAAAGGGAAGCCAAGAAAAAAAACACTGTCCAGCATATGGGTCCTTTCCATGTGGACACTGTTCTTATTGTCCTCTTATAAGAAAGGAAAATACCTTTTCTCTTCCAAATGGGGAAATTTTTAGACCCACACATTTTGCCAACTGCCAAACTCGTGGCATAGTGTACCTAATGGAATGCGAGTGTGGCTCGTTCTATATAGGGAAAACTAAACAAGAATTTTGGTGCCGTATCACCAAACACATGTACAGCATGCAGATTGGGAATCATTATCTCCCAGTGGGCAGACATGCAGTCCTCAGACACGACTACAGGGTACCCAAAGTTACCTTCACTGCCCTTGATCGAGTCCACATTCCCGATCGGGGTGGAGACTGAAACAAAACTTTGCAGAACAACATGAGCAGAGATGGATCTTCAAGTTACAGGCCACTACCTATCCAGGCCTGAACAAGTCCATCTCATATGGTCCCTTCCTAAAAGGCTTTGCATCAGGAAAAACTCAGTAGGATTCCTGTATTGCAGTAAATATTTAAACAATTAAAGCATTTCGTTTTGAAATTACACATGCTAATAAGTGGTTAACATTGATTTAACACACAGCTTCTTTTAAAAAAGTAAAAAAGAAAAATATATTTCTGAAAAACAATAAATTTGTCTTTGTTACTGTATCAAACATGACCAAATAAATTGAATAAATGAGTACAGCATTTAATGATAATGTATGTCTGATATCGTTTTACACATATTTTTTGTCTGTTGCAGATTTCGGTGGGCTCGTGCTTTCCCTGTTGGCCTCTTTGGATGGGTCTTGGCTCTTTATGGCTTCCCGGCAAGGTGGGGGAATACTTCCGCGTTCCACCAAATAAGCTCTAACTGGCGGGCAATCCCCCATTGGGTGAGCACTACCTTGCCGGCGACACCCCTTGTTAATTTCCAAACGATCTTATGCAAGGCGCGCATGCATGGGTTCTCCCAACGTGCATGCGACGCCGTGACATCACGCATATTGCATCGTAAATGACAACAGCGGCCGGGGGCCCTCTGCCTTCTGGAACGTCGAGGGAGCCACGTGGACGCCACCATTTCGGGGGGGGGGGAGAGGGAGGCGGCACCTGCACTGGATCACCTGATTCCCCCCAATTACAAAGGTACTATATTAAATGCCAAAAGACATGAGGATCAACATATAATCCCATGCACGCCTGGATGAATGGTCATTATACATACATGGCTCTATGCACCAGTAAGTAATAGACTTTTATTATGCCAAATTTATCAGTGTTTTACTCTGGCTGCTATAGTGTTGGCCTAGGTTATAACCACTGTAACATTTTGAATTTAAATTATATCTCATATAATTGCTCGGCTCTCTTGACAATATGTCACTACAATGAGTTTGCATATTAATAATAAAGGCTTGCAGTGAATTTACAAAAACTGAAAACAAACATCTACAATCCAATAGGCATTTTTGTCAATATGATAAGAGCCAAATAATTTGACCCCCCCCCCCTGACACACACTCATTACATGGGATCTTGCTGCAGGTGCTGTTCCTCCCCTTCCTCTGAGGGTGTCATAAGTGTGGCTTCTTGCAAGCCCTCTTGGACTGAGTTCCATCCCTGGGGAGGTGGGGATAACCGTGGAGCCCTTCGGATTATCCAACTGATTTTAAATTTCTGGTTATGAAATCATTCATTCCATCTTTCAGTGGTAAATCTAGCATTATTATGTATGTGTACCGTATATACTCGAGCATAAGCCGACCTGAGTATAAGTCGAGGTACCTAATGTTACCACAAAAAAAAAAAAGGGAAAACTTACTGACTCGAGTATAAGCCGAGGGTCAACAATGCCCATTTGCACTCCTCACTAAGCCCATTGTCACTGCCCATTGTCACCTTACTCTGCCCACCCTCACTGTTCCCACCCTCACTGTTCCCACCCTCACTGTTCCCACCCTCACTGTTCCCATCCTCACTGTTCCTCACTATTCCCTAGCTCACTGTTTAAACTGAACATTGTAAATTGTACCTGAAAAAAAATTGAGAGGCTGCGGCATCCATCGTTTAAAACTTGCGGTCTCTTCCTCTTCCCTTCCGTGATAGGCGTTTTCTAAGCAGACACAGTTCCGCCTATCACGAACGTTCTCTCATCCTCAGTTGAGGATGAGAGAACGTTCGTGATAGGCGATTCTCAGCAGACACTCTCCGCCTATCACGGAAGGGACCAGGAAGAGACCGCGAGATTTAAACGATGGACGCCGCAGCCTCTCAATTTTTTTTCAGGTACAATTTACAATGTTAAATTTCGCTGACTCGAGTATAAGCCGAGGGGGTGGGGACTTTCAGCCCCAAAAAAAGGGCTGAAAATCTCGGCTTATACTCGAGTATATACGGTAATTTGGTGAATGATGAGATATTTTTGAAATGTTGAATGTATTGTTTTAAAAACAAACTATCCGCCAGAAGAAGACTGCGACTGCACAGGTCGAAATGCGTTGGGGCATTGTCATGTACCAAGTGTGACCAGAACTGTGCAGCTAGCAACAGAGGAACACCAAACACGTATAAGTGAAATATAAAGATTTATTAAAGATAAGTGAAATAATATATATATAACCACCTCCAATACCACACAGTGCACAACAACCAATACCAAACAGAACCCACAATTAATAACAGTAACAGACAAATATGTACAAGTAATGGGGGAACCAGAATCATAAACAGGGCCAGGCCAAGGTCATACACAGGGGGATCAGCAGATGGGGCAAGGATGGATCAGGACAGGGAGACAGGATCAAGCAGGGGGCAACCAGGCTGCAGAGCAGGGATCAGGGATTAGGATGGACACAACAGGTTCAGGATCAGGTTACAGGTTCAGGTTACAGGGATCAGGATACAGGGATCAAGGTTCAAGCAGACAGGCTACAGGTCAGGGCACGAGGACGATACCAGGGCAGTGTGTGTATACACCTGCCGGGTATTTATAGGAATGCCTGATTAGCTTCAGGTCACACCTGATCGGAGGGAGGGCAGTCTGCTCCACACTGCCAGAATCCATCCGCTGGTGGAAACCAGTACTGCGTCCAAAAGATAATACAACACCAGCAGGGAAAGATTCTCCTGACAGTTACAAACTGCCAGGAGACACCTGCTGGTGGACCACAGTACTGCAAGATAAATAATAAATGCCACCAGCGGATGGAACCTTTCCTGACAGGCATCTACACAGCTAACACTATGTAATGTTATGGAATATGTACTGTACAACCAGAGCTCATATTTTTAATTGCACATGATATTGAATATTTTTCCAAATAAAGAATTTTATACTATATTATCTATCCCTTTCTTTGACCTCGTCATATTGCTGCAATAAAACCCCTTGGGGGGAACCTGTCCATATTGGCTCCTGACCCTGCTTCCTGTCTTGTCCTGCTTTCAAGTATTGCCTGCCACTTCTGAGTGACTCCTGCCCTGCAGTTAATCCTGCCATCATCTGGTGATCATTATCTCAGCTCTTCAGACTACCACAGCTGGCAACCCGTGCTTATTTGGGCGCAGCATGTCCTGTTATCACCTTCAGGGGTACTCTGCACTCAGCCGCAAGGGAAGCCCTCTCAGCATTTCCACCTACGGCCAGGTACGTGACACCTGCTTTGTGTCTCCAAGTTGTGTCCTGTTCCAGTGTCCAAGCACTATTAACCACTTACGGACCGCCCGCCTTCGTTTTACGTCAATACTTTGAAGAGGAATAGTGTTGTTATGGCAGCAGCTAGCTACCATAACCCCGGTATCCTCTTCTTCAGCGGGCAGTCCGCTTTTAGATAAAAGTGGTCTCTGCGGCGGATTTGCCGCAAGATCACTTTCATCGGCAGTGGGAGAGGGCCTCCCCTTCCCGCCACGCTCCGGTGCCCTCCGCTACTTACTGGAGCCGCCCGTAGTGGTGGAGGCGATCGGGGTCCTTTCTGTTGCTTGCTATGGAGACGATGAGGGGAAGATGGCCCCCCACCCATCTCCATACCATTGCAGGGCGGAAGCGACGTCAAAACGTCACTTCCACCCATAGCTCTTAAAGGGACATTTATTTATTTTTTTCAAATGACATTTAATTTTTTTTATTTTTTTTTATTGCATTTTAGTGTAAAAATGAGATCTGAGTTTTTTTTGACCCCAGATCTCATATTTATGAGGTCCTGTCATATTTTTTTTCTATTACAAGGGATTACATTCCTTGTAATAGGAATAAAAGTGACTCCCTTTTTTTTTTTTAAAGAACAGTGTAAAAAATAATAAATAAAAGGTAAAATAAATAATAAAAAAAAGATTTTTTAAAGCGTCCCATCCCGCTGAGCTCGCGTGTAGAAACGAACGCATATGTGAGCAGCGCCCGCATATGAAAACGGTGTTCAAACCACACATGTGAGATATCACCGCGATCGTTAGAGCGAGAGGAATAATTCTAGCTCTAGACCTCCTCTGTAACTACAAAACATGCAACCTGTAGTATTTTTTAAATGTCGCTTATGGAGATTTTTAAGGGTAAAAGTTTGTCGACATTCCACGGGCGGGCGCAATTTTGAAGCATGACATGTTGGGTATCAATTTACTCGGCATAACATTATCTTTCACAATATAAAAAAATTGGGCTAAGTTTACTGTTATTTGTTTAAAAGTGCGCTTGTAAGGCCGCTGCGCAAATATGGTGTGACATAAAGTAACAACCGCCATTTTATTCTATAGGGTGTTAGAAAAAAATAAAAATATAATGCATAGCTCCCAACTGTCCCTGATTTCAAGGGACTGTCCCTGATTTGTTCGTTTTCAGCGCTGTCGCACTTTGAATGACAATTGCGCGGTCATCTAACACTGTACCCAAATTAAAACTTTATGTTTTTTTTCCCCCACAAAGAGATTTCTTTTGGTGGTATTTGATCACCTATGCGTTTTTTTTTTTTGCGCTATAAACAAAAGAAGAGCGACAATTTTGAAAAAAACACAATATTTTTTACTTTTTGATTTAATAAATACCACATTTTTTTTTTTTTAAAACATTTTTTTTTCTCAGTTTAGACCAAAACATATTCTACATATTTTTGGTAAAAAAAAAAATCACAATAAGCATATATTGATTGGTTTGCGCAAAATTTATAGCGCCTACAAAATAGGGAATAGATTTATGGCATTTTTTTTCTTTACTAGTAATGGCGGCGATCTGCGATTTTTATTGTGACTGCGACATTGTGACATATCGGACACTTTTGACAAATTTTTGGGACCATTCACATTTATACAGCGATTAGTGCTATAAATATGCACTGATTACTGTGTAAATGTGACTGGCAGGGAAGGGGTTAACACTAGGGGGCGATCAAGGGGTTAATATGTTCCCTATTGAGTGATTCTAACTGTAGGGGGAGGGGACTCACAAGGGAAGGAGACCGATTGGTGTTCCTCTGTACTGGGAACACACATCGGTCTCCAGGGGCGTACCTGGAGCATTTGGCACCCGGAGCGGATCCAATATCTGACACCCCCCCACGGTAAAATGTAAAAACACCCCACTGTTCCCCCTGCATCCTTCAATATCTTTGTCACTACTTTGTATTCCCTCTCCACAACTGCACCCCTGGACCCCTTTACATTACACAGCACCCCACAGCTCTGGACCCCTTTATATTACACAGCACCTTGCACCACTGGACCCCTTTACATTACACAGAACCCCACAGCTCTGGACCCCTTTACTTTACACAGCACCCTGCACCACTGGACCCCTTTACATTACACAGAACCCCACAGCTCTGGACCCCTTTACATTACACAGCACCCTGCATCTCCGGACCCCTTTACATTACACAGCACCCTGCATCTCCGGACCCCTTTACATTACACAGCACCCTGCATCGCTGGACCCCTTTACATTACACAACACCCTGCATTACTGGACCCCTTTTACATTACACAGCACCCTGCATCTCTGGACCCCTTTTACATTACACATCACCCTGCATCACTGGACCCCTTTACATTACACAGCACCCCTTTACATTAGACTGCACCTCTGGACCCCTTTACTTTACACAGCACCCTGCACCCCTTTACATTACACAGCACCCTGCACCTCTGGGCCCCTTTACATTACACAGCACCCTGCACCTCTGGACCGCTTTACATTATACAGCACCCTGCACCTCTGGACCCCTTTAAATTACACAGCACCCCACAGCACTGGACCCCTTTACATTACACAGCACCTTGCACCCCTGTACATTACACAGCACCCTGCACCACTGGACCCCTTTACATTACACAGCACCCTGCTTCACTAGACCCCTTTACATTACACAGACCCCTGCACCACTGGACCCCTTTACATTACACAGCACCCTGCACCTCTGGACCCCTTTACATTACACAGCACCCTGCATCACTGGACCCCTTTACATTACACAGCACCCTGCATCACTGACCCCTTTACATTACACAGCACCCTGCACCTCTGGACCCCTTTACATTACACTGCACCCTGAATCACTGGACCCCTTTACATTACACAGCACCCTGCACCTCTGGACCCCTTTACATTACACTGCACCTCTTTACATTAGACTGCACCTTTACATTACACAGCACCCTGCACCACTGGACAGTCACAGCCGAGACTTATCAGAGCCGCGGCGTGGCCACGAGAGGAGGGGGTCGTTGCGGTCGTGTCCCAGGTGTGCCGACGGGTATCACTCGGGTGCGGCTCTTAGCCCCCCCTGCCTACCTGTCACTGCGCCATGCCGCCCTTGCTATGTCCTCTTCGATCGCGGAGGGGGCGCCGGCCTGACACCCCCCCAGTGTGTGGCGCCCGGTGCGGCACGCCCCCCCGCCCCCTACTTAGTACGCCACTGTCGGTCTCCTCACCTCTGACAGGACGTGGATCTGTGTGTTTACACACACAGATCCACACTCCTGCTGTGATCGCGGGCAATCGCGGGTGCCCGGCGGACATCGCGGCTGCCGGGCACGCACACCAGGTCCCGAGCGGTGCGCGCCCCCTAGACGGCCGGGAAGCAGGGACATCATATGACGTCCACCCGGAGGGAGGGAGGGTTCCTGCCGGCGTCATATTACTATGGCCTGGTAAGGAAGTGGTTAAACGCGGCTTTGAAATTGCGTGACTTCATCTGAAATCGCTCAATATCAAAGCCGCATTTCAGTGCGACTTCGGGTTGCGAATTGAAAGACATCTGTGCGGCTTCATGCACAGATGTCTATTGAAGTCGCCTCCCGAATTCGGCAAAAGTAGTACAGGAATTACTTTCGCAAATTGGTGCGGCGTCGATTGGAATGTTGCCATTGCCAGCAATAAATAGGCTGTGACTTTTCATGTGATATGACCGGTCAAATCGCATGACAAATCGCTCCAATGTGAATGAGGGCTGAAGCTGCTCAAATATAACAGCAGGAAAGTTTGCTGAGCACACACTTTTCATGGATCACCATGATTTGTTATTCACTCAGAATGGTTAACCACTTCCCGCCCAGTCAATAACATATTGACGTGCGGGAAGTGGTTCAGTTATCCACACTGGACGTCATATGACGTCCTGCGGAATAACAGCCAGCGCGCGCCCGGGGGGGCGTGCATCGCGGCGATCGGTGGAGCGGTGGGTCAGTCTGACCCACCGCTACACTGATCTCGGTAAAAAGCCTCCATCGGAGGCTTTTTACCACGTGATCAGCCGTGTCCAATCACGGCTGATCACAATGTAAACAGGAAGAGCCGTTGATCGGCTCTTCCTCACTCGCGTCTGACAGACGCGAGTAGAGGAGAGCCGATCAGCGGCTCTCCTGACAGGGGGGTTCGCGCTGATCGTTTATCAGCGCAGCCCCCCCTCGGATACCCACACTAGACCACCAGGGAAGCCCCCCAGGACGCCCCAGGAAGCCCCAAGCATGTGGATGGCCCCCATGGCCATCCACATGTATTAAAATAAAAAAAATAAAAAAAAATATGCCAATCAGTGCCCACAAATGGGCACTGACTGGCACTATGATGGCACCACCACAATGTGTGGTGGCTGGCATTGCTGGACATCAGTGTCCATCAGTGCCACCTACTAGTGTCCATCAGCGCCACCTATCAGTGCCCATCTGTGCCCATAAGTGCCCACCTATCAGTGCCCGTCCGTGCCACCTATCAGTGCCGCCTATAAGTGCCCATCAGTGCCGCCTATGAGTGCCAATCAGTGCCGCCTATGAGTGCCAATCAGTGCCGCCTATGAGTGCCAATCAGTGCCGCATACCAGTGCCGCCTATCAGTGCCCATCAGTGCCGCCTATCAGTGCCCATCAGTGCCGCCTATCAGTGCCCATCATCAGTGCCCATCAGTGCCACCTCATTGGTGCCACCTCATCGGTGCCCATCAGTGTCGCCTTGTCAGTGCCGCCTTATCAGTGCCCGTCATTGAAGTAGAAAAGGTACTTATTTCCAAAAAAAATTAACAGAAACAAAGAAAAACGTTGTTTTTTTTCAAAATTTTCGCTCTTTTTCTATTTGTTGTGCAAAAAATAAAAATCACAGAGGCGATCAAATACCACCGAAAGAGAGCTCTATTTGTGGGAACAAAATGATAAAAAATTTGTTTGGGTACAGTGTAGCATGACCGTGCAATTGTCATTCAAATTGCGACAGCGCTGAAAGCTCAAAATTGGCTTGGGCAGGAAGCTGTATAAGTGCCTGGTATTGAAGTGGTTAAAGATCAATCAGGTGGGGTCTCCTAGTAGGACTGTTCAGTGGTCTACAAGAGCTTAATGTCACCTCCAAAGCCTGCTGCAGCTGAAACTGATGGGACTTTAACCACTTGACTCTCTTGTTCTGACAGGACGTCAATTGACGTCCTGGCTTTAAAAGCAGCTAGGGGGCGCGCGTGCGCCCGCCGCTGGGGACCCGATGCGAGTGCCCGGCGGCCGCCGGGCACCAGCGATTGACCAGTAACCGAGCAGGATCGTGGATCTGTGTGTGTAAACACAGAGATCCACGTCCTGTGAGGGAGAGGAGACGAATGGTGTGTCCCTTGTACATAGGGACAACCATCGGTCACCTCCCCCAGTCAGTCCCCTCCCCCCACAGTAAGAACACATCTAGGAAACACATTTAACCCCTTCCTCGCCCCCTAGTGTTAACCCCTTCCCTGCCAGTCACATTTATACAGTAATCAGTGTATTTTTATAGCACTGATCGCTGTATAAATGTGAATGGTCCCAGAAATGTGTCAAAAGTGTCCGATGTGTCCGCCGCAATATCGCAGTCACGATAAAAATCCCTGATCGCCGCCATTACTAGTAAAAGAAAAAAAAATTGCTATAAATCTATCCCCTATTTTGTATCTGCTATAACTTTTGCGCAAACCAATCAATATACGCTTATTGCGATTTTTTTTTACCAAAAATATGTAGAAGAATACGTATCGGACTAAACTGAGGAAAATGTATTTTTTTTTTTAAATGGATATTTATTATAGCAAAAAGTAAAAAATATTGTGTTTTTTTTTCAAACTTGACGCTCTTCTTTTGTTTATAGCACAAAAAATAAAAACCGCAGAGGTGATCAAATACCACCAAAAGAAAGCTCTATTTGTGGGAAAAAAAGGATGCAAATTTTGTTTGGGAGCCACGTCGCACGACCGCGCAATTGTCATTCAAAGCGTGACAGCGCTGAAAGCTGAAAAATGGCCTGGGCAGGAAGGGGGTTTTCATGCCTGGCAGGCAGGTGGTTAATGAATACCCCCCTAGCACAGGAAACTTTCCTAGAAGATGTTAACCACTTGACCTCCGGAAGATTTACCCCCCTTCATGGCCAGGCAATTGCGATACGGCACTGCGTTAATTTAACTGACAATTGCGCGGTCGTGCGACGTTGTACCCAAATAAAATGTATATCCTTTTTTCCCCACAAATACAGCTTTCTTTTAGTGATATTTGATCACCATTGCATTTTTTGGGGGCGGGGGGTTTGCACTATAAACAAAAAGGATCGACAATTTTGAAAAACAAAACAATATGTTTTATTTTCTGCTATAAAACACATACACTAAAAAAAATAATTAAAAATCGAATTTCTTTATAAATTTAGGCCGATGTGTATTCTTCTACATATTCCTGGTAAACAAAATCGCAATAAGCGTATATTGATTGGTTTGCGCAAAAGTTATAGCGTCTACAAAATATGGAACATTTTTATTTATTTATATTTTTACTAGTAATGGCGGCGATCAGCGTCTAATGGCCCGTACACACGATCAGAAAATCATACGAAAATTACCACTTTTGGAGCAATCGTTGGTACATCACAACAGTTGATCCAATATTATCCAATCAGACAAGCACCAAAATATTTCTCTTACGATACCAGATCATACGATTTTAGTTTAATCAGTACAGTTGTCGATCGAAAATACAATACAAATACTCTATAACACATTATTTATTATTTATTCTGTTGTACGAGAATTTTTGTAACTTTAGTAAACTCTTCGCTTTCAATATGAGATTAATATGCAAAAAATAAATAAACTGACGATCATTCGTCCGATTCATCCATGTGTACCAGGCATCATAGCA
Organism: Rana muscosa; assembly: GCA_029206835.1. Taxonomy (NCBI): domain Eukaryota; kingdom Metazoa; phylum Chordata; class Amphibia; order Anura; family Ranidae; genus Rana; species Rana muscosa. Next base: position 296,311,833 of record CM055123.1, on the reverse strand, counting down.
GGACTGCGATATTGCGGCTGACACTAAAGCCTCATACACACGATCGGATTTTCCGATGGGAGGTGTGTATTGACAGCCTGTTGGTGGAAAATCCGACCGTTCGTACGCTCTATCGGAGAATTGTTGTCGGATTTACCGCGGACAAATGTCAGATGGCAGGCTTTAAAATTTTCCGCGGACAGCGGTCGGTTGTCGGATTTTTAGATCGTGTGTACACAAGTCCGTCGGGCGAAAGTCCAAAGTACAAACACGCATGCTCGGAAGCAATGCTCACCAAACACAACATTAGCAGAAGGTGCCCAAAGGGTGGCGCTAAAGAGCTTAAAAACCACGTAGTATGTAACTACGTTCGTGTTTGTTGGCCGACAATTATGTGCCGTTTGTATGCAAGACAAATTCCTGGCCAACGCCCTTCGGACAAAAGTCTAAAGCCTCGTACACACGGCCGGTTTTCTCAGCAAGAAAACTGCTGGGAGAGCTTTTTTCTCGAGAAAAACCGGTCGTGTGTATGCTTTCTCGTCGAGAAAACTGCCAGGAATCTCGACGAGAAAAATAGAGAACCTGCTCTCCATTTTCTCGTTGGGATTCTCGTCGGCCTGTTTCCCGACGAGAAAACCGTGTGTGTGTGTGTGTGTATGCGGCTACAAGCTTACCTGTCCTCCGGTAAGCCCGCGCATGCTCGATGAGACTTTGACGCATGCGCGGTAGCTAACAAGGGTAGTGTAGGGTGAAGCAAGATGGCGTCGGCGGCATCGAATGTGACAAGCGCATGCTCGACGTAGTCGATGACGATACTGCGTTCTTACCATTCAAAAGAACGGCGGTTCTTTTGAATGGCCGTCTGTATGCACGGCTTGGCAAGACAAGCTTGCCAGGAATCTCGTCAGGAAAAACAATGTTTTTTTCCTGACGGGATTCTCTGCCGTGTGTACAGGGCTTGGCGCTTTGTCTGCGGAAAATCCGATCGTGTGTACGAGGCTTTACTGACACTTTTGACACTTTTTGGGGACCAGTGACACAAATACAGTGATCAGTGCTAAAAATATGCGAAGGGGATTAATATCCAGGGCAGTGATGGCAAACCTTTTTAAGCCCGAGTGCCCAAGCATGCCATACCAAACCATCTTATTTATTTCAAAGTACCAACAGTTGCAATTAAACCTGAGTACTGAGGGTTTTTTTTTTTTTTTTGTGATCATATAGGGCGGACGAGAACTGGTTAATTACAGGGGGGGGGGGTTCATGGAGGGGTTACATCTATCTAAAAAAAATATCAGACTGGTAATGGGAATGAAAATTATCTACCCAGTTCAGATCTTTCAACATCGCCAAGCTAGAGAAAAAGTTTAATTTCGTTTGAAAAGTGATGTTTCGAGATATCCGAGACCATAAATAGAGTAAATGACTTTATGTCTCACGCCAAAATGTTAGCTATAGAAAGAAATCAAATTCCAATCTTTGAAAAGATCTGGGATCCTTGGATTAAATTTCACCTACCTTCTATTAGTGACAACTCGATTCTCATGCCATGGTAGCCGGAGGACTCAATCGGTTAAACTAACTACTAAACCAAATTTCTGAAGCTTGGGAGCTACCCAGCTCAGAATAGTGAACCCTCAAGCCACGGGCTGATTCATTCAGGCCATTCAGGTGGACTCCTACACTCCCCCCCCGCTCTGGTTTCCTACTATTCTATTCCATCTATTTTATTTTATATTATCTATCTAATTTTATTTTACCCCATTTTATTTTGATATCTTTACTTCTTTTTCTCTTTTCTTTTCTCTATTATTCTTACTTCATAACGCACCTTATTGAAGCTACAACAAAGTATTACTCTACATTACTTTTTTCGAAGATATTGATAAATTTATAATTAATATGTTAAATATTTCTTTCAACTACAGTCTTGAATATATTAGTACAAAGATTTATTTACTTTCTATCTCATTTAAGTCCTTATAATTTTCATTAGGCCCCTTTCACACGGGGCGGATCCGTGAAGATCCGCCCCGTGAAGCTCCGCTTGCTCAGCGGGGATCGCTCCGTTGATCCCCGCTGAGCCGACGCATGACTGGGCGGTCCCCGCACACTGTGCAGGGACCGCCCTGTCAGAGCGCCGCTCTCCCCTATGGGGAATCGGATGACGACGGACCGTAGAGTCCGTTGTCATCCGATCCGCTCCGCCGACGGAAGGAAAAATAGGGTTTTCCTCCGTCACACTTTGGCGGAGCGGAGCGGATGTCAGCGGACATGTCTCCGCTGACATCCGTGCCTCCATAGGGGTACATGGAGGATCCGTTTCAAGTCCGCCTAAAAAACTGACAGGCGGACCTGAACGGACCTCCGTGTGAAAGAGCCCTTAGGATATATTCTGTAGACCCTATTATTTGTTATTTTTCTATATTTGTAATAATTGGACAAATATCAACAACATGTATTACATATGATCTGTATGTGACTAATATATATGTCCAATAAAATACTTTGACAAGGAAAAGTGATGTTTCTGTGGATGGAAAAATGGCTTATACAAAGGAAACAAAACCAGCAGAACTTTGTGTGTTGATGTCACCATGATGACCACACCAGAGATGGAGAAGACCTTCAGGGAATTACACAGACAGATACCGCACTGCAGGAAGGTTCTTGAAATACATATTCAAAATAAGTGTAAAAATCTTGCCCTATGTGTATGTAGCGATACCCCCAGCTAAGAGGGTTGCCTGTATGATTTTGGGCCCTGTAGTGCACCGCTGTCAACCCCTGGCAATCACCTCTTACCTCCCTTGGCACAGTTAGTGGGGGGTGATAGGGTTGTGAGGCCTGTAACTCACAGCGGCACAATCCTATGACAAGAACACACAGTGATATTTTAAAACTTCCTTTACCTATCTCTTCTGTAAAGTAAAGAACACAGACACTGATATACTTAACCCTTGTATGTTTACTTAGATTAGTGGGTAAGCAATAAAACAGGAGGGTACATGTCATGTGCAGAGCCCTGCAATAAACAATGTTTAAACAAGCAGACAAGTATACAATGCTATGCAACTCTTATGCGGCGTACACACGATCGTTTTTCATGCCATTTTTTAAACCGACGTTTTTCTCGTCGTTTTTTTTCATGTTTCCTCTCAAGCCTGTCTTGCGTACACACGATCATTTTAAAAAACGTTCAAGCAAAACGCAGTGACGTACAACACGTAGGACGGCACTATAAAGGGGAAGTTCCGTTCGAATGGCGCCACCCTTCATGTTAGTAAAGTTTGTTGAGCGACGATTCGCACTTTTCAGCCTCCTGCTTTTCAGTCCGTTACAGCTATCTCCATTACAAATGCTAGTTTTACCAGAACGTGCGCTCCCGTCTCATACTTGATTCTGAGCATGCGCGTTTTTTTTTCACCTCGTCAAAGCATACACACCATCGTTTTTCACGTCGTTAAAAAAAACGACATGAAAAACGACGTGAAAAAATAGAGCATGTTCGAAATTTTTAATGGCCGTTTTTCACCTCGTTAAAAATGCTCTGGAGCATACACACGATCGGTTTTAATGGCCATTTTTAAAAATGGCATTTTTAACGGCATGAAAAACGATCGTGTGTATGGGGCATAATAGTCCCCTTTACAGCTATTTTCCCTCGTGGACAATATGGCGCCCAGGAATGTCTGCGCTACCCAGTCAGGCCTGACTGAACTAAGTGGAAGTTCTGTAGGGAAATCTTCGCTAGCAATGGTGGTGCACTTGAAGAATAGAATTTTTAATCCACCAAGGTAACAGAAATACTGTGTCTGTCTATGAGCAGGTGCTCTCTCACCCAACCGGACCAGTCCACATCCGTTTCTTCCGCTGCGGTGTCTAAGTACACTGATCCCTCGACATCCGGGTCTTCGGTCCTCCTGGCAAAGGTGCAGTATCAAAGGAGAGACATCCCCTCAGGTCCCCCGGTGCGCGCGGAAGGCTCTTTTGGAGAAAACGGCCAGGTTTCTGGCCTAAAGTCACAGGAGCTCACGCAGCAGTTCAACTTGCTGGGCGGGCGGTGTCCAAAGAGAAAGACTGGGCTCCGCCTCTCCCTTATAAAGTCCACCCCGGATTGCCCGGGACAGTCCCGCATTTTGCAGGTCTGTCCCGGGCACCTTCATTCCAGGACAATACAGTGTCCTGGAATGAAACTGAAACAGTCACCCCCCCCCCCCGGGCCAATCTGATGCCCCCAAAAAAGGCCGCCACATCACCGCTTTACTCACTGACAGTACTTGTCCTGGCCGGGAATGCCTGGAGGAGCACAATCCCGCCCCCTGCTTGTGATTGGAGAAATCATAAATCCCGCCTCTTGTGTCCAATCACTGTGCTGTGATTCGTTACAGCACAAGCTGATTTTTGGGAAAGGGGGGGGGGTGTCCCTGAATGGTAGATTAAAAATGTGGTCACCCTAGGCAAGGCACCCTGTGTGCCTTAAAGTGTACTGGGTAATGTAGTCTCTGAGGGATTAAAGGGCAATACCCCGCTACATGAAGATGTATTCAGCCTCACCCCATGCAGAGATTTCCCTGCTCTGGGACTACAATCTGCATCACTAGCAGACAGAGTGATTGTCAGCGGGACAGGTTAACTTGTAGTTTACCTTATACACACACACACACTCGCCACCACATTTATTAACAGCATCTACTGTTGCAGACAAGGTTTCACTATCCGACGACCAACATACACTATATTGCCAAAAGTATTGGGACACCCCTCCAAATCATTGGTTCAGGTTTTTCAAATCACCTCTATGGCCACAGGTGAAAAAAAATCACACACCTTGGCATGCAGACGGCTTCTTCAAACATTTGTGAAAGAATGAGTCACTCTCAGGAGCTCAGTGATTTCAAGCGTGGTACCATAATAGGTTGCCATCTGTGCAATAAGTCCATCCGTGAAATTTCCTTGCTACTAAATATTCCACTGTTAGTGGTATTATAACAAAGTGGAAGCAACTGGGAGCAACAACAACTCAGCCACAAAGTGGTAGGACACATAAAATGACAGAGTGGGGTCAGCGCATGCTGAAGCTCACAGTGCGCAGAAGTCACCAACTATCTGCAGAGTCAATAGCTACAGACCTCCAAATTTCATGTGGTCTTCAGATTAGCAGAACAACGGCGCATAGAGAGCTTCATGAAATGGGTTTCCATGGCCGAGCAGCAGCCTCCAAGCCTCACATCACCAAGTGCAATGCAAAGCGTTGGATGCAGTGGTGTAAAGCACGCCGTCCCTGGACTCTAGAGCAGTAGAGATGTGTTCTCTGGAGTGACCAATCACCTTCTCTGTCTGGCAATCTGATGGACGTGTCTGGGTTTGGCGGTTGCCAGGAGAACAGTACTTGCCTGACTGCATTGTGCCAAATGTAAAGTTTGGTGGAGGGGGGATTATGGTGTGGGGCTGTTTTTCAGGGGTTGGGTCTGGCCTCTTAGTTCCAGTGAAGGGAACTCTTAAGGCATCAGCATACCAAGACATTTTGGACAATTTCATGCACCCAACTTTGTGGGAACAGTTTGGGGATGACCCCTTCCTGTTCCAACATGACTGAGCACCAGTGCACAAAGCAAAGTCCATAAAGACATGGAGTTTGGGGTGGAGGAACTTGATTAGCCTGCACAGAGTCCTGACCTCAACACGAAAGAACACCTTTAGGATGAATTAGATCAGAGAATGTGAGCCAGGCCTTCTCATCCACATTAATGCCTGACCTCACAAATGCTCTTCTGGAAGAATGGTCATATTTCCAGTAGACACACTCCTAAACCTTGTGGACAGCCTTCCCAGAAGAGTTGAAGCTGTTATAGCTGCAAAGGGTGGGCCAACTTAATATTAATCCCTATGGACTAAGACTGGGAAGCCATTAAAGTTCATGTGCATGTAAAGGCAGGCGTCTTAATCATAGGCGTGCGCACAGGGTGTGCCAGGTGTTCCTGGGCACACCCTAATCACCCCATGTGGCACACATTCCTCCTGTTTTGACCCCTGATACTTCACCAAAGCACCCTAACGGGCACCTAAAAAAAAAAAAAAAAAAAAAATGAAAACAATTAAATTGTAAAAACATAATACAAAATAAAATAATACAAATAAAAACTACTGGCACCATCCACTTCCCTACTGACACCAATTTCTGTCCTACTGACACCGTCCACTGCTTTAATGACACTGTCAGTATATATACACATACACACAGATATGTGTTTGCGCTTTGGGGTGCACACCCTAATGCAATGGGCTGCGCACACCTATGGTCTTAATACTTTTGGCAATATAGTGTATCTTTTTGGAAATTTTTGGGGACATCATACAACACTTGTATAATTAAAACAAAGTACTGTACTGTTGACAATAAAATAAACATCTGCACTAGTGTGCCCAGTGACAGTTACTAAATTACTTACATAGCCTCAACTCCACCTCTACTCCCTCACCAAGTGCAAAGCTCCATCAGGAGATCGGTACTACAAACCCCTGAGTGCAACAGTAGACTCAAACAGTAAAGTGCAGTGTTATACCTCATGGTACCGACTGTCAGGCAATCATGACAGGCCAATATAATGAAATAGAAGACAGAAAGAAAACAAAAATAAAATGAAACCTCATGAAGAATAACCAAGCTGCAAGGTCAAATCAAACTGGCTATGACTTTAGCCTATATACAGAGTCCAAGTGTCAGACAGGGCAGCCTTAAGTAAGGGTAGATGTAGCGGAAACCCAACAATGCTAGGCTTTGTAAACTGAAATAACAATTTGTTAGAGACCAGATATGATGTATGCATTGTTCCTAGACTGTTTACGACAGGTCATTTATGACAGAGCCTAATTAGATGTCTCTTGCAGACCCTGCTAGTGGATAACTTCTGCTGTATCAGGCTGGGTTCACACTTGTGCGGTGGTGTGAATTCCAGCTCTCTTATCTTTGCAAAAAGATAAGAGAACTGTTCAGCAGATCATCTCCATTTTAGCTGCGAATTTGGTGACCTGGGAGAGAGGAGGGGAGAGGGGAGAAGTGTAAGAAGTGTAGTGAGGAGAAGGAGAGAAATCCTGATAAGAACTGAACACATCTGCGAATCAGATGCGTGCCCATAGAAGATAATGGCCCTGAATTCGCACCTGAGCCGCACCGCAATGCCTAGAAAACGCACACGTTTTTTGGGCAATGCGCAGTGCGAATGCATCGCACATATGTGAACCAGCCTCATTAAAATCAATGTATTTTATAATGTTATGCGAATTGGATGCGGTTTAAGCCGCAACCAATTCGCATAGGTGTGAACGGGGCCTAAGACTAGGGTCTCCAGAGCTGAGTCTAATATACTGGTATGGGAATCTCGTCCGAGACAACAACCTCTATAATCCCACTCCCTGCCCCCAGTTTGATAAAAACCATTGCACAGGGTAAACGTGAGTGGGTTCCTCAAACCCCTGTGGGAGTAGGAAATTTCTTTGAAACAATGTATTTTTCGTCCACCGGCTCAGGGTGAACTAAGGTGACTTCTGCACCAGTGTTTCCGCAGCTTATAATTGGTTTGGTTGCCCACAATGACAGGCTGTAGGTTGGTATTGTTGCCTTTGCTTTTCCACTGACAAACAGCAAAAAAAAAGCGATAGTGGCCAGCAGGTCGGGTGTTGTCAGTTTCTTCCCTTTACAGAAATTAATTAATAACATATACAGTGCCTTGCGAAAGTATTCGCCCCCTTGAACTTTTCATCCTTTTGCCACATTTCAGGCTTCAAACATAAAGATATAAAATTTTTATTTTTTGTGAAGAATCACCAACAAGTGGGACACAATTGTGAAGTGGAACGAAATCTATTGGATATTTTAAACTTTTTTAGCAAATAAAAAAGTGAAAAGTGGTGCGTGCAAAATTATTCGGCCCCTTTACTTTCAGTGCAGCAAACTGACTCCAGAAGTTCAGCGAGGATCTCTTAATGATCCAATGTTGTCCTAAATGACTGATGGTGATAAATAGAATCCACCTGTGTGTAATCAAGTCTCTGTATAAATGCACCTGCTCTGTGATAGTCTCAGGGTTCTGTTGAAAGCGCAGAGAGCATCATGAAGACCAAGGAACACACCAGGCAGGTCCATAATACTGTTGTGGAGAAGTTTAAAGCCGGATTTGGATACAAAAAGATTTCCCAAGCTTTAAACATCCCAAGGAGCACTGTGCAAGCGATCATTATGAAATGGAAGGAGTATCAGACCACTGCAAATCTACCAAGACCTGGCTGTCCCTCTAAACTTTTAGCTCAGACAAGGAGAAGACTGATCAGAGATGCAGCCAAGAGGCCCATGATCACTCTGGATGAACTGCAGAGAACTACAGCTGAGGTGGGAGAGTCTGTCCACAGGACAACAATCAGTCGTACACTGCACAAATCTGGCCTTTATGGAAGAGTGGCAAGAAGAAAGCCATTTCTCAAAGATATCCATAAAAAGTCTTGTCTAAAGTTTGCCACAAGCCACCTGGGATACACACCAAACATGTGGAAGAAGGTGCTCTGGTCCGATGAAACCAAAATTGAACTTTTTGGCCACAATGCAAAACGATATGTTTGGCGTAAAAGCAACACAGCTCATCACCCTCAACACACCATCCCCACTGTGAAACATGGTGGTGGCAGCATCATGGTTTGGGCCTGCTTTTCTTCAGCAGGGACAGGGAAGATGGTTAAAATTGAGGGGAAGATGGATGCAGCCAAATACAGGACCATTCTGGATGAAAACCTGTTGGAGTCTGCAAAAGACCTGAGACTGGGACGGAGATTTATCTTCCAACAAGACAATGATCCCAAACATACAGCAAAATCTACAAAGGAATGGTTCACAAATAAACGTATCCAGGTGTTAGAATGGCCAAGTCAAAGTCCAGACCTGAATCCAATCGAGAATCTGTGGAAAGAGCTGAAAACTGCTGTTCACAAACGCTCTCCATCCAACCTCACTGAGCTCGAGCTGTTTTGCAAGGAAGAATGGGCAAGAATTTCAGTCTCTCAATGTGCAAAACTGATAGAGACATACCCCAAGCGACTTGCAGCTGTAATCACAGCAAAAGGTGGCTCTACAAAGTATTAACGCAAGGGGGCCGAATAATTTTGCACGCCCCACTTTTCATTTTTTTCTTAGTTAAAAAAGTTTCAAAAATCCAATAGAATTCGTTCCACTTCACAATTGTGTCCCACTTGTTGGTGATTCTTCACAAAAAATTAAAATTTTATATCTTTATGTTTGAAGCCTGAAATGTGGCAAAAGGATGAAAAGTTCAAGGGGGCCGAATACTTTCGCAAGGCACTGTAGATAGGCGATAATATAGGACAGGGCTTTAATCTTCCTGTAATACTTTGCATTGTGGGTGATCTATTGTCTGAACAGTGTCAGTATGTTGTAAAGTAACTGTCAGATCTTCAGGGCTCCCTTCTGGCAAATCCAGTTGTGTTTGGTTTGACAGTGATCCTTATTATATCCAGCACCTGCTTCCAACCATGTGCAGTTTCCTGAAGATTCTGATAGCTGAAATCTGTGTAATAAATAACAATAAGTAGTTATGAGTATCTATTATTTTCTGGCTGGGAAACGTTCATATTTTTAGTGTAGATGTGGCACCCTCCTAGATAGGTTGCTAGGTATTTGGGTAATTTAACTTTGGAGCAGTTATTGCTTTGGGTTGTTCTGGACTTCACTAGCTGCAGCTTTGATTGTTTCCCCGTCTTCTGGAGGATTCTAGAATGTAGTGGGTTGGAAAAGGCAAATCAGCAGCCTGAATATTTATGTTGTTTTAGCCAATCCCTGGGGGAATGGTGCCCAGTAGGTGGCTGGAGAATACAAAAATAGTCTGGGCCTAGGGCAACCCTGTTCTTGTCCTGTAAGAGAAGTTCCCAGCCTTAAGGTCTGCTGCCCTTCTGGGCAGTCCAGCTGAAGTTCTATATGTGCTCATTGAGGTTCCAGCTATGTCAGAGTTGTTTTTTTTTGGAGAATCGTTTAAACTAATCAAGGGATTACACTGGAAATCTGGTCTGGAGAGCTCAAGGGTGAATGTCTGGCTGATATTGGAAGGAGGCATCAAGTTATCCAAGGACAGTGTGAGTACAGACCTGAATCTAGGATCCTAATGACCATTTGTTGTTTTCCCTTTGTGCACAAGGGCCAGTGGTTGCTCTGACTGGGACATATCTTGCCAAAAATCTCAGTGCTGCCCATTCCCTTAGCACCTGCTATAAAGATTGTTCTGGGCTGCATACATGTAGTGAAGAGTGTCCTTCTGTTACTGCATGGTGTTACTGGAGTATCACATACCCCTCTACACCCCATCCAAGTTTAACCTGCAATAATAAATAAAAAGACAACCCCAAGACCATGGGTGCTCAGCCTGTGGCCCTCCAGCTGTTAAAAAACTACAAGTCCTATGAGTCATTCCAAGCCACTGTCAGTTACATGCAAGATTCCCAAAGACAAAGGCATGGTGGAACTTGTAGTTCCACAACAGCTGGAGGGCCACAGGTTAAAGTGGTTGTAAACCCACTTTTTCAACTTGCACCTACAGGTAAGCCTAGATTAAAGCTTACCTGTAGGTGCAATAAATATTTCCTAAACCTACACGGTTTAGGAGATATTTACCAAAAATTACAGGCGCCGCTGTCTACGGCGCATGCGCGCCGTAGACAACGGCGCATTCATGGGGTTAATCCCATTCACAAACTCGGCTACTTCCCAGCAATCGCTGGGCGTAGCCGAATGTGACATCTCTCGCGCGCATGCACAGAGTGACGTCTCCGCCGCTCCGGCCAATCACAGCGCCGGAGCGGCGCTGTGATTGGCTGGTGCGGCGATAGCCGGAAGTAACCTTCCGGCTATCGCCGCAGCGATGGATGCGGCTGAAGAGGGAGACGAGGACGGCTTCGGGGGCCCCGACCTAAGGTAAGTGATGCATAATGAGCTATTATGCTAGTCATATTAGCTCATTATGCCTTTCTCTTCCAGGTTGTTATAAAAAAAATATATATTTTTTACCGGGTTTACAACCACAGGTTAAGCACCCATGCCCTAGACTGATCATTGAGTTAGATAGAGTGACTGTTGCTGTGTGCCTGGCTGCCACTTATCTTGGGAAAAAAAACTTTGGGAAAACAAAGAACATGAACAGGAGTCACTTACAGGCCGGTATTATAGTGCCGACCGTCCACCCATCTCCATCCATCTCCATCTCCATCTCTGTACAGACCGATCCAGAACACTTGATATGATGGTCCTTTGCTGGATCTTCTTATAAAGTCCTGGGAGGACAGAACATCATCTGTCACAATCCAGCCACAGACATCGGACACACACATTGGATAGGAGATTGAAGATCTGTCTATTCCATCATTTCTACAAAGGTCTATTGTGGACAAATGTCATCAGAAAAATAAAAGGTCTATGAACTGGAATTATTTGCCAGTTTGCTGAAGTTTCATTGGAACCTCGAAATGTGTACAGTAAATGTCTATTCTTCTGTATTACATTAATCAAAGATCACACAATATAACTGTTATTTCCTACATGCAGGAAGTACCATCCAATAAGACCCAACACCCTCACATGTGTAATGGATGATTTTTGGTAGATAAAATTGTTACTTTCTATGGAAAGATGTTTTGTGCGGTCTGACTACAGAACATACCGGTAATAAGAATCCTGTTACATAAAAGAGAACAATGCATCATACAAATCAATTTTTATGGCACATGGACAGGAGGAGACTCAGAGCCCTCCATAGACACAATGAGAAAATTGGCTGGACCAATGGCATGAAGCTGGGTGAATATTATATAGGTGTAGCGGGGTCCTCAATTTAAGGGGAGTGTTTGGGAGATAGTATGCCCAAACACTTTGATTTGTCAGGGTTTACAACCATTTTATCCACAGGGAGAGTATTGGTGTACAGTTCCCTGTGGCCTACAGGTGGCGCTGCCATGGTAGGCTGGGGTTGAACCACCAGTACAGGGCTGTGCTTTTTGTGTCCCCTCTCGGCAAACGTACGGTGGGGCGGGGTTAACCTGCTGTGCACGCTGGGAGAGGAGATAAAAGGGGAAGACGCTGCCTGTTCGGGGTTAGTCGGTGGGGTCCTACCCCTGGTTCTGGTTCCAATCCGTCCTGGGCGCCCTAGGCCCAGGGGCGGGTGTTTTTCTGTTCCGGTTCCATCCTGGGCACCTTTAGTCCCAGGGTGAGGTACTACTCCGCTGTTCCTGTCCGTCCTGGATGCGGGGACTTGGGAGTTGCAGCAAAGGCCTGGGACCAGCACCTTTGTCTGGGGCCCGTCGGGGATCGAGGAGTCTCAGGGTGCCGCCTTGCGAGGGGACCCGTATCTGAGTAGAGGAGGCCGGGTGAGGAACCGTTCCGAGGGACTGATGCGGTAGTCACAGTGAAGGAAAGGGTCCCGGTAACTCTTCGGTGGGATGTCTTCTCCCTAGGCCAGAGTCAAGTTCACCAGGTCTGTGGCAGAGACCAATTTCATAGGGTCTGTGGCAGAGACTTTGAGTAAAGCGTGAGTGTCATTTGGCTGCTAGTCTTGTTCTAAGTAGACTATCCATTTAAGGCTGAGTCTGTTCGAGAAGCTGAACAGTGAAGGGACTGAGATTGTGCCTGGACCTTTCCCCACATCTTGTGCTGTCCTTTTCTTGCTCCAACCTTTGTTTCTATCAAGAGATTGTTATTTGCTGAAAGAAGAAATAAACTCTCTGTTGGAGTTCTAGCAAGTGTGGACATTGTATTCACTGGGGGAAGCAAGTAGTCAAATCTGTTATCCACAGAGGTGAGAAAAATCATTCTCTGGCTCAACTGTGAAATGACCCACCAACAACACCGCTCAACCTCTTTATACAGGAGGGTACGGGCTTGTGGCATGGTGTGCCCCTTCTTCCTGTGAAGAGCCGAAGAACAAGGCAGGTAAAAGGGGGTCTGTGTGCTACATAGGAATAAATGTGAGAGAGAAAAAAGGTCATCATGATAAAAATAGGATTTTTATAACAGCTTACCTGTAAAATCCTTTTCTTGGAGTACATCACGGGACACAGAGCGGCATAGTCATTACTATGTGGGTTATATAGAATTACCTTCAGGTGCTGGCACTGGCAACTTCCAAAACAGGAAGTACCCTCCCCTATATAAGCTCCTCCCATCCGGGAGTACCTCAGTTTTGTAGCAAAGCAATACGTGTCCCCAAAAGAGGGGTGGGAGCTCTGTGTCCCGTGATGTACTCCAAGAAAAGGATTTTACAGGTAAGCTGTTATAAAAATCCTATTTTCTTCCTCGTACATCACGGGACACAGAGCGGCATAGTCATTACTATGTGGGACGTCCCAAAGCAATGCCAAATGAGGGGGGGATACACCATACATAAGCTGGGCGCCATCAGGCATGAGGATCTTTTGCGGCCTGCAACACACTGCGCCCAAAGGCGATATCCTCCTGACTTCTAACGTCCACCTGGTAGAACCTAGTAAACGTGTGTTCTGAAGACCATGTTGCGGCCTTACAAATTTGAGCCAGGGAGGCCTGGTGATGCACTGCCCATGAAGTTCCAACTGCTCTCGTGGAGCGCGCCCTAACTTTGAACGGAGGCGGTCTACTTCTCAAGCCATAGGCTTGCATTATGACCTGTCGAATCCACTTGGCTAAAGTAGATTTTGATGCTGCCTGACCCTTTCTGGGGCCTTCCGGCAGAACAAACAAAGAATCCGTTCTACGAATCTGAGCAGTGGCTTTTAGATAAGTTTTAACTGCTCTTACTACATCCAAAGAATGCAATAACTTTTCCTCTACCGAGCTCGGTTTGGGGAAAAAAGAAGGAAGAACCACATCCTGGTTCAAGTGAAACCTCGATACCACCTTAGGAAGAAAGGCTGGGTGAGGACGTAATACTACTCTGTCCTTATGAATAACCAGATATGGCTCTTTACAGGACATGGCGGCTAATTCCGACACTCTTCTAGCCGAGCATATGGCTACTAAAAATATAAATTTTCTGGTGAGTAGAACCAAGGAAATGTGCCGCAAAGGTTCAAATGGCTGCTTCTGCAGAACCGACAGAACCAAATTTAGATCCCATGGGCATATGGGAGCTTTAATCGGTGGAATAATACGAGTCACCCCTTGCATAAAGGATTTGACAAGTGAATGCATAGCCAGGGGCCTTTGAAATAGTATTGATAAGGCCGAAACCTGACCCCTGATAGTACTTAAGGCAAACTTCCTGTCTAAAGCTCACTGTAGGAAGTCCAGAATTCTGCCTATAACGTACTTACGTGGATGCCATTTTCTGGCCTCGCACCAAGTGATGTACGCCTTCCAAACTCTATAGTAGATCTGCCTGGATACAGGCTTCCTGGCATTGATTATAGTTGATACCACAGAGTTAGAGAGACCTCTCTTCTTTAGGATGTGGGATTCAATAGCCAGGCCGTTAAACTTAGAGTTAGTAAGGAAGGGTGGTATATCGGTCCTTGCGAAAACAGGTCCGGACGACGTGGAAGGGTCCAAGGACTCCCCACAGACATTTTTATGATCTCCGCGTACCAGGCCCTTCGGGGCCACGCTGGAGCCACCAGGATCACCGGCTTCTTTTCCAACCTGACTCTGCGAAGGAGTCGAGGCAACAATTGTAGCGGAGGGAATGCATATATCAGTCTGAACTGATCCCAAGGGAACACCAGAGCATCCGAGCCGCAAGCGAGGGGATCCCTTGTCCGGGAGACAAATCTGTCCACCTTTGCGTTGAATCTGGATGCTAGCAGATCTACATCCGGTGTTCCCCACCGCTGACATATTGCCCGGAAGACCTCGGGATGAAGGGACCATTCCCCTGGGCATAACTGTTGGCGACTCAGAAAGTCCGCCTTCCAATTCTCCACCCCTGGAATGAAGACAGCTGATATACATGGGACATGCTTTTCTGCCCATTCCAGGATGTGACTTACTTCCCTCTGGGCTGCACGACTCCTGGTGCCTCCCTGATGAATGATATATGCCACTGCTGTGGCATTGTCTGATTGAATTCTGACAGGGGACCCTTGGAGTTTGGATGTCCAGGCTACTAGGGCATACCGGGCTGCTCGTATCTCTAAGAGATTGATGGGCAGGGTTTTTACTACATTTGACCATCTGCCCTGGAGAGACCATTGCTCCAGTACTGCCCCCCAGCCTATAAGGCTGGCATCTGTAGTGACCACCTTCCAGGATATCGGACTGAAGGGTTTTCCCTTCTGGAGATTCTGGGGGATCAACCACCAGCAGAGACTCTTCCGAACGGAAGGGGACAAAGCCATCGGGAAGTCTAGAGCCTGAATTTTTCCGTTCCAGGCTGACAATATGGCCCTCTGCAAATTCCTTGAGTGGAATTGGGCGTATGGCACAGCTTCGAATGATGCTACCATCTTTCCTAGCAGCCTCATGCACAGGCGTATGGACGGCTGTCTTTTTGCACAAAGCAGACGGACCAAGCCCATCAAAGAGGATACCTTGTCTAGAGGTAAGAAAATATTCCTCTGGTCTGAATCCAGCCGTAGCCCTAGATATACCAGGCTTTTTACTGGCTGTAGGGCTGACTTGTCCAGGTTGATGACCCAACCGTGAG
Source organism: Rana muscosa (assembly GCA_029206835.1). Lineage (NCBI taxonomy): Eukaryota > Metazoa > Chordata > Amphibia > Anura > Ranidae > Rana > Rana muscosa. The sequence continues at coordinate 296,296,189 of CM055123.1, read as the reverse complement.
ATTCTAGATACTTGATTGTATCGACAATTACCACTTCTAGCTTGGCAACTGTGTGGTCCATCAACAACAGGTCGTCTAGGTATGCCATTATCGTTACACCTCGTGTTCTTAGATCGGCCAACAGTGGGGCCAGAATTTTTGTGAACACTCGTGGTGCTGTGGCCAGACCGAATGGTAAGGCTCTGAACTGAAAATGGCGCCCTTCTACTGCAAAGCGTAGAAATTTTTGATGACCTGGAAAGATGGGAACATGCAAGTAAGCATCTTTGATGTCGATCGAGGCTAACCATTCCTCCCCCTGTAGGGCAGCGGTGACCGATCGGATCGACTCCATCCGGAAGGACCGGATGTTTAGAAATTTGTTTAGACTCTTTAGGTCCAATATGGGTCTTATGTCCCCGTTTGGTTTCGGGACTGTGAAAAAGTTTGAGTAGAAACCCAACCCCCACTCTTCCATAGGAACCTCCATAATTACTCCTTGGAGCAATAGTTGTTCTAACGCCACTAGGAGAGACCCTCTTTTCAGAGGGTCTTTTGGCATGCCTGACCACATAAAATGGGAAGGAGGAGACTCTTTTAACTCCAACTTGTATCCCAGAGTTACTGCGGAGAGCACCCATCTGTCTTTGGTCGTCTCCCGCCAGGTCTCTGCGAACAACTGAAGTCTTCCCCCCACCCGTTTGAGTGGGGGCAGCCCTTCTTAGGCTTGACTTGGAGGCTGGTTTAGTACCTCTTCGGATCCAGGGTTTCTTATTACCCTGTGACTGTCCCTGATTTTTACCCCCTGAGTTTGACCGGGGAGGCCGTCGGAACTGCTTAGTAGCAGACATCCCAGGGATAGGAGAGGCAGTCCTCTTAAAAGATGGACCCCTAGACCTCTTTTTAATTGGTAAGAGAGTACTTTTACCACTGGAAATCTTCTGGATATACTTATCCAGGTCTTCGCCAAAAAGGCGTTCCCCATGAAATGGGAAGCTAACTAAGAGCTTCTTACAGGGAGCCTCAGCAGACCAGTTCTTGAGCCACAGAAGCCTATGCATATGTACCAAAGACAGCGTGAAGCGGGAGGCCTGATGGATGGAATCCTTGATGGCGTCAACCGCAAAGCATAATGCTCTAGGCAGATCAGCCAGAGCCTGGGCCTGCTGGTCTGGCAATACCCTCAGGACCATTTTCATCTGATCCTTTAAAGCTTGGCAGACCCCAATAGCTGCCACTGCTGGCTGTGTAACAGCCCCTGCTGTGGAAAAAGCAGATTTTAATAAAGATTCCAATTTTTTATCTACTGGATCCTTGAACATTTGAACATTATCTACTGGACATGTCAGTGATTTGTTCACAGAAGAGATGGCTGCGTCCACCGTAGGAACATTCCATCTCTGGGTGAACTTTTCCTCCATGGGATAGATCACCGGAAATTTCTTAGGTGGAACAAATAGTTTATCAGGATGTTCCCAGTCCTGGTATATAAGTCCTTCCAATAATGGATGAATTGGAAAGGAGCAATTAATCTGGGGAGCTTTTAGCGACCCCAATGAGGAGACAGCAGTAGTTGATGGTTCAACAAGAGGCATTTTAAATGCAGATCGAACCATGTCAGTTAGGGTCTGGACCCACAATCTTTCAGTCTGTGATGCTGAAAATGGTTCATCTACTGTCGATTCCTCAAAAACAGAGTTAACCTCCTCCTGATCCCCTTCAGGTAGGTCAATCCCTTCCTGGGACTGTTGCTCTGCCAACAGGCACTCTGATGGAGGTGATGGAGATCTGGCGCGCTTTCTTTCCTGTAGAGAAGAAGCGATCAATGCTGCCAATCTCTGCTCCAATCCCTCCAGAGTTGAGGCAAAAACCTCCTCTGTTATATATGCAGGAGCAGGTGGACTGGGGACAGCCGCAGTACCTGGCACTCCCGGGGGTTCCTTATGGGCATTAACCTCTGATTTTTCAGGGGAGGAAGGTGCAGATGACTGCTCAAGATCCTCAGAGCCCGATGGAGACCCCCTACACTTCCTGAGAGGTATATCCCGGAGTTTTTTAGGCGGCATATTCCTTAGTTCAAAGCTGAGGTATTCCAGCCGCAATACACCCCTTTACTGAAATAGTCTAATGCAATTTGCTGCTATGTACATCAGTGGGTGTCTACCAATGCGTCTTTCTGGGGATGCCTGTATCAACCGCCCGCTGTAAGCCCCTATACCATGCTACCAGCTCCTTTTTATGCTCTGTGTCCATAGCAAGCAGCGTGGACTGAGTCCTTTTATCTTGCTGGGACGCCCGCACATGCGCAGAAGCGCTTGGCGCACAGAGCGCGTCATCCGCCAGGCTCCGCCCCCTTTTTGAAGCTAAATCTTTAAGAGAAAGCGTGTGCGCGCACGCGCGCGTGCACGTGTGCGCTCTTGGCGCTATGTAGGGAGAGGAGCCAGGGTCCTTGTTTCACCAGGACCCGGGGATGGAAAGAAACTACTTGGCAGCATGACAGAGGAATGCAGCTTCCCTGATAGAGAGCTCACTCATCTGCCTGGACTTTCACCATGGAAGGAATAGTCCCAAGAAAAAAAGAGGTTCCACAGCGGCCTCCAGTGGACAAACACAGGTACCGCACTTTTGTCTTTTTTTTTTTTTTTTTTTTTCAAAACCTCCTTTATGAAAAACATTTCCAGGTTTACCGTTTTTTTTTTTTTTTTTAAAACTTCCTTTATGAAAAGACATTTCTAGGATTTTTTAGGCATATACAGCTATTAGCGGGAATACCTTTAGGTAACAGGCAGAAAGACATATTAGGCTTGGGGGTCCCCTCAATAGAACCAAGTTCCTGAGGGGCCCCCACTTACCTTTTCCCCGCCGCAGGACTTTGTTTGGTCCACAGAAGCCCAAACTTCACCTCTCACGGCAGGCATTGTACTAGACCTTCAGGGACTGGGTTCCCAAGGATTCCACTCCCCTGGACCTGTATAGCACCCTGCACAGATAGCCTCTTGGTTTTGGGTATGACCAGAGCTCTGGATCCCAGGGTCCAGCCCTCCTAAGAGAGGCATTATAGGCAAAACCTTGCTCTTCTCTGCAAGGCCCGGGTACCGACCGTTTAGCTATGAAGCTTTTTTGGTCGGATCCGGAATAGCTTGCTAAGGCCCAGAGAACCTGTACACAAGCCCAGATGAATACATGTTAACCTTGGCCAACACCTTAGACACTGGCAAAAAACTGAGGTACTCCCGGATGGGAGGGGCTTATATAGGGGAGGGTACTTCCTGTTTTGGAAGTTGCCAGTGCCAGCACCTGAAGGTAATTCTATATAACCCACATAGTAATGACTATGCCGCTCTGTGTCCCGTGATGTACGAGGAAGAAAGAGTTCTGTCCTCCCAGGTCATTTCAAAGTTTACCCTTTTAAAGACTATAGCTCACCACACACATTACAGTCCAACTATACTGTACAATCAGCTCTAGATTTACCAAAACTTTGTTATATAATCAGTTCAGCCCTTATACTTTTTATACCCCTTATGGACCAGAACAATTTTTGACGGCCAGGCGGTGGCTTTCCTGTTCTGAGTGGACATCATATTACGTCCTTCAGAATGAGATCACGTTAAACAGCCCATGAAGTAGGCTCTTTACCATGTGATCAGCTGTGTCTGGACACAGCTGATCACAGTGAAAATAGGAAGTGGCGGTTATCAGCATTCCTCTCCTTGTGCTGACAGCGCGTGAGAATAAAAAAGCTAATAAGCGGCTTTCCGCACAGGGAAGATCTGCACTGATAATCAGTGCAATGATTATCAGTGAAGTCCCATCAGTGATGCCTACCAGTGCCCACCAGTAATGCTCACCAGTGGCCACCAGTGATGCCAGTCAGTGCCTATCAGTGATGCCTGTCAGCGCCCATCAGTGCCTCCTCATCAGTGCCACCCATCAGTACTGTCTATCAGTGCCGCCCATCAGTGTACATCAGTGCCACCTATCAGTGTATATCATTGCCAATCGCCCCTATCAGTGCCCAAAAGTGCCGCCTATCAGCGCCGTCTATTAGTGCCCATCAGTGCTGCATATCTGTGCCGCCAATCAGGGCCTCCTCATCAGTCCAGACTCATCAGCGCACATCAGTAAAGGAGAAAAAAAAAAATTCCCAAATTTTTGGTCTTTTTCATTTGTTTAGCAAAAAATAAAAAAACAGTGGTGATTAAATACCACCAAAAGAAAGCTCCATCTGTCTCAAAAAAATTATAAAAATGTTGTTTGGGTACAGGGTTGCATGACCGCAGAATTGTCATTTACAGTGCGACAGCGCTGAAAACTGGCCTGGGTGGGAAGGGGGTGAAAGTGCCCGGTATTAAAGTGGTTAAAAGGACACAGATTTATTGACATTCCAGACATCCAGTGCACTGCAACAAAGACACTGAGCAACGTTCTGAAAAATGATTTCCAGGAATAGCAGTGGCACAGACTTCTAGAAAAGTGCATCACTTCACAAGGGGACTACTTTGACAGTGACAACAGAAGCTAGTGTATAGGCAAGCAACATTTTTTTTTTTTTTTTTACATTCCATTCCAGGAATTAAATTGTCACACCTTATGAATGCAATGAAACAATATAGCTCACATTTATTGCCATATTAAACCATACCTGCTGTTCCTGGTCCTCTATGACCAGTAGATAGATGGGCTCCCATCCCTTCACACACTTCCCGGCTCTCATCCCATGTTCTGTATTCTCCACCAGATGAAATGTTATAACAGATCTCTCTGTGCCGCAACCAGCCATTGGGACAAAGTGTACATCCTAGAAGAAAATATTTTAATTGCTGTCAAAATCCAAATAAAATCATGTTTGTAAACCTTGTTCTTCAAAACCCAGTTGTGTTAGCCAAACAATGGCAGCTTACATGGAAGTAAAATAATAAATGGCGAGCGGCGCTCAAATAATAATGAAAACAAAATAATCGACAAAAAAACATCCACGACTTGTGCTTAAAGGCAATTAAATAAACAAAAACTGTGCTGAAACCATATATTGTTTAAAATAATTAGTCCAAAATTCTTCAAAACATTTTTTTGTGCCTCTACCCTCCAAATGTGCTCTTCAAACTTATTCTCACAGTGAGAATCCGCTCCACCACCCCAGAATGCTATGATAGCAACGCTGCCCACCTTGGAACTGACCTCTGAGAAAGCAAGAGAGGTCAAAGTAGGCAATATAGAGTAAGATAGAGGACAACTCCACGTCTCCACCCACAGTTGGAAGAACTGGGATCTTATGCTGGAGATTTCAATCCAAACCCTTGGACCGAGTTTTGCCATTGAGAAGAGAGGATTGTGGATGAAATTATACATTACCTGAGATGATTGCTACCTAAAATAATATGCTGTGCTGGCTACATTTATGGTAGCATCCATTTTTGGTGAGTGGGCATTTCATGAGGTGGTGGTGCTTGCTGATTTATGAAGGATTTGTCATCGGTTTGCATTGATCGGTGGAGGACTCGTGGTCGACAGGAGATTTGTTGGACTTTTCATCTAAAGAACTCTATCAACTTTTTTGTATATTGGTATTCAAGCACCTTTATTTCATATGATATATTTTCTTTTTCTTCATATTTGCACAGTGCACGTTATATGTATAGATTTTTTGTTTATATTGCACTTTATATAAATATTGTTTGGATAATCTGATGCAATATAATTTATTTGGCACTGCACATGTTTATGGTTTGAAGATTTTTAGGGTACTGTATATCAATCCTTTAGGCTTGGTTCACACTAAGGCCCCTATCACACTGAGGCGTTTTTACCGCGTATTCGCGGTAAAAACAGCGCTGTAAAAATGCCTGAAATAATCCTGCCCCATCATTCTCAATGTGAAAGCCCTGAGGGCTTTCACACGGAGGCGTTTTGCTGGCTGTGCGTTGGAAAAAATCCTGCAAACAGCTTTTTTGGAGCATCTTTGGGGAGCATAAAATAGCACTGTAAAAACGCCTATCTCCATTGAAATGAATGAGTACCGCTGTAAAAACGCGGTAAAAACTCGGTAAAAAACACCCAGAAGCTGTGGAAAGGTCACATGACCGCAGTAGAGTGGAGGATTGTGGGATACCAAATAATCCTTTTTACCGCAAAAACGCGGTAAAATCATAATTTTTTTGCGTTTTTTCAACGCCTCAGTGTGAAAGGGGCCTAATGTAACCTAAAAGTCACACAACTTATGGTGTGACTTTGCCAGGCAACTTCCAGACGACTTGAGTACTACTTTAATGCGACTTTGAAGTGACTTGTCTTGTGCATGTATGCAGAGATAACAACATACAGGAATTTCTGTGTCTGTATAGATAAGGTTTGCATTTGTGCACCATTTTAGTTATTCTCTATTTGATAAGATCACATGGACAGAAGCTAACAGGACCTACCATCGGATTCCTCACTGGTGGCCACACAGAGCTGCTTCTTTATTTCCATCATCCAGATCTTCCCATCACAGGGCTGATCTATAAACAAGGAAAGCAATGGAAAAATACGACATGTCTTTTTGGTAAGGGGATTAATTCAAGAACCAAAAAACAGTGGCGCGCAGTATCATAACGCACACAATCCTGCAAAACTATATCAGATAACGTTAATTAAATGTGATCAGTCCAGCATACCGTATATACTCGAGTATAAGCCGAGTTTTGCAGCACATTTTTTTGTGCTGAAAATGTCCCCCTCGGCTTATACTCTAGTCACCTTTTTGCGCCTGATCTCCCGGACTTTGGGGACTTGATACCGGCCGGTCCTAGGTCCCCTGGACTCCAACCTTGGCAGACATGTAGCCCCACTCTTCCTCTACAAGTGTGGAAAGTTTGTTGTCCGGAAGACCTACAGCCGGGGAGCACCGATTTTTCAAAGCCGGGCACCCCTTCCATAGACTCCCATGTTAAACAGTCATTTCTCCAGTTATTTTGGGGACCCGGTACCGGCTGGTCGTAGGTCCCCTGGACCCGAATCTTGGCACACATGTAGCCCCATTTCTCCTTTATAAGTGTGCAAAGATTTTAGTCTGGGGGACCTACGGCCGGGGAGCACCTATTTTTCAGAGCCGGGCACCCCTTCCTCGGACTCCCATGTTAAACGTCAGTCTAGTCATGGACACAGTGAGGCATGGGCACAGTGAGGCATGCAGATGGACACCCTAGGCTTATACTCGAGTCAATACGTTTTCCCAGTTTTTTGTGGTAAAATTAGGTGCCTCGGCTTATATTCGGGTCGGCTTATACTCGAGTATATACGGTATATATATGTCAGTGTCATTCTTTATCATTATGCGACTTTCTTCTTCTTCTTAATATTCCACATGCTGTGTTCAATTTCCAAAGGATGTCACTATTCTAAACCCAATTTCAGCATACACTGTGCAGTCCCACCACCTCCAAGTAGCAGAAGCTTAAAACAATCATTAGAAAAAAGTGGGGGGGGGGAATGGCCCTAGATCGGACTTTAGAGGCAAAATGGATGAGGGAATAGTAAAAATATATTTTATTGATAACAATAAATCGCACACAAAGCAAGTATCAAAAGAATAAAAACAAAACAAAAACAATTAACACACAATAGACATAAATGTATGGCGTGAACAAAATGTTGACACCATAGAGACAGCAGTGAGCCCCTGTGCATCAACGTTTTGTTCACGTCATACATTTATTTATTTAAGCATTATTAATCATGTGCTTCTAAAAAAAAAACCCATTGGAATCCATGCGTATGGCACCCTTCATTTAGATTAGGGGCCGGGCGCATGGATTAGGGGGGCGGCGCCCCTGCGCCCCCGTATGGATGGCAACCGCTGGTTCATATGAAATAGTTCTTATTTTCCTAATTTAAAAAATGTAAAAAAAATAATTAGATTTTTAGTTCTGTTCATAATAAAAACAAAAAATATGTACAAAACTGCTATACATTCCCATTTAAATGATTAAGGTACTTTTGGTATCTTACCCTACTATTATAGTATAGATATGTTTGTGCAGTACATATAGTGAATGCCTTTAAATAAATACATGTAGCGGGGGTCTAAAATATAGGGGGAGTGCATGGGTGGTAGCATGACCCAATGCACCCTGATTGCTAGGGAATTAGAGACCATTTACAGTCTTGGAGGACTCTGGTGGTGTGAGGTTCCCTGTGGCCTACAGGTGGCATTGTCACCCTGGGCCGGGGTTGAACCCACACTGTAAGACTGTGCCTTTTTGTCCTTTCCTGGCGCTTGTACAGCGGGGCGGGGAACCCGCTGTGACGCAAAGGGAGAGGGGATAAAAGGGGCTGACGCCCTGACCAAGGGGTCAGAGTTCGGAGTCGGAGGACGCGGCCGCAGTCAGGCACCCTCAGCCTGGGTGCTGGCGTTCCGGTGTTCCGGGCCCAGGTGCGCTTGACCTGGCTGGAGCTGGGGATGGAGTCCATCTCAGGCACCTTTAGCCTGGGGTGAGGTACTATGGCGGAGGCCTGGAGCTCAGTACCTTTGACTGAGTTCCGCGAGGGTGGAGGAATCCGAGGGGGCCCTAACTCCTTGGGTGCCCGTGTCTGAGACGAGGAGGCCGGTGTGCGGAACTTCTCCAGAGAGTCCAGCGCAGCATTTGCTCTTGACAGAGAGGCCTCCGGTAACTGTCTTGGACGGATGTCTTCCCCCTGATGGGGGCTACGTTAGGGAAGGTAATCCATGTTCCTGTTCTATATAGTCAGTGGCAGTGACTATGCGCCACTGGTGACACCACAGTGGTTAGCTCTACAGTAAAGGATTGTGCCTTGACCTACTGTACTCCTCACAGTTACTGAACTGTTCGTTGGGTCCCAACCTGTCTGTGTTGTATGACTATCTATAAGAGAAGAATAAATACGAGTTGGACCGTTTTCAGTGTGTGGAACTTCAGTTACTGGAACCAAAGGGGAGGGTCATTTGGTGAATATTTGACCCTGGGACATACACACAAAGCCCAATAGTTCTGGCCTTCACACATTGGAGGACATGGGCCGTGGTGTATCTCATCCCTCCCCCCCAGTACTAAACCCCTAGACGAGACAGACAAGCCGTGAATGAGAAGGGGTGAGGTCGCTACATACATATACAGTATGTGAGGTGAGTTGTACATCTCACATTGTCCCTCATTACTTCTAGTTTTGATTGGTCCGAGATAATTTTCATTTTGTAAAGGAATCCTCCATATGTAGTGGGTGGAAGGTCTGATAATAACTGTGTATGCTTTGCCATCTACAACCTGTTTGGAATAATCTATGCAAGTATATCTCCTATATGGAATATATGAGCCAATGGCCCTTATGATCATTTACTGACACACTATTGGATTTGGAATTTTGTGAACGTCACTGGTGTCCCCCATGCAAGATAGTGAGACCCGTTCTCTTTCTTGCCACCAACGAACCTTGAATGTGTCCTGACCAAGCTTAACAGCGAAACGCGTTGACGCACAAGGGCTCACTATATATCATGTATCATAATATATAGGTGTTTTAATTCTTCCTTATGCTTTTATATACCATGTACTTTTTTCAATAAATATTGAAATTTTCTCATATAATCTCCATTGTTTACTGTGCCTCAAAAGTCCGACCTTGGTTTACCATTTTTTTGGTGCCCCCTTTTTTCTTGTTCCTTATCATTTACGGATGTGGCTATGTGAGTGCGTTTCTCTTTATGCTCTATCTAATAAATAACATCTAATAATAAACATACATGCAGGTGACTGGGTGAGGTTCATCCTTAGCTGGTTGTTCTTCTCATTTCCCAAAGACTGACCTTTATAAACTGGAAGACACAAAGACAGGAGACATAATAGGTTGAATGAAACTCTGTTAGAAGGTCATTGGCTATCCCAGTGCAAATCAGAGAAAATAATTATTTCTGATTGTCTTCCTGTCTCTTCAACAACCAATCAGAATCAACATTAGGCAGTTTGATAAAACAGGCCCAGAGGCTCTCCATTCTTATGGATGGTGTCTAACATATTGTATAACTTACCCAGTACTCCAAAAATGCAGCTGATGATGATTTTCAATCCCAAAAGGAGGGATAAAATGATCCTTATACAGGAAGGACACCAGAGTTTCTTCCCGCTGTTATCTGTAGAGATTAACAATAAATTACAAATTAATCATAGTAGAATAAAATTGTTCTTACTTTATACTTCCAGAATTCAGTAGAGTACAGGAAGAACGTGAAGTGGTGGGCCAATCCTATCTTACTTTATAGAGCAGGAAGTGATGTCATTGTGATGCAACTTCCTCCTCTACAGAATTTCACATCCTGAAAGTAAAGTGGAGCTGTGAAAATTCCCAGCCACAAGCCAATCCCATGTTCATAAGTAACAAGTCCTACATCTCCAATAAAGTCTATCTAAACCCAAAAATGTCTAATATTGCAGCTCACCAGTCCTTAGATGTGGTGGTTGCATTCGTTTTAAATTTCTGGCTAAAAACATTTTCAGCAAGTACAGGAAAATACCTGTGGACCTTGCCAGGAATGTCATATCCTTGTCACTTTCTGTGAGCTGAGAGGACAACACAAACAATGTTATCTCTCTTTTGTAAATTACTAGTCCTATCAATCTACCATGTAACGAAAATTGACAAAGGCAGACATGTTTGAAGGCCAGCCTATGTGATACCAACGGCTTCATCTATAGGTACCATAAAGACTACACCTAACTCTTAGTAGGATAAGACACCAAAAGTACCTTTAGTACCTAGCGCAGAGGGACAGGAAGTTTGTTATTTGCAGCATTATCAGGTAAAAATAAAGTGTGAAGCCTAACAAAAAAAACAACAACGATGTAGCCATCAGAAACTGCAATATATCAGATTTTTGGGTTTAGAAATGTTTTAATTTCTCGCTCTGCACTACCGTCAGGCTGGTGATGGCAGTAATTTGCCCATCAACACATTAACCCCCACTAGGGTGACCACATTTCCAAACTACCATTCAGGGACACCCTCCCTTCCCAAAAATCAGCTTGTACTGTAACAAATCACAGCACAGTGATTGGACACAAGAGGCGGGATTTATGATTTCTCCAATCACAAGAGGGGGGCGGGAATTGTGCTCCTCCAGGCATTCCCGGCCAGGACAAGTACTCAGCGAGTAAAGCGGTGATGTGGCGCCCTTTTTTGGGGGCATCAGATTGGCCCGGGGGGTGGCTGTCTCAGTTTCATTCCGGGACACTGTATTGTCCTGGAATGAATGTGCCCGGGACAGACCTGTAAAATGCGGGACTGTCCCGGGCAATTCGGGACACGTGGTCACCCTACCCCCCACCCACTCTGTTGTATGGTGGTGTCTGTAAACTTTGCATTTGTGGGATATATGAATCTGCTCCCTTCTCATCTCAAACACAAGATCTGGCCATGTGTTTTGCATCAGTACAACACCCACCAACCAGCTATGTGACCATTTATAATTGGAAAGCTAGGGTGAAGAGATTTCAGCTACTAAATAGTGATCTTCAGCTCACCGGCGACTACATAGTGTATGTCCTGAGTCCACGTATTGATGATAAGGCCCAAGGCATATTCTTTTCCTCAGAGGTTCAGATTGTTGGGCACCAGTCACTTTAGTTAAGGTTTTTGTAATTGTATTGCAATAGTGCATGGAGAACATGATGGAGGGGGAGGAAGCACAGGATACAGTGACGGCTGGTGCTCCAAATTTTTTGGGGGGCGAAAACAAACTGAAAAAAAACCCCCATCAATTGCAGCCACTGTGCCCATCAAATGCAGCCACTGTACCCATAAATTGCCGCCACTGTGCCATCAAACGCAGCCACTGTACCCATGAATTGCTGACACTGTGCCCATCAATTGCTGCCTCTGTGCCCATCAAATGCAGCCACTGTACCCATGAATTGCCGCCACTGTGCCATAAAACGCTGCCACTGTGCCATTAAACGCAACCACTGTACCCATAAATTGCCGCCACTGTGCCATCAAACGCAGCCAATGTACCCATCAATTGCTGCCACTGTGCCCATTAAACACAGCTACTGTGCCAAACGCAGCTACTATGCCATCAAACACAGCCACTGTGCCCATCAATGGCCGCCACTGTGCCCCATCAAATGCTGACAGTGTGCCCATCAATTTCCGCTAGTGTGCCCCATCAGATGGTGCCAGTGTGCCGATCAATTGTCGCTACTGTGCCCCATCAGATGCTGCCTGCACTTACCTGTCTCGGAGCAGGTCAGCGGCGGTCTCCTGCACGTCCTCCGTGTCTTCTTCCATCCTCTCTCAGGCGTCCAATCACAGCGTCTGCCTCTTCAGCCAATCAGGTGACCGGTAACAGGCCCGGCAACCTGATTGGCTGAGAGGCGGATTCAGTGTTAGCAAAGCTGAGTGAACAGCGAACGCCCAGCATGGCGCCCCCTGTTCACATGTTTGGGCGCCTTTTAGAGACTACGGCTCTAATCAGGTGCTTAAAAAAAAACACCCCCACCGCTGTAATTCAGGTGCCCTGCGCCCGAAAAGGGGCCGGACACCTGAATAGGGGGTGTCAGCAGCGAACATAGATAGATTCATGCAATGCATGAATCTATCTATGGTGATTAGAGCGGTGACAGGAATGGGGGGGGGGGGCGGCACTCCTGCGCCACTGACAACTGAAAGTTTCTACTTGGAACACAGTCTTTGTTCTTCTTCCTATATTTCTAACTTTTTGTTTCCTCTCTCACAAGGCTATATTGGCTGGACACTTAAACTTCAAAAGGTTGCTCCTTGGAAACAGAGGTTTTAGTGGCTTCTCAGTCTTGGTATTCAAGGTAGGACAGCTTGGAAAAAAGATTCCTGTGTTGCTTTCCAATGCATTCACTTACCATCTTCGTTGTGGGGTACAATTGAAAGGTGGCTTCCTCCAGGACCAAAGAAGCACTACACACTCACCAGCCACTTTATTAGGTGCACCTGTTCAATTGCTTGGTGACACAAATTGCTAATCAGCCAATCACATGGCAGCAACTCAATGCATTTAGGCATCTAGACATGGTGAAGACGACTTGTTGAAGTTCAATCTGAGCATCAGAATGGGGAAGAAAGGGGATTTAAATGACTTTGAACGTGGCATGGTTGTTGGCGCCAGACGGGCTGGTCTGAGTATTTAACCACTTCGCATCCCAGCTATAGTCATATGACGTCAGCAGAAGGGATCTCCCATCCTGGGTGGGCGTCATATGACATCCTGGGCTTCCCTGCCGCGTTGCTCGGGAGCCGGTGCGCGTGACTGGCAGGCGCGATGTCCGCCGGGCACCCGCAATTGCTGGTTATACAGCCAAAGACGTGGATCGGTGTGTGTAAACACAGAGATCCATGTCCTGTCAGAGGAGAGGAGACCAATGGTGTGTTCCCAGTACAGAGGAACACCGATCGGTCTCCTCCCATTTTGAGTCCCGCCTCCTTCAGTAAAAATAACTCCCTAGGATACGCATTTAACCCCTTGATCACCCCCCTAGTGTTAACCTCTGTTAGTCACATTTATACAGTAATCAGTGCATTTTTATAGCACTGAACGCTGTATGAATGTGAATGGTCCCAAAAATGTGTCAAAAGTGTCCGATGTGTCCGCCACAATGTCACAGTCGCAATAAAAATCGCAGATCACCGCCATTACTAGTAAAAAAATATATATATATATATATAAAAATGCCATAAATCTATCCCCTATTTTGTAGACGCTATAACTTTTGTACAAACCAATCAATAAACGCTTATTGCGATTTTTTCTACCAAAAATATGTAGAAGAATACGTATCGGCCTAAACTGAGGAAAAAAAAAAGTTTTTTTTTAAAAATAAAAAGGATATTTATTATAGCAAAAAGTAAAAAATATTGTGGTTTTTTTCAAACTTGTCACTCTTATTTTGTTTATAGCGCAAAAAATAAAAACCGCAGAGGTGATCAAATACCACCAAAAGAAAGCTCTATTTGTGGGGGAAAAAAAATCATAAAAATCATTTGGGTACAGTGTTGCATGACTGCACAATTGTCATTAAAAGTGTGACAGCGCTGAAAACGAAAAATTTACCTGGGCAGGAAGGGGGTGAAAATGCCCTGTATTGAAGTGGTTAAAAACCTACTGATCTACTGGGATATTCACCCACAACCATCTCTCAGGTTTATAGAGAATGGTCAGAAAAAAGAAAATATCCAGTGAGCGGCATTTGTGTGGAGAAAAATGCCTTGTTGAGGTCAGAGGAGAATGTGCAGACTGGTTCCAGATGATAGAAAGGCAAATAATCACTCGTTACATCCAAGGTATGCAGAATACCATCTCTGAACGCACAACACATCGAACCTTGAAGCAGATGGGCTACAGCAGCAGAAGACCACTCCGGGTGCCACTCCTGTCAGCTAAGAACAGGAAACTGAAGTTACAATTCGCACAGGCTCACCAAAACTGGACAATTGAAGACTGGAAAAACGTTGCTCGAGTCTCGATTTCAGCTGCGACATTCAGATGTTTGCAGAATTTGGCATAAATCGGTCAGAATTTGGCAAAAACAACATGAAAGCACGGATCCATCCTGCCTTGTATTAACAGTTCAGGCTCGTGTTGGTGTAATGGTGTGGTGGAGATTTTCTTGGCACACTTTTGGCACCCTTACTACCAATTGAGCATCATTTAGATGCCATGGCCTGCCTGAGTATTGTTGCTGACCATGTCCATCCCTTTATGACTACAGTGTCCCCCATCTTCTGATGGCTCCTCCCAGCAGGATAATGCACCATGTCACAAAGCTCCAATCATCTCACCACTGGACAATGAGGTCCCTGTCCTCCAATGGCCTCCACACTCACCACATCTCATGCAATAGAACACCTTTGGGATGTGGTGGAATCATGTCAACATAGACCAAAATATCTAAAGGAATGTTTCCAACACCTTGTTGAATCCATGCCATGAAGAATTAAGGCAGTTCTGTCAAAACAGGGTCCAACCCGCTACTAGCAAGGTGTACCCAATAACGTGGCCGGTGAGTGTATATGGCAGACAGTGTCTTCAAGGGTTCCTCCCAGAAGGGGCAATGCTTGCAGCACTCCAGAAATTGGGCCAAAAGGCCTCGGAACAAGACAGATGTTTCACACTTTCATTGCCACATGGCAAATGGCCAGGAGGGAAGACCATGTGCCCGTGAAGTGTCTTGGATATTTATTATCTCTCCCAATGTGCATCAGCAGGCCCCCATGCCTACTGATTGGCAAGGTGTTAAGCATCCTTCACATAGAATGATATCTGTAGAAACCCTGAAGGAACCAGCTCAACACAGCAGATGACTGAGATAATTCTACCAATTTACAAAACTCTGGTTCAGCCACATCTTGAGTATGCCGACCAGTTCTGGCCGCCAATTCTTAGGAAGGATGTGCTGGAATTTGAGAGAGTCCAGAGAACTAAACTGATAAGGGGACTGGAGGACCTCAGTTATAAGGAAAGGCTACACACATTAAGCTTGTTTTCCCTGAAGAAGAGATGATCGCAATATATCAATATCTAAATGTGATTCTAGGATAGGGAAAAAACTGTTCAGTTTCAGGTTGCGTGGACACTCAATGAAGCGGAACAAGAAACGGTTTAACCTTAAACTGCGTAGGGGGTTCTTTACTGTTAGGGCGGTAAGGATGTGGAACTCCCTTCCACAATTGGTGGTGTCAGTGGGAAGTGTTGACAATTTAATTTTTTTTTTTAGATCTTAGTATAACCAATATACAGGGATATGTTAGAGACATAAATGCATACACACACCCACACAGGTTGAACTGGATGGACTGATGTCTTTATTCAACCTTACCAACTATATATAGTAGTACACTCCATGATTAGAGAACACGAACACACACATGGCTAAGCCGACTAAAGCTTTCTGCTTCTTACAGAACCACAAAAAGACAAGAAGAGAATTTGGGAAAAATACGACATCCATGTATAATCATCTATTTTGGATAAAGTGGTCAGAGGGTAAAACCCGCGTCAGGTTTGTATTGCTGCCTGTGTCATTAATGGGGAAATTCACGCTCTGTGTTTGCCCTGGTGATCATTGTCATGGGCTAAAATTAGGCTTGCCCCTAGAACAGGAAGAGAGTGGAAATCTCCCAATGGGGACACTTGTTTCACTGCTGAGGAGGCATTTCCCTCACTTTGGAGAGATTTACCTTCGCTTCCTGTTGTGTTTACAGGACAGGGCATAAAGGAAATCTTCCTAATAGGAGACAGGTGGCAAAATGTAACCCCTTGATACCGATGTAACACAAATATGCCGCCTCACTGGACAGGGCTTTTTTCCATGGGGCCGCATATTTGTGTATTTCTCTTTGTGCTAGGAGTGCGCTGCACGGCACACTCACCGGGGTCTCATTCTCAGCATGGTGCCCTGTTCTAAAGATCGTGACCCGAAACTCGAGATTATGGGTCACCTGATCGGTGTGATAGGCTCTGATTGGCTATCACAGTGATCAGTCACTGTGAAGCATGCCCCTTGTTTCCTTTCCCTGTGAATAGAGGAGAGAGATACAATGTATCTTTCTCTCTCCTTGCAGAGTAAAAAAAGAAAAGTCTGTGTAAAAAAAATAAAAAATAATAATAATATAAAATAAATATATCAACGTTTGATCTAGGTCAGTGCCAGGGTTAATGTTTTGATCAAGGTCAGGGTCAGTATTTTTTGGACAGAATTTTTATTTTTTTATTTAGTATCAGTAACAGTTAGTGTGTTTTAGGTAAGATAAAAAAAAAGCAAAATGCGCACTATTGTTTCTGGGCTGTACTACGGTTACAAACAACAAATAACATACACATATGTGGTATTGCTGTGGTCAGGAGTGGGAGAATTAAATTTGGGTTGTTCTTTGGTGGAAGGTTATGGTAGTACCAAAAAATATTGGCAGACATCCATGGCAAGGGTGGCATCAGCCGTCTGGTTCCTAGGAATCTTCAGGTAGACCTGAGTGTCGTCCGCATAAACATGGTACTGGACGGCGTGGGACTTTAGCAGGTCGGCAAGGGGCCTCATATAGATATTAAACAACAGGGGTGACAAGGCAGAGCCCTGTGGCACTATGCAGTCCAGGGCGGTGTATTTAGAGTAAAAGGGGCCAGTCTTGACTCCCTGAACTCTACCCTCTAAAAAAGCGGCCACCTATGCCAAAGCCGACCCGCACTGGAATAGCATAAACGGTCCTTATGGATCAATGGACACCCTTTATGTCAAATGTGATGGAGTTATATACACTGCTGAAGCGGAAATACTTAAAGTGGTTGTAAACTCTCCCCCGGAAGTTTCACCTACAGGTAAGCCTAGTTTAAGGCTTACCTGTAGGTGTTTTCAATATCTCCTAAACCTGCACGGTTTAGGAGATATTTGTGCATGGGATTACACAGTTGTCGACGGTGCATGCGCGCCGCAGACAACGGCGCAGGCGCGCTGTAAATCCCAATCACAAATCCGGCATTGCCGGATTTGACGGCTCCCGCGCGCATACGCGGAGTGACGTCTTCACCGCTCCGGCCAATCACATCGTTGGAGAGGCGATACCCAGAAGTAACCTTCCGGAGAGATGACTGCGGCCGGAGGGGGAGACGTGGATGGCTTTGGGGGCTTCGATCTAAGGTAAGTAATGCATATGGAGTTAGTATGCTAGTCAGGTAATTATTTTATTTAAAAATCGTAATCTGGGTTTACAACCACTTTAAGAACCTCTGTGTATTACCCCAAATCCCATGGGTTGGTGAAGTGGTTTAAAAAAATTGTAAAGGTTTGTTGTGTCAGTAATTGACAATGGGGTGAAATATGTTGAAAGCACACGATAAGCCATGACCATGCAAGCACCCTTCATCAGACATGTAATGATCATCATATGCCTGAGAAAGGGTCCCCGTGTGGTCCCGAAACATTGCTTTTTAGCCGGTTCCCGACCGGCTCACGTACATTTACTGCTGCAGAATGGCTCTCCTGGGCAAAATCCCGTATATATATGGCTTCACCCAGGAGAGCCACCAGAGGGCGCGGCAGGGAACCCGATGCACGTGACTGGTGGGCGTGATCGCCGCTGGCCATGTGCGATTGCGTGCACGAGCGGGATCATGGGGGTTTGTGTGTGTAAACACACAAATCCCCGTGCCGTCAGAGGAGACCAGACATATCGTGTCTTTCTACAAAGTAGAAAACACAATCTGTCAAATCTCCTAGTTAGTCCCATCCCCCTTACAGTTAGAACACAAAATAGGGAACACATTTAACCCCTTGATCGCCCCCCAGTGTTAACCCCTTCCCTGCCAGTGACATTTACATAGTAATCAGTGAATATTTATAGCACTGATTGCTCTGTAAATATCAATGGTCCCAAAAATGTGTCAAAAGTGTCTCATCTGTCCACCACAACATCGCAATACTGAAAAAAGTCGCAGATCCCCGCCATTACTAGCCAAAAAAAAAGAAAAAAACACCATATAAATGCCATAAATCTTTTCCCTATTTTGTAGAAGCTATGACTTTTGCGCAAACCAAATCAATATACGCTTATTGCGATTTTTTTTACCAAAAATATGTAGAAGAATACGTATTTTAGTTTTTTTAAATGGGATATTTACTATAGCAAAAAGTAAAAGATATTGGAGGTTATTTACGAAAGGCAAATCTACTTTGCACTACAAGTGCAATCTACAAGTGCAAAGTGTATTTGAAATTGCACTGAAAGTGCACTTGGAAGTGCAGTCGTTGTAAATCTGAGGGGAAGATGTGAAATGAGGGGAAGCTCTGCTGATTTTATCATCCAATCATGTGCAAGCTAAAATGCTGTTTTTTATTTTCCTTGCATGTCCCCCTCGGATCTACAGCAACTGCACTTCCAAGGGCACTTTCAGTGCAATTTCAAGTGCATTTTGCACTTGTAGTTTGCACTTGTACTGCAAAGTGGATTTGCCTTTCGCAAATAACCCCCATTGTGTTTTTTTCAAAATAGTCGTTTTTTTTTTGTTTGCAGCGCAGGTTTTCGAATACCACCATAGGAAAGCTCTATTTGTGGGGAAAAAAAGGACGTCAATTTTGTTGGGGTACAACATCGCACGACCGCGCAATTGTCAGTTAAAGCGACGCAGTGCCGTATAGCAAAAAATGGCCCGGTCATTGGGCAGCCAAATCTTCCGAGGCTGAAGTGGTTACTGTGATCATAAAAGAACAAAAAACTTTTCACTTTGAAAATAGCTTCTCGGTGTGTTAGGCTACTTTCACACTGAGGCGCTGGATGCGCTGGCGGTATAGCGGCGCTATTTTTAGCGCCGCTATACCGTTTTTTTACCGCGATTTGGGGGCGCTAGCGGGGGTATTTTAACCCCCGCTTGCGGCCGAAAAAGGGTTAAAAACGCCCGCAATAACGCCTCTTTGCGGCGTTTTGGTGGCGCTACCCCATTGATTTCAATGGGCAGGGACGCTATAGGAGCGCTATTTTTAGCGCTCCTATTGCGCCTCAAAGATGCGGCTTGCAGGAGTTTTTTGACACTCCTGCAAGCGCAACGCTCCAGTGTGAAAGCCCTCGGGCTTTCACATTGGATACTATTATGCGGCTTTCTTGGGGCACATTGCAGGCGCTATTTTTAGCGCAATAGCGCCTGCAAAGCGCCTCAGTGTGAAAGGGGTTTAAGTGACAAATCGTAAATCCCATCATTCATTTCTACAACATAAGTTGGAAGAAACCCTTACCTGCTGTCTCCATGTCTGATAATACAAGGAGAGTCCTGAGCTGCTGTACTGTGGTGTCGGGTCTAATAGGCTCTATGTATGATATCACAATCACTATACATGGTGTGACTGCACTTCCACCCCCTGTTCCTGTGTGGTTACCTAGGCTGAGAAATGCCCAGTCTAGTCTTACCATGAAGAACAGTGTGAAGGTCATAACATCCTGTGTTTCAGAGTATGTGTGCGTGTTTGTGACTGTGTAAGAATATTAGATTATGAGCTCCCTTGTGGTGCTGGAACTGATGTGAGCCAGTCTGGGTGCAGCCATGTCAACTCCCCCTAAAATCCAGGCATTACCCTGCATTTCTTCCATGTCACCCTGCATGGTGTACAACAAGGTGACCAGATTTTTCAAATGGAATCCGGGGACAATTTTTTTTTTTATTGGCAAATGGTAAACTTTTTTATACGCCAGATATTTAGCACTCCCTGAGTCCCTTCCACTAGTACAGTAGTACTGACCAACTTGATTCCTACACTGACATACCTGACCACTGTATTAACCTACCTGATTCCTACACTGACCACTACACTGACCTACCTGATTCCTACACTGACCACTGCACTGACCTACCTTATCTCTACACTGACCACTACACTGACCTACCTGATTCCTACACTGACCACTACACTGACCTACCTGATTTCTACACTGACCACTGCACTGACCTACCTTATCTCTACACTGACCACTACACTGACCTACCTGATTCCTACACTGACCACTACACTGAC
This sequence comes from Rana muscosa, assembly GCA_029206835.1. Lineage (NCBI taxonomy): Eukaryota > Metazoa > Chordata > Amphibia > Anura > Ranidae > Rana > Rana muscosa. The sequence continues at coordinate 296,275,697 of CM055123.1, read as the reverse complement.
CTACCTGATTCCTACACTGTCCACTACACTGACCTACCTGATTCCTACACTGACCTACCTCATTCCTACACTGACCTACCTGATTCCTACACTGACCACTACACTGACCTACCTGATTTCTACACTGACCTACCTCATTCCTACACTGACCTACCTGATTCCTACACTGACCACTACACTGACCTACCTGATTCCTACACTGACCACTACACTGACCTACCTGATTCCTACACTGACCCACCTGATTCCTACACTGACCACTACACTGACCTACCTGATTCCTACACTGACCACTGCACTGACCTACCTGATTCCTACACTGACCACTACACTGACCTACCTGATTCCTACACTGACCTACCTGATTCCTACACTGACCACTACACTGACCTACCTGATTCCTACACTGACCTACCTGATTCCTACACTGACCTACCTGATTCCTACACTGACCACTGCACTGACCTACTTGATTCCTACCCTATCTCTACACTGACATACCTTATCTCTACAATCTCCACTACACTAACCTTCCTAATTCCTATATTGTCCACTACACTAACCTACCTGATTCCTACACTGATCCCTACACTGAGCACTACACTGACATACCTGACCACTGCACTAACCTACCTGATTCCTACACTGACCACTACACTGATCTACCTGATTCCTACACTGACCACTACACTGACCTACCTTATCTCTACACTAACCACTACACTAACCTACCTAATTCCTACACTGACCTACAGTGGCGGCTGGTGCTCAAATTTTTTGGGGGGGGCGCAAACAAACTGAAAAAAAAATCATCAATTGCCGCCACTGTGCCCATTAAACGCAGCCACTGTGCCCAAACGCCACTAGTTTGTCCCCAAATGCAGCCAGTTTCCCCCCCCATATGCAGCCAGTTTCTCCCCCATAATGCAGCCAGTTTCTCCCCCATAATGCAGCCAGTTTCTCCCCCATAATGCAGCCAGTTTCTCCCCCATAATGCAGCCAGTTTCTCCCCCATAATGCAGCCAGTTTCTCCCCCAATATACAGCCAGTTTCTCCCCCATAATGCAGCCAGTTTCTCCCCCATAATGCAGCCAGTTTCTCCCCTATATGCAGCCAGTTTCTCCCCCATAATGCAGCCAGTTTCTCCCCTATATGCAGCCAGTTTCTCCCCCATATGCAGCCAGTTTCTCCCCCATATGCAGCCAGTTTCTCCCCCATATGCAGCCAGTTTCTCCCCCATATGCAGCCAGTTTCTCCCCATAATGCAGCCAGTTTCTCCCCCATAATGCAGCCAGTTTCTCCCCCATATGCAGCCAGTTTCTCCCCTATATGCAGCCAGTTTCTCCCCCATAATGCAGCCAGTTTCTCCCCCATATGCAGCCAGTTTCTCCCCTATATGCAGCCAGTTTCTCCCCCATAATGCAGCCAGTTTCTCCCCCATAATGCAGCCAGTTTCTCCCCCATATGCAGCCAGTTTCTCCCCCATATGCAGCCAGTTTCTCCCCATAATGCAGCCAGTTTCTCCCCATAATGCAGCCAGTTTCTCCCCATAATGCAGCCAGTTTTCCCCCCATAATGCAGCCAGTTTCCCCCCCATAATGCAGCCAGTTTCTCCCCCATATGCAGCCAGTTTCTCCCCTATATGCAGCCAGTTTCTCCCCCATATGCAGCCAGTTTCTCCCCATAATGCAGCCAGTTTCTCCCCCATAATGCAGCCAGTTTCTCCCCCATATGCAGCCAGTTTCTCCCCTATATGCAGCCAGTTTCTCCCCCATAATGCAGCCAGTTTCTCCCCCATATGCAGCCAGTTTCTCCCCCATATGCAGCCAGTTTCTCCCCTATATGCAGCCAGTTTCTCCCCCATAATGCAGCCAGTTTCTCCCCCATAATGCAGCCAGTTTCTCCCCCATAATGCAGCCAGTTTCTCCCCCATATGCAGCCAGTTTCTCCCCCATATGCAGCCAGTTTCTCCCCATAATGCAGCCAGTTTCTCCCCATAATGCAGCCAGTTTCTCCCCATAATGCAGCCAGTTTCCCCCCCATAATGCAGCCAGTTTCCCCCCCATAATGCAGCCAGTTTCTCCCCCATAATGCAGCCAGTTTCTCCCCCATAATGCAGCCAGTTTCTCCCCCATAATGCAGCCAGTTTCTCCCCCATAATGCAGCCAGTTTGTCCTCATAATACAGCCAGTTTGTCCTCATAATACAGCCAGTTTGTCCCCCATAATACAGCCAGTTTGTCCCCCAAATACAGGCAGCTTGTCCCCCCCCCAGCCCTGCACTTACCTTCCTCGAGTCAGCGCCGTCCTTCTTCCGTCCTCGATATCTTCTTCCGTCCTCGATGTCTTCTCCCGCCCTCGATGTCACTTCAGCCAATCAGGTTACCGGTAACCAGACCCGGTGAACCTGATTGGCCAGGGAACGCAGCCCTGTGCGTCCTCTCATTAGGTTTTTAGAAGCCGATTACAGCCCTCAGGCTGTAGTCGGGAAGCCTATCAGAGCCTGCTGGCTCTGATAGGCACTTCTAAAGGCCAATCAGACGCTGTGACTCAGATGGCCGGCGCTCAAGGGGTCGGCCATCTGAATAGTGGGCGGCAGCAATACATAGGTTCATGCAATGCATGAACCTATGTATTGTTGTGGTGAGCGACGGCCGGGCTCGCTTCTGCGCCCACTATGGTCGCGCCGCCATGTGTAAAAAAAAGACATAAAAAAAAAAAAAAAAAAAAAACTCTTAAAGGGCCCGTTTTTTTTAATTTTATTTTTTTATTTTTTTTTGGTGACCACAGGAGGGGGGGGGGGGGGGCGCCCGGGCGCCCCCTATGGACGGGCCGCCACTGCTGACCTACCTGATTCCTACACTGACCACTACACTGACCTACCTTATCTCTACACTAACCACTACACTAACCTACCTAATTCCTACACTGACCTACCTGATTTCTACACTGACCACTACACTGACCTACCTGAGTTCTATACTGACCACTACACTGACCTACCTGTTTCCTGCACTACTCACCCCCCCCCCCCCTACATGAACAGTGTAGATCGGTTGATTTTCTGGCCTCCATGATAATCCATCGGAGCAGGGCTCCCCAGCACCAGGTACTGTTCCCGATACCCAGCCGCTCCACAGTATCCCCTTCCAAGAGCTACTCCAATAGCCGCTGGACGCTTTGTGCTGCCCCTTCCCTCTACTGTTCTCACACACACACGAGCCGCCCGCATCAGAGGGATCATGGGGGACAGGCTGGACCGCAGGAGTCCCTGGGCGGGTGGGAGCAGCACAGCACACTTGGGGGGGCACAGTTATGATTTTGCGCCCCCAAATGTTGCACCCGGGAAGAGAGTAATCCGGGGACGGTGTTCTCAATCCGGGGACTGTCCCCGGAAACCAGGGATGTCTGGCCACCCTAGTGTACAAATATCCCAAGACCTTTACCTGACACCCATAGGCAAGTGGTAGAGCAGGTCCCATTTTAGGTGCCTTCTCCCCCTGGCAGAAGGTTGGCACAGCTCCCAACTGTCCCTGATTTGGAGCAATGTCCCTCTGTCCCTCGTTCCCCCTCATGTGTCCCTCATTTTGGTCTGATCTATAGAGTTGTATATAAAATGCACTTTTTTTCTTTCAAAAAGTGTTTGCCAATGCTTAACCTTTCATCCAATCTCTAAATTGCTGCATTTGTACATTTTAAGAGCCAATATAAAGGAATAGTAGTGGTAAAAAAAAGTCCTTGTGGATTTAACCACTTCAGGCCCAGGCCAATTCTGACACTTCGCTCCTACAAATCATATTTTTTTTGCCAGAAAAGTTAGGAGCCAGGAACGCGCCCTGTCCCGCCGAGCTCGCGCGCAGAAGCGAACGCATACATGAGTAGTGCCCGCATATAAAAGCGGTGTTCAAACCACACGTGAGGTATCGCCGCGATCGGTAGAGCGAGAGCAATAATTCTAGCCCTAGACCTCCTCTGTAACTCAAAACATGCAACCTGTAGAATTTTTTAAACGTCGCCTATGGAGATTTTAAAGGGTAAAAGTTAGTCGCCATTCCACGAGCGGACGCAATTTTGAAGCGTGACATGTTGGGTATCAATTTACTCAGCGTAACATTATCTTTCACAATATAAAAAAAAATTGGGCTAACTTTACTGTTGTCTTATTTTTTAATAAAAAAAAAAAAAGAAGTGTCTTTTTTCCCAAAAAAGTGCGCTTGTAAGACCGCTGCGCAAATACGGTGTGACAGAAAGTATTGCAACAACCGCCATTTTATTCTCTAGGGTGTTAGAATAAAAAATATATATAATGTTTGGGGGTTCTAATTAGAGGGAAGGAGATGGCAGGGAAAACAGACAGGGAAACTCCATTAGCATTGCTGGTTGTCATACCAACTGCCACCACAAGATGGCGCTAGTTCACAAAAGGAAGCATAGGCCTGCAGAAGGCTGCAAAGCCACGGCCTCAATTACCGGCCGGCGGCGCGGAGGGGCACGGAGACACAGGATACCCCAGCTGTGCTGCCCCAGGTCGCTAATTCTAGTCGCAATGGCGACCTGGCGCCCGGGGTTTGTCGAGCCCTGATTTACTGGTTACAGAGGAGGTCTAGGGCTAGAATTATCGCTCTCGCTCTAACGTTCGCGGCAACACCTCACATGTGGTTTGAACACCGTTTTCATATGTGGGCGGGACTTACGTATGCGTTCGCTTCTGCGTGCGAGCACACGGGGACAGGGGCACTGTAAATTATTTTATTGTTAATTTAACTTTTTTTTTTTTTTTGACACTTTCAAAAAAATATATATATATTTTGATCACTTTTATTCCTATTACAAGGAATGTAAACATCCCTTGTAATAGGAATATGACATGACAGGACCTCTTTACAGTGAGATATGGGGGGGTCAATAAGACCCCACATCTCATCACTAGGCTGGGAAGCCTAAAAAAAAAGAAAAAAAAAAGAAAAAAAAAGAAGAAGATCACTTCTTCAAAGCCGAAGCGGCGCCGTTTATTTGAATGCAGAGGCCGGGCAGGACGTCATAACATCGCGCCCGGCCTCCAACTATCATAGAGACTCCGGCAACCATCTGGTCCGCCGGAAATCTCTGATCAACATCCGGGGCCGGCGGATCCTGTCACCGACTCATCGATCGCACAGGTGAGTCGGGAGAAGAACCGGAGGGCGGCGGAAGGGGGGGGGAACGTCCCCTTCTGCTGCCCGTAAGAACGATCAAGCGGTGGAACAGCCGCTATGATCATTCTCATGGTACAGGGAATCTCCGGCTGAAACCAGCAATATCTGAATGATGCCTGAAGCTGCAGCCATCATTCAGATATCCCACCACAAGCCCGAGGACGTCATATGACGGCCTGTGGGCCTGAAGTGGTTATTAAACCTTTTTTTTGGTTAATTCTCCTTTAAGGGTGTGTGGCAGGGGGCGTGTCCTATACCTACATACGTTTGTTAGTAGGTGTCCCTCATTCCCATTTTAAAATGTTGGGAGGTATGGGTTGGTATTTAAGTCGGGACCAGGAAGGGTGGTTTAGCAGACTGGAGAGGAAGGAGAAGAGGCAACATCTGCCTTTAGTAAATCCATCCCATAGAGTTCCCAGAGTGCCGGGAAAGTAACTGTTTTTGAAACATTTTGTTACATTTATGGGTTTAGTTCCACTTTAAATTGATGGGCTTAGTTCCGCTTTGACTGAGTGGAAGAAAGAAGCTGATTGGTTGCCATGTACAGCTGCTCCAGATTCTGTCTGCTGCAGTTCTGATAAATCCTCCTCATTGTATGTACATTAAAGTGGTTGTAAACCCTGAAAAAAAACCCCCCTGCAAGACAAAGGCATAATGAGCTAGTATGCATAACATACTAGCTCATTATAAATTACTTACCTCACATCGGAGCCCCTGCAGCGGTCCTCGTACCCCCTCTAGCCAGCGACATCTCTCCCGGGGGTTCCGGCGCTGTGATTGGCCGGAGCCGCAATGACGTCCCTCCCGCGCGGGAGCCGCCGGGAACGGCACATGGACTGAAGCAATGGCACATACGTGCCATTGCTTTAGTGCGCATGTGCCGATGACATCCGCACATGCAGGGGACAGGGGATATCTCCTAAACCATGCAGGCTTAGGAGATATCTTGGGTAACTACAGGTAAGCCTTATTATAGGCTTACCTGTAGCATAAAGTGGTTGTAAAGGGTTTACAAGCACTTTAAAGCCTGTGTACACGTACCTGTGTGCATTATGGGCACGTAATGGGTTTTATATACTAACACTGGAGAGTGCAAAATCTGGTGCAGCTTTGCATAGAAACCAATCAGCTTCTAACTTCTAAAAGCGGTGCTTTTCCTCGGCGTTAGGCGGCGTCACTTCCGGTTTATCTGTGCTAGTGATAAACCGGAAGTGACGTCAGTGGAACGCACGAGCAGAGCGGCCGCATGGTAAGTCTCTTCCTGTTACAGCGCTGCTTTTTATAATTTGGAAACGGTCACAGTCACACAGCACTCATCTGGTTCTAAGGGTGATTGGAAAGTCAGTGCACTTTGCAAGCATAGTATGGGGGGGGGGGTGATGTGTCAGTATGGGGGGGTGATGTCAATATTAGGGGGGATGATGTGTCAGTATGGGGGGTGATTTCAGTATGGGGGCGATGGTGTCAGTATGGGGGGGAATGAGGGTGTCAGTATGGGAGTGATGGTGTCAGTATGGGGGGATGTCAGTATAGGGGGGGGGTGATGTCAGTATGGGGGGTGATGTCAGCATGGGGGGTGATGTCAGCATGGGGGGGGATGGTGTCAGTATGGGGGGGGATGGTGTCAGTATGGGGGGGGATGGTGTCAGTATGGGGGTGATGGTGTCAGTATGGGGGTGATGGTGTCAGTATGGGGGTGATGGTGTCAGTATGGGGGGAATGAGGGTGTCAGTATGGGGGGGGGGCTGATGTTAGTATGGGGGTGATGGTGTCAGTATGGGGGGATGTCAGTATAGGGGGGGTGATGTCAGTATGAGGGGGGATGATGGTGTCAGTATGGGGGGTGATGTATGTATGGGGGTGATGGTGTCAGTATGGGGGTGATGTATGTATGGGGGTGATGGTGTCAGTATGGGAGGGTGATGTCAGTATAAGGGGGGATGATGGTGTCAGTATGGGGGGGGATGTCAGCATGGGGGGTGATGGTGTCAGTATGAGGGGGGTGATGGTGTCAGTATGGGGGGGCAATGTCAGTATGGGGGTAATGGTGTCAGTATGGGGTAATGGTGTCAGTATGGGGGTAATGGTGTCAGTATGGGGGTAATGGTGTCAGTATGGGGGGGCTGATGTTAGTATGGGGGTGATGGTGTCAGTATGGGGGGATGTCAGTATAGGTGGGGGGTGATGTCAGTATAGGTGGGGGGTGATGGTGTCAGTATGAGGGGGGATGATGGTGTCAGTATGGGAGGGTGATGTCAGTATGAGGGGGTGATGGTGTCAGTATGGGAGGGTGATGTCAGTATGAGGGGGGATGATGGTGTCAGTATGGGGGGGGGGATGTCAGCATGGGGGTGATGGTGTCAGTATGGGGGTGATGGTGTCAGTATGGGGGTGATGGTGTCAGTATGGGAGGGTGATGTCAGTATGAGGGGGGATGATGGTGTCAGTATGGGAGGGGGGGATGTCAGTATGAGGGTGGGGGTGGTGTCAGTATGGGGGTAATGGTGCCAGTATGGGGGTAATGGTGCCAGTATGGGGGTAATGGTGCCAGTTAGGGGGTAATGGTGCCAGTTAGGGGGTAATGGTGCCAGTATGGGGGGATGGTGTCATTATGAGGGGGAATGATGTCAGTATGGGGGTGATGGTGTCAGTATGGGGGGGTAATTATGTCAGTATGGGGGGGCGGTGTCAGTATGGGGGGGTGGTGTCAGTATGGGGGGGGCGGTGTCAGTATGAGGGGGCGGTGTCAGTATGGGGGGGATGGTGTCAGTATGGGGGGATGGTGTCAGTATGGGGGAATGATGTCAGTATGGGGGGAATGATGTCAGTATGGGGGGGAATGATGTCAGTATGGGGGGGAATGATGTCAGTATGGGGGTGATGGTGTCAGTATGGGGGTGATGGTGTCAGTATGGGGGTAATGGTGTCAGTATGGGGGGGATGGTGCCAGTATGGGGGGGGTGATGCCAGTATGGGGGGGGGGTGATGCCAGTATGGGGGGGGGTGATGCCAGTATGGGGGGGGTGATGCCAGTATGGGGGGGGTGATGGTGTCAGTATGGGGGGGTGATTGCCCCTCATAATTAGCACAATGGGTGTACAGACCCGAGAGCTCAGCACAGGGATGGTGGGAACCCATCATAAAGGAATACAAATGGTACTTGAAGTACCTGACAAACCACCCTGGGGCTAATGGTGCAATCTTACCAGAACTCTCGGTCACCGTGAGACATTTCTTAGAACAGAAGATACACACAAGTAAGCTCAAAGAAAATGGCTGCTTTATTTGGGCGTGCATACAGTTATATTTGGTGTGACACACCCAATCAAAAGTGATTACAGTATGGGAGGGGGAGTGGTTAGTGAAGGGATACAGTGATATCATGAATATGTTTAAACAAGTCAATGACCCTCCTCATCCCTACGTCATCATGAATTAACACAAGGCTCTACATTATACACAGGGCTCTGTACATCATATACCAGGCTGTGCATTATACACAGGGCTCTGTACATCATATACCAGGCTGTACATTATACACCAGGCTCTGTACATCATATACCAGGCTGTACATTATACACCGGGCTCTGTACATCATATACCAGGCTCTACATTATACACCGGGGTCTGTACATCGTATACCAGGCTCTACAATATACACCGGGCTCTGTACATCATATACCAGGATCTACATTATACACCGGGCTCTGTACATCATATACCAGGCTGTACGTTATACACCGGGCTCTGTACATCATATACCAGGCTGTACATTATACACCGGGCTCTGTGCATAATATACCAGGCTCTACATTATACACAGGGCTCTGTACATCATATACCAAGCTCAACACATCATATACCATGCTGCGCTATATACCATGATCTGTGAGGCTGAGCTATATACTCAGCCATGTGATGCTGAGCTTTATACTCCTGACACTATGGGTGGAAGCAAGTGAAATACAGGGGACGGAGTGGGTGGATTATATAAGGGGTGTGGCTTACGAGAAGTGGGAGTGGTCAAAAAGGAAGGGAAGAGTCTGGCGACCCCCCATCCTAAAACTTTACTAACCGCCACTGATCTGGATGTAATCTGTGTGTATGGGGCTGTAATGTATATGTACTTTGTCCGCAGTCTCTGACAATCTCCTGTACTATGTCTGCAGTCTGACCGTCTCCTGTAGTATGTCTGCAGTCTTTGTCTGTGATAACATTGTCGAAAAGGGGCAGAGCATGGGTGACCTTAAAATTATGCCCCCCCCCCCTGAAAAAAGGTCTGCGGAACCCCATGCATACCGCTGATGTTTTATGTCTTTACATCCAAGATTCATTGACCTCTGGCTTAAACTTTTCTGTCTTTACAGAATTTGATAATGCAGTTTTTCTTAGAATCTCATTACGAAAGTACAGAAAATGAAATCCAAATTTGCACCCGAGGTTCAAGACCATCTATGTTGCTGCTTCCTTTAATAAGCTCTTTGCTTGAAGAACCTCATAATGTCTACCCCATGTGTATGGAGATTACAGAGGTTGAACTGATAGCTTTGTGTTACAGATCCATTTCTTTACGTAGCGTCCGCTCTCACTTTTCAGGCTGTTATCACTCAGGAAAACATGCTCAGAATTTTTGGGGGTCGTCTGCAGTCTCACAATCTGAAAGCTGTAAAAAATGAACATGTCATTGTGGGAAAGGTTTTGTTGATTTCATGCAGTACACAACATTTACTGCGGCAGGGCGGCCCAGCTGCGCAAAACAACGTTTACCTGTACGATGTTCTCTCACCTTGGTTCTGGGGCGCATGCGCGCGCCGCCGGCGGCGCGCTCCCGCCGTGATTGAACACAGCCTGAGCCAATCAGCGCGTCCGGCGGATGCGATGTCCGCCGGGACCTGCCGATCATTGATAGGAGAGGCAGAACGGCGGCCTGCCTCTGTAAACAAGGCAGACCGCCTTTCTGTCAGAGAGGAAGAGAGAGATCTTGTGTTCCTGCTAATCAGGAACACAAATCTCTCTCTTCCTCCAGTTAAGCCATTCCCCACACAGTTAGAAAGTACTCCCTAAGAGCACACTTAACCCTTTGATCGCCCCGGATGTTAACCCCTTCCCTGCCAGTGTCATTTATACAGTGACAGTGCATTTTTTTTAGCACTGATCACTGTATTGGTGTCACTGGTCCACAAAAAGTGTCACTTAGTGTCCAATCTGTCCACCGCAATGTCAGTCCCGCTAAAAATCGCTGATCGCCACCATTACTAGTAAAAATAAAAATTCCATAAAAATATCCCATAGTTTGCAGATGCGATAACTTTTGCGCAAACCAATCAATATACGTTTATTGGGGTTTATTTTACCAAAAATATGTAGAAGAATACATATTGGTCTAAGTTGATGAAGAAATTTGATTTGGATATGTTTTATAGCAGAAAGTTAAAAAATATATATATTTTTTTTTTCAAAATTGTCACTCTTTTTTTGTTTATAGCTCAAAAAATAAAAACCGCAGAGGTGATCAAAAACCACCAAAAGAAAGCTCCATTTGTGGGGGGGGGGGGGGAACATCAATTTTATTTTAGTACAATGTCGCACGACCGCACAATTGTCAGTTAAAATAACTTAGTGCCGTAAAAAATGGACTGGCCAGGATGGGGGTGAAACTTTCCGGGGCGGAAGTGGTTAAAGTGTCACTAAATTCCCCCCCCCCAAAAAAAAGGATTAATAAATGGTGTATTGCGTGCTGTTCTTACTCACTCAGTCACTATGGGATTCTTTTTCTGCATTCTGCAAAAAAACTGGTTGATCCTGCTGTTCTCTATCTCTCCCTTCTGTTCATGTCCCCAATGCAGCTAGGGGGATTTTGCAGAGCAGTGTTGGCAGCTCTGCACATGCGCAGTTTTCAGTGCATTTTTATGCTGAGCATTTCCTTTCTATCACAGCTGTGCAGCCCATGTGACTATATGGGGCGTGTACAGTGATAAATGACAGCCCACTTCCTCCCTCCTCCTCCATGCTCACTAACCAGCTAATCACAAAGGGGATGGGATATTTCATGTAGATTGATGGAGGCTTCACCTCCCTCATTCTAAAGCCTGGTACACACAATCAGATTTTCCGCAGACAAAGTGTAGGACTTTTGTCCGAAGGGTGTTGGCCATGAACTTGTCTTGCATACAAACGGCAAAGAATTGTCAACCAACAAATGCGAAACTACATGGTTTTTCAGCTCTTTAGCGCCACCCTTTGGGCAACTTCTGCTAATGTTGTGCTATGGTGAGCATTGCTTCTGAGCATGCGTGTTTTTACCGAAGGACTTGTGTACACACAATCAGAAAATCCGACATCACACATTTGTTGTCGGGAAATTTTAAAGCCTGCTATCCAACATTTGTTGGCGGAAAATCCGACAATTGTCAGATGGAGCGTACAAACGGTTTTGGACAAATTTTCCGACAACAGCCTGTCATCACACAATTCCAGTCGGAAAATCGGATCGTGTGTACGGGCCTTTAGACACAGGCTGGAGGGGCGTGACACAGTCTGTGGCTGGCAAAAATCCACCCACACCATGTAATTTCCACAAAAAAATAACAATTTGATTGCAAATATATATTTGTATGCTACTTTAAAAAAGTTTATTGATATTATTTATTTTTACTCTGCATTCCAAAGGCAGTTTTTGTTTTTTTGATCATGTGACCGGCAGCAGAGAACTAGAAGCTCCTCCTGCTTATGTTGCCATGCAGACAGGCTGGGAGAGAGCTGGGTCATGTGACAGCTGGAAATTGATTAGGAAAAAGGTACTTAGGTTTTCTTTTTAATTAAAATAATCACAGTGCCATCATCCATATACAGAAATAGAAGGGAATTAAATGAAACACTGAGCAGCCCTAAGTAATCCACCCCTGCTCTTCTGATTTCAGTGGACCTAAACTAAATGTGTCTATCAGCCTACTCTAAACTAAGAGGATGCTACACAGTAATGCTGTTATACAGGCTTTTTCTGATGTTGCCATCATCCATATGTCCATCCTAATCAATGACAGGCAGCCGATGTTAGAGTGAGTGAATGTAAACAGGAGGAGGCTACAGGAGATCAGCAGTACTGAGATGTAACAAAGGATAAACAAAATGGAGACTGCATTTTCTTAAAACTGGAAGGTGAATTATATGTTGGCTTCTTGGGAACACCATTGGTGAGATATTGCCACCAGAACTGCCGCAGCCAGTACAAAGCCAAATGATGGCGCCCCCTTTCCCCCACTATAGTGTATATAATGTAGAATAAATAATAATTGGTCAATTTTGCTGTAGGAGATACATCATTATTATGATTGAGTGGGACAGAAACAAAGCACTACAGAAAAACCCAACCACTTAATTCTTTAAGATATAGGAAGGTAGTTAAAATTATGAATACCCGCCCAATGGAGGATCAGCCTTTGGTGGAAGGGTTTCTAGATTTTCAGACTTGAACATGTCTTCTGAATAGGATGATCCATTGGTCCAAACCCAGCCGATATCGTCCTTATTCCTACTGAGTCCAATCCAGTGATTGCTGCTGCCTTTGAAACGCATCAAGAAACTCTAAAAGAAAGAAGAATGACTTGAGAAAACCACTAAATGTTTGCATTAAAATGCTTAAAATTGATCACTATACTTGCAGGGAGTCAGACTGTAGAAAGATTACAAACATTGTGAGGTCTGTGCCTTTTACTGGTTAGAAGAATGGGTGTAGATCGCGATGGACTGACTCTATCAGTCAGTGTTGTAGACTGGTAGGGTGTGGGCAGAGGGAAAGAATTGCTGCCTCTGAACACACAGCCAGCGCTGAGGACTTCTAACTGTCCAGATCCATGTGCCAAAGGCACCCTCTAACAGGATTATTCCACAAATGTTTTTACTAGCAGCCCTGATGAAGGGGGAGTCTCTAGTCCCCCGAAACACGTTGGCCTCTTTTTATAGTTTTATAGCTGAAACTTCAAATAAAATACTAATTAATTACCTTTTTGATCAATGGGCGCTCCTTTATCCTCATTTCTTTTACTGGTTAGAGACTAATAATCTAGATATAAAAAGATGAATTGTCCAATAAAAATTAAAAGCCCACATTTGGGCATTAGCCAAACTTTTCCCTAGCTCACTGAACCAGTGGAGTTTTACAACTGGTACTGCTGCTCACTAGAAGTACCAGTGGTGGGTCATGTTGGGGGGTGTAGTGTTCTATGTATAGAGTGTAATAGAATTGTATTATGATCATGTCCAGTGGAGGGTCATGTTGGGAGGTGTAGTGTTCTATGTATAGAGTGTAATAGAATTGTATTATGATCATGTCCAGTGGTGGCTCAGGTTGGGGGGTGTAGTAATCTATGTATAGAGTGTAATAGAATTGTATGATGATCATGTCCAGTGGAGGGTCATGTTGGGGGTGTAGTGTTCTATGTATAGAATGTAATAGAATTGTATTATGATCATGTCCAGTGGTGGGTCATGTTGGGGGTGTAGTGTTCTATGTATAGAGTGTAATAGAATTGTATTATGGTCATGTCCAGTGGTGGGTCATGTTGGGGGGTGTAGTGTTCTATGTATAGAGTGTAATAGAATTGTATTATGGTCATGTCCAGTGGTGGGTCATGTTGGGGGGTGTAGTGTTCTATGTATAGAGTGTAATAGAATTGTATTATGATCATGTCCAGTGGTGGGTCATGTTGGGGGGTGTAGTGTTCTATGTATAGAGTGTAATAGAATTGTATTATGATCATGTCCAGTGGTGGCTCAGGTTGGGGGGTGTAGTAATCTATGTATAGAGTGTAATAGAATTGTATGATGATCATGTCCAGTGGTGGGTCATGTTGGGGGGTGTAGTGTTCTATGTATAGAATGTAATAGAATTGTATTATGATCATGTCCAGTGGTGGGTCATGTTGGGGGTGTAGTGTTCTATGTATAGAGTGTAATAGAATTGTATTATGATCATGTCCATTGGTGGGTCATGTTGGGGGGTGTAGTGTTCTATGTATAGAGTGTAATAGAATTGTATTATGATCATGTCCAGTGGTGGGTCATGTTGGGGGTGTAGTAATCTATGTATAGAGTGTAATAGAATTGTATTATGATCATGTCCAGTGGTAGGTCATGTTGGGGGGTGTAGTGTTCTATGTATAGAGTGTAATAGAATTGTATTATGATCATGTCCAGTGGTGGGTCATGTTGGGGGGTGTAGTGTTCTATGTATAGAGTGTAATAGAATTGTATTATGATCATGTCCAGTGGTGGGTCATGTTGGGGGGTGTAGTGTTCTATGTATAGAGTGTAATAGAATTTTATTATGGTCATGTCCAGTGGTGGGTCATGTTGGGGGGTGTAGTGTTCTATGTATAGAGTGTAATAGAATTGTATTATGATCATGTCCAGTGGTGGGTCATGTTGGGGGTGTAGTGTTCTATGTATAGAGTGTAATAGAATTGTATTATGATCATGTCCAGTGGTGGGTCATGTTGGGGGTGTAGTGTTCTATGTATAGTGTAATAGAATTGTAGAAAAAAAACCCTGGGAATCCATCACCCCTTCACGAAGGACCTTGCATTGGCTAACCGTAAAGGATCGGATCACATTCAAAACCCTCTGTCTCACTCACAAGTGCACACAAGGAAACGGTCCTCAATATTTATGCGAGAAGATTAAACACTACATCCCCAATCGCATTCTCTGATCAACCAACCAAAACCTCCTCCACATCCCCAAGGCCCGCTACAAATCAAAGGGAGAAAGAAGATTTGCAGTCCAAGGACCACGGCTATGGAATGCTCTACCCACGGACATCCGTATGGAAGAAAACCATCGGGCCTTCCGGAAAAAACTCAAGATCCACCTCTTCTGAAGATTCAGGACGTCACTGGATACAAAGCGCCTTGAGGCGATTTAGTTCGCATTTGTAGCGCTATACACTTTATTCACTCACTCACTCATTATGATCATGTACAGTGGTGGGTCATGTTGGGGGTGTAGTGTTCTATGTATAGAGTGTAATAGAATTGTAGTATGATCATGTCCAGTGGTGGGTCATGTTGGGGGGTGTAGTGTTCTATGTATAGAGCAGTGTTTCTCAACTCCGGTCCTCAAGGCGCCCCAACAGGTCATGTTTTCAGGATTCACCTCAGATGAAACGGCTGTGGTAATTACCAAGGCAGTGAAACTGATCAAATCACCTGTGCAAAATAATGGAGAGCCTGAAAACATGACCTGTTGGGGCGCCTTGAGGACTGGAGTTGAGAAACACTGGTATAGAGTGTAATAGAATTGTATTATGGTCATGTCCAGTGGTGGGTCATGTTGGGGGGTGTAGTGTTCTATGTATAGAGTGTAATAGAATTGTATTATGATCATGTCCAGTGGAGGGTCATGTTGGGGGGTGTAGTGTTCTATGTATAGAGTGTAATAGAATTGTATTATGATCATGTCCAGTGGTGGGTCATGTTGGGGGGTGTAGTGTTCTATGTATAGAGTGTAATAGAATTGTATTATGATCATGTCCAGTGGTCATATGTCCATTTCTGACATATCAGCTATAATATAACTCACCAATTCCTGTCGATCATCAATAACTGCCAGTGATGAATTGAATGATTCACAGAACGTCTGGCTGTTGCTCCATGTATCTTGCCTACTTGAAAAATAATAACATTTATCTCTGTATAAGATCCAGTCCTCCATGCATCGGATAACAGTTATACGTTTTTCCTTATGTGTTCCTGTTTTTTCTATGGAAACATGAACAGGAGGTTAGTTTGTTATAATGACATTAGCTGAACTTTAAAAAAAAAATAAAAAAATCTGAATTAGAAAATATGTGTATAAAAAATAAATAAACACAATGTATAAAATACATACAAAGCTCTAGAATTGGGAAAGAGTGCAGCCTATGTCTATAAAATCTAACACTAGAAAAGATTATGTGATAGCAGCTAATAACATTTCATCCGTATTTTGTGCTTTGCATTTTTTTTTATATCTATAAAAGTTTAATTTAAGAAGCCCAAATGCTTGCTTGGTGTTAGGGTGGCCTCCTGTCCGGAATTCACCCAGGCGGACTGAAATCTGGACACATTATTCAGACCGGGCTGTGGCTCCCCAAGTAACCAAGTTAGTCACATACAAATCTGTTGCCATCCGGGAGCTTCGGGCGGCTGTCTGGGGGCAGGTTTGGCATCAGGGGGCGGGGCAGTGAGATGATGTCAGCAAGAGCAATTTAGCCGCACCCACTGTTTGCTGTAGCACGCTATGCGCACTATATTACTACTCTCCTTGGGGCCGATAAAGTGTTCTGGTTTGGCTGGAAGAAAAGGTGGCAACCCTACTTGGTTCCCCCATGTCACTGATGATAGGCAGCACTATTACCATGACCCACCAATAAAATGCAACCCAAAATAAATTCTCTTACTCCTGATGAGGGTACCACATATACTGTATGTAGATTATATTATTTATTGTTTGTACCTTTAGTAGGGCCTGGAAACAATAATGTGCATTTAGTTTTTAGTTTTTTTTAGTTTTTTAAACTATCCTACCAAAAATAAGCCGACACTCAGAGCCCATTCACACAGGGGCAACACGACTTCCAGCGCGATTTTATGAGGCAACTCGAACACGACTTGAGAATGAATCACAGCGCGACCTGGAGCTATTTACAAGGCAACTCCAAGTTGCCTGCAGGACAGGAGACATTCCAGTGGCCAATCAAACAAGAATCAGCTCTGTGGGAGGCACGGGGGAGGGAGGGGTTTGCAGGAGAAAATAGGATTTTTTACTCACCGTAAAATCCTTTTCTCTGAGTCCATGGACCGACACAGCTTCTCTATTGACAAAGTGGGTATTATCCGTTAATTAGGAGTGACTAGGCAGAAAAACTTGTAAAAAGTGTTGCATCACACCTTCTACAGTACCGCCCAGGGGGCGGACCCTCTGGGTATACCCTCTCAGTCTGCATCTTCGCAGATCAGTTTGTCAAAAAGCAGTACAAACTTAAAAGGAGGGGTGGGTGCTGTGTCGGTCCATGGACTCAGAGAAAAGGATTTTACGGTGAGTAAAAAATCCTATTTACTCTTTCGTCCATGGACCGACACAGCTTCTCTATTGACAAAGTGGGACGTCCCAAAGCAGTGTCAGAGAAAAAACGAGGGGTGGTAACAGCATAAAAATAAACTTCACCCCAAACACAAAACAGCACTCCTCCAACGGAGGAGTTGCAACTCTAAACAGCCGCTTGCAAAACCTTGCGGCCAAAAGAGGCATCCGAAGATGCACCTACATCAATTTTGTAGAATTTTGTGAAAGTGTGAGCGGACGACCAAGTCGCCGCTTTACATAATTGGGAAACAGACGCTTGATGTCGGAAAGCCCAAGAGGCACCTATTGCCCTGGTCGAATGCGCCGTGACAGGAAAGGGGGGCGCCTGACCCTTTAAGGCGTAAGCCTGGATTACTATCTGTCGGATCCACCTAGAGATGGTGGCCGATGAGACTGCTTGGCCCTTCTTGGGACCAGCCACCGAAACAAACAGTGAGTCTGACTTCCGGAACAGGGAAGTAGCAGATAGGTATACTCTCAAAGCTCGGACAACGTCCAAGGAATGCAACGCCGACTCCTTAGGATTCGACGGCTGAGGACACAAGGATGGAAGTACAATGTCTTCGTTGAGATGAAAAGCCGAAACGACTTTCGGAAGAAAGGAAGGCTGCGGCCGCAGCACCACCTTATCCTTGTGGAAAATCAAATAGGGAGCCTTGCAGGACAAGGCTGCCAGCTCAGAGACTCGTCTAACTGACGTAACAGCCACCAAAAATACCACTTTCTGAGAAAGTGTCAACAGGGGAATATCTCT
This sequence comes from Rana muscosa, assembly GCA_029206835.1. Classification (NCBI taxonomy): domain Eukaryota; kingdom Metazoa; phylum Chordata; class Amphibia; order Anura; family Ranidae; genus Rana; species Rana muscosa. The sequence continues at coordinate 296,257,626 of CM055123.1, read as the reverse complement.
AATATTCTCAAACGGTGCCTTCTGAAGCACCGAGAGGACCAGGTTCAAGTCTCACGGAGGTAACGGGGGACGGACCGGAGGGGCCACCTGTCGGACCCCCTGCACAAATGTACTCACGAGAGAGTGAGTCGCCAGGGGTCACTGAAAAAAAGACAGCCAGGGCAGATATCTGTCCCTTAAATCGTACTTAGGGCAAGCCCTTGGTCCACCCCATGCTGTAAAAACAGCAGGATTCTGGAAACCAAATAGGTACGCGGATGCCATTTCATTTCCTCACACCTGGAGATGTAGGCCCTCCAAGTGCGGTGATAGACCTTCTTAGAGGACGGTTTTCGAGCACTTCTTATAGTAGAGATTACTGAGTCTGACAGGCCCCGGTCTCTCAGTACCTGGTTCTCAACAACCATGCCGTTAAAGCCAATGACTGTAAAGCAGGATGGAATATGGGACCTTGCGATAGCAGGTCCTTCCGTAGTGGTAGGCGCCAGGGGACGTCTGCTACCAGACGTACTAGATCGTCGTACCAAGGACGCTGAGGCCAATCTGGAGCGATTAGGATCATTGGAATTCCCTCTGCCTCCACTCTGCGGAGCAGAAGAGGAAGAAGCCTTAAGGGAGGGAAGGCATAGATTAGCCGATACTGACCCCACGATGCTACCAACGCGTCCGTTGCGTCTGCCCATGGGTCTCTTGACCGGGCCACAAATCTCAATACCTTCCGATTGAGTCGGGAAGCCAGAAGATCTTTGTCTGGTGTGCCCCATCTTTGGCAGAGGAGTTGGAACACCTCCGGGTGTAAGGACCATTCTCCCTGGTCCAGCATCTGGCGGCTCAGGTAGTCCGCCTGCCAGTTTTCCACACCCGGAATGTACACGGCCGACAGTGCCGGTACGCTCCTCTCTGCCCACTTCAGGATGCGAGCGATCTCCGATGCTGCAGCTGAGCTTCTTGTTCCTCCTAGATGATTGACATATGCCACTGCTGTGGCGTTGTCTGACTGGATCCTGACTGGACGCCCTTGCAGTCTCTGAGACCATTTGAAGAGGCACAGCTTGATCGCCCGGATCTCCAGGACATTGATCGGCAGGAGGGCTTCCTCTGGGGTCCAGCGACCCTGCGCCGACTGGACACCCCAGACTCCCCCCCAACCTGTAAGGCTGGCGTCCGTCATGATCACTATCCAGTAAACCGGAAGAAATGACTTCCCGGCCATTACAGCCGGTGCTGTCAGCCACCATACCAGGGATCTCCTGACTAGGTGGCTCACTCGGATTTGATAATCCAGAGATGAAGGGCATCTGTTCCATCTGGACAGAACTTCCTTCTGTAACACTCGAGTGTGGTATTGAACATATGGGACCGCCTCGAAGGAGGCTACCATGAGGCCCAACACTCGCATGCAAAAACGGAGTGACGACCAATTCCTGGAAGTCAGCTGCCGTACTGCAGCCCGGAGGGTCTGCAACTTCTCCACAGGGAGGAATACCTTTGCCTCTGAGGAATCCAGAATCAACCCCAGGTACACTAGGCGTTGAGTGGGCACCAATACTGACTTTTGCGTGTTTAGTATCCAACCACAGTCTCGAAGAGTCTGACAGGTAATGGACACGCTTACCTCTAATTCTGAGCTTGAAGGGGCCTTCAGCAGAAGGTCGTATAAGTAGCTTGTGATAGCGATACCCCGCTGTCTTAGAAGTGCCAGAATCGGAGCGAGCACCTTGGGGAAAGTCCTGGGTGCTGAGGCAAGGCCCAACGGGAGGGCCACAAACTGGTAGTGGTCCTTCCCGATAGCAAATCTCAGAAACCTCTGGTGTCTGGAGTATATGGGGACATGCAGGTATGCGTCCTTGATGTCCAAGGAGGCCAGAAAGTCCCCCGGATGGAGAGCCGTGACTACAGATCGAACCGACTCCATCCGAAAACTTTGTACCTTCACAAAGCAATTGAGGGCTCTGAGATCCAAGCTTGGACGAACCCCCTCCTTCTTCGGCACAATGAACAGATTTGAGTAAAAACCCCGTTCCAGTTCTGGAACTGGAATAACTACCCCGCGTTCCAGTAGACCCTGGACCGCCCCATACAGGGCCTCCCGACGGGTCGGTAGTAGCTGGAGATTGGAGGTGTTGAATCTGTCCGGTGGACAAGAGAGAAACTCTATCTTGTAGCCTGAGGAGATTACTTCGCAAACCCACCTGTCGCAGATTAGTGCTGTCCACTGAGTCGCAAATTTGCGAAGACGTCTCCCCACCCGAGAGCTGGGTGGGGGTGGACCTTCATGCGGACGCAAATTTGTCCGCAGGCTTATTGGGTTTGCGGGACCAGGGACGCTTTTGTCCTTGGGCAGGCGCTTTATCGGCCTGGGGTCTTTTCCCTGTCGCCCTAGGGGGACGAAAAAAACACTTGTGTGCAGTAAAGGAGGGCCCTTGCCCTTGGCGTGGCCCCTTACCCTTGCTAATTTGGGGAAGCAAAGTGCTTTTACTTCCTGTGGCATCCTTGATGATGTCATCCAGAGAAGCCCCAAAAAGTCTGTCGCCCTTAAAAGGCAGATCCAACACGGCTTTCTTGGAAGTCTGGTCCGCAGACCAGCCTTTTAGCCAGATCAGGCGGCGTATTGCTACTGCATAAACCGAAGTTTTAGACAGCAGGGGAATAGTATTCATGTCTGACTCGCAGACAAACCTAAGGCCCTGGACCAACAGGTCGGCCAATGTTATCTCATCAGGAGGAGCATCTCGCTCCTTAACCCCTGGAGTAGCAATCTTGCCCATTCAGTAAGTGTGTGAGACACTAGGGCCCCCGCCAATGCCGGGCGTACTGCCGAGCCTACCACTGAGTATAGGTAGCAAGCGAGTGCTTCAGCCTTCTTATTCACAGGGTCCTAGAAAACAGGAGCTCCTTCTACAGGAATTGTGGTGGCTCTATTAAGTCTGGACACCGGAGGGTCCACTATAGGGGGGAGAGGTCCATTTCTTCAGAAAACTCTCCTCAAAAGGGGTACCGTACCGCAAACCTCTTTGGGGCTGTAAAGACCCTCAGTGGGTTCTCCCATTCCTTGTATAAGAGTTTATCAAAAGACACACAAGGGAACACCTTAGCAGTGCGGGCAGGTCTATGAAACCCAAGTGGACCGGAGTCTCTGCTGCTTCTGCAGTATTTTCCAATTTTAGCATATCCCGCACTGCAGTAATAAGGTCAGATACTAAAGCCGTCTCGCGTACTGACCTGGACTTTGAGTCATTCTCACTGTCCGGTCACGGTCTGCAGTCTCTGATGCGTCAGAATCTGGGCCCCGAGCCGTAGCTGGACCTGGTTCTGCACCAGAATTATCCCCAGAAGCTTGCAGGGGATGGGGCGTTTACTACCCCCTGTATTCCCGTGTGCTGCTTCCACCCTGGCAGCAAACGCCTCTAGGATTGCTGTCATAGCGTTCATAGACACCTCAGGGGCACCAGCTGCTAAATCTGGTGTTTCAGGGGAGAAGACATCTGGCTCAGATGCCATGCTGACCACACGCTGACACTCACAGGGCTCCAGGCAAGATATCAATAGGCCACCCTCCTGTGCTGCAGAGAGGCCGGGTCACCCAGAGGACTCACCACCCTGGATAGGTACTGCTATGCTGTGCCTGTGATGCTGTTCCCCTGCTGCTGTGTCAGTCTGCTTCTTTTATCAGCACTTCTTGTGTGAATTTTCGCGCCAGTGTAATGCACCCTAGAGGCCGGAGGCTCTCGAAAAATGGTTGCCAAAAACGTCTGTATGGAAGATAATGTGGGCTCTAAGAAAATGGCCGCCGACAGAAGATAGAGGTCAAGCAGCCATAGCCCACAAAAAGATGGCCGCCGAACTGCAATATCTGCATACAGGGTGGACAAACATGGCCGCCGATCAGCTGATAGGGGCCAGTGGGTGTGGCCGAACCACAGGAAGATGGCCGCCGGGCAGTCAAAAGAGGCCAAACTTGGCATGGACCACCTCAAAATGGCCGCCGACAGCATGGAGGAGGAAGGACACAAACACAGGTAAGAAAAAATGACATTTATTTTAAATGTTAGTTACAGCCAGCCCCGCTCCAGTGGGACCCCCTAGGTGACCCCCAGCACCCTTTAGCTAGAAGCCCAGGGAGGAGGGAAAGGCAGGGAGAGAGGGAAGAAAGGGGCCACAACCACTTACTTGATCTCTCCAGGAATGTCCAGCTAAATCACCCAGCCGAGGCAGGGGAGTTTTACTTACCTATCCTGCATGTATTCTGCTGGAAGACATTCCAAACAGATCATCGTCCGCGCACGGAAGGTGACTGTTGGCCAGGCATGCTGTGATTGGACCCAGAAGGGACGATCATATGTATGCCCTGGAGCATGACGCTCACCGGCCGTAAGGTCAGCCGAAGCTGAGCGGTCCGATGCAAGCCTTGGAGCGTAAGCTCACCGGCCAGGCTGCTGCGACTCGGCCGTAAGGTCAGCCGAAGCTGAGCGGTCCGATGCAGGCCCTGGAGCGTAAGCTCACCGGCCACCCGTGGAGCGACGGGCATGTCGTGGAAAACCCAGCGCGTAGCTAGGGTCGGCACACGCTCGATGGCCGAAACTGGGGAGACTACAAGGATCGAGGATCCAGCCTGTCACCCAGTCGGTAGTTGATCGAAGATCGCAGAAAACAACAAATGTAGCAAAAAAAAAAAAAAAAAAAAAAAATATATATATATATATATATATATATATATATATATATATATCTTTTTTCCCCGGACCAATGGGCCCGAAGGGAGCCATGTCCTACTCCTTGCTAGACAGAAAAAAACTGATCTGCGAAGATGCAGACTGAGAGGGTATACCCAGAGGGTCCGCCCCCTGGGCGGTACTGTAGAAGGTGTGATGCAACACTTTTTACAAGTTTTTCTGCCTAGTCACTCCTAATTAACGGATAATACCCACTTTGTCAATAGAGAAGCTGTGTCGGTCCATGGACGAAAGAGTAATGTATGTTTTCTTCCTGGAGAGTTGCTCCTATTAAGACAGTGAGAGGCGACTCCCATTGAAATGAATGGTTACAGGTCGCCTAGGAGTCGGATTGAAGTAGTACAGGGACCTTTTTTGAAGTCGGAGCGACTGCAGTAGTGTGCATAAGGACGGCCTCCATTAACTTACATTGATTTCTTCAGCCAGCGCGACCTGAGGCGACTAGGGGCGACCTGGGGCGATGTGGAGTCGGATCCAAAGACGCCCCTGTGTGAATGGGCTCTAAGGGCTTTGTTAATTAAAAAAATGTGTGTAGCAATTTATCCAGCGAAAAGGCATGTCCGTTTTTTTCTCTGCAAATTGGGCAAAAAAAATATTCCGTGCTGGTCAATTGTCTTTCATTTATTTAACCACTTCTCCACCAAGGACTTCATATGACGTCCTTGACTTTGAGGGGGGATATCTGAATGATGGGGGCAGCTAGAGGCATCATTCAGATATCCTTCTGTTCTTCTACCGATTATATGCGCCATAAGAACGATCATAGCGGCAGTTCCGCCGCTTGATCGTTCTTATAGGCGGCGGGAGGGGACATCCCCCCTCCCGCCGCCATCCAGTGTTTCTCCGGGCTCTCCCGTGCCATCGGGGGCCCAGAGAACGAATCGTCCGGCGCCGGAGGTGAACTATAGAGATGACTGGTGACCAGATGGTCACCAGTCATCTCTATGACCGTCGGAGGCCCGGGCGCGATCTGATGACGTCACGCCCGGGTCCTCAGAAGTAAACAAAGCCGCCATTGCGGCTAGTAAGCATGAGATCGGTGAATTATTTTTCCCGATCTCATGCTTTCCAGCCTGGAGGAGAGATGCGGGGTCTTATTGACCCCGCATCTCTCCATAAAGAGGACCTGTCACACACATTCCTATTACAAGGGATGTTTACATTCCTTGTAATAGGAATAAAAGTGATCAAAAAAAAAAAAAATGTAAAAAAAAGTGTCAAAATAAAAAAATTTAAAAACGCCCCCGTCCCCGGTAGCTCGCGCTCAGAAGCGAACATGCATGCAAGTCCCACCCACATATCTAAACACCGTTCAAACCCCTAATGTGAGGTATCGCCGCATGCGGTAGAGTGCGAGCAACAATTGTAGCACTAGACCTCCTCTGTAATTCGAAAATAGTAACCTGTGAAAAAAATTTAAGCGTCGCCTATGGAGATTTTTAAGTACCGAAGTTTGGCGCCATTCCATGAGTGTGCGCAATTTTAAAGCGTGACATGTTAGGTATCTATTTACTCAGCGTAACAGCATCTTTCACATTATACAAAAAAATTGGACTAACTTAACTGTTTTGTTATTTAATTCGTGAAACCGTTGTTTTTTCCCCAAAAAAAGGCGTTTGAAAAATTATTGCGCAAATACCGTGCAAGATAAAAAGTTGCAATGACCGCCATTTTATTCCCTAGGGTATCTGCTAAAAAAAAAAAATATATACGTTTTGGGGGTTCTGGGTAATTTTCTAGCAAAAAAAATAGGATTTTTATAACAGCTTACCTGTAAAATCCTTTTCTTGGAGTACATCACGGGACACAGAGCGACATAGTCATTACTATGTGGGTTATATAGATACCTTCAGGTGCTGGCACTGGCAACTTCCAAAACCGGAAGTACCCTCCCCTATATAAGCCCCTCCCATCCGGGAGTACCTCAGTTTTGTAGCAAAGCAATAAGTGTCCCCAAAAGAGGGGTGGGAGCTCTGTGTCCCGTGATGTACTCCAAGAAAAGGAGTTTACAGGTAAGCTGTTATAAAAATCCTATTTTCTTTCTCGTACATCACGGGACACAGAGCGACATAGTCATTACTATGTGGGACGTCCCAAAGCAATGCCAAATGAGGGGGGGGGGGATACACCATACATAAGCTGAGCGCCATCAGACATGAGGATCTTTTGCGGCCTGCAACACACTGCGCCCAAAGGCGACATCCTCCTGACTTCTAACGTCCACCTGGTAGAACCTAGTAAACGTGTGTACTGAAGACCATGTTGCGGCCTTACAGATTTGAGCCAGGGAGGCCTGGTGATGCACTGCCCATGAAGTTCCAACTGCTCTCGTGGAGTGCGCCGTAACTTTGAACGGAGGCGGTCTCCTTCTCAAGCCATAGGCTTGCATTATGACCTGTCGAATCCACTTGGCTGAAGTAGATTTTGACGCTGCCTGACCCCTTCTGGGGCCTTCCGGCAGAATAAACAAAGTATCCGTTCTGCGAATCTGAGCAGTGGCTTTTAGATAAGCTTTAACTGCTCTTACTACATCCAAAGAATGTAATAACTTTTCCTCTACAGAACTAGGTTTGGGGAAAAAGGAAGGAAGAACCACATCTTGGTTCAAATGAAACCTCGATACCACCTTAGGAAGAAAGGCTGGATGAGGACGTAACACTACTCTGTCCTTATGGATAACCAGATATGGCGCTTTACAGGACATAGCGGCTAATTCCGACACTCTTTTAGCCGAACAAATGGCTACTAGAAAAATCAATTTCCTGGTGAGAAGAACCAGGGAAATATGCTGTAATGGTTCAAATGGTTGTTTCTGTAGAACCAACAGAACCAGGTTTAAGTCCCATGGACATATGGGAATATTAACCGGAGGGCTAATACGCATCACTCCTTGTATAAAAGCTTTGACTAGTGAATGCGAAGCCAGGGGCCTTTGAAAAAATATTGACAAGGCCGAAATCTGACCCTTGATAGTACTCAAGGCAAGCTTCCTATCTACAGCCCACTGTAGGAAGTCCAGAATCCTACCTATTACGTACTTACGTGGATGCCATTTCTTGGCCTCACACCAAGCGATGTACGCCTTCCAGATTCTATAGTAGATCTGCCTGGATACCGGCTTCCTGGCATTGATCATGGTAGATACCACAGGATTAGAGAGACCTCTCTTTTTTAGAATGTGGGCTTCAATAGCCAGGCCGTCAAACCTAGGGCTGGTAAGGAAGGGTGGTATATCGGTCCTTGCGAAAGCAGGTCCGGACGATGTGGGAGGGTCCAAGGACTCCCCACAGACATTTTTACAATCTCCGCGTACCATGCTCTTCGGGGCCACGCTGGAGCCACCAGAATCACTGGTTTCTTTTCTACCCTGATTCTGCGGAGTAATCGAGGTAACAACTGTGGCGGTGGGAATGCATATATCAGCTTGAACTGATCCCAAGGGAACACCAGGGCATCCGAGCCGCAAGCTAGGGGATCCCTTGTCCGAGAGACAAACCTGTCCACCTTTGCGTTGAATTTGGATGCTAGCAGATCTACATCCGGTGTTCCCCACCGCTGACATATTGTCCGGAAAACCTCGGGGTGAAGGGACCATTCCCCTGGGCATAATTGTTGGCGACTTAGAAAGTCTGCCTTCCAATTCTCCACTCCTGGAATGAATACCGCGGATATGGCTGGGACATATCTTTCTGCCCATTTCAGGATGTAATTTACTTCCCTCTGGGCTGCACAACTCCTGGTGCCACCCTGATGATTGATATATGCCACTACCGTGGCATTGTCTGATTGAATTCTGACAGGGGACCCTTGGAGTTTGGATGTCCATGCTACTAGGGCATACCGGGCTGCTCGTATCTCTAAGAGATTGATGGGCAGGGCCTTTTCTGCATCCGACCATCTGCCCTGGAGAGACCATTGCTCCAGTACTGCTCCCCAGCCTATAAGGCTGGCATCTGTAGTGACCACCTTCCAAGAAATCGGACTGAAGGATTTTCCTTTTTCCAGATTCTGGGGAACCAACCACCAGCGGAGGCTCTTGCGAACGGAAGGGGACAAGGACATTGGTAAGTCTAGGGCCTGAACTTTTTTGTTCCAGGCTGACAGTATGGCCCTTTGCAAATTCCTTGAATGGAATTGACCGTAGGGTACTGCTTCGAAAGATGCCACCATTTTTCCCAGCAGCCTCATGCACAGGCGTATGGACGGCTGTCTTTTTTGTATCCACTAGGTGGATCAAATCTCTCAAGACGACACCTTTTCTTGAGGCAGCCTTAGCCCCAAGTATTCCAGATTTTTGATTGGTTTTAGGGCTGACTTGTCTCGGTTGATAATCCAACCGTGAGATTCCAGATACTTGATTGTCTTGTGAACGACCACTTCTAGTTTTTCCACTGAGTGGTCTATCAGCAACAAGTCGTCTAGATATGCCATTATCGTTACACCTCGTGTTCTTAGATTGGCCAATAATGGGGCCAGAATTTTTGTAAAACACTCGTGGTGCTGTGGCCAGACCGAAGGGTAATGCCCCATACACACGATCGTTTTTCATGCCGTTAAAAATGCCATTAAAAAAAATGGCCATTAAAAATGATCGTGTGTAGGCTCCAGAGCATTTTTAACGACGTGAAATACGGGCATTAAAAATTTCGAACATGCTCTCTTTTTTCACGTCGTTTTTCATGTCGTTTTTTTTAACGACGTGAAAAACGATAGTGTGTATGCTTTAACGACGTGAAAAAAAACGCGCATGCTCAGAATCAAGTATAAGACAGGAGCGCTCGTTCTGGTAAAACTAGCGTTCGTAATGGAGATAGCACATTCGTCACGCAGTCACGGACTGAAAAGCACGAGACTGAAAAGAGCGAATCGTCGCTCAACAAACTTTACTAACACGAAGGGTGGCGCCATTCGAACGGAACTTCCCCTTTATAGTGCCGTCGTACGTGTTGTACGTCACTGCGCTTTGTTTGATCGTTTTTTAAAATGATCGTGTGTACACAAGACAGGCTTGAGAGGAAACATGAAAAAAAAAGACGTGAAAAACGTCAAGAAAAAAAATGGCAAGAAAAACGATCGTGTGTATGGGGCATTAGGCTCTGAACTGAAAATGGCGCCCTTCTACTGCAAAGCGTAGAGATTTTTGGTGGACTGGAAAGATGGGAATGTGCAAATAAGCATCTTTGATGTCGATCAAGGCTAACCATTCCTCCCCTTGTAGGGCAGTGGCCACCGATCGGATCGACTCCATCCGGAAAGTCCTGATATGTAGGAATTTGTTTAGCCCTTTTAGATTTAATATGGGCCTCACGTCCCCGTTTGGCTTCGGGACTGTAAAGAGGTTTGAGTAAAACCCGAACCCCCATTCTTCCAGGGGAACCTCCATAATTACTCCTTGGAGCAATAGTTGTTCTAGTGCCAACAGGAGGGATCCTCTCTTCCGGGGATCCCTTGGCACGTTTGACCTCATAAAATGGGAAGAAGGGGAGTCTTAACTCCAATCTGTATCCCAGACTTACTGCGGAGAGCACCCATCTGTCTCTGATCGTGTCCCGCCAGGTCTCTGCGAACAACTGGAGTCTTCCCCCCACCCGATTGAGTGGGGGCAACCCTTCATGAATTTGACTTTGGGGGAGGTTTTGTACCTCTCCTGACCCAGGGTTTCTTGTTACCCTGCAATTGTCCCTGATTTTTACCCCCGGGATTTGACCGAGGAGGCCGTCGGAACTGTTTCACAGCCGATGCCCCAGGGACTGGAGAAGCAGGCCTCTTAAAAGAGGGACCTCTAACTCTGTTTTTAACCGGCAAGAGTGTGCTTTTACAGCTGGAAATTTTCTGGATATATTTGTCCAGGTCTTCCCCGAATAAGCGTTCACCATGAAAAGGGAAGCTAACCAGCAATTTTTTACAGGGAGCTTCAGCAGACCAGTTCTTGAGCCATAGAAGCCTGCGCATATGTACTACAGACAGCGTAAGGCGGGAGGCCTGATGGACTGAATCCTTTATGGCGTCAACCGCAAAGCCTAAGGCTCTAGGTAGATCAGCTGGGGCAAGGGCCTGCTGATCCGGCAAGTCCCTTAAGACCTGTTTTAACTGATCCTTCACTGCTTGGCAGACCCCAATAGCTGCCACTGCTGGTTGTGTCACCAAGCTTGCTGTAGAGAAAGCAGATTTTAATAAGGACTCCAATTTTTTATCTATTGGGTCCTTGAACATTTGGACATTATCTACTGGACATGTCAGTGATTTATACACACAAGAGATGGCTGCGTCCACTGTAGGGACCTTCCATTTTCTGACGAACTTATCCTCCATGGGATAGACCACTGGAAATCTCTTGGGGGGAGTAAATATTTTATCAGGATGTTCCCAATCCTGGTAAATGAGCCCTTCCAGTAAAGGGTGAAGTGGAAAGGAACAGACAGTCTGGGGAGCTTTTAGCGACCCCAGCAAGGAGACAGTAGTGGTTGATGGTTCCGCAAGGGGCATTTTAAATGCTGATCGGACCATGTTAGTCAGGGACTGAACCCATAATCTTTCAGCTTGAGATGCTGAGAAAGGTTCCTCCACTGTTGATTCCTCTATAACAGAATCAACCTCATCCTGATCCCCTTCAGGCAGGTCGATCCCTGTATGGGACTGTTGCTCCGCTAACAGGTACTCTGAAGGAGGAGACGGAGATCGGGCCTTTCCCTGTGACAGGGAGGCAGCGATTAATGTTGTCAATCTCTCTTCCAGTCCTCCCAGAGCTGAGGAAAAAACCTCCTCTGTTACATACACAGGAGCAGGTGAACTGAGGACAGCCACAGTACCAGGTACTCCTGCGGGGTCTCTACGGTCACTAACCTCTGAATTTTCAGGGGAGATTGGTGCAGCAGAAGCATGCCCAAGATCCTCAGAGCCCGATGGAGACCCCCTTCGCTTCCTGGAAGATTTAGTTCCGGAGCCTTTGGACGGCATATTCCTAAGCCCAAAGCTGAGGTATTCCAGCCGTAATACACCACTTTTACTGAGAATAGTCTAGCACAATTGCTGCTATATAACAGTTGGTGTCTACTAAAGTGCCTTTCCAGGGGATGCCTGCATCAACCGCCTCTGTGTGCCTTATTTTACTGTTGCTAGCTCTGTCTGTGCACTTCAATAGCCAGCTGAAACTTGTAACTGTGCCTTTAAACACGCTGGACGCCCGCACATGCGCAGTAGCGCCGCGGCGCGCACCGAGCGTCATCCACCAGCTCCGCCCCTTTTTCCCGGTCGCCTCTATATATAGAGGCGCGTGCACGCGCACGCGCGCGGGCACGTGCGCCTTCAGCGCTCTTTTAAAAAAAAATAAGGAGCTAGATGGGAGCCAGGGTCCTGTTTGCCGCAGGGCCCGGGATGGATGACCGCAGTAACAGGGCAGAGGAGACAGTTTCCCAGCAGAGAACTTACCAACTGCCTGGATTTGACTTTGGAAGAAAAAATCCACATTACAAGAAAAAAACCACAGCGGCCTCTAGTGGTTAACACAGGTACTGCGGTCTTACCATTCTTTTTTTTTTTTTCTTGACCACTATTAAAATTTTTACATTTTCTCAGTAGTAACAGGCATGCACAGAATATTAGCGGGAATACCTTAGGTAACAGGCAGAAAGACAAATTAGGCTTGGGGGTCCCCCAATAGAACCAAGTTCCTGAGGGGCCCCCACTTACCTTTTCCTCGCCGCAGGACTCTGTTTGGTCCACAGAAGCCCAAACCTCACCTATCACGGCAGGCATTGTAATTAAACCTTCAGGGACCGGGTTCCCAAGGATTCCACTCCCCTGGACCTGTATAGCACCCTGCACAGAAAACATCTTGGTCGTGGGTATGACCAGAGCTCTGGATCCCAGGGTCCAGCCCTCCTAAGAGAGGCATTACAGGCAAAACCTTGCTCTTCTCTTGCAAGGCCCGGGTACCGACCGTTTAGCTATGAAGCTTTTTTGGTCGGATCCGGAACAGCTTACTGAGGCCCATAAAAGAACCTGTACGCAAGCCCAGTGAAAAACACATGTTACTCTTTGGCCAACACCTTAGACACTGGCAAAAAACTGAGGTACTCCCGGATGGGAGGGGCTTATATAGGGGAGGGTACTTCCGGTTTTGGAAGTTGCCAGTGCCAGCACCTGAAGGTATCTATATAACCCACATAGTAATGACTATGTCGCTCTGTGTCCCGTGATGTACGAGAAAGAAATATGATTTTTACATGAAGGAGAGAAGTGCCAGAATAGGCCCGGTGGAGAAGTGGTTAAAACAGAAAATATTGCATGTGGCCATTAGATGGCGCTAAGTATCACAGGAATTGCCTATATAACTCAGTGTCATCTAGTGGCCAAATGCAGTATTTTCCGTTTTAAAAACATTAAAAAACATTCAACCAGCAAAAGAAATAGCTTAAAAAATATTTGCTTATTAAAATATCTGTTTGTTTATATTATTTATGGTTTGTAACTTTAGTAGGGCCTGGAAATAATAATGTGCATTTAGCTTTTTGTTTGTTTTTTTAAACTGTCCTACATAAAACAAGCTGAAAGGGCTTTGTTTATTAAATAAATGTGTGTTTTATCCAGCAAAAATGCATGTCCATTTTTTTCTCTGCAAATTGGGCAATTTTTTTTTATGTTACTCGGCTATATTCTGTGCTGGTCAATTGTCTTTCATTTATTTAAAACAGAAAATATTGCATGTGGCCATTAGATGGCGATAAGTATCACAGGAATTACCTATATAAACTCAGTGCCACCTAGTGGCCAAATGTGGTATTTTCCGTTTTAATATATATTTGCTTATTAAAATATCTGTTTGTTTATATTATTTATTGTTTGTAACTTTAGTAGGGCCTGGAAACAATAATGTGCATTTAGCTTTTTGGGTTTTTTTTTGTTCGTTTTTTTAAACTACCCTACCTAAAACAAGCTGACACTAAGGGCTTTGTTTATTAAATAAATGTGTGTCGCCATTTATCCAGGGAAAATGCATGTCCGTTTTTTATCTGCAAATTGGGCAAATAAAATTAATGTTACTCGGCTATATTCTGTGCTGGTTCAATTGTCTTTCATTTATTTAAAACAGAAAATACTGCATGTGGCCATTAGATGGCGCTAAGTATCACAGGAATTACCTGTATAACTCAGTGCCATCTAGTGGCCAAATGCAGTATTTTCCGTTTTAAAAACATTAAAAAACAATTCAACCAGCAAAGGAAATAGTTTAAAAATATTTGTTTTTTCCCCCCATTCCCACAGAACAAATGTACATGCACTTCACTGGGCTGACTGCTGTGTGATTTTTTTTCTTTTTAAATACAGCCCTAAATATAAAAAAAAACTTTTTTTTTTATCTAAAACACACTGACACCAATCTATATCAGATCGTGATCCAACTATTTTATCTTTATTTTTTTTAGCATTTCATTTTACTAGAGTAATCTTTTAAAGATACACTATATTACCAAAAGTATTGGGACACCTGCCTTTACACACACATGACCTCTTAGTCTGTAGGGTTCAATATTGAGTTGGCCCCGCCCTTTGCAGCTATAACAGCTTCAACTCTTCTGGGAAGGCTGTCCACAAGGTTTAGGAGGGTGTCTATGGGAATGTTTGACCATTCCTCCAGAAGCACATTTGTGGTGTCAGGCACTGATGTTGGATGAGAAGGCCTGGCTCACAGTCTCCGCTCTAATTAATCATAAAGGTGTTCTATCGGGTTGAGGTCAGGACTCTGTGCAGGCCAGTCAAGTTTCTCCACGCCAAACTCACTCATCCATGTCTTTATGGACCTTGCCTTGTGCACTGGTCCAAATCATTTGGTGGAGGGGGGATTATGGTGTGGGGTTGTTTTTCAGGGGTTGGGATTGGCCCCTTTAGTTCCAGTGAAGGGAACACTTAAGGTGTCAGCATACCAAGACATTTTGGACAATTTCATGCCCCCAACTTTGTGGGAACAGTTTGGGGATGGCCCCTTCCTGTGCACAAAGCAAGGTCCATAAAGACATGGAGGAGCGAGTTTGGGGTGGAGGAACTTGACTATGGACTATGTTCAGTGGGTAATACACCTGCTGAAAGCGAACAGGAGGAATAATACCTACCACAGCAGCGAAGCAAAGGCTGGCAGCCATGACATGTGTAAACCCCTGACCGCTGCTTCTGCAGCTAAAGTTGCGGGGCAGTAAAAATGCGACTTAACCGTGGGGGTTTTACTGCCCCCAACCGCTAATGTGAATGAGCCCTTTGCTTTGATGGTTTCTGCTGAATCTCAAAAAAAAACATCCAATACAGCCGGCAGCCATCTTACCTCTAACAAGAAGAGCGAGAAGAACAATTATCACCAACACTAAAACTCCTATGGTCACTATTGATCGATATTTCTTCCAAAATCCTAAAAAAAAGAAATGAGATTGTAGATTAGAGGCACAACACATGATACAATTTATCTCTTTGTGTGCTTAGATCAGGGAGCTCCAAACATTCTAAACATTCTGACTTGTGCCAGTGGAAGAAGATAATGTCGGGAAATTACTGGGAGTAAATAAGTCTCATCTTTTTATTGCGGGAGGAATAGGGCCCCATCGTTGGTGTCGGCGGGAGGAACAGGGCCCCATCGTTGGTGTCGGCGGGAGGAACAGGGCCCCATCGTTGGTGTCGGCGGGAGGAACAGGGCCCCATCGTTGGTGTCGGCGGGAGGAACAGGGCCCCATCGTTGGTGTCGGCGGGAGGAACAGGGCCCCATCGTTGGTGTCGGCGGGAGGAACAGGGCCCCATCGTTGGTGTCGGCGGGAGGAACAGGGCCCCATCGTTGGTGTCGGCGGGAGGAACAGGGCCCCATCGTTGGTGTCGGCGGGAGGAACAGGGCCCCATCGTTGGTGTCGGCGGGAGGAACAGGGCCCCATCGTTGGTGTCGGCGGGAGGAACAGGGCCCCATCGTTGGTGTCGGCGGGAGGAACAGGGCCCCATCGTTGGTGTCGGCGGGAGGAACAGGGCCCCATCGTTGGTGTCGGCGGGAGGAACAGGGCCCCATCGTTGGTGTCGGCGGGAGGAACAGGGCCCCATCGTTGGTGTCGGCGGGAGGAACAGGGCCCCATCGTTGGTGTCAGCGGGAGGAACAGGGCCCCATCGTTGGTGTCAGCGGGAGGAACAGGGCCCCATCGTTGGTGTCAGCGGGAGGAACAGGGCCCCATCGTTGGTGTCAGCGGGAGGAACAGGGCCCCATCGTTGGTGTCAGCGGGAGGAACAGGGCCCCATCGTTGGTGTCAGCGGGAGGAACAGGGCCCCATCGTTGGTGTCAGCGGGAGGAACAGGGCCCCATCGTTGGTGTCGGCGGGAGGAACAGGGCCCCATCGTTGGTGTCGGCGGGAGGAACAGGGCCCCATCGTTGGTGTCAGCGGGAGGAACAGGGCCCCATCGTTGGTGTCAGCGGGAGGAACAGGGCCCCATCGTTGGTGTCAGCGGGAGGAACAGGGCCCCATCGTTGGTGTCAGCGGGAGGAACAGGGCCCCATCGTTGGTGTCAGCGGGAGGAACAGGGCCCCATCGTTGGTGTCAGCGGGAGGAACAGGGCCCCATCGTTGGTGTCAGCGGGAGGAACAGGGCCCCATTGTTGGTGTCGGTGGGAGGAATAGGGCCACAGTTTGAAGACCACTGGCACAGATGATTGGGATCAGAGAAAATGAACTCACATGTGATCTCAGTGCCCTGATGGGAAGTCAGGGGGACAATTCCAGACATTTTTCTGCCGGGGTGAATTTATAACACGGGGTTCACCTCCCATAGTGGAATGTTTCTGGATCCCCTCTTCTCTATGGATGGATATATAGATGTACCGGGACACCTTACTTACACCTCCCGAGAGCCAGGAATAGATGACGGCTGGTTGGAGGGACAGACGGGGTGCTGGGATTGTACCGTCACCTTTCCTGGAATGAAATTACTTTGATTTCACTGCACACTGCAAGCTTCTCACCATGTGCATCAGAAGCTGCAGCAAATCAGATAGAGCCCCGCCTTATTTCCTGGTTGGAAGTAGGGTGACCACGTGTCCCGGATTGCCCGGGACAGTCCCGCAATTTGCAGGTCTGTCCTGTCCCGGGCACCTTCATTCCAGGACAATACAGTGTCCCGGAATGAAACTGACACAGCCACCCCCCCCCCCCCCCGGCCAATCTGATGCCCCCCAAAAAATGCCGCCACATCACCGCTTTACTCACTGACTGTACTTGTCCTGGCCGGGAATGCCTGGAGGAGCACAATCCCCGCCCCCTGCTTGTGATTGGAGAAATCATAAATCCCGCCTCTTGTGTCCAATCACTGTGCTGTGATTCGTTACAGCACAAGCTGATTTTTTGATTTTTGGGAAGGGGGGGGGGGCGTCCCTGAATGGGAGTCTAAAAATGTGGTCACCCTAGTTGGAGGACATCCAGCACCATCCATCTTGCTACTCCATCCTAACTGTCCCTGGCCTGCCCCTCTCATTGGGTGGATTTCAGTTCTGTCAATCATGGAGGCTCAACATAACAGTTCTACCTAATGGGGGGGGGGGGCTGCATGCAAATACAGCCTGTCTAGGAACGCCCACACTCCCAGACTGACACCCGCCCATCAAGGCATTTTGATATTTGCATAACTCCTCCCAAGAGCCCGCCCACTCCTTGCATCAGAGCTGAGAGTCTTGAGTAAAGCTCCGAGTTCTGTAATGTGCAGGACTGAAGGAGAGGCCGGAGGTCAGATTTTACCACTTCAGCACCGGGCCTATTCTTCTCTCCTTCATGTAAAAATCATTTTTTTGCTAGAAAATTACTCAGAACCCCCAAACATTATATATATATAAAAAAATTTTTTAGCAGACACCCTAGGGAATAAAATGGCGGTCATTGCAACTTTTTATCTCGCACGGTATTTGCGCAATAATTTTTCAAACGCCTTTTTTTGGAAAAAAAAACGGTTTCATGAATTAAAAAATAACAAAACAGTAAAGTTAGCCCAATTTTAATGCGAAAGATGATGTTACGCCGAGTAAAAAAAACCTAACATGTCACGCTTTAAAATTGCGCACACTCATGGAATGGCGCCAAACTTCGGTACTTAAAAATCTCCATAGGCGAAGCTTTAATTTTTTTTACAGGTTACTATTTGAGTTACAGATATGCGGGCGGGACTTACACGCGTGTTCGCTTCTGAGCGCGAGCTACCGGGGTGTTTTAAATTTTTACTTAAAAAAAAATAAATAAAAAAAATTTACTTATTTTTAAAAAAATTTACACTTTTTTTTACATTTTTATTTTTTGGATCACTTTTGTTCCTATTACAAGGAATGTAAACATCCCTTGTAATAGGAATGTGTGTGACAGGTCTTCTTTATGGAGAGAGGCGGGGTCAATAAGACCCCACATCTCTCCTCCAGGCTGGAAAGCATGAGATCGGGAAAAAAAATTCACAGATCTCATGCTGACAGCCGCGATTGCGGCTTTGTTTACTTCCGGGTACCGGGCGTGACGTCATAACGTTGCGCCCGGGCCTCCGACAGTCATAGAGATGACTGGTGACCATCTGGTCACCGGAAATCTCCATCGTCGTGATCCGGCGCCGGACAATTGGTCCTCGGGCCCTCGATGGCACGGGAGAGCCCAGAGAAGCACCGGATGGCGGCGGGAGGGGGGGGGATGTCCCCTCCCGCCGCCTGTAAGAACGATCATGCGGCGGAACTGCCGCTATGATTGTTCTTATGGTGCACAGAATCGCCGGCAGAATAGAATGATATCTGAATGATGCCTCTAGGTGCACCCATCATTCAGATATCAGCGCACAAAGTCGGGGACATCATATGAAGTCATATGAGGTCCTCGGTGTAGAAGGGGTTAATAACATGCGTTTGTAATCGATGCATTTTAAACCCAAATATGTGAATGAGGTGTTACAGTCAGCCGACATCTCCCGTCCTTTTCTCTTCAATGGCTACAAAGTGTCTTCATTGCTCCTTACTACATACAGTGGGGCAAAAAAGTATTTAGTCAGCCACCAATTGTGCAAGTTCTCCCACTTAAAAAGATGAGAGAGGCCTGTAATTGTCATCATAGGTAAACCTCAACTATGAGAGACAAAATGTGGAAACAAATCCAGACAATCACATTGTCTGATTTGGAAAGATTTTTTTTTGCAAATTATGGTGGAAAATAAGTATTTGGTCCCCTACAAACAAGCAAGATTTCTGTCTCTCACAGACCTGTATCTTCTTCTTTAAGAGGCTCCTCTGTCCTCCACTCGTTACCTGTATTAATGGCACCTGTTTGAACTTGTTATCAGTATAAAAGACACCTGTCCACAACCTCAAACAGTCACACTCCAAACTCCACTATGGTGAAGACCAAAGAGCTGTCGAAGGAAACCAGAAACAAAATTGTAGACCTGCTCCAGGCTGGGAAGACTGAATCTGCAATAGGCAAGCAGCTTGGTGTGAAGAAATCAACTGTGGGAGCAATAATTAGAAAATGGAAGACATACAATACCACTGATAATCTCCCTCGATCTGGGGCTCCACGCAAGATCTCACCCCGTGGGGTCAAAATGATCACAAGAACGGTGAGCAAAAATCCCAGAACCACACGGGGGGACCTAGTGAATGACCTGCAGAGAGCTGGGACCAATGTAACATAGGCTACCATCAGTAACACACTACGCCGCCAGGGACTCAGATCCTGCAGTGCCAGACATGTCCCCCTGCTTAGGCCAGTACATGTCCGGGCCCATCTGAGGTTTGCTAGAGAGCATTTGGATGATCCAGAAGAGGATTGGGAGAATGTCATATGGTCAGATGAAACCAAAGTAGAACTGTTTGGTAGAAACACAACTCGTCGTGTTTGGAGGAGAGAGAATGCTGAGTTGCAACCAAAGAACACCATACCTACTGTGAAGCATGGGGTGCAACATCATGCTTTGGGACTGTTTCTCCGCAAAAGGAACAGGACGACTGATCCGTGTACATGAAATAATGAATGGGGACATGTATCGCAAGATTTTGAGTGCAAACCTCCTCCCGTCAGCAAGGGAATTGAAGATGAAACGTGGCTGGGTCTTTCAGCATGACAATGATCCCAAACATCCCTTCGTAAGAAGCATTTCAAGGTCCTGGAGTGGCCTAGCCAGTCTCCAGATCTCAACCCCATAGAAAACCTTTGGAGGGAGTTGAAAGTCCGTGTTGCCCAGCGACAGCCCCAAAACATCACTGCTCTAGGAGGAGATCTGCATGGAGGAATGGGCCAACATACCAGCAACAGTGTGTGACAACCTTGTGAAGACTTACAGAAAACGTTTGACCTCTGTCATTGCCAACAAAGGATATATAACAAAGTATTGAGATGAACTTTTGATATTCACCAAATACTTATTTTCCACCATAATTTGCAAATAAATTCTTTCCAAATCAGACAATGTGTTTGTCTGGATTTGTTTCCATATTTTGTCTCTCATAGTTGAGGTTTACCTATGATGACAATTACAGGCCTCTCTCATCTTTTTAAGTGGGAAAACTTGCACAATTGGTGGCTGACTAAATACTTTTTTGCCCCACTGTACGTCTAATGCCGCGTACGCACGCTCGGAATTTCCGATGGAAAAAGTCAGACGGAATTGTTTCATGGGATATTCCGACCGTGTGTGTGCCCCATCGGACTTTTTCCGTCGGAAATTCCGACGGAATTAGATAGAGAACATGCTCTCTTTTTTTCCGATGAAAAAAATTTCTATCGGAATTTACGTTCGTCTGGATGCAATTCCGACGGACTAAAAACCACACATGCTCGGGAACAATTCGACGCGTGCTCGGAAGCATTGACCTTCATTTTCTCGGCTCGTCGTAGTGTTTTACGTCACCGCGTTCTTGAGGGTCGGAGTTTAGTCTGACCGTCTGTATGCAAGACAGCTTGAACGGAATGCCGTCGGAAAAAAAACCCGTCGGAAATTCCGCGTGTGTGTACAAGGCATCAGTTTTATTTCTTAAAGGGCCATTCCTTCTGATATCGTAGTGTATTACACAATACTGACATGCCAATTCCACCACCTGAATAACCTGAAGGTCATAACAAAACAATGACCATGATTTATGATTAAAAGAATACTGTAAATAATTTCCTCGCTCATTAGATATTCACATACCACAGATTCTGGTGCCACTGCCTGGTCCACCGTCTGCCTTGTGTGTCTGGCAAGTGCATTCTGGAGCCGGAACAAAGATCGCCGTCTTTTCCATCTTCCATAAGCCTGGAGAATTGGCTGAGAGTTTTGGCGCACTGGTAAAGATAAAAAAAAAAAAATGATATATATAAAAAATATATACATACTGTACACACTCACCGGCCACTTTATTAGGTACACCTGTTCAATTGCTTAGTAACACAAATTGCTAATCAGCCAATCGCATGGCAGCAACTCAATGCATTTAGGCTTCTAGACGTGGTGAAGACAACTTGCTGAAGTTAAAACTGAGCATCAGAATGGGGAAGAAAGGGGATTTCAGTGACTTTGAACGTGGCATGGTTGTTGGTGGCAGACGGGCTGGTCTGATTATTTATGGGCTTATTCCTGCACAACCACCTCTCGGGGGGGGGGGGGGGGGTGTGGGAGTATTTACCGCGGGACACCGAAAACAGGTCATTCATTTGCCATTCAAGTTGTTCAGGGGGGGGGTGCTACTGCGGGACACCCCTTACATTTGGCATTCAAGTGTCTCCTTCTCCCCCTCTTCCTCGGACCTCAGCCTCCGCCGCACGTGTTATTGTCTCTTGCAGGAATGCGGGGAGACGTTGTCATTGCGTACAATCCGTGCCAGTTGGGAGGTATGGAAAGGCAACAGTAACTCAAATAACCACTCGTTGCACCCAAGCTATACAGAATACCATCTCTAAACACACAACACATCCAACCTTGAAGCAGATGGGCTACAGCAGCAGAAGACCACACCGGGTGCCACTCCTGTCAGCTAAGTACAGGAAACTGAGGCTACAATTGGCACAGGATCACCAAAATTAGACAATAGAAGATTGGAAAAACGTTGCCGGGTCTGATGAGTCTGGATTTCAGCTGCGACATTCAGATGGTGGGGTCAGAATTTGGCGCATGGATCCATCCTGCCTTGTGTCACCGGGTCAGGCTGGTGGTGGGGGGGTATAATGGTGGGGGGGGGGGAGATTTTCTTGGCACACTTTGGGCCCCTTAGTACCAATTGAGCATTGATTAAATGCCACGGCCTAATTAGTACTAAGGGGCCCAAAGTGTGCCAAGAAGATATCCCCCCCCACCATTACACCCCCACCACCAGCCTGACCCGGGGATACAAGGCAGTGATATTGTTTCTGACCATGTCCATCCCTTTATGACTACAGTGTCCCCATCTTCTGATGGCTCCTTCCAGCAGGATAATGCACCATGTCACAAAGCTCCAATCATCTCACCACTGGACAATGAGGTCACTGTACTCCAATGGCCTCCACACTCACCACATCTCATCCAGTAGAGCACCTTTGTGATGTGGTGGAACGGGAGATTGGCATCATGGATGTGCAGCCCACAAATCTGCAGCAACGGTGTAATGCTATCATGTCACTATGGAGCAAAATCTCTGAGGAACGTTTCCAACACCTTGTTGTATTTATGCCACAAAGAATGAAGGCAAAAGGGGGTCCAACCCTCTACTAGCAAGGTGTACCTAATAAAGTGGCCGGTGATTGTGTATGTATATATATATATATATATATATATATATATATATATATATATATATGCAAAGAATATGCATTACTATAAATTACGCTTTATGTCAACTGAAAGGGGTCTATAGATATATAGATATACCAAATTGTATGATTGTCTCAGCGTTGGAACTGCCATCACAAGGAATCCCCGTATTGTGTGTAATATGTTTATTTCCTATGATCATCGGCCAATAATCATCAGCTCCATCTAGTGGCCATAATGCAGATTGAGGTAATTCAGGAAAATGGCATATTATAGCCAGTAGATCAGTGGTTCTCAACCTGGGGGTCGGGACCCCCCTCGGGGGTCAAAAGACGATTTGCCAGGGGTCACCACATCCTGGGCTGTTCCTGAAGCCCGCATCCCTCTCCCAGCCTTTTTGTGGCCGTGCAGCAGGGCTGTCTCTGGAGCCTGTGGCTGCCCAGCTGGGCTGTTCATGGAGCCCGTGGCCACCCACTCAGCCTCTTTGCAGCCGCCCATTCAGTTCACGGCATGGCATGGCTGGGGGGGCAGAGACTAGAGGTCAGCTGACTGGTGAGGAATGTGAAGTGGGAGGGGCTGGAGGAGACCCTAATCTCCTGATTTTGGCATAGGGGTCACTGCTGTGAGACACCACAGAGTTGGAGACACAGCGAGTAACACTTCCTGTGATTAGAGTTGCCATTAAAAGTCCCCACTACAGTTCTCAGATCAGCGGATGACCTTGATCAAGAGCACCTAAGTTGGCCGATCAGAACTCCCCCCAGCACTGCCACTCATCCCATCCCCCACCAAGGAGTAAGAGAAGGAATAAAAATAGAGAATACATGGAAGGGAGAGGAAAAGAGGGGGAGAAAAAATAAGAGAAAGAACAAGACGGATGGCCAGAGAGAGGAATGAGGGACAAAAAACAAGAAATTAGGATAGAGAGAGAAAAAAGGGAAAGAAAGAAGAGAGAGAAAATAGGATTTTTATAACAGCTTACCTGTAAAATCCTTTTCTTGGAGTACATCACGGGACACAGAGCGACATAGTCATTACTAATGGGTTATATAGTTACCGTCAGGTGCTGGCACTGGCAACTTCCAAAACCGGAAGTACCCTCCCCTATATAAGCCCCTCCCATCCGGGAGCACCTCAGTTTTGTAGCAAAGCAATAAGTGTCCCCAAAGAGGGGCGGGAGCTCTGTGTCCCGTGATGTACTCCAAGAAAAGGATTTTACAGGTAAGCTGTTATAAAAATCCTATTTTCTTTCTCGTACATCACGGGACACAGAGCGACATAGTCATTACTAATGGGATGTCCTAAAGCAATGCCAAATGAGGGGGGGGGATACACCATATATAAGCTGAGCGCTATCAGACATGAGGATCTTTTGCGGCCTGCAACACACTGCGCCCAAAGGCGACATCCTCCTGACTTCTAACGTCCACCTGGTAGAACCTAGTAAACGTGTGTACTGAAGACCATGTTGCGGCCTTACAGATTTGAGCCAGGGAGGCCTGGTGATGCACTGCCCATGAAGTTCCAACTGCTCTCGTGGAGTGCGCCCTAACTTTGAACGGAGGCGGTCTACTTCTCAAGCTATAGGCTTGTATTATGACCTGTCGAATCCACTTGGCTAAAGTAGATTTTGACGCTGCCTGACCCTTTTTGGGGCCTTCCGGCAGAATGAACAAAGTATCCGTTCTGCGAATCTGAGCAGTGGCTTTTAGATAAGCTTTAACTGCTCTTACTACATCCAAAGAATGCAATAACTTTTCCTCTACCGAAGTAGGCTTGGGGAAAAAAGAAGGAAGAACCACATCTTGGTTCAAATGAAAACTCGATACCACCTTAGGAAGAAAGGCTGGATGAGGACGTAACACTACTCTGTCCTTATGGATAACCAGATATGGCTCCTTACAGGACATAGCTGCTAATTCCGATACTCTTTTAGCCGAACAAATGGCTACTAGAAAAATCAATTTCCTGGTGAGAAGCACTAAGGAAATATGCTGTAATGGTTCAAATGGTTGTTTCTGTAGAACCGACAGAACCAAGTTTAGATCCCATGGACATATGGGAATATTAACCGGAGGACTAATACGCATCACTCCTTGTATAAAGGCTTTGACTAGTGAATGCGAAGCCAAGGGCCTTTGAAAAAATATTGACAAGGCCGAAATCTGACCTTTGATAGTACTCAAGGCAAGCTTCCTATCTACAGCCCATTGTAGGAAGTCCAGAATTCTACCTATTACGTATTTACGTGGATGCCATTTCCTGGCCTCACACCAGGCGATGTACGCCTTCCAGATTCTATAGTAGATCTGCCTGGATACCGGTTTCCTGGCATTGATCATGGTAGACACCACAGCATTAGAGAGCCCTCTCCTTTTTAGAATGTGGGCTTCAATAGCCAGGCCGTCAAACCTAGGGCTGGTAAGGAAGGGTGGTATATCGGTCCCTGCGAAAGCAGGTCCGGACGATGTGGGAGGGTCCAAGGACTCCCCACAGACATTTTTACAATCTCCGCGTACCATGCTCTTCGGGGCCACGCTGGAGCCACCAGAATCACTGGTTTCTTTTCTACCCTGATTCTGCGGAGTAATCGAGGTAACAATTGTGGCGGTGGGAATGCATATATCAGCTTGAACTGATCCCAAGGGAACACTAGGGCATCCGAGCCGCACGCTAGGGGATCCCTTGTCCAAGAGACAAACCTGTCCACTTTCGTGTTGAACCTGGATGCTAGCAGATCTACATCCGGTGTTCCCCACCGCTGACATATTGTCCGGAAAACCTCGGGATGAAGGGACCATTCCCCTGGGCATAATTGTTGGCGACTTAGAAAGTCCGCCTTCCAATTCTCCACCCCTGGAATGAATACCGCAGATATGGCTGGGACATATCTTTCTGCCCATCTCAGGATGTAATTTACTTCCCTTTGGGCTGCACGACTCCTGGTGCCCCCCTGACGATTGATATATGCCACTGCTGTGGCATTGTCTGACTGAACTCTGACAGGGGACCCTTGGAGTTTGGATGTCCATGCTACTAGGGCATACCGGGCTGCTCGTATCTCTAAGAGATTGATGGGCAGGGCCTTTTCCGCATCCGACCATCTGCCCTGGAGAGACCATTGCTCCAGTACTGCTCCCCAGCCTAAAAGGCTGGCATCTGTAGTGACCACCTTCCAAGAAATCGGACTGAAGGATTTCCCTCTTTCCAGATTCCGGGGAACCAACCACCAACGGAGGCTTCTGCGAACGGAAGGGGACAAGGATATTGGTACGTCCAGAGCCTGAACTTTTTTGTTCCAGGCTGACAGTATGGCCCTTTGCAACTTCCTTGAATGGAATTGACCGTAGGGTACTGCTTCGAATGATGCCACCATTTTTCCCAGCAGCCTCATGCATAGGCGTATGGATGGCTGTCTTTTTGAACCCACTAAGTGGATCAAATCTCTCAAAGACGACCCCTTTTCTTGAGGCAAGAAAATTTTTCTCTGGTCTGAATCCAGCCTTAGCCCCAAGTATTCCAGACTTTTGACTGGTTTTAGGGCTGACTTGTCTCGGTTGATAATCCAACCGTGATATTCCAGATACTTGATTGTCTCGTGAACAACCACTTCTAGTTTTTCCACTGAGTGGTCTATCAGCAACAAGTCGTCTAGATATGCCATTATCGTTACACCTCGTGTTCTTAGATTGGCCAATAATGGGGCCAGAATTTTTGTGAACACTCTTGGTGCTGTGGCCAGACCGAAGGGTAAGGCTCTGAACTGAAAATGGCGCCCTTCTATCGCAAAGCGTAGAAATTTCTGGTGGGCTGGAAAGATGGGGATGTGTAAATACGCATCTTTGATGTCGATCGAGGCTAACCATTCCTCCCCTTGTAGGGCAGTGGCTACCGATCGGATCGACTCCATCCGGAAAGTCCTGATATGCAGGAATTTGTTTAGCCCTTTTAGATTTAATATGGGCCTCATGTCCCCGTTTGGCTTCGGAACTGTAAAGAGGTTTGAGTAAAACCCGAACCCCCATTCTTCCAGGGGGACCTCTATAATTACTGCTTGAAGCAATAATTGTTCCAGTGCCAACAGGAGGGATCCTCTCTTCTGGGGATCCCTTGGCACGTTCGACCTTATAAAGCGGGAAGGAGGGGAGTTTTTTAACTCCAATTTGTATCCCAGATTTACTGCGGAGAGCACCCATCTGTCTCGGATCGTGTCCCGCCAGGTCTCTGTGAACAACTGAAGTCTTCCCCCCACCCGATTGGGTGGGGGCAACCCTTCATGCATTTGACTTTGGGGGAGGTTTTGTACCTCTCCTGCTCCAGGGCTTCTTGTTACCCTGCAACTGTCCCTGATTTTTACCTCCGGGATTTGACCGGGGAGGCCGTCGGAACTGTTTCACAGCCGATGTCCTCGGGACTGGAGAAGCCGGCCTCTTAAAAGAGGGACCTCTAACTCTATTTTTGACCGGCAAGAGTGTACTTTTACCGCTGGAAATTCTCTGGATATACTTGTCCAGGTCTTCCCCGAATAAACGCTCCCCATGAAATGGGAAGCTGACCAGCAATTTTTTACAGGGAGCTTCAGCAGACCAGTTTTTGAGCCATAGAAGCCTGCGCATATGTACTATAGACAGCGTAAGGCGGGAGGCCTGATGGATTGAATCCTTTATAGCGTCCACCGCAAAGCATAAGGCTCTAGGTAGATCAGCTAGAGCAAGAGCCTGCTGATCTGGTACGTCCCTTAAGACCTGTTTCAACTGATCCTTCACTGCTTGGCAGACCCCTATAGCTGCCACTGCTGGTTGTGTCACCAATCCTGCTGTAGAAAAAGCAGATTTCAATAAGGACTCCAATTTTTTATCTATTGGGTCCTTGAACATTTGGACATTTTCCACCGGACATGTCAGTGATTTATTCACACAAGAGATGGCTGCGTCCACTGTAGGGACCTTCCATTTTCTGACGAACTTATCCTCCATAGGATAGACCACCGGAAATCTCTTGGGGGGAGTAAATATTTTGTCAGGATGCTCCCAATCCTGGTAAATGAGCCCCTCCAATAAAGGATGGATCGGGAAAGAACAAACAGTCTGGGGAGCTTTTAGCGACCCCAACGAGGAGACAGAAGAGGAGGATGGCTCCGCAAGTGGCATTTTAAATGCTGATCGGACCATATTAGTCAGGGACTGAACCCATAACCTCTCAGCATGTGATGCTGAGAACGGCTCCTCCACTGTTGATTCCTCTACAACCGAATCAACCTCATCCTGATCCCCCTCAGGTAGGTCGACCTCTGTATGGGACTGTTGCTCTGTTAACAGGCACTCTGAGGGAGGAGACGGAGATCGAGCGCTTTTCTCCTGTGACAGGGAAGCAGCAATTAGTGCTGACAATCTCTCTTCCAGCCCTCCCAGAGCTGAGGAAAAAACCTCCTCTGTTACATACACAGGAGCAGGTGAACTGGGGACAGCCACAGTACCAGGTACTCCTGGGGGTGCCCTACGGTCACTAACCTCTGATTCTTCAGGGGAGACTGGTGCAGCCAAAGCATGCCCAAGATCCTCAGAGCCCGATGGAGACCCCCTATTCCTCCTGGAATTTCTAGTCCCGGAGTTTTTAGACGGCATATTCCTAAGCCACAAAGCTGAGGTATTCCAGCCGAAAATACACCAGTTACTGATAATAGCCTAGCATAAATGCTGCTATAATAAACAGTTGGTGTCTACTAATGTGCCTTTCTAGGGGATGCCTGTATCAACCGCTTGCTGTATGCCTTTAAATGTTGTCAGCTCTGTCTCTGTACTTCATAGCCAGCTTACTGCAATAATGTGGCTTTTTAAAACCTGCTGGGACGCCCGCACATGCGCAGAAGCGCTGCGGCGCGCACAGAGCGTCATCCCCCAGGCCCCGCCCCTTTTTCCGGCCACCTCTATATATAGAGGCGCGTGCACGCGCACGCGCGCGGCCACGTGCGCCTCGGCGCTAATTTCAAACATGGAAACCAGGGACAGGAGCCAGGGCCCCCTTTGCCGCAGGCCGGGGGATAGACGAACACTGCAACATGGCAGAGGAAACAGTTTCCTGTAGGAGAACTCACCAGCTGCCTGGACTTTGCTCTCTGAGAAGAAACTAGTCCATATGACAAGAAAAACATTCTACAGCGGCCTCTAGTGGACAAACACAGGTACCGCAGTTTAATATACTAAACATATATAAAAAAACATTCTTTTTTTTTTTTTTTTTTCTTGACCACCATTAAAAATTATTACATTTTTTTAGTAGTTACAGGCATGCACAGATATTAGCGGGAATACCGTTAGGTAACAGACAGAAAGACAAATTAGGCTTGGGGGTCCCCCAATAGAACCAAGTTCCTGGGGGCCCCCACTTACCTGTTCCCCGCCGCAGGACTTTGTTTGGTCCACAAAAGCCCAAACTTCACCTATCACGGCAGGCATTGTAATCAAACCTTCAGGGACCGGGTTCCCAAGGATTCCACTCCCCTGGACCTGTATAGCACCCTGCACAGAAAACATCTTGGTCGTGGGTATGACCAGAGCTCTGGATCCCAGGGTCCAGCTCTCCTAAGAGAAGCATTACAGGCAGAACCTTGCTCTTCTCTGCAAGGCCCGGGTACCGACCGTTTAGCTATGAAGCTTTTTTGGTCGGATCCGGAATAGCTTACTGAGGCCCAAAAGAACCTGTACGCAAGCTCAGTGAAAAACACATGTTTCTTCTTGGCCAACACCTTAGACACTGGCAAAAAACTGAGGTGCTCCCGGATGGGAGGGGCTTATATAGGGGAGGGTACTTCCGGTTTTGGAAGTTGCCAGTGCCAGCACCTGACGGTAACTATATAACCCATTAGTAATGACTATGTCGCTCTGTGTCCCGTGATGTACGAAAAAGAAAGAGTGGTACATCCTAAAATGTACCCTAAGGGGTTTTAATACTGCAAGTGGAAGGGACTCAGGGAGCGCTAAATGTCCGTGGGTTGGGGGCGCAAATTACTTGTCTTGCCTTGGGTGCTGACAACACACTCTATGAATTTTTTTTTACTGTTAGGGGTCCCCACAACTTGGAAACATTTTTAAGGGGTCACGGCCCTAGAAGGTTGAGACCCACTGCACTAGATGGATCTGAGGATCATAGGAAATAAACATATTGGATATACAGTGCCTTGAAGAAGTATTCATACCCCTTGAAATTTTCCACATTTTGTCATGTTACAACCAAAAACGTAAATGTATTTTATTGGGATTTTATGTGATAGACCAACACAAAGTGGCACATAAATGTGAAGTGGAAGTGAAATGATAAATGGTTTTCCAAATTTTTTACAAATAAATATGTGAAAAGTGTGGGGGGTACATTTGTATTCAGCCCCCTTTACTCCGATACCCCTAACTAAAATCCAGTGGAACCAATTGCCTTCAGAAGTCACCTAATTAGTAAATAGAGTCCACCTGTGTGTAATTTAATCTCAGTATCAATACAGCTGTTCTGTGAAGCCCTCAGAGGTTTTTTAGAGATCCTTAGTGAACAAACAGCATCATGAAGGCCAAGGAACACACCAGACAGGTCAGGGATAAAGTTGTGGAGAAGTATAAAGCAGGGTTAGGTTATAAAAAAAATATCCCAAGCTTTGAACATCTCACGGAGCTCTGTTCAATCCATCATCCGAAAATGGAAAGAGTATGGCACAACTGCAAACCTACCAAGACATGGCCATCCACCTAAACTGACCGGGCCGGGCAAGGAGAACATTCATCAGAGAAGCAGCCAAGAGGCCCATGGTAACTCTGGAGGAGCTGCAGAGATCCACAGCTCAGGTGGGAGAATCTGTCCATAGGACAACTATTAGTCGTGCTTCTCCACAAATCTGCCCTTTATGGAAGAGTGGCAAGAAGAAAGCCATTGTTGGAAGAAAGACATAGTTATAAGAAGTCCTGTTTGCAGTTTGTGAGAAGCCATGTGGGGGACACAGCAAACATGTGGAAGAAGGTGCTCTGGTCAAATCTGTACTTTTTTGACCTAAAAACAAAATGCTATGTGTGATGGAGAACTAACACTGCACATCACCCTGAACACACCATCCCCACCGTGAAACATGGTGGTGGCAGCATCATGTGGTGGGGATGCTTTACTTCAGCAGGGACAGGGAAGCTGGTCAGAGATGATGAGAAGATGGATGGAGCCAAATACAGGGCAATCTTAGAAGAAAACCTGTTAGAGACTTCAAAAGACTTGAGACTGGGGCGGAGGTTCACCTTCCAGCAGGACAACAACCTAACTATACAGCCAGAGCTACAATGGGATGGTTTAGATCAAAGCATATTCATGTGTTAGAATGGCCCAGTCACAGTCCAGACCTAAATCCCATTGAGAATCTGTGGCAAGACTTGAAAATTGCTGCTCACAGACGCTCTCCATCCAATCCGACAGAGCTTGAGATATTTTGCAAAGAAGAATGGGGAAAAATGTCCCTCTCTAGATGTGCAAAGCTGGTAGAGACATCCCCAAAAAGACTTGCAGCTGTAATTGCAGAGAAAGGCGGTTCTACAAAGTATTGACTCCGGGGAGGCGCCATACAAATGTACCCCCCACACTTTTCACATATTTATTTGTAAAAAAAAGTTGAAAACTATTTATCATTTTCCTTCCACTTCACAATTATGTGCCACTTTGTGTTGGTCTATCACATAAAATCCCAATAAAATACATTTAAGTTTTTGGTTGTTACATGACAAAATGGTGTTCAAACCACACATGTGAGGTATTGCCGTGATCAGTAGAGCGAGCGCAATAATTCTAGCCCTAGACCTCCTCTGTAACTCAAAACATGCAACCTGTAAAAAAATGTAAACGTTGCCTATGGAGATTTGTAAGGGTAAAAGTTTGTCGCCATTCACCGAGCGGGCGCAACTTTGAAGTGTGACATGTTGGGTATCAATTTACTCTGCGTAACATTAGCTTTCACAATATAAAAAAAATTGGGCTAACTTTACTGTTTTTTGAATTAAAAAGTGATTTTTTTTTTTTTTTAAAAAGTGCGCTTGTAAGACCGCTGCGCAAATAGGGTGTGACAAAAAGTATTGCAACGACCGCCATTTTATTCTCTATGGTGTTAGAAAAAAAATATATAATGTTTGGGGGTTCTAAGTAATTTTCTAGCAAAAAAAAAAAACAGTTTTTAACTTGTAAACACCAAATCTCAGAAAGAGGCTCGGTTCTTAAAGCGGAGGTCCGGCGACCATTCAATTTTTTTTTTTTAATGCTGGCCATACATGGGTCGAATTTCGAAAGAACTTTCTTTTGAAAATCAGCAAATTTGTGCGTTTTGTGATCCGATGGTGCCACCATTGATTTTGAAATTCGATCGACCAAAACTTCAATTTCACCTCAAAAAGAATTTTCGTGGCTGGGAATCTTCTTTCTTCCTGGAAACCTTTGTTTCTTTCCGGGAATTTTCTTTTCCTGCACATTTCTTTTTTGATTAGAAAATTGTTAGTTTTTTCAAAAAATATCCAACATGTTGGATTATTAAAATTTGATGGCAGCCCAAAAATCGCCGGTTGCTGTAGGCCCACTAATGGTGCGAAATACCAACAAAATATAAGATTTTCGAAAGAAAGTTCTTTCGAAATTCGACCCATGTATGGCCAGCATATGTCATTCAATTACTTTCCTCATTACACTGTTTTGGTGTAATATAGCATCCGCTGTCCGTTTTCGTATGTAAGAACAACTTATAAAATGTGATGGCCGTTTTCATTTTGCTTGTGGGCATGTGAAGCCCACAAGCACTGATTTCCTGGATGCGGTGAATGCTGAGGTCCCAGCATTCACTGCTCGTTCCCGCGCATGCTCAGTATTTACGGCGAGCAGCGTCGTAAACTTACGGGTTGCCATCACAACGGGCGGCGTCGTCGGAAGTTCCCGCCCCGTTGTGATGGCAACCAAAACAATAGAAAACAAAAAGTCACGTGACCGGCATCACGCCTCACTTCCTATTTCTAGATCTCTCGAGATTTCGCAGGGCGGCGTTCCGCACTGACTCTTGGGAAGCATGACACTTAGCTCCCAGGAGACAGTGCGGCGCCGGGGAAAATCTCTATACACGCCTTCTCCCGCGGGAGTGATACACAGGAAGTAACACTATAAACTGAAATTACAAGGTATTTACAGCGCAAACAACTTATTCTTGCGGCATTTGAACATCTATGCAATGAACTGAAGGGGATAGGATTAAGTTGTGAATTTGTGTGGACCTCTGCTTTAAGTGGTTAAAGCGGAGTTCCACCCTAAAAAAAAAAAAATAAGCCAAATAGGCAAAAAAAAATTGAAAAAAATAATAATAAAAAATACAATTTTATACTTACCAGAAATACCTGTTACTAGGCAGATCGTCCTAATCTGCCTCTTCCGCGGTGAGGTTCTGTGTTCTCCTCCTGGGAAATGGAGGCGCTCTTCCTTCTGGGACACACAGGACGGTGTGCCCATTCACAAAGAGCCGCGCGACTCGCGCCTGTTTCCCTTAGTGAGGATAGCGGTGGCGGGACCCGGTCTGAGGGATGGATCAGCCTCAGGCGGCCGACATCGCGGGCAGGGCCGGTGCTAGACTATTTTGCGCCCTAGGCGAGACCAGCTACTTGCGCCCCCCCCCCCCCCCAAAAAAAATATTTCAATCATTTTAGCACCAGAACTGGTCCAGGTGGACAGGAGAGGGGGTGCAGCCAGGTGGGGGAAGGATGGAGCCAGGTGGACAGGAGATAGGGGTGCAGCCAGGTGAAGGGATAGAGCCATGTGGACAGGAGGGGGGGGGGGTGCAGCCAGGTGGAGGGATGGAGACAGGTGGACAGGAGGGGGGTGCAACCAGGTGGAAGGAGGATATAGCCAGGTGGACAGGAGATGGGGTACAGCCAGGTGGAGGGAGGATATAGCCAGGTGGACAGGAGATGGGGTACAGCCAGGTGGAGGGAGGATATAGCCAGGTGGACAGGACAGGGGGTGCAGCCAGTTAGAGGGATAGAGCCAGGTGGACAGGAGGGGGGTGCAGCCAGCAGGAGAGGGGTGGTGCAGCCAGGTGCAGGGATGGAGCAGGGTGGACAGGAGGTGGGGTACACTCAGGTGGAGGGATGGAGCCAGGTGGACAGGAGGGGGTGCAACCAGGTGGAAGTAGGATTTAGCCAGGTGGACAGGAGAGGAAATGCAGCCAGGTGGAGGGATGGAGTCAGGTGGACAGGAGGGGGGTGCAGCCAGGTGGACAGGAGGGGGGTGCAGCCAGGTGGAGGGAGGATATAGCCAGGTGGACAGGGGAGGGGTTGCAGCCAGTTGGAGGGATGGAGCCAGGTGGACAGGAGGGAGGTGCAGCCAGGTGGAGGGAGGATATAGCCAGGTGGACAGGAGAGGGGGTGCAGCCAGGTGGAGGGAGGATATAGCCAGGTGGACAGGAGAGAGAATGCAGCCAGGTGGAGGGATGATATAGCCAGGTGGACAGGATGGTGCAGCAAGGTGGACAGGAGAGGGGAGGTGCAGCCAGGTGGACAGGAGAGGGGAGGTGCAGCCAGGTGGACAGGAGAGGGGAGGTGCAGCCAGGTGGACAGGAGAGGGGAGGTGCAGCCAGGTGGTGGGATGGAGCCAGGTGGACAGGAGGGGGGGTGCAGCCAGGTGGAGAGATGGAGCCAGGTGGACAGGAGGGGGGTGCAACCAGGTGGAAGGAGGGTATAGCCAGGTGAACAGGAGAGGGGGTGTAGCCAGGTGGAGGGAGGATATATCCAGGTGGACAGGAGGGGGCAGTCAGGTGAAGGGATGGAGTCACGTGGACAGGAGTGGGGGGTGCAGCCAGGTGGACAGGAGTGGGGGGTGCAGCCAGGTGGACAGGAGAGTGGGGTGCAGCCAGGTGGACAGGAGAGGGGGGTGCAGCCAGGTGGAGGGAGAATATAGCAAAGTGGACAGGAGAGGGGGATGGAGCCAGGTGGAAAGAGGGGGGGTGCAGCCAGGTGGACAAGACGGTACAGCCAGGTGAAGGGATGGAGTCAGGTGGACAGGAGAGGGGGGTGCAGCCAGGTGGACAGGAGAGGGGAGGTGCAGCCAGGTGGACAGGAGAGGGGAGGTGCAGCCAGGTGGACAGGAGAGGGGAGGTGCAGCCAGGTGGACAGGAGAGGGGAGGTGCAGCCAGGTGGACAGGAGAGGGGAGGTGCAGCCAGGTGGACAGGAGAGGGGAGGTGCAGCCAGGTGGACAGGAGAGGGGGGTGCAGCCAGGTGGACAGGAGAGGGGGGTGCAGCCAGGTGGACAGGAGAGGGGGGTGCAGCCAGGTGGAGGGAGAATATAGCAAAGTGGACAGGAGAGGGGGATGGAGCCAGGTGGAAAGGGGGGGGTGCAGCCAAGATAAGGTCTGACTGGAAGCCCTCATCCCCAGCGCTTCCCCCCACCACCTGACAAGTTCTTACCTTGGGAGACTTCTTTCCATCCCTCCACATGTCAGGCAGCGGGCAGCAGTTAGTGTCACCAGTCACGCACGGGAGACCTCCTCCAGCTCCTCCCCCTTCAGCTGATCATTCGGTTCCACCCCCGGGCTCCGGTGGGCAGCTGCGGAGAGGCTGGGTAAGCTGCAGGAGCAGCTTTGTATTGGGCTCCTCGCTCCTGCATGACAAGTGGCTCCGCGGCCTCGGCCCAGCCAGCATGTGTCCTATGGCCAGTCCAGACCTGGGTGGATCCTCCTTTCTGGCTGTCTCTATGCACAATGCCGCCCGCCCTGCTCCTCCAATCGCAGCACATCATCCAGGGAGGGAGGCGGGGCGGGCAGAGAGCTGACACCCACGGCTGCTGCTGGACATCAGCATGGTCACCCCTGGCTTAGTCCGGGGAAGATCTGCCTGCTCCTTCTCCCCGCCCCAACCACTCTGCAGCCAGCCATATGGAGCCGCCTCCCGCTACACTCCGCATCAGCCACCACCCGCTAGGAGGGGAACCGATCCCCTGGAGGGGACCCAGCGGCTGTGGCTGCGCCCCTAGGCGGCAATGCACCCTAGGCGGCTGCCTAGTTTGCCTAGTGGGAGCGCCGGCCCTGATCGCGGGCAACCTGGACAGGCAAGTGTGCTTATTAAAAGTCAGCAGCTACAGTGTTTGTAGCTGCTGACTTTTATTTTATTTATTTTTACCGCCGGACCTCCTCTTTAAGCTCTTATCTGATTTTGTGTGCTATAAATTATGTGTGAATTTACAATAATGACTTTAACCCATTTCACACAGGATAAATGTACGCGCAAAATTCACTGAACGAATGGCTACATTATGATTATAATTTTTTTTAAATAAACTCCTAAATTTACATAAAGCAGACTCATGCCTCGTACACACGGCCGAGATTCTCGTCGAAAAAAACATGCCGTTTTTTTCGACGAGATTCTTGGACAAGAAACTTGTCCCGGCCGAGTGTACACACGATCCATTCAAAGAACCTGCGGTTCTTTGAATGGAGCGAACGCGGTGACGTCATTGAATACGACGAGCATGCGCTCGTCACATTCGATGTCGTCGCCGCCATCTTTGTTCACCCTACCTATGCCTAGGAAGCTACCGCGCATGCGTCGAAGTCATTTCGAGCATGCGTGGGCTTCCCGGCGAACAGGTAAGTGTACACACACACAATTTTCTCGTCGAGAAACAGGCTGACGAGAATCTCAACGAGAAAATAGAGAGCAGGTTCTCTATTTTCTCGTCGAGATTCTTGTCGCTTTTCTTGACGAGAAACCATACACACGAACGAATTTCTCGGCAAGAAATCTCTGCCAGCAAGTTTCTTGCTGGTTTTTGCCGAGAAACTCGTTCGTGTGTACGAGGCTTCAGGCTGGACATACATGTTCAATTTTCTTGTACCGTTTTCCTCTAGATTTACCAAAAACCATATAATACGAGGTCAAAACTAAACAACATTTTCAATTGTATCCAATTAGGCGGGCCCTTGCACTACATACAGTAGTTGAAGATAAATCTAAGGAAAATTGTACAGAAAATTGTAAGAAAATGGTATATGTATGGCCAGCCTAAAACTCGTACTGTTTGTTGCCTTTTTTTATTTAGGCTGGTCATACGTGATACAATTTTCTTATTCAATTTTCTTTAGATTTACCTTTAACTATGCAGTGCAAGGGCCTGCCTCATTGCATACAAATGTAACCACTTAAGGACCGCCGCCTGTATATTTACGTCGGCAGAGTGGCACGGACAGGCATAAGTACTTACAGGTACGTCCCCTTTAAGATGCCGCTGTGTGGTCGCGCGCGCGCCGTCGGCGGCGCGCTTGCAACCCTGCCGCTTTCTCCGTGAGCCCGACCGTGAGTTCCGCGGGCTCGATCGCCGCGGGGATACCTGCGATCGTCTCACAGAGAGATAGAGCGGGGAGATGGTAATGTAAACAAGCATCTCCCTGCTTTATCTAGTGACAATGACACTGATCTCCGCTCCGTGTAATCGGAAGCGGAGATCCGTGTCATGTCACACACAAAAAAAAACACTGGCGCTTAAAATGTCATGAAGACAATATATATATATATATTACCAAAGAAGTCCTTTGAGCTGTGTAAAGAGCTCGAGTGTGAGTTTTGACAGTCCTGGAATGTAACCGGGCAGCCTTGCTGGGGGAGCCGAAGCCAGACTCCAAACATATGAAACAAAGAAAAACAATAAAGGCGCCACTTAGTTAAAACTGTTACACTTTAATATCACAATAGCACTAAAGCACTCACTCTTAGGTAAACTGTAACAGGCACATGAACGGTCGGGTCTACGATCGTACTCCGGATGCTGACAGTCTCAGTGGGAAGAGACATCCCTGTGTGCTGAGCGAGGAGCCGGCGTAGTGTCCATGCAGATGTATCCGGATAGTCTCTCAATGAACCAGGAGGAGGGCTGGAACGCAAACTAGGAGTCTGACTGAGCCGCAACGCTCAGCGGAGTGACGTCACAACCAGCATGCAACGCGTTTCGATGTTACAGCAGAGAGACGTTAAGAATCACTGCACACACCTTTATCAAGCAAGTATGTGAATGGCTGGACAAAGCCTATTTATATGCCTGAGGTGGTGTTGCCACCTTGTGGAATTAGTTGTAAATACACCCATTAAAATGGATGTCATACACTAATATTGGCAAATTTAAACAAAAGTAAAGTAGTAAAATGGAATCTATTCTAAAAAAATATATGCATTGTCTTCATGACATTTTAAGCGCCATTGTTGTAAATAATTTTGTTTGACCATTTGAAGTATTGAATTGGCTGCTATTGTTATTTTAAGACGCATATTTACCATAATTAGGTTCATTTTTTATGTAGATTATGTTCATCTCCTTTCCAATTTGATGTGTGTATATATACATATCATACATTATTTAAACCATTAATACATTTTGAGGTATTCCACACATAAGTGGCTTTTATTCCTCCCTTATTTTTGGTCTGCTTCTATGCATACTAAATAATTTATAAGTAATCATATTCTTTTTTTATACATTATCCGTATTGTCTTTGGTCTTTTATTTTTATATATATATAATTTTCTTGTCTTTTCTCAACCTGAATATTTCCATCATTTGAAGATAAAAATTCAGACACCCATATGGCATCCTGTTTTTTATAGGACTCCAACATGGATTTCTTGACCGAAATAGAGTCCAAGAAATATAGCATATTGGATTCACTTTACACTAAATTACCTCCCTCATTGTTTTTGGATGATGTTATATTAACCAAAAATAATAGGCATAAATTATGTGGTAAATTTCAGAAACTGGAACGTCTAGTACATTCCACCAACTCACAATGGTAGGACAAATATTTCTTGGAGAAATACTTAGACAGCAGAATAACACCTAGAGGTCTAAGAATTTTAAAAAATTGTTAATTTTTAGAGTTTGATGATGCCAGAGAATGGAATAGTTTGGCCGAGTTTTGTACCACTAAGTGGATGAATATTCTATTAAAACATAGATCCAACAAATTTGATCAGCTAGAAAAAGCGGTTCAATCATTATGCACTGAAATTTTAGATTTTGGCCACAAGGTTCCCCTCTCTTGGTTGGATATCCTTAAAAAGAAAACCAAAAAAAAGGGAGGGTGATCTTATATATAGCAAATTGGGTAAATTTAGAAGGGATATTAAAGACTATTCCAACAATAAGGTGTTTACTTGGATGGATAAAATAAAAATC
The DNA here is from genome assembly GCA_029206835.1 of Rana muscosa. NCBI lineage: Eukaryota > Metazoa > Chordata > Amphibia > Anura > Ranidae > Rana > Rana muscosa. The sequence continues at coordinate 296,218,942 of CM055123.1, read as the reverse complement.
CCAACCCCCCCCACCTTATCACATTTCCCTAATACCACTCTACCATCACAGCCATCCAATAATTATATGCCCAATATTTCTCTTCCCTTTTCTTTCCCTCATCCTCCACCTCTCATGTCCCTAGTTCCAAAAAAATATACTCCACAGCCTTTTAAATCTCATTCATCTACTAACCCAATTACTACTATTATTAAAAAACCTTCTCAAACCAAACTTTTGCAGGACCTGAGTGTCTTTTACAATCGCACTAATCCTACAACTGTGCCATCAAATTGTGTTAATCCTGGCACCTCGGAGCTAGGCTGCAGTAACAATAAGATCTGTGCGGGAGGCTCTGAGATGGAACTAGAGATCAATGGTTCTTTCAATCCACCAGATATTCCTGATTTTAGGATTAATTTATCCACATCTACAGTTTGTAACATAAATTCTAATCCATGTCCCCCTATGTACTCCAATAAACCCATACCCATCACCTTTGGTGCTATGGATCGTCTAGTTACTGTACCAAGTTCCTCCGGTATCACAAATATTGTGAGGAACTCAGTATCTCTATCTAACCCCTCTTTTTTTTAAAAGAAACCCTTTCCAGCCTTGTCAAGCAAAAGAAAATTTGCAGAAGAGGCTGCAGAGGGGGAAGAAATAGAACAAAAAGACAAAAATGCATCAAAAACCCGGAAACTGTAAAGATATATAATTTGTCTAAACACAATTTAACACAAGCCGAAACTTCCCTCCTTGGTCGGGGTCTTAATTTTGCACCTTCAAATAAACCAGATCCATTCCTATTGTTTAAGGATCTCTGAAGAAGTTCTTTCAGATACAAAAATCCAAACACATACCACATTCTGATATTCTTGATGTCTCAGGCCTTTTGGACTCAGAGCAAGATATCAGTGAATTCAATTTTGACATTGATGTTATTGAAACACTTGAGCAATTATGGCATGATGAGTCTCATACCAGACTAGACCTCTTTACTCAGCATCTTTGTACTTCCCTACCTATTATACATACCCCATTCAAACCAAAGTCAACATTTTTTCCGTAACAGTCCAGGGGCCCTCACTTAATAACCTTTTACAACATGGTTTACAATCCTATTTCCAATACCTCTACACTTGGCCTTTTAACTCAAGAAGAAAATTTTCGCCTTGTCCTGTCTCACTAAAAATGAAGATATCATTATAAAAACCGCCGATAAAGGCGGTGGTATTGTCATACAGGACCGAGATAAGTATCTCTTGGAGGCAGAACGTCTTTTAGGAGACAAACAGACATATTGTAAGTTAAGGAGTGATCCACTGTTGGCCTATAAAACAGAAATCGAGATATTGATCCAGTCAGCTCTATCTAATAATATAAGTAAAAATGAGGCCTTCTTCCTACGTAGAGATTATTATAATACCCCTTACTTCTATCATATCCCAAAAATCCATAAGAACAAAAATTCCCCTCCAGGCAGACCTATCATTGCTGCCATGGACAGCATTACTTCTGGACTATCAAAATACATTGATTATCATCTGCAACCCCTGGCCCAAGGTCTACTATCCTATATCCGAGATGGTACCCATCTCTTGTAGTGGCTAGAACCATATAGGTGGGAAAAGAGCTATGTCTGGATGTCTCTAGGACGTAGCTTCCCTTTACACCTCTATACCCCATGATTTTGGTTTGGAAGCCATAGGTCATTTTTTATTTGAAAACCCTTACATGGGAAGCGAACAGGCTAAATTTATATTGGATTGTACCAATTTTTGTTTAACTCACAATTATTTTTGTTTTGACAAAGAATATTTTTTGCAGATTAAGGGCACTGCAATGGGTGCTAATTTTGCGCCATCCTATGCCAATTTGGCCATGGGCCTCTGGGAAGAAAGGTATGTGTGGTCTAACAATCCTTTTTCCAAGCATTTGGTCTTCTTTGGCAGGTACATCGATGACATCATAGTGGGATGGTGATATTGGTGTCATCGATGACTTTGTGAACCACTGCAATAAAAATATATGTGGTCTGTCTTTTACCCATGTTTGGGATGGAGACAGGCTCAACTTTCTTGATCTGGAGCTTTATCATCTAGGCAAGGACATTCAAGCTAAAAATAATTTCAAACCAACAGCAGGAAACTCCTTGCTCCATTTCAAAAGCTGCTACTATAAAAAGTGGACAAATAACATCCCTAGAGGTCAATTTTGTCGACTGCGGCAAAATTGCACCCAAAAAACAGACTATATTGAACAAAGTTTAATACTTAAAAAGAAATTATATGAAAAAGAGTATCCTACCTCATTGATAGATCATGCATATAATTACTATCTAGAGCCCAAAGTAGTTACGAGCACGCAGAATGAGGACCAAGATAAGTTTGATCCATCGATCCGTTTTATAACAAGGTTCCACACAGAGTCTAGTAAAGTGGAATCTATTCTAAAAAAACATTGGCCCATTTTATTGGAAGATCCACATCTAAAATCTGTTCTTACTGACATGCCCAGGGTCACCTACAGAAGAGCTACCAATTTGAAAAATAAAATAGCCCCCAGCAAATTGAAATGCAAAAAAACTCCATTGTTACAACACATTGACATGTTCCCTCTAAAAGGCATGTTTCAATGTAGAAAAAATTTGTGTAAAACATGTTCCTTTATAGACCATGGACAAAAAGAATTTTCCACAAAAGGCAAAACATACCATCTGGGGGCTTTTTACAATTGCAGTTCAGATTTTGTCGTTTGTGTTAATGTGCCCTTGTAAATTGCTGTACGTGGGCCGCACTATAAGACCTTTACGCCAACGTTTTGGCGAACATAGAAGAAAGATAGAAGGTGGAAAAGATAAACACAGTGTGCCTCGTCATTTTGCTGGTTGTCATCATAAATCCACAGAAGGTCTCAAAGTATGGATTGTGGAACAAATCCCCAATACATTGCCAGAGGCCGAAAGATTTCACAAGTTTTGCGAACGTGAAACCTTCTGGATTTATTCTTTGGATACCCTCAGTCCTGGGGGAATCAATGATGAATTGGAGATTTCTACTATATTATGAAGATTTATACCCTCTCTTTCTTCCCCTCTTTTTTTGTGTTTATATCTTCCTTCTTTTCTATCTGGCTTTGCAGTATATATGCATAGTTGCACATTGTCTCTGTACAATGTGCAATCTGCATATTTTTAAAAATTCTCGAGCCATCAAAACATCATCTTTTTAAAGAAATTTGATAAGAATTCAATCAGTATAATTTATTTTTTCTAATTGTTGGTATATTTGTACCTCTCCCCCTCCCCTCCTCCCCCGCCAACAATCATTTTTGATATATCATAATATTGATTGTTGGATTTTTTTCTTCATTTTTATTGTAATAGAACTTGCATAATAGATGTATTTATTTTTTACTTCAATATCTCAGGTTGCGTTCTTACATTTATCTTTATTATATATAAAATATCATATATACTATTCATTTTTAACCATTTAATGATGTAGATTGATATTTTTATTTTTTCTTATATTTTGGTTGAAAAACTTTTATATGTATTAAAAGATAAAGTTTTTCATGTTTTAACAAATTGTAGACCATATTATAACATTGGATTATTATGTTACGCTTGTATATGTCCGGTTTAGTAACATTTTAGGGGGGCGCAAACAGAACCCCAACCCCCCCCCGTCACTCGCCTGTGATGGTGCCTACAGACAGACAGATAGATAGAGGGATAGATTGGATAGGACAGACAGATAGACAAATAGACATGCAGATAGATAGATATGCAGATAGATAGATATGCAGATAGATAGATATAGAATAGATAGAGAGTACATAGATAGACAGATAGATGGATATATAGATAGAGAGATAGATAGATAATATATAAATAAATAGATAGAGAGATAGAGAAATAGATAGAATATATATATAGAATAGATAGAGTAGATATATAGACAGATAGACAGAATAGATAGACAGACAGATAGATAGATAATATATAAATAGATAGATAGATAGAGAAATAGAAAAATAGATATATAGACAGGATAGATAGATAGATAGATAGATAGATATAGAGTAGATAGACAGACAGATAGATAAATAAATTGACAGATAGATAGAGAATAGATAGATAGATAGATAGATAGAGAATAGATTAATAGATAAATTGACAGATAGATATAGAATATATAGACATGGGTGTCCGCTGAAATTTTTTCGGGGGGGGGGGGGGGGCGCTTCGGCAGCGGCGATACACAGTCACATTTTTTACCCTTTCTTCGACCGCTAGGGGGGGGGTTAAAAGCAACCCCCCACGTTAAAATGTAAAAACACCCCACTGTGCCCCCTGCATCTTTCAAGATCTCTTTGCCACTACTACCCCCTCTGCACAACTGCACCTCTGCTCCGGTTTACATTACACAGCACCACACAGCTCTGGCCCCCTTTACATTACACAGCACCCTGCACCTCTGGACCCCTTCACACAGCACCCTGCACCTCTGGACCCCTTCACGCAACACCCTGCACCTCTGGACCCCTTCACGCAGCACCCTGCACCTCTGGACCCCTTCACGCAGCACCCTGCACCTCTGGACCCCTTCACGCAGCACCCTGCACCTCTGGACCCCTTCACGCAGCACCCTGCACCTCTGGACTCCTTCGCACAGCATCCTGCACCCCCTGCATGTTACAAAAACTGTGACAGCCCCCTTCCTACCTTAATCATGCAGCCAGAGGGAGAGAGACACAGCAGCGCGGGAACTGCTGAAGTTATTTTTCATATTACCTAGAGACTGAGAACATGATACAAGAGATGGTCAGAGGCTACAGATATGATACAAGAGATGATCAGAGGCTGCAGGCATGATACAGTAGATGTCAGAGGCTGCAGACATGATACAGGAGGTGTCAGAGGCTGCGGGCATGGTACAGGAGATGGTTAGAGACTGAGGACATCATACTAAAGATGACCAGAGACTGCAGACATAATACAAGAGCTCAATGCAGCCTCATCTGTGCCCATCAAATGCAGCCTCACTGTGCCCAACATTGCAGCCTTGCCGTGCCCATCAATGCAGTCTCACGGTGCCCATCAATGCAGCCTCACAGTGCCCATTATTGCAGCCTCACAGTGCCCACCAATGCAGCCTCCCTGTGCCCACCAATGCAGCCTCACTGTGCCCATTATTGTAGCTTCATGGTGCCCATCAATGCAGCCTCTCTGTGCCCATCATTGCAGCCTCACTG